>JAHLJS010000007.1:96594883-97333449 GCA_038502445.1 Eremochloa ophiuroides | reverse complement strand
GTGGGACGCTACCCACCAGGATTAAATCCTGGTTGTTGTGACTTCATCAATCTCAAGATCTGCCGGCGCAGTCTTTCGGAGGTGCTCATAGGGTAGGGTTTGCGTGCGTGTTCACAGGGATGAGTATGTGTGCATTGTGAGCGTTATCAATCTCAAGACCTGCCAGCGTAGTCTTTCAAAGGTGCTCATAGGGGTAGGGTTTGCGTGCGTATTCACAGGGATAAGTGCGTGTACGTTGTGAGCGTCTGTGTCTGTACTGTGTAATTCGAAAAAAAATGTTGAATTTACTATGTGACACAAGGTGATATTTATCTATAGTTGAGGTGCCACGCTGCAGTGGGTGGCATCTTTTATGAGTAAGACAAGTAGCAGGCGTCCACCTAGACTATTATTATTCCCATACATGGAGAGTAGGTTGTTAGTACATGGAAACTTCCGCGTGTTTCTTCTCATCTTGCGTCGGCGCACAGAAAATAATCTTGTGTTGTTATTTGGTCGTTTGATCACAGCAGACAAATGGTAGCGTTATGTCATGATGACCAATTTGAAGATGACAAGGTAATAGTATATGCTGTTTTACATAACAAAATTTTATATGGTACACGCTGATGAGAGGCATCACATCTTTGGGTTATTCACCTCCAGTTTGATCTAGTAGGCAAAGTGTTATTCACAGCTGGTTTATCTACCAAACAATCCACAACAACCCACCACCCCCACGCCCCACCCCACCCCATGCATACATTTCACACAAATATACAAGAAGTGGGAAGTAAATGGTACTCCCTGTTCATGTCATCAACAGACAGTGAGACTCTATATATATATAGGTTTCACAATCGGTCTGGAGTAAAGGCCATTTAATTTCCAAATCGCCCAGAGCCTCTGCCCTACCTAAATAAATTGGATTATTCAACAAATCAACAGGGTCATTTTAGAAAACTGCCCATTACCGCCCTTGAGGGTCTCGCTGGTGTTGTAGATAAGTCTGAAGATAAACTCAATATCGTTGTTTCCTTCCACAAAAAGCTGCATGGAAGAACTCATGGAAGAGCTCGACTCCGAGATTAAACCCGATAGTAACTTTTTGAGTGAAGACGAAATGCTTACTAACTGGAAGAAAGAACTCCTTGAGATGCTTTTTTTTTCAGAAAACTGGATCAAAGAAGCCTTACTTCAATCTTATGCGCAAGGTGAGGCAGACCCGATAGTAACTCTTTGTGTCTGCTTAAATGCTTCGAGCACTATTACCTCATCTATGCTAGGCAAAACTATGCCATGATCACCCTTAAAGAGCTAGATGCTAAACATCAAAAAAAAAAAAAAAATTCAGCCCAGGACCAACGTCACGCAAAAACTGGAATTACCACTATCGAGCTAGCCCTGACGGTAAAGTGCGCCGTGAGAGAATTTCATGACGATATCTTTATTTTTATAGACGATAAGTACATTTTCATGACGATATTTTATTTTTCTTGACGGTAAAAGCACGTAAGGGAATTTAAGTTTCTAGTGCGCACTAAAAAGTTCGATATGCTTACTGGCCGCCACTTATGAAGGAGCCTGTAGTAGTAAGTGGACACCTACTGTCTACTATGTATGGAAGTAATAATACTTATGACATGCATGGAACATCTGGAACACATGCATGCAATGGAAAGTTCAGATCAATTTGTAGAATGGGTTACCATGTTATCACTACTGAAAACTTAAAATTCCCTGGCTAACGTTAGGCAAAACTGGAATTATCCTGTCGAGCTAGCCCTGACGGTAGTTTTATTTTCCCTAACGGTAAGTGTACCGTAAAGAAATTTCATGGCGATATTTTTATTTTTTATGACGATACGTGGATTTTCATGATAATAATTTTATTTTCCCTGACGGCAGTGCACCGTAAGGGAATTTCAAGTTTCCAGTAGTGCATATATCCTGGCGATAGAGAAAATGTATTTTCCATCCATGGACATGAGTTTGCCTTGGTTATCCAGGTCGCTCGATATAATGTTGATTATTACTAGCTCGCGAGTCTTGGCGCGACACTAGTATATAGGAAGTATGCCAACTTAGTCAGCCGCTAGTCACTCAACTCCATTTGTTTTTTTTTTGGCCCATTTACTTCCCAATATTTTCCACTATTTCTCATCACATCCTCATCACATCAATTGTACTTTTCGCCTGTATGAAGTACTAAATGAAGTAGCAGCAGTTGCATGTTTGTATTTTATGCGTGGCTAGCTCGAGATGAATCTTTTGAGTCTACTTGGGCTATAATTGGATAAAAGTTGTCAAATACAAACGAAAGTGCTACAGTGCAACTTTTCACCCTTTTCTCCACCTTTTCTCCAACTAAACGGGGCCTGAAGATATAGCCGGTTGCTGCGGACCATCGAAGAAATGGACATCAGTATCGGTACAGCCAACCTTAGTGTTCGTCATGGACTCATGATATAGATATATGCTCGATGAATCTCCGTACGTGTTTTTCTTATCTTAACTACTGGATGACAACCCTTAGACTATCTCTAAGAGCGAACGCATAAGGAGACGCATACGCAAAGTAGTTTGCCTCCCAAAAACCAGTCTCCACGGAAAGAGAGGCATACGCCGAACCATTTTGCGCTCGAGCCGCAGGGAGATGCAAAAATGCATCTCCTCTCTCCTTGACGCATTCCTTGGTGGTTGGCCCGTGACGACGCGATGATGGTGGAGCAGCAGTGGTGGGTTCGAGGCGAGGACCGCGGTGGGGCTTGGCCGGCTCGGCGAGGCGAGCTTGCGTGGGAGCACCTCCGGCGAGGTTGGACCGCCGGCCCTTGGCGAGGAGGGATAGTAGGAGGCCGCGCGCAGGGGACGGCAGCGAGGCGAGAAAGAGAGACGGACCCGACGACGGCGACGCGAGGATGGGAGCCGGGCGGTGCTGCTAGATCCCACGGACATCCGCCGCTTCTCCGGCGGCCACGCGCTGGCACTCGAGCTCCAACGCCGCGCCGGCACTCGAGCTTGGCCACGAGCAACCTCCTCCGTCGCCGCCGCATCAGGAGAGGAGAGAGAGGCCACGCCGGCCGTGTGGTCGCCGCATCGGGAGAGGAGAGATGCGCGCGGCGCAGGGAGGGGGAGGACGCGGCTGCGCCGATGGCCGGAGTGCATGGGGAATCAGGAGAGAGAAGGGGAGAGGAGACGGAGTGGGTGAGGAGGCACTTTTGCATTGGCTGTTGGAGAGCGTTCGTTTTGGGTACGGGGTTTTCTTACTGTGCACGATGCAAACCTTGCAATGGGTCTCCAGTTTGCGTGTGTATTGTTGGAGACAGCCTTACTAGCTTTAGGTGTTGCTTCCTGCATTAGGTGGCATCTTTGACGAGACCGACTGGCAGATAGCGTCTTAAACTAGAGTAAGCCAACGTACATAGTACGATGTTAATTAGTATTTAGTCCCTGTAGAGACTAGAAGAGTCACGGAAAACCTTATTCTATGTGTTTCTTATACTATTAATTTATATTAGCACGGTGGGAGCGCTACCGCTGCGCCGGCTCTGAACAGTGGGCCCAGTGAAAAAAATTACACGGTACAAAAAATGGACAGTAAATTCTGATGGTAGCCCTTCGCCTACCAAATAATATCCGTTGGCCGGTGGGTTCCTTCCCAGATTTAATTTTTTTTGTTTTACTATTTTTAAAACGCGATTTTCGGAAAATAATTTGTACAGGCGGTTCTCTTAAGTAACCGCCTGTGAAAACATACCTTTCACAGGCGGTTTTTTTTACTGAACCGCCTGTGGAGAGGATTTGTTTTCACAGGTCTTTAGCACTGGCGGCGCTAAAAAACGCCAGTGCAGGGGGTCTGGAACCGCCTGTACAAATCTTTTTTTTTTTACTAGTGATGCCTAAGGCTCACACGACTAGAGTGAAGTCGTAACAAGGTAGCCATACTGTGACCTTGCTGGGCTGAGCTTCTCTAAAGGGCAAAGTAATTAGTATAGAAAATTGAAAGAATCATCATTTATAGTTTTTGTTTGATCCAGCTACGACATATCTAGCTCAATTGAGCCGCGACACAAGTGTATTTACATTGACGGTTGGTATAAGTCAGTGGAGAAGATTTGTACATGCAGTTTCTAATGCCAGTAAAATAAAGTATTTCACTGGTCATTCACACTAGTAATTCGAATTTGTGCCAGTAAAGATCCAAAACCCACAGAAAGTAATTTTTTTTTCCTTAGTAGTGATATAAAGTTCATATTCTTTAGATCTCAATGTAAAGCGTTATGAATTTATTGTGCCGTATCAACTTTTCGAGTCGGATCAGATTAATTAACAACCATGGCCGGAAATTGTTTTTGTAAAACTGGTTGACGTTTCCAACCATAGCTAGAGACAGTTCATAACTCTAGATACACATAGAAATAACGTTTCTAGTTTAAAAAAAAAAGAAATAACGTTTCTAGAGGCGGTTGGTGTAACCAACCTTCCCAAAAATTGAGGGAACTTCCATGAGTGGCTAGATATATTAGCCACCTCAGGAAATCAAATTTTAGAGACAGTTGTCTTTTTATCTAAAACTGCGGATAGGAAAAAATAACTAACAAGGTGCCACCTCTTAAATTTTAATTATTAGTGATATCAACACACTAGTAGAGAACAGATTTTTAATCCACATCGGCTTTGGGTTTTAGTCCCGGTATTTTTTGTGTTCGGGGCCAAAGGGCCTCTAGCTGAGTTGGTTAGAGGAACCCAGTGGCACTCCTCAGGTTCTGGGTTCGACTCCCCGTGGGAGCGAATTTCAGGCAGGGGTTAAAAAAATCCCCTTGTCTGTCCCACGGCTAAAGCACAGGTCTAAGGCCCTGAGCAGAGGTTCGGGGGTTTTCTTGACCTGCGTGAGAAGGTCTTCTTCTTAATGCAATACCCGGGGGGCTGTCTTACCCCCCGCAGGTCAAGGTTTTTTTTGTGTTCGGGAATAAAGGAAGAATCACTCGCGGTTGCAGATATCAACCAGGAGTAATAGTCCCTTGCCCACTTTTACTCCTGGTTCATAACACCAACCGGGACTAAAAGGCCTCCCTTTAGTCCCAGTTCGTATTACTAACTGGGAATAAAGGGTTCATAACACCAACCGGGACAAAATTTAGACCTTGGTGTTACGAATCGGGACTAAAGAACCTTTTAGTCTTGGTTGGTAAGGGCCATCTGCGGGTTAGTTCAAAAATAAAATATTTTGTCTATAGTCACATGTGCTTTGTAGGTGAAGTGGTAAGTCACGTGCGAGGTTATGCATGAGGTCACTACGCCATATTCTAACATCACTGCCGGTTGAAATCTCCCCCCTTTACTACTGGTTTTTGAACCGACACAACCAACTCAGCAGCGAGTGCCCGCCTCATCTCTGCCGGTTCTGGAACTGCCAGTGATAAGGTCACCAGACCGGTCTTGGGTTTGAATCTCACATGGGGCGCATTTCTTTTTCAGCCCCTTCCTAACCAGGACTAAAGCCCCTTTCTCTACTAGTGACATCTATTGGCTGGACCAAATAGCTGATCCATCGTTGTATATAAATGTGGCATGATGGGATCCTCATTGTCAGGGAGCGGACCACTTCTGTCTGCTCAGGCATTTCGAGGTAATTGTTCTGGTCTGTCCTCTCCAGGTAAGTACTAGTCTTGCGAAGCTTCAATGTGCACAGGATCACATGGAAATTAGTCAGCTGTATGCTATAAAAATTCTAATCCAAATTATGAATTACACAGATTTGGTGGTAATAATCGTTCTGATCTGATGCCAATACCTCGTTATAACATATGTTAGTTTCTTAGACAGATTTTTTGTGAATATTAACTGAAAGAGTTTTTCTTTTGTCAGGAAGAAGATCCAACATAAGCCTGGTGGAAGTTGTCTGGCGATATGAATTTCGAACTGAAGATGCTTCAAATCATAACGAAAGAATTCTCAGAGGACCACAAAGTTGGCAGTGGCGGGTTTGGAGATGTTTACTGGGTATGGAAACACAATATATTTCCACTTCTGTAAGTGATAGACAACAGGGGACTAAAGTTTAGTGATCTATATACCAACAAGTGATTTCTTTCAGGGGGTGTATGATGGCAAAAAGATTGCTGTGAAGAGGCTTCATCAGTTGCAAGGGCTTGATGACAAGGAATTCAAAAATGAATACATTAACCTTAGCAAGGTCCACCATGAGAATGTTGTAAAGTTACTTGGCTACTGTCATGAATCATCGGGAAGATTTGTTAAACAAGACGGGAAAGTGATTTTTGCCACACAAATGGAGCGAATTTTCTGTTTCGAATATTTGCAAGGTGGAAACCTTGAGAAACATATCCAAGGTATGATGATGAGTCAAGCTCCATAACTCTGTTTTTAGCGTACGTCATTTCTACATTCGTGTGTTTTCTTTTCCATTTCTTTTGCAGCCAACTCTTGTGATCTTCCTTGGTCCACATGTTACAAAATTATCAAAGGAATCTGTGAGGGTCTAAATCACCTTCATACTGCATACGAGAAACCTATTTTGCATCTGGACATAAAGCCTGCTAATATTTTGCTGGACAACAATATGAATGCCAAAATTGCAGATCTTGGCTTGTCCAGACACGTAACACGAAGTTTGATAACACAAAATGTCAAAGGAACACCGTAAGTTGCTGCCCATGTTTCTTTGTATTGCCTAACAATATAGTTTTATGATACCTATCTTGTAGTAACCCATCCATTATACTGCAACCTGTTGATGCCAATCCATCCATATGATGCAGATGGTACACGCCACCAGAATTTCGTAGTGGCCGTATATCAGATAAAAATGACGTGTTCAGTCTTGGAGTTCTAATTATAAAATTAATGGATGGAAATATGGGTTGGACACGCTTTAGAGAACTGCATGAAAACTTTATTGGGCATGTATGTAAGAAAAATCATCAGGAAGTACCTTTTCCCATAATTCCACATATATGTATTCTTATTGTTTGAAATTTCCTAATTTTATGTGCAAACTAAACAGGTATGCGAAAAATGGAGCAAGAAACTGAAGGAAATGCCCGGGCATCGTCCATCACATGAAACAGAAATCTTGCAAGTGAAGAAGTGTGTTGAAATAGCTATAAGCTGCGTTCAACATGACTGGAAGAAAAGGCCATCTATGAATGTAGTTGTTGACGAACTGAAACAATTAGATGTGTCCCTACCATCAGATGATGAGTCCAAAGGCACAACTGTCCAGGTACACGATCATTCTGAATGAATATAGAAGCTCTTAGATGGTTGAAATGTTGTTGTGTTCGAAATAAACTTACATAAAAACAAAATGTTTTAGATTTGTTTTATATGTAGTTCTTCCATCCCTAGATTACAAAATGTCTACAGGATCCAGGATGAATGTTATTTTGGATGGCATCATAAATTTATATTGATTCAATGAAACAATATTAATGCTGGATGTGATAACATTATGTCATACAGACTATTAACATTCATGCAGTAGCACATTTACATCAAGTGGAACGGGTCCACAATCAAGAGATTTGAATAATATGAAAACTCCGTTGTTGAGCCAAATTTACTGTCAAATATCTACACATATATATCTGCAAAAATTCCAATGTATTTGGTAAAAAAAAAGGGGTAACATGAGTGGTCGTGAGGCTAGACTTTGGTGATTTTTTGCGGTCAGTTGGCCTCATGGGGAAGAAAACTTGCCTCTGAAAAAATATTCAGAACAAATTATATTTGTACATATAAATAAATGAATTGTGTATGATAAGCATCACACCCTCCATATGGATTATTACTCCTTCCATCCAAAAATATAACACACTGAAGCATTTAATTTTTTTTCCTGAAATGATGGGATTATGAATATTATTTTAAGGCAATATTGCATTGCTTTCCCTAGAAGTTTGCTTGCAGCATACTGAAAAAATTGAAATCCAGCCCCGTGGTCATGGAAAATAGCACTAATAACTATATAGTGCAGCCAGGTTTTATTTCCTTCTCGAATAATATATGATCGCTCAAGATGGAGGGAGTTTATAACATACAGGGTCATGATGACTATATTGATTAATTTATACCTATGTCATGTATTCTTCTGCGTGTCTGATAGGGACACAACGCCCTATCATCATCGCCATCATCATCATTAACTTGCGTGAGCGAGAAGTTCGTCAGCTCCCTCACTTTTCCAGACGAGCTTCTCGGTTCCAGTTCAGGTAGACTTATTGGGGGAAATTTGCATGTTACAAGATATATATATCTTTGTTCGCTTCAGCTAAACAACACTTATTTTTTTTAGATCTGAAACAGTATTTTCTCTCACAACAAATCAGTTTCAGTCAAAATCAACTTAGCTTTTCAGTTCCAGCAAACAGAGCCTGATAAATTCTGGAAACTGATCTGCAGGGCCGGCTCCGCTAGATGTCGTCATTGTGTATGCATTTGACTGCTCCGACTCGACTTCGGCCTGGTGCACTGTGGATGATGGAGTATTTTGGATGGTGCAAGAGAAGCTCAGTTACTACATGGATAGCCGCCTTGGTTATATCTATCCCAATGGTAACACCTACACATCGGATATGAAATTTGTTGATCCAGCGGAGACAAAAGCAACTGGCTACTCAGCATTCGCCTGGCGCCACAAGGTGCCCTGCACGAAAAACATGGCATCCGGACTTGATGAGGCACACAAAATGATCAACAATCGTGGGAACCAAACTAATGGTGTCATCTTGCTATTCTCGAACGGGTCGAAAAACAAAGGTGACTTCTTTGATGGAGCCGAAGAATTCAAGTCCAAAATTCCCGTCCATGCGTTTACTCTTGGCGGGGATGAGTATAACCAGGTATCTTTTATATATTACCAATTATAAGTCTCCTCCATATTAATTCTGGCAAAGTATACTTGGAAAAAATAAGTTCTCAAAATTCACAGAAACAACTGGAGTTTAATTTGATAGACTCTAATAACCATCACTGATAATTGTCATTGCATCTATATACCCCATAAGTTTGGGAGGAAAAATGTAAGATATGTATCTCTTAACATTGCATCTAGATCTCGTAGCTCTGCTATTATGCTAGAGAAATTAAACTTATCCCACTTAAACTTTCATCTAAATTACCATATATGTCATTCTAAAAGATGACTCGAAACAAAGTGCTCCTTTTACAGTGGCTGAGAAAGTACCATTAGTACTTCCTCGTACTTTCATTATTTTTCTATTTTCTAGCTAGTTTTTGAGAAAGAATATATTCATATAATGGACATTTTATAATGAAGGGTATATTAGTAAATTGGGCAGTTATGCCCTTAAACCTCATAAAGGTTCCCAGCTCCATCTTCGCCTGCGGCCGGCTCGTCTGAGGTCAAAAGATTTTTGGCAGGTGCTGATTTGTTGTGAGAAAAATACTGTTCTGTTGGCTAAAAAATAAGCACTGAACGCTCAAACGAACAAGCTGGGCCGCATGTGCTCCAGGTGCACCACCCACCAGCCAGACCCCGGGAGCTGCAGCCTAGTCCTTTTGCTCTGTTAGGTTTCCCGTGGCCGCGAGCCATCCGATGGGCTCGAGCAAGAGCACAAAGGCACCTGTTACTATGAAGGGCGCAGGCCCTGTGGAGATGATGAGACCGCGGTTGCCAGCACGATGAAGAAGCGTTTTCAAGTGTGTGGAAAGGAACAAGCGTTCTTCAAGTGTGTGGATCCAAGAATCCGAGGCGGCGAGAGCAGACGATTGATCGAGCTAGGAACAGGCGTAGGCGTGTGTGGCGCCGATGTGTGGTGGGTTGTTTGTGATGGAGACATTGAAATTACCAGATTACCCCCTTATCCAAATAAATAAATAAATAAATAAATAAATAAATAAATACACAGAAAAATCCACAACTGCTTCCGCTTGTTTTGATACTGGCCCCACCAATTTTGGTACCGTCTCTACCAATGTAGTACCTACTATGAGTACTTTTGTATTGATTTCTGCACCCTTAATTAGATCTTAACCTGAGGATGGTCCATGTTTTTTTTCCAACAATGCTCACCAAGAAATCCTAAAGCTGTGCCTAAGTTGTCTACATGTTCATTATGACAGATAATGCAACATAACATTAAATTTTATTTTTGAGTTAGCTAATCAGGCCATTATTAATGCTAATATAAATTAATATCCCTCAAATTTACATCAAAATGCCAATGCATGGCATTATAAAAAATATCTTGACAATTATTAAGTACGCTATACATGTTTCTAAGCTACACACTTATACCATTATTAGTTAAATTACATTATACAAAGTTTCTATGCATCATCACGTAGACAAAATATATATATTTATGTAGTTTATATAAACCATGGAAAAATGTATCCTTAACAAACCATAAATCAATGACATTGAAAATTTAATTTAAACGTACCCTTAAATACATATTCAATGTCAACAGAGGTGCAACGCAAAGAAAGACCTCCACATAAAAATAATAAAGATCATAAAAAAATTCTTAGAAATTCTATCTTAGAACGATAATAAAGATCTTTCGATCATCATAAAAATTAATAAAAATCAGCTAGACTCCTAACAATATGGAAAATTAAAATACCCTCCTAAATCTATATCTAAACTATATAACACCTAAATTTGTTCCTAAACCATTATTGACAACAATATAAAATTGATGACAACTCTATGTGTTATTATATTACTGACATATGTGTTGTGTAAAACATAAACTAAGTATCTCTTAAATATGCATTTCTATCATTATTGTGGAAAAAATTATATAACTACAAAAACTACACTATATATGTTTTGAAATAACGAAATTTACAGTGGTTGGATTCAAAGATAACTCAAGGGTTAGGTATCACAATGTATACATGCACACATTAGTAATAAATATATTTTTCAGTTTAGTGATCTTTAAAATAATGTTACCAAAACAAACCATGTACTGTGACCAACAATTTATTTTACATTATATTCAATAACCACCAGAGTTTGAAACTATTATATAGATTCATGATGTCACAAAAACCTAAGACTTAAACTAGCAGAGATCTAGTGTATACCGTGGAAACACATATAGAATAGTTGGTAAAGTATTCACAGCCTAAATTATAGGATATCTAAATGGGTATTATTTTAGTAAACGGACTAGGAGATATGAAAGATAGCCAACTAATTAGTTCTACATTCTAAATTTTCACGGAACTTTAACGCTTCTGTTACAACATATCGTTTTGCTCCATCTACTAAAAAAAGTGGAACATAACATTCTAGAGCAAATATTGATGGGTTAGTGTATGAAATTAGAAAATCTGTCAAAACCATGACCGACTGTTGTTAACTTTTGTACATGCCTTTCTGTCTCATATGCATATATTAGGGTCTTCAGGCCATCACGGTAAACTCCCCAGGTGGAAAGTTTCACACTACCCCCGTCCCGGAAAGGCCAATGTTGTCTGCACGTTTCTCATTGCTACTGGATAGCATCTTTGATCGTACCACATTCGAAGATGAGAATCCTCCTAGTCCTAGTTCAGGTATTTATAAGTAATCAAAGTGAAAGCTGATACTGCTCAGTAGTGATCATCAAGAAGATGGATAGTTGGATGTATGACCAATTTCTCCATACTTATTTACAGAAAATCAGCCACTCGACGTTGTTTTGATATATGCCTTTGATTGCACTGAAACTACCCTGGCCTGGACGAAGATGGATGGCACGATCTTTTGGATGGTGCACGAGAAGCTCACCCGCTCGGTAAACAGCTGCTTGGGTTACATCTACCCAATGTTGACCCCAAACAAGTACACGTCGGATATGAAGGTAGTTGATCCTTCTGACATAACTGGCTATAAGTCGTTCGCGAGGCGCAGGATATCCTGCACAAAGAACATGGCTTCTGGCCTTCCCGAGGCACATAAAATGATCAGGAACCGGGGCTACCAAAATGGCATCATCTTCCTCTTCTCCGATGGGTTGATAAACAAGGGAGACTTCTTCGATGGAACAGAGAACTTCAGATCAGAAGTTCCCGTGCACACGTTTACTCTTGGCAGGGGCGCATATAACCATGTATGTATAAATATAGAGCAAATAATCCAGTGGTTTTGTTATTCTTTTAACCCTTATATGATGTCTATGTATATGTTATAGGGTCTCCAAGCAATTGCGAAAAATTCACCAGGTGGGATCTTCACCTCCGTTCCAGTTCCAGATAGGCCTCAATTGTCAGCACACTTCTCAGAACTACTTGATAGCCTTCTGGTACCAAGGAGAACTGAATTTACCAATGTTAGTAGCGTGCCCATGCAAAAATAAAATTTGTAAAAAATAAAGCAAACAATCAGGTTCATTAAGATTTACGTCTTATATATTGTATAACTAAATATTTTTGTCACATAATGAATTTGCGGTGATATGTATAAGGACGCTTGCTTGGGATGTTTATGTGGCTATGATGACTATTAATTCGAATCTTTTAATGTGATCAGATTTAATACTAATATGGCAAAACTATTTGATCTTTTTAAAATACTTTTACAGGTGGTTTATGTTTTTAACTACCTCCAAGAATAATTAATAGAGGCATGAGTGTTACAAAAACCGCTTGTAGAAAATATTTATGCCGGCGGTTGGTTAACGGCTACCGCCGGCACTGTAAACCAATGAAGTAACTTTAAGCCAACCGCGAATGCAAAACAGGTTTTTGCTAGGAGTTCTCAATTAAGCTGAAACTAGAGAAACGTCATTGATGTTTTGTATGCACAAGTAGGTAGAGGTGGCTGGGCTAGTCGCCTCTTTAGAGGCTTACTAGCCGCCTCCACCAATTGAGCCTGTAGTAGTAAACTATAAACCCTCTGAGATTGTCTACTAGTGTGTGCAAGTCATTATACTTATGACATGCATGGAACAACTGGAACACAAGCAATGGAAAGCGCAGATCAATTTTTAGATGTGGGTTTGCCACGCATGGTTATCCATGGGGAAGAGAAAATGTATTTTCCATCCATGTATAGACATGAGTTTGCCATGGTTATTCATATCACTCGATATAATATGTTGATTATTACTGGCTCGTGAGTCTTGGCGCACAATTAGTATATACGAAGTATGCCAACTTAGTCAGCCGCATGCACTAGTCTTCGAGGGAATCTTCGTGTTTTTATTCACTATATTCGAGGGAATCTCTGCGTTTTCCTGAACTACCTTAGCTAAAAATCAACATCGTACTATGTACATTATTGGCTTATCTAGTTTAAGATGCCATCTGCCAGTCCGTCTCGTCAAAGATGCCACCTAATGCCGGAAGCAATGCAACGCCTAAAGCTAGTCATGTGTCATGAACTAGTTTTAGGCCTGACACGTGACTAGCTTTAGGCGTTGGGTTGCTTTCAGCATTAGATGGCATCTTTGACGAGATGGACTGGCAGATGGCGTCTTAAACTAGATAAGCCAATAATGTACATATAGAACGATGTTGATTTGTATTTAGTCCCAGAAGAGTCACGGAAAGCCTTATATTCTGTGCGTTTATTATACTATCAATTTATATGTTTGGCTCACGAGTAATAATATACCGTTCAAGTCGGTCGCTGGATCGCTACAGATAACTGCGATGAGGTATGCCATGACAAATTCAATTTACGTAGATATGCATTAAAAAGTTTATTGCCAGTGATATAATATAATATACATGATACCAACAATATAATTGTTAGACTATATTGTCTCATGATAGCCGGTTGCTTGCTGGTTACGGCAAACCACTCTTGTCAGGCTATATATAAATGTTGAATTTACACAAGGTGATATTTATCTATAGTTGAGGTGCCAGGCTGCATTGGGTGGCATCTTTTATGAGTAAGACGAGTAGAAGGCTTCCACCTCAACTATTATTATTCCCATACATGGAGAGTGCTCTGTTCGTTAAACCTTAAAACCGCTTATTTTTCAGCGGTTCTATAGTATTTTCCCCTCACAAGAAATCAACATCAGCGTTTATTTTCAACGGTTTTCAGCTTTAGCGAACACAGCCTAGGTTGTTAGTACATGGAAACTTTTTCATGTTTCTTCTCATCTTGCGCCGGCACACAGAAAATAATCCTGTGTTGTTATTTGGTCGTTTGATCACAGCCGACAAATGGTAGCGTTATGTCATGATGACCAATTTGAAGATGACAAGGTAATAGTATATGCTGTTTTACGTAACAAAATTGAATATGGTACATGCTGATGAGAGGCATCACATGTTTGGGTTATTCACTTCCAGATCGAGCCTCTGCGCTATACCTAAACAAATTGGATTATTTAACTGATCAACAGGGTCATTTTAGAAAACTGCCCATTACCGCCACTACTGCAGGCCGCGGCTTTGCCGAGTGTTTTTACATTCGGTAAAGAGCCATTTACACTCGGCAAAGACATTGCCGAGTGTGGCACTCGGCAAAGTCCGCTCGCCAACATGTTTCATGGCAAAGCAACTTTGCAGAGTGCTTTTTTCGTGGCACTCAGCAAAATATAAAAAAATTTTGCCGAGTGTTTTCTCTGACGCTCGGCAAAATTTTGCGGCCGTTATGGCGCCGGCCGTTAAAGGATATTTTGCCGAGTGCCAGGCATAGCACTTGGCAAAATTGTTTTTTATTTTTTCCCAAAAACTTTGCCGAGTGTTTGCCAAAATAGACACTCGGCAAAGAGAATTGTTTATTTTTTAACATTTACCTTGCCGAGCGCCCCTGCCCCTGGCACTCGGCAAAGTTATTTTTATTTTTTTCAAATAATTTCTTTGCCGAGTGCTCCTGCCCTGGCACTCAGCAAAGTTTTTTTATTTTTTTAAAATAATTTCTTAGTCGAGTGCCCCTGCCCCGGGCACTCGGCAAAGTTTTTTATTTTTTTCAAATAATTTCTTCACCGAGTGCCCCTGCCCTTGGCACTCGGCAAAGAGTTTTTTATTTTTTTTGAAAAAATATTTTGCCGAGTGCCCCTGCCCCTGACACTCGGCAAATTTTTTTAAATTATTTTTTAGAAAATATTTTGCCGAGTGCCTCTGTCCCTGGCACTCGGCAAAGACCCCGAGGATTACAATTTTTTTATTTTTTGTATTCCATTGAAACAGACTATATATATATATATATATATATATATATATATATATATATATATATATATATATATATCACCAGCATGCATTATATATCAAAAGCACACGCGTATTTCATAAATCCATCGAAAATCTATCACAAATCCAGCAAATTTCAACATCACAAGTTTATGATTACAAGTTCTAACATCACAGAGTTCAACATCATATAGTTTAACATCACAGAGTTTAGCATCTCTACTGCAGCGGCGGAGACTAGAACTGTGGCCTCGCGGATCGAAGTGTGGTGAAAGATCAGACTGCGGTGGAGGATTGACACGATCAACCGCCGGTGACATGTGAGCGGGATTGTTTGAACCTGCCGATGGAGGCTGTATAAAAGAGAAGAGATTGCAAGTGTTAGACTCAAAATTGAAAATTTCGGCAGTAGAGGTTTCCAACTTGCAAGAAACAGCGGCACGAAGGCCGACAATCCAACCGGCACGAAGGCCGAAAGTCACAACAGCACGAAGGCCGACAATCCCAATAGCACGAAGGCATAAAACTTTCATACTCATAGGAGTGAAGTGTGTAGCTGGCAATGGCACTGCTACACCCGATGTTTACCCGATGCTTTGCATGATCTGGTACATTTCCGCCATCTGCTTCTGCGTGGCCTCCAGTTGAGCGGTCAGGTGCGCGGTCTGCTCCTTTGTCGGGTCCAGCTCGGCCTGCAGTGTTTCAATCACATGTTGCAGTATTGCAAATCTGATCAATGTGTGTAAAGTTCAATGTACGACGAGTGAAACCAGAATTACCTGAAGTTCATCGACCCGCAACAGTGTTGGAGTAGGCCGTGCACGTATGGGAAGGCTTCTGGCCGTGCTCCGTGCCCTCACGTCGGAGAGAGGGGGTGCAGAGGTCGAGGAGTCGGCGCCGTCTGCAATCCACAACCGTCCGTGCTTCCTGCCTTGCCCCAGCCTCACGATCACCTCTATCTCAAGGGGCCCAGGGCTCAGATTGTAATCTGAGCCATGGAGCGACCTAACTGCCTCCGCGTAGTCTCTGACTTTATCGTGGATGGTCGGGTCAGAGTAAGCATGGGCAGGGGCATCCGGGTTGAAGACAACACCGGATTTCACCGAGCCCATGTGGGACATGGCCCATGCTGAGAACTCCGACACCGGCACTTTTGGGTGTGCCGCCTCCTGCGAGAAAGACGACAAGATGATAAGAAATCAGGCAAAATTGAGGGTTAGAATAGATAAATGACATCACGCACAAGTGCTCGCTTGAATGCTAGAAGGTTGCGGCTGCCTTGGTGGTGAGTTGGACAGGTCCTCAGTGCCCGCTTGCGCTTGCCGAGCTCGTGCTTTTCGAGGTACACCAGGTCAAGGTACCTATCCATGATCATCGCTCATGCAGATCTGTACGACATGCACCAGAGGGTGGCACATCAAGTGAATCATCGGGTGAATCATGTCGCCGGCACCGAAATCTCAGAACGAATCAATATTATTCACCTACCTGAAGGTACTGCTCCTTTGTCAACGCTACCTTTCTTGAGCCGGCCTTGTCGAGGGGCTATTTCTTGATGGACCTGTAGTAGTCGACGTGGGCCTGGAGTCACGCCTCATGAATCATGTCGCCGACGTACTTCTAATAGGCACTTTGTGCTGTCTGATCCGCCACGTGCTCTCGACCTTCTTCGGCCTTGAAAAAACTCTGTATACAAACACGATGTATCCGTTCATTATTTTAATAAAAGACTTAACCAGTGGAGGAGATGTATTGAGCTAAGTTGTGAGACACTTACCCAAAAGTCCACCAAGACCCGTTCCTGCTTGTTCTCCTGCTCGTCATCTGTGGCTTTCGTGTACATCTTCCACGTCCAGGCCGACTCCATCTTGCCGTCTCCCAAGTCGACAAGGCCGGGGAAGTGTTTCCTGCGCAGACATCCCAGGACGGAAACGGGGGTGCGTGGGGGGTCAAGAGCACCCGACAGAACTAGTCAGCCCCTACATAAGTCATTAAGAAAAAAATATCAGTTTCACTTTTGATTTTCAACGTACCATATGAAGTACTAGCGATAACATCTATAGTTACTTACCTTCTTCCCACAGGACGAACCACTGGGCGTCGGTCAAGAAGTGGAACCGGAGCGAGGCTTGTGGGACCTCGTAGGTAGGGAGTCGCCTGAGCAAGACTTGCTGAGTCCCCTCGTCGTCCTCCGCCACGTGGTCCTGCGGGGTAGGAGACGGGTCCTCCGCCACGTGGTCCTGCGGGGTACGAGGCGGGTCGTCCGCCACGTGGTCCTGAGGGGTAGGAGGCGGGTCCCTCCAGGGGCGACCCCAGCCCCTCCCCCTCCCCCTCCCCCTCCCCGTCCCTGTCCTCGTCCTGGGGCGACCTGGGCCTGCTCTCGCCGCTGCCCCTGAAGACGGCACCTCGCCTCCATCAGGACAGTGTAGCTCTAGTACACCGAGGCTACCTGCCTCGGTGAACGGTTGGCCACCATCTTTGTTCAGTCACCTGCAATTTACAAAGAAAAACAAGCATTAGTATATACATTACAAATAGTACAAAATGAATAAACATGACAAAATTTAATAAAAAACATAGTATTACATGCTTTACGAATAATCTTCCCCCGGGTCATAGGTCTCGTCATCACTGTCCAAATTGACCAAATGGACAACACTATCCGAAGGTTCTGTGTCTTGTTCATTGTCTTTTCCTAAATGGAATCGCTCAAGCATTTGAATGTCCTTCGGATTCAGCACTACATCTCCAGGGTCCTCGTCATCAACCGTTTCATTGTCTACTTCCATGGCAGTCACACCGGGTAAGACTATCTCAAACCTCCCTTGTAGCCCATCTGCTTGATAGAACTCTCCATCATATGTGTTTTTGTCGAAGATGTAATCTTCATCGTTTGGAAGAGGTAGTTCACCATGCGGAGATACCTGGTGCACAATAGACCAACCCTTAAGATGGTCTTTGTCCTGGCACGTGTATGGCGTATGATACACCTGCACGGCCTGTTGAGCCACAATATAGACATCTTTTCCTTTATAGACGGAATCATGTCTAATATCGACTAGCCCAAGATGAGGGGTCCGTCTCGTTCGTCTAGGATCAAACTAGTGGCACTTGAATATGACAGGAGTAAGAGGTATCCGGCCCTCATATTCAAGTTCATAGATCTCCTTGATTATTCCGTAGTACCCGACGCCATTAGTGCCCGGCGTAAAAACTTGGCTATTGGTGGTTTTCCAACTGGGCCGGGTCTGCTCGTGTATTGAGGTGTGCAGCCTATCTCAACTCTTCACTCATGGACGCATTGGTCTGCTCCTGCAAGCTCAAGCATGATACAACGTTATATTATTGGAATGTACGAGCTACTAAGGAATATCGACAAACGTACCAGCTAAATGGGAAAGTACCTTTTGTTTGAACCAAGAAATGAAATCAGACCTCCGATTTCCCGCACCCGCTGAAAGAAGGGTATCATGTTCCTGCGAGGTAGGATCCCTTGATTGATGCCATTCTTGACAAACAAATTTCTTGTACCAAAGAGAATCAATGGAATTTGATACAAAATAAAGACGTCGTATTGAAACAAGTTCGTTGAGAACTTACTTAATGAATGGCGCAACCTCGACAAGGTTGGTGAACACATATAGCGTGATTCTGTGCCACTCTTCTCGATCCAATCTCTTGGGGTCGATCCACTTGCGGTACCTACGTGGCCTTTGAAAAGGCTGAGGTTCGATTCAACTTTGCTAGCATTGTCACGAGGGAGTGGATTATGCTTGGTAGGAAGGTTCGGCTTGTAGTAGGATGTTGTGAAGTTTGCAACCTCCTCCAGAATGCTCGCCTCTGCAATGGAAGCCTCAATTCTAGCTTTATTTGTACATTTCTTGCGAAGAGTCTTTAGACATCGCTCGATTGTATAGCACCAACGGAACTACACGGCCCTCCCAACCGTGCCTCGGTCGGGAGGTGCACAATCAGATGCTGCATCGGCAAGAAGAAGCCGGGTGGAAAGATCTTCTCAGGTTCATAGATCAACTCAGATGCCATAGTTTCTAATTCTGTAATGACGGTCAAAGATAGCTCCTTGGCACAACGCTGGCGGAAGAAGTAGCTCAGCGTTGCCAGCACTAGCCAGACATATTCAGGGACATAGCGCTCAATCCATATGTGGTAGTCATGACTCCTCATCCCATTGACTCGCAGAGTTTCTAAGTTCACTCCCCTGCTCAGATTTGATGCATACCCATCAGGGTACATTAAGTTCTTCATCCATCGAAGTACTTCCCTTCTTTGATCGATTTTCAAGACATAGGGGGCCTTAGGCCATCTCCACTGCTTTCCTATTGCAGTAGGCCACATCTCTAGGTTTGGCCGATGGCACAACATCGTCAGGTCCAGTCTAGCCTTAGGGTTGTCCTTAGACTTGTCAGTGTCCATGAGCGTTGCCCAAAGTGCCTCGGCAATATTCTTTTCAGTATGCATGGCATCAATGTTATGGGGCAGTAGGAGGTCATTGAAATAGCGGAGACTCGTCAAGCCGGACTTATGAGTCCACATATGTTGCTCACCATATCCCACAAAACCACCATCTTGGTTGGGCACAAGAGCATCTATCTGAGCACGAACCTCAGCCCCAGTCCTCAAGTGCGGTCTAGGGTCCGTCACTCTGACACCTTTCATAAAGTTCTTGACGTCTTCCCTGAACGGATGGTCAGGAGGGAGGAATTGGCGATTTTTGTCGAATGACGAATACTTGTCACCCTTCTTCAACCATATGAACCTCATAGCTTCCTTGCATATTGGGCATGGGAACTTCTTGTGGACACACCAGGTGCTGAATAACCCGTACGCCATGAAGTCGTGTAGGGAGTAGTGGTACCAGACGTGCATTTTGAATCTTGTCTTCGTAGCTCTATCGTATGTCCACACCCCTTCATCCCAAGCTTGTATCAACTCATCTATCACTGGCTCCATGAAGACACCCATATTACTCCCCGGGTGTCCAGGAATTATCAACGACAGGAACACGGTATGCCGTTGAAAGGAGATGCCGGGGGGGGGGGGGGGAGATTGTGGGGGATGAGAAACACGGGCCAACATGTAAGGTACAGCCATCATACCATATGGATTGAACCCATCTGTTGTTAGCGCGACACGTACATTACGAGGCTCTTCTGCTTTGAGAGGACGCCGCGAATTGATACTTCCATGCATCGGCACCGGATGGATGTACCATCATCCTAGGATTGTACCGTTTGCCGTTATTATGCCATGTCATCTGTTTTGCGGATTCCTCGGTCATGAATAGCCGTTGGAGCCTCGGCACGAATGGATGGTGTCGTAGGATGCTCATGGAGATTGTAAGCTGCCTCTTCTGGCCATCGCCTGAGTCTACCTCCACGTACCTAGAGGATTTACACTTCGGGCAGTACTTTGCAGCCTTGTGTCCTTTCCTAAATAGGACGCACCCCTTCGGATAGACATGTATCTTGTCATACGCCATCTTAAGTGCACGAAGGAGCTTCTCTGACTTGTACCAGTTCTTCGGCATAATGTTTGTCTTCGGTAGCATGTCACCCCACACGGCCAACATCTTGTCGAAAGCATCTCGACTTAGGTTTAACTCGGCCTTCAACCCTATTACGCGACCAATGGCATCCAGCTGAGAAACATTAGTATGCTCGTGAAGGGGTCTCTGTGCCGGGTTCAACATTTTGTAGAAGGTGTTGACGGTAATTATTGTATGATTTTACCCGTCAACTAAATATGAAATAAGGGTATAAAGGAAAATGTCACCATAGAATAGGGCTTTAACTGACAGAATTCCACAGTTTTGATGAATCAGTGTTTTGCAGGGGTTATCCAGAAAAGAACCAAGGGAGGTCCACATATCAGATTAAAATAAAGAATTCCACCACGAAAAGAGATCAGGAATATTCTAGAGAACACCAGAGACTCACTGGAGGAAGGAGGGCCCACATGCCACTCAGAGGGGATCGACCGATCCCACTGACAGGTCGGCCGATCCCCAGAGAGTCCTCTCCGTGTTCGTTTCGACGTGAGCCCACATCCCAAAATTTCATGCAATCTCAACCGTCCTTCGAAGTCGGTTTGATGCAAGGGCTATGGTTCATCCCACCGGCCTATATAAGGACCCCAAGACCCCCCAGAGTTTCATTTCACAGATCAATCAATCAGATCAACCCAGTTGTAGAGAGCCAGAAACCATAGAATTATTAGAGCTTCACCATTTAGAGCATAGCTACATAGGTTAGAAGTAGAAGGAGACAAGTTCTACTTGAGTTCCGGATCTATCTAGAGCTTGAAGGCTTCTCGGAGCCATTGTAAGCTCTCTCTTGTATTTTAAACCTCTTTTGAGTGCTTGAGATAAAGTTGATTGACATTATTCTATTATTGATTATGTTCTCAATTATCCTATTCATTGCTTATCTAGATTGTATACTTTGCATAGTTAGGATGCATTCATATTCATACATAGGTTTATATAGCTCTCATTCATTGACGTCATCGATAGGTGACCAAATGCATGTAAGCATGGTGCTTAGATGTAGTTTGTTTGTAAATGCGCCTTATGTTCTGGGTTCTGTGGTAGATCGCAGATGTAACACTCCCGTTGAGTCCTTTGTAGTCCACACTCCGAATGTAGGGAGAGCAGGAAGTTATTATTACTTTAGAAGGCTGGCTATGATCTTGATCTTCCTTAGTAATATTCCCTTAAATATGAATATGAAGTGTCTTCGCTATGATTGCTAGTATAATTGCACCAATCTAATATGTCTTTGACAGTATAATTAGAATGATTTAGAATATCCTTATGCTTCAATCTAATCCATGCTAGTGCCTAGATACGAAGTGCTCTAAGTGATCATTATTATATTGATTGGTTGATTGATCATTATGCTTATCATACATATCATTATTATTGTGACATAACCCCTGTTCTGAGTAAATAGGCCATGGATATTCTCCATATTTGCATATGCATATGACATCTATCTATCTACTTACATCCCATTTATTGCCAACCTTATCCAGTGGTAAAATATAAATGACAATCTGGAATACTCCTGAAGAAAATGCTACAATGGTATAATTAATTTGTGTGCTTGCAGATACTTGAACTTAATATTTTATATCCTCTTTAGTCACTTGCATTCATAATAACTTGCTTAGTATTATTCTGGGTAGTTTTCATACATATCTCTTATATCCATGTTAGGGATGACAACTTAGTTATTGTAACCAATTTACCAAGTGACACTTAATTAATACCAACAGAAGGCATCTGCGGCAGCCTCCATCTCCGCCTTATCACGCCCTTCAGCGAACTGAGCTTGGTGAGTGTCATCCAGTATGTCCGCTACCCTGGCATCATCATCAAAAGCCTCGAGCCATGGTCTCACCACCTCCTCCCAGATACAATCGGCTTCACCATGGTGGATCCACCGGTAATAGCCCGGAGTAAATCCAAACTTCACAATATGTTTACCCATGGTTGTCCTATCTTTCCTTCTTCTGTTATCACAACCGCTGTGGGTACAAACCAGTAGAGAATGGCCTCCAGCACTCTCGCCAAATGCATGCTTCAATAATTCTTTGACCTTGACTATAAACAGCAAGTCATAATCCTTCTCGTTTCTCCGGAGCGTGTACATCCACTCACGGTCCTCCATCCTTTAATAGACATATCAGCACATATCTGTGACCATCAATTGCATTTACGCGGTGTCCCTACACTCTAATAGGTGAGGATAGGTCCTAATCCCACCCGCGGATCCGTAGATGAGGTAAGTTTCCATGCTCCGCTCCTATCCAAAATGGAATTTCGGTAGCACCTCCCCGTTGTTCTCCTGATACACGTCCTGCAAGGAAGAGTATGTATCCGACGAACAATATGGGGGTGATGCCGAAACCTCGTCTCTGACCGGAGCGGACCATGGAAACTAACCCGTCTACGCATCCGCGGGTTGTCCATAAAACGTGGACAATCTGAAACAGATACAGCCGCAGATATGCAAAGATCTGCATACCTCCAACCGTATCTCTTTGGGACGGGAGGCGCCTAACTGGATTTCGCGCGGGCTACAACAAACATATGGGAAGAGAGGTGATTTATACCTAGGGTGTCGGTGGAGTAAGGCTAGAGGGGCACTGACGAGTCGACGCAGTGGTGAGGCGACGCAGTGCAAGCAGACCCGCGACGTCGATGAAGACGATCGGGGTCCCTCGGGTCATCTCTGACGGGCTCTTCTCCTGCACAGAAAGGCAAAAATTTAGTGCTTATTAAAAATTTCGGCAACACCTCCCCTGCACGAGGAGGTTTCGATAACCTGCAAGAAACGAAGGCACAATGGCCAACGATCACAACGGAGCGAAGGCCGGCAACCACAACGGCACGAAGGCCAACTATCACAATGGCACGAAGGCCGAGTATCACAACGGTACGAAGACATTCACAACGGGAGAGTTCATATACCTTGGCGAGACGTGCACGCGGAGAAGAACTAGCCAAGAACGGGACGGGACGTGCCAACGGAGGCACCTCCTCCTTCTCCTCCCATTCCTCCTCCTTCTCCTTCTCCTTCTTCTCCTTCTTCCTCCTCCTCTTCCCCTTCCTCCTTCTTCCTCCTTCCTCCTTCCTTCTTCTTCTTCCTCCTCCTCCTTCCCCTCCTCGTTCTTCCACCTACCTCCTCCTCCAATTAGCTCTTGACCAGCGGCTGAGGAAGCCCATCGGCCTCACCGCGGGCGGGGGCGGGACAGGCGGCGGTGGCGCGCTGCAGGGGAGTGAGTCGGTGCGCGCCGCGGAGATGTCTGGGTTTCGGTCATCGGATGTCACTACTCGCTCGAAACCTTCTCAATTTTTTACCATAGCCTCCACATGCGATAACACAATGCCTCGACAAGTTTCGTGATTTTTGGACTTCGTTTGGATTTTATATAATTCAAAATCACTTTTCCCGCAAGTACCTAGGCATGCTACGTCAACATGATGATCGAGATTTCATGTGTGTTCCTGAATACGGCCTCAACATACCCTAAATATCATGAGTATCAATTTTTGAATGACCCAATTTCATTATTTCATGTACCTATAGTTCAAATTTGAAATATTACAAAAACATCGCCGAAAAAAATAAATTTATAAAATATACCAATAAAAGTCAAAATTGCCCCAAATTTTAAAATAGAGTTCTACATACTGTCACATGGCTCCAAAAAAAATTCAGGCCAAAAATAAAAAAAATCTGCCGAGTGCCGTTCTTTGCCGAGTGCCTGTCCCAGGGGGCACTCTGCAAAATTTGTTTTAAAAAAAGAAAAATAATTTTGCCAAGTACATTCTAGGTCCAGCACTCAGCAAAATATGTATTAAAAATAAAAAATAGTTTTTTGCCGAGCATCGAGGCACAGCACTCTGTAAAATATGTTTTAAAAAATAAAAAAAATTTCCCGAGCGTCGATGCATGGCACTCGGCAAAATATGTATTAAAAAAATAAAAATGTTTTTTTACCGAGAGTCGGGACACAGCGCTCGGCAAAATATGTTTTTAAAAAATAAAAAATATTCTTTTGCCGAGCGTCGAGGCACGGCACTCGACAAAATATGTTTTAAAAAATAATTTTTTTTGCCGAGCATAGAAGCATGGCACTCGGCAAAATACGTATTAAAAAAATAAAAAATGTTTTCTTTGCCTAGCATCGGGGTACAACACTCGGCAAAATATGTTTTTAAAAAATAAAAAATACTTTTTTGCTGAGCGTCGAGACACGACACTCGGCAAAATATGTTTTAAATTTTTTTTTTTTGCCGAGCATCGAAGCATGGCCCTCGGCAAAATATGTATTAAAAAAATAAAAAATGTTTTTTTTTTGCCGAGCGTCGGGGTACAACACACGGCAAAATATGTTTTAAAAAATAAAAAATATTTTTTTTGCTGAGCGTCGAGGCACGACACTCGGCAAAATATGTTTTAAAAATAATAAAAAAATTTTGCCGAGCGTCGAAGCTTGGTGCTCGGTAAAAAAATATTTTTTATTTTGCGCCGTCGGGGACGGTGAAATTATGCCGAGTGGAAACTTTGCCGAGTGCCATGTTTTACCGAGTGCAATATTTTGCCGAAGGTGGCACTCGGCAAAATATGGCTTTGGCGAGTGCCCCGTAAACTCGGGAAAGCCGCGGGCACTCGGCAAAGTCCTTTTCCAGTAGTGCGCCCCTTGAGGGTCTCGCTGGTGTCGTAGACAAAGATAAGTCTGAGGATATACTCAATATTGTTGTTTCCTTCTACAAAAAGCTGCATGGAAGAGCTCGACTCCGAGATTAAACCTGATAGTAACTTTTTAAGTGAAGACGAAATGCTTACTAACTGGAAGAAAGAACTCCTTCAGATGCTTTTTTTTTCAGAAAACTGGATCAAAGAAGCCTTATTTCAATCTTATGCGCAAGGTGAGCCAGACCCGATAGTAACTCTTTGTGTCTGCTTAAATGCTTCGAGCACTATTACCTCATCTATGCTAGGCAAAACTATGCCATGATCATCCTTAAAGCCTTAAAGAGCTAGATGCTAAACATCAACAACAAAAAAAAAATCAGACCCATCAGCTTTTGAACCATATTTTCTCCAGTAAGGCACTAAAAAGTTCGTATATGCTTACTAGCCAAACGCCAATATTCCTGTGTGCCATGTATTTTTTTTGACGGGCATAAAATTACTCACAGAAAAATTCGATTTAATCTGTGGGTTACTTCAGCACACAGGTTAATTTGAATAACCCTGTCGGTTTTTTACGAAACACACAGGATAATTTAATTAATATCCTTGTGTGCATTATATTTTCTGTTGGATGGCACACAAGTTAATTTTAGTTTCAGATGCCAAATCTGAAACAAGTACATTTATTTATTTATTTGGATTAGTTGTTGAATTTAAAACTAATAGGCAAATTTTTTTGTCTATATTTTCAAAAAAGGACAATGAAGAAAGAAGTTGTTTTGCATTTATGGAGTTCAAATAAAATCATGTGAAATGTCACGAAAATCCATATGGTAAACTGCCACTGGTGAAAACAAAATCTACACTACCATAAAGGCGGAGGAACTCCTTAATGATGAGAAATGTCATTCCTGCTCACATTGTTCATAATCATCAAATCTAAAAGATTCAAATATGAAAATTATTTCCATTTCACTACTAATGGTACGGTTTTCTAGGTGCCCATTTTAGATTTTCGAAGGCAGGCACGTCTAGGCGGAGGAACTCCGAAGGCGAAGACTCTCTCTGGCCCTAGTGTTTACAATACTAGCAAGTACAACGACCGCAGAAGTTGTAGCTAGCCTAGGCTAGACGATGACGACGGTGGAAGTCCACAACAATGGAGTCGAGCAGATGAAGCTCCTGATCCTCGTCAACAACAACAAGGTACTTCATCGCATGTCTCATCACTGTGACGGAGGTGTTCAAGGTGATGCATAATCGCGAGGCCTCTGAGGAACAGAGAGAAGTTGACCTCAATGCTCACAAGCAGGATGGCTTTAGCACTACATCAGGCCTCCTCACGCGACCAAGTCTCATACACACTAAGATTAGACTGGTAGCTCTCCATCTCAACCTCAAAAGTCTCAACCAAAGCACTATATTGGCATCAACAACGACATATGCAGTAGGGCTAAAAATAGCCAAACCCATTGGGAGTACTTGTTAGTTGTTAGTCCAGTCAGTTCGTACAACCAACTATTAATAGCTAATTGTTTATTGCCAGCGATATAGTATAATATACACGATACTAACAATATAATTTTTAGACTGATTAGCTAGAAGGGCTAAAAATTAAGCCCTATAACCCAACAATATAATATATACGATATTAATCACCGGCGAGACTTGTCCAATTTGTAGACCTACTTGGCTTTGATCACCCATCAATATTGATCATCGGTAGTCTTGTCGCACAGCATTAACTGGTGCTCACAGATATCTGAAATTGGTTAAACTGTAACATGATGCTAACATTCGAACAAAGACAGATAGGTGGATATTATGTGTGTATAGATTTGCAAGATGCATGTCTTCGAGGATATAATGATGTTTTATTAAAAGTTCAACCGGATGCATACTTCTCTTTGTAATGTACACTTTTGAACTGGCTGCCTTGTAAGAGCAGGCACTAGATATCAACAAACAAAACTTGTATATGATATATATCAAAGTCATCGGCCAAGTCTCACAACTCCGTTTGTATCTGATGATAGCCGGTTGCTTGCTGCTTTGCTGCAAACGACTCTTGTCCGTGGGAATCACATTGTTTATGTATCTAAATGTTGTCTTTTACTACATGACAGGTGATATGTTTATCTATAGTTGAGGTGCCGCGCTGCAGTAGGTGGAATCTTTTATATGAGTAAGACTGGCAGAAGGCATCCAACTAAACTATTATTCCTATACATGTCGTATGATGTTAGTCCATGGAAACTTCCCCATATTTCTTATCATCTTACTTTATCTTACGTCAGCACACGGAAAATAATATTGTGTCTTTATTCAGTCGTTTGATCATACATCTTGTAACACCGTTATCACGGTCGAGAAGACACCAAATATTGCTTCGATGCAAGTAGCATCTAAGTAGGGGAGCATAAAGCCTTTAGGCGAAGGTCTATCTCGGGAGATGCAGGCGAACGGAGCCGGACCTTCGCCCGAAGGCCGGCGCACGGCGAAGGCCAAGGACGGCCCAGAGAGGCACCAAAGGGGAAAATCCGATCGTGAAGGTTGGACTGGGTGGAGGCCGAGTGGAGGGCGCGGATGGAAGGAACCCCTGCTCCCGGCTCGACATATGGCGAAGGCCAGCGATGGTCCGGAGGATGTCCCGTCGCGAGCGGAGGTTGGCTGTGGGCCCCAGTCACGGAGTGGTTGAGCACCAGTAGAAAATGCTGAGAACCACTGGGGAAGTGTGTTGCCTCAGGAATATACTAAGAGTATACTTGTAATCATCATGGGGGCATCAGTGTAAAATGACTCCCGGGTGAGAGGGATTCATTGCCCTTTGTAAGGGTTAGTTGACAACAATTTATGGTGATTTGATTCCACCCAGTTCATTCATTCTCCTGCATCCTGAGCCTTCGCGCTTGAGCGAAGATTGAGAGAGCGAAGGGGCCCTTGAGTCCCTTCACCCATGCTGGACACTATTTCCAACACTATAGACAAACAATATGCATTATGTCATGATGACCAAATTGAATATGACAGGGTAATAGTATGCCATTTGGCATAACAAAATTGAATATGGTGGACACTGATGAAAGGTATCGATCTTTGGTTTATTCAGGCCCCGTTTAGTTGGGGGAAAAGGTGGGGAAAGGGGTGAAAAGTTTCACTGTAGCACTTTCGTTTGTATTTGACAATTTTTGTCCAATCATGGTCCAAGTAGACTCAAAAGATTCATCTCGACCTATCCAGGCAAAAAGTGCGATTGATGTGATGGGAACGTGATGGGGAATAGTGACACATATTGGGAAGTAAACGGAGCCTCACTTCCAGTTTGATCTAGTAGGTGAAGTGTCAGACAATGGTTCATAAACCAAACAATCCACGACAAGTTGACGACCCACCACCCCACCCTCACCTGCCCCGTCCCCACTTTTCAAACTGAAGTGGAAGTAAATGGTACTATCTGTTCTTGTCATCAACAGAGAAAGACAATATAAAAGTTTCACGATGGGTCTGTAGTAAACGCCATTTAATTCCAAATAATATCCACAGCCCTTCGCCTACCAAAACAAATTGGATAAGAAAACTACCCATTACCACCCTTGAGGGTCTCGCGAGCGTTGTAGTTAAGTCTGAGGAAACTCTCAACATCATTGTTGACTTCAATAAATACCTGTATGGAAAAGAACTTGGCTCAGAGATTAAACCGTATTATAACTTTGGTGTTAAGTCGAAATGCTTACTAACTTGTAGAAAGAACTCCTGGATAGGCTATTTCTGAAACTATATCAAGGAAGCCTTATTTGAATCTCATATGCCGAAGGAAACCAGACCCTGATGTCTTCTTCAGGATTTATGAACACATTCTAGAAATAACTTTTGCTATAGGCTGGCTTAGAATGTTTCGTTTGAAAACGAACTTGTTTTATATCAAATATATGTTCTGTCTAGTTAAGTTAAATTCTTTGAGAACTGTTATGTGAAATATGATATGCTAACTATGCCATGACCACCCCAATTCAAAAACGGCTAGATGCTTAACATCTGAAAAAAATTAAGACCCATCAGCCTTTTGAACTGTATCTTCAAAATTTTGTCCAAGGCACTGACTAATAGACTTATGTTGATATGTGACACAATAATTGCCGCCAAACCACTTCCCTTTTAGAAAAGAAGGTACACACTTGAGAGTGGTAGTATAGCATAATATAATTCATGATGTGATCTGCAAACACCATAGCGGTGTGATACTTAAGTTACATTGTGGTACTTAAGTTACATAATGTGTGACACACACCGTTCATATTACAAACGTCTACATGAGCAAACCACATCACATTGTTTTCAACATGACCTAATCGAAGATCTCCAGCAACGTGCAGTCATTCATGTTTAGAGCATTGGTTCTCTAGTTGCGTAGCTTCACGTACTTCTCCGTGATCATGAGCTCACTGTGAGGGTAGAAGAACATTCCCCCCCCCCCACATGACAACATTCGTTTGTGACTATTGACACCTGAGGTGGCAAACGGGATTAACCGCGAGCGTAAGGTTTTATCGTATCCACAGGGAACGTGAGTGATAGGAGTCTAGAACTATTGACATGATATGAAGAGATGAATCTAAAATGGTTTTCCAGATCAATTGTATGATATACCAAAGAGATTTGTTTACTATGAGTGTGCAAAGTCCTAAACTCACCTAGGCTAGGGTATGGCAGATTAGACATCATATGCCTACAAGCTCTACGATTTAAGAACTAGGTCGAACGTGACGGAATCTAGAGGATTCTAGGGCTGTCACCTCCTAGAACCTACCACAACTATCCGTGAACTTAATCGTATTCACGGGTAGCTATAGCCTAAGCACCACGCTTAAATCTATAAACTTACTACTCTAACTCGGATCCCAGAATTAGAGCACTCTAACTAAGCAGTGAAACAAGCAAACACCTGCTTAAAATATAACAATAATTAAATAAAGCAGGGGAATTGGATTACCATAAAGAAGTGCAAAGGTACACCATAGAAGAGATTGCCGACAAGTCTGGCTCCTCCTTGGACTCCTCTTCTCCCTTCAGAGAGGTGACACTCACACTCTCTAATGTGTAGCAATACTGCACATCCTACTTGAGACTAACTCTCTCTCTATGTATCTATTTTAATTGTATCTTCATGATCTGCCTACAAATGACCGAATGACCTGTATCTATAGTATGTAGTAACACATAGGGTACTTGTAGAGGCTCCTAGAGTCGGTTCACCAGAAGTGAGGTGGCTGGCACCCGGTGAATAGGGCGGTCGCCCAATGATCCACTGCCATTGCATCCGATGGCTCTCCAGCACGCTCCCAACGCGGTTTGAAGTCGGTTGCTATGTCGGTTTTCGGCTGGAAATCGGTTTTGGAGTCGGTGGAGCTCTTGTGGGGATGACAAGTGGGCTCTCGGATCCCTGTGAAGCAATTCTGAACCGTTGATGTCAAATCAACATGTCAAAGCATGTTTGTAGTGGGGTCCCATGGATCCGTGACGTGGCAGGGTTCATTTGGCGCCAAGTGGGGGCGGGTGCCCTGTCCAATAGGGCGGCCACTCTATGAGTTGGCTCCTACGTGGCTCAAGCCATGTGGGAGGCTCATAGGTGCTTTGTTTCTCTTCATTCTTGCATGTTTTGCACCTACAACCACAATTCTCCAAGTGCAACTGGAACCAAGTAAAATTCAAACATATTGTGTCTCTTTTCCATGGATTTTGTCACTTTTATCTTGTTATGTTGATGGTATTTTTAGGTGTTAGGAGCAATCAACAAGCTCCCCCACACTAAACACTTGTTCATCTCGAGCAACTTACTTAGTACAAAATCATGCCTTTCCTCTTAACTTTGAACAAATATAAACATTGTTCTATAACCTCACAATTATACTTGTGACTTTTCCGGTGTCTAAGATCATACCTTAGGTTGTTGAGAAGTGGAACATCTATGAACAAGTAAGTCATACCTTACATACCTTGGAGCTTTTTGGATTTTGAAGGAAACCATGATTCATTATCTCCTCATATGAGACTCTCAGTCACTCAAACGTGTATTAAATCATTTCGCTTTATGAGTTGTATGAGGGTGTTCACGTCTATCTATGGCTTTTTTGGAGCTCAAAGGAGGGTAGAGTGAAGAGCGTCTTTGATTTACTTATGTTGCTAAGTCAAACAAGGGATCCTAGGAGTGTTAAGTTTTGCTCTCTAACCAAGATATGATATGTTATGTGTGGAATATGACTTCTCTCCTTGTATTCTTTCCTCATTCAATCATCAGGGGACCATGGCTATCCTTCTTTTCATTATTTTTTTCTTCAGAGCACTTGCTGTCTTTCTCACTTTTTATTTCTTTTTTTAAAGTAGCCATGCTCCTAAGAATGAAGATTCATGGAATTTTTCTACCAAGACAAGCGGTAAAAATTATGAGGTGGAAGGATACTTCTTATGTAGAAGTTCCTCGGGGGTGCATGAAATGGAATCTTAGTTTTTGAGGCATTACAAAACTCTCTAATTAGATCACCGAGTTTCACAAAACTCAAAGCATAATCAAAGATCTATATGAAATTGGTTTTCACTATTCTAACCTTTTGGCTTTGGTAGGTATTTTAACACTTATGAGGAGCCATGAATTCATTCACTTTTTTCTTCTTGAAATAAAATATCTCCAAGGTAGATAAGGTGAATCACACGTCATTACTATATCTCACTAATCAACAACTTTGGAAGACCATACTAAATAAGAGTAGATCACAAGTCATAAGTATTTGATAAGAACAAAGTTTATGCAAGTCATGTTTCGAAGATTGACATGGTGTTCAGAATAAATATTTAATTTTACTGTGACAAACTTGTTTTTATTACTAAAGATAATTTATGGATGAAATAAACTCAAAATAGTTGTAATAAATAGATATGGAGGGGTCATACCTGCGCTGTGGACGAAGTTGCGTTTATTTGACACCCGAGACCGGGCGGCCGCCCTGTTGAAGGGGGCACCTTGCCCTGCTCCAGTGGCCTAGAGACCTCAGGTGGCGTCATTTGGTCATGTCATCGCGTCTTCACATCAATTTGGTAATATTTTTTTGGTCATTGTTCGGGAATTGTTGTGGTAGTGGTGTTTTCCCCCACACTTTCTCTTTCAGTTTTCTTGTTCTTTTTTTATTCATAGAAAATGTGAGATAACAAGGGCCCTACTGGTGGGAAAACACCGGTAGACCAACAAATACATAAAGCAAAGAATCATAGGTGTTTTTATTTATTTCTTCTAGTTAAACTTTTGGAAAACAAAAGGACTTTGTGAATTACAAAATTGAACTAACCTTAAATAGGAACAAAAATCAAACACTAACATCTATGATATTCTAATCTATGGTTGTGGGGCATCGAAAAGATCCATGTGCCCAGTTGCCTTATAAAGGCGTTTGATCTTGGAGGTGCACACCTTGCACAAGGTGGTGAACCTATCCTCCAGATTAAAACGCCACCTCTCATATTCCGCCACTTTGTCTTCTAAGGCTTTGTTCTCGGCCTTCAACTTGTTCACTCGAGCCATGATGTCCTATATGGTGGTGGCAGCTGTTGACGGTAGTTATTGCTCATTTTCACCGTCAACTAAACATGAATCATGGGCATAAAACAATCCACAACATAGTTATAGGGTTTGATTCTAACAAGTTTCACGAGTTTTGGTATTCCCACCTGCTTTGTAGGAGATGCAAGGAATTGCAAGGTTTCATCAAATAAAAGTATCTCAAATGAGAAATTGGAGTTCACCATTGCGTAGAGCTCATCGAGATGATCAAAATGGACCTATGATTTGCTATTTTTGGAGTTCAAAGTAAAAATATATGAAATTCACAAAGAAGGTTCTAGAGGACATCAGAGACCACCACGCCAAAGAAGACCGCGAGAGGCCGCCAGTTTGGATCGGCCGATCCCACCACTAGATCAGCCGATACTCAGGGTCCCCGGATCATCGTCGGCTTCTCTAGAAGGTTCCCCACCTCCATGGAGAGTCCATCTAAGCCGTTGCTTAAGTCAGTTTGATCCAAGGGCTCACGATTCACGCTCCGGCCTATATAAGCAGCCCCAGACCCTCAGGTTTTGAATCATTATTCATTCTCTGAAACCCTAATTTATATTCTCTAGCTAGGGTTTGGATGGTGAGGTGTCCCATTGAAGGATAACCTCTCCCTAATGTAGTAGATTAGTTCTAGTTCAGAGTTAGGGAGAGCAGAGCTATGCTCTGGTTCTGGAGGATTCTTCTGAGGTCTGGTATGACTTGTATCTTATCTATGTAAGACTTATGATTTTATATATTTATCTTCTCTATTTACTTATATGCATTATCATGTGATTGGTTAGTATAGTTGTTATACTTTCGCACCTCGCTCGTCTTGAGTGCTCTAGTTGTAGTACATGACTAGGGTAGTAATTGAAAGTGTAGGCTTGGCATCTAGACTATAGGTTACCTGAGATTGCGCCTAATCCTACGGTTAGTTGTGGTAGCCCCAGGGATGACAGCTCTACCAGGCCATTGCAATCCACCACATTAGGGTTAGTGTTTGTAGAGCTTTTCGGCAGCCTTCTCCCAATTACCACTTCCCAGTCTATTCGAGAATCGAAAAGGTACTATTGTTCCAAGGTACTATTGTGTGATTAGCTCATCTAACCATCCTTCAGTTACCATAGAACCTAAGTAGTAGAGAAGTATTTAGGAACCTTGAACTCTCCCGTTGTCCTCTCAACTTAGCTAGACTACTCATTTATCTTACAAGGGATTACTATGCATGACCCCTATCATTTATCACTTACCCCCACTATAGTCTAGTCGGTGTATTAAGTTAGTAGATACATGAAAGCTATCAGATTCTTTAACCATTGCTTCCCTATGGTAAAATATAAATAATGATACTCTGGAATACTCCCGGGTAAAAGCTAAAATGGTGTTTTGTGCGCTTGCGGAGTCTTTCATATTCTATTTGCACTTAATAAATACCGACAGCAGCATCCTCTCCGCTGTGCTCAATCTCTATCTAGTAGAGTAGTAGTAGGTGAAGTAGACTAGGATTAGTAGGGGAGGAAAGTAGTAGTAGGTGTAGTAGTAGGATTATAGTAGTAGTAGGTGTAGTAGAGTTGGATCGGTAGTAGAGTAGTAAGAATAGTAGTAGGTGTAGTAGTACGAGTAGTAGCATGTAGGAATAGTAGTAGCGTAGTAGTACGAGTACTAGTAGAGATAGTAGTAAGTGTAGTAGTATGAGTAGTACTATAGTAGTAGTAGGAGTAAGTAGCGTAGTAGTACAAGGAGTGGTACGAGTAGTATTAAGCGTAGTAGTATGAGTAGTAGTAAGCGTAGTAGTACGAGTAGTATTAGTAAGTGTAGTAGTAGGAGTAGTATGTAGTAGAGTAGTAGCAGTAGTATAGTAGCTGAGTAGCAGTATAGTAGCACGAGTAGTAGTAAGCCTTACAAAAAAGTTCTCGTTAATCAATACGTGAGTACATTGTTACATAAATGTGTGGCATACATATCACTTTGGTGGGTGAGATCCTATGACAGACTTCTTCTAACCATCGGGTCGAAACCAAGGCTTCATCTTGGTCCTACTCACATGGTTCTCAATGATCTTGATCTTGCTTGGATGATCGGTAAAGAGAGAGAACTCTGAGTAGTCGTTGTATTCTTTGCGACTCTGGACTCCATTGGCTCCCATGATCCTCTGCTATCCTAACCTAACGACATGCTTGTTGGACTCTTTGGGCATTGGGTAGTAGGCTACCTGCATTCCGCTTTCTCTTCTTCCTTGGCTTCTTCGGCCCATCTTGCTCCTCTTTCTTCTTCTTCTTCTTCTTCTTCCCAAACTCGATGTTTATGCCCTTCACCATGTCAAACACATTTTGCCTATACCCCGTCCTCTGTAGCTTGTCAGTATCAAGCTCATCATTCTAGTCGAAGTATAGATTCATCGAAGCATTCCTGTACCTGTGCTTCTTAGGGAGCAATTGCCTATGCCTCATGTACACCAGCTTCTTGGATCCGCTAAGGTAAGTGTAGCAGATACCATCAATGCAAACTACGCAACTGTTCGACAGTGAAAAAAGACCAGGGTAATCAGTGATGGTGACAAAGATGATGGCTTTTAGAGTGAACTCCTCCTTTACGAACGTATCCATCATCTCGACCCCTACCTCCCATAGTGTCTGCATGTCCTCCATCAACGGCTCCACGAACACATCTATATCATTGCCTGGCTGCTTTGGTCCTAAAATAAGCATGGTGAGTAGAAGATACCTGCACTTCAGACATTGGTGTGGAGGTAGGTTGTAGATGGTTAGGGTTACCGGCCAGGTGCTGTGCGTGTTGCTGAGGTCACCGAAGGGATTCGGTACTCTACGGGAACCTGACATTTCTAGGCTCATCCCCAAAATCTGAGAACTTGGCCTCAAAACACGTCCACTACTTGCCATCGGAGGGATGTCGCAGCTGTCCATTATCCTTCAAATGTTTAGCTGATGTAGGCCAGGACATAAGCTTGGCATTCTCTAGGTTCCAAAATAGTGCACGCAGTCGATCGATGACGGGCAGGTACCACACCGACAGGGCAAGACTTTTCCTCATTGTGTAATAACGCTCTTCTTCATCGTCCTCAAAAGGCGACTGCTTCTTTGCCATCTTCTTCTTATTTGGCCCTCTCGTGGGTCCCTCCCCTTAACCCGCGTGATAACCGGCATTTTTCTTGTACCGACTTGCACCGTAGTGCGGACAGCTCTCCAACTTTGCAAAGTTACCCCAATATAGAATATAATGGTTAGGACATGCATGAAACTTTTTAAGCTTCGTCACCATTGTTCGAATCAGCTTTTTTCGTCCAATAGGTATTGGCAATCACATTGTTACCCTCTGGGTAACTGTCACCAATGACACATAGCAGGTCGTCGAAGCAAGTGTCAGTGATCCCATGGCGAGCCTTCAGCGTTAGCAACTAGAGATTGAAATAGAGCGCTGTCCAATGCTTTGGACATTTGTCTCCGTCCTTGTAGAGGGGATCAATTGCCTCCTGCTTCATCGCTCTGAAATTATCAAACCACTTCGGATCCCCAAACATAATATCAATGCGTTCAAGATGGTTAGCAACCTTTTCAAGAAGCTCTGCATCCTTGGGCAGCAATGTATCAGCAGGGTCACCTTCCCCACCACAGTCGTTGTCTCCCATGTCTTGGAGTAGATCACTCATCGTGATGTACTCACGTCTCACATTGTCATCATCGCACAGGCTGATGATGTCCCTGCTGAGGGTTGCTATCCTCCATCATTCACCGCCGCCATCGATGCCATCGATGAGGAGGTTCCTCCAGGTGCCTCAGCGACACTCGGACCCTTCTCACTGTGATACTTCCACATTGTGTACTTTGAGTCCTTGATGAATCCATACCGTAACAAGTGAGATTGCACAATGTTATCTTCCTAGGCAAGCTAATTCTTGCAGTCGTTGCACGTACAAATCATGCGATCTCGATCCAGACACAGACGATGCTTCTATGCCAAGGGAAGAAACTTCTTCCTAACATTTTCCAGGAAAGACAGATCCAGTCTCAATATCTTGTACATCCAATCCTCCCTGTCCATGATTGTGACCTTGCAAACGCAGCGAAAAGTCATATTATTCAAGCGGTATAATAAAAAATGGATCGAAGTAGCTCTAGATCTGTTATTCTCTCTCCTCTATTTAGATCTAGATCTAAACCTATTGAAAAAGCACCTAAATCATGAAACCGAGAGGAAAAGGAGATTTGAAGAGTAAGAATCAACCTCTTACGGTGCCACTCTTCACCAAATCCAAGTCTAGATTTGTTATTCTCTCCTCTATTTAGATCTATAACTAAATCTGTTGAAAAAGCACCTAAATCATGAAAAAGAGAGGAAAAGGAGATTTGGTGAGTAAGAATCAACCTCTTGCGGTGCCACCCTTCACCAAATCCAATGGGCAAAACCTCTCCCCCCCCCTAAAATGGACAATTTTAGTGTTTTGAGCTCAAAACCCTAAAAAATGGAGGAGGAGCCGCGGGAGGAAGAAGGGGGATGGCTACTGTTTTATAGTCCAGAGTTAACCGAGGCAGTCAACTTAGGTCAACAACCACGATTAATGGTCCTATTAACTGAGGCGGTTGGGGCCTCGGTTAATAGGTTTACCGAGGAGGTTGTTATTACTCAAACGCCTCGGAAAATCTATTGACCGAGGTAGTTGGGGACAGGCAGCCTAGCCTTTAGCCGGCCTCTCTTAACCGAGGCGGTTTGCTGGGCTGCCCGCCTCAGTTAAGTTTTCTCAAATGCCCCTCAAAAGATTGTGTAGTAGTGCTAAAAAAGTAGCGTGCCCATGCAAAAATAAAATTTGTAAAGAATAGAGCAAACAATCAGATCCATTAAGATTTACGTCTTATATATTGTATAACTAAATATTTTGTCACATAACGAATTAGCGATGGTTTATATAGGGATGCCTGCCTAGGGATCTGTATTTGCTATGCTGTTATAACTGGCTATGATGACTATTTGAAACTTTTAATGTGATCAGATTTAATACTAATACGGCAAAACCATTTGATCTTTTCAGTGGTTTATGTTATTAACTACCTCCGAAATAACTAATAGAGGCATGCGTATTACATAAACCACGCTTGTAGAAAATATTTACATTTGCGGCTAGTTAAAGGGCTAGCTGCATTTTGTAATTCAATGGAGTACCATTAAGCCTGTTAGAGTACGCAGCGGACACGACCTAGCTCACTATACCCATGAGCTAGCGCCCCTTGGGCCCAGGTCCACCGGAGCCCACAATATATCCAGGCTTTGGGCCTAACTCAACCCAAAAGACTAGCCTGATAGGTGAGGACTGCCCCCACCTTATATGTTGTGCTCCCCCACCATCAATTACCGATGTGGGACTAAACCTAACAATCTCTCCCGTCACACATCGGACCCAACTCTTTACATCGCACAATCCCGTGTGATCTCCCGAAGATATTTTTCAGGTCCCGAGTTCAACGCTCCATGTCACACACAACCCGTGTAAACCTCCGAAACGTTAAAGGGCTCCCCCGTCACCATGTGACCCCTAAGATTTTAAAGGTTTTTTTGACCATGGGCTCTGATACCACTTGAGCCATAGAATCACCAAGAATCCACCTCTGATCGCAGTCAAGTAATCTTCAAAAAAACTTCTCCAAAATTGATAGACCCCACCATAGCCTTTGCCATCAGCGTTGCTAAGCCAGCAACGATCACTTCGATCAAAATCGAACTCCCATCAATCTGATCGCAAGTTGAAGCCGTCATCTTCCTCCACGACGTCTTCTAGCCGCACCGTCGAACCTGGCCGTCACGTCTGACCGACCCCTATCGAACAGCAGCCACCAACCGCCATCAACCCGATCTGCACGTCTGGACCAATCCCTGTTGATTGCAGCTCATTGGACGGTTCGAGCTACCCACTCGAAATTTCTAACTCCACCGATTGAGTTGTCGATCACCGCCATACTCCACATCGCGCCATGTCCCTCTCCGGACACTCCTATGCAGCCTTATGCTGTATGAAACATATCCATCGAACCTCACATGATCTTCTTCTATTAACCATAGCTCTGATATCACTTGTTAGAGTGCAGGTTAATTCTATATCTGTTTAGATCTGGAATTAACCGTGCACTCTAACAAAGCCAACCACGAGAGTAAAATAGATTTGTGCTGAGAGTTCTCAAGCTGAAACTAGAGAAACATCATTGATGTTTTGTAGGGAAAAGTAGGTAGATGTGGCCGGGCTAGTCGCCTCTATAGATGCAGTATTCATGGCCCCCTAAACTGTTGTGTGCGCCGCTCCTAAGTACACGGTAGTTCGCACATTCACTTTTGTTCAATAATGCACACAGATGTCCTCCGACCACCAGTCGACTGAGATGGAAACCTTGTCACTGCTGGAGGTTCTGGCTGACCTCAAACACAAGTGTTTCTGGTCCAAGGGTGGGTTAACCAAAGATGGGTGGCGCCATCTGTACAAAGATTTTGAGGCCAAAAATGGAGCTCCTCTCCCCAGAAAGGTTATCCAGAACAAGTACAACGGGCTGAAAAACAAGTACAGGGACTTCCGTAAACTCGTTAACCATACAGGCCTTGGTCGGTCGATCACTGGTTCCATCACTGCTGATCCTGAATTTTGGGAGACTTCTGACCTGGTAATGTTCTTACAGCTCCCTTCCATCACTTCCTTCACATACGCAATACTGAACTAATTGGGCAATTTGTTGGATTTCCTTGAATACTGCAATTTCAGACTGGTGCTACTGGCCGCAGAGGGCGTGATGAGCCTCCAAAGTACCTTGCACAGCTGAATGACCTGTTTGGCGACTCCCAAGAAGAGACTGGAAATCTGTTGTACGCTGGTGGAGTCCGTCCACACTCACCTAGCGATGGCAGTGAGCAAACCCCTCCACCAACAATTGCCTCCGATAATACCTGGGTAGGGTGCTCTGCTGCTGTCTGCCTAGGTAAGCGTCCCATGATGGACCGGGTCGATGAAAGCCTAGCGAAGAAGAGGAGCTCCGGGTTGGCTGCATCCTTTGAGGCACTGTCTGACAGCATCAGGTCCAAGCTAGAAGAGGATGACCCCGTCAAGGCTGAACAAGCACAGGTGAAGCTCTGCATGCAGATGGTGAAGGCTGATGGAATCCCCGAAGGGACTGAGCTATACAACAAAGCCATCTACCTATTCAAGAATTCTTGCAACCGGGCCGGCTTCATGGGCATGGAAACCGCAGCTGGCCGGCGCTCCTTCTTGGAATGAACTCCCATGAATTGATGGACCGCAGTTGTTCAAAAAATGTTTGAGTTTGCGTGTGCTACATTAGTGTTTGCGGTTGCTTTTTCGTTCAAATTTGTTTGGCTGTAATGTTGAGTTATTTTTTTTGTACTCCGGTGGACATAAGTTTTCAGTAATAATCCCTGTGTAATAATTTCCTCAGTTTGTGCACCCATTTGTGCCAGTTTTTCGTATGTATATATGTGTAGTTACAATGTGCAGGAACTCATCTTTCTCGCCTGTCTATCGCAGGTGCGGAGCCGCGGTGACCATGGGCGACCAGTCTGGGAGAACCACACGGGCAGCTGCACAGCGACGTCGCAAACTGCTTCAAGCAGCGGCCAGGATGGCGGGCCTGGGTGGTCATATAGCTAGATTTGAGCATGAAAATGAACCAGGTATTCCTCGAGCGTTGCAGTTAGAACATTTGGGTGGCAGACAGTGGCTAGAAATAATTTTGAATAATCGGAATGAGTGCTATAAGAACTTGCGAATGGAGCCAGCTGATTTCTATGTGTTGCATGACTCACTAGTCAGGTGCCATGGGCTGCAGGGCACAACCCAGTGTAGGTCACTAGAGGCATTGGGACTGTATGTGTGGGCCTGTGCACATGGAGAGTCGTGTAGGGACATGGAAGGCCAGTTCCATCGGTCTCTAGACACAGTGCACCGCAAGTTCCATCATGTCATGTTTCAGTTTGCCCAAGTAGTTCTTAGGCCTAGAAGTGCAAGTGCCAGGGCATGCCACCCACCGCTGACACCTTATGCACCATGGTTTGATGGCTGCATAGGTGCGTTTGACGGAACGTATGTGAAAATAATTGTTCCGAGAGAAGAGCGTGAATGTTGGATAAATAGGAAGGAATTTACCAGCCAGAATGTGCTGGCTGTGTGTGACCTGAACGAGTGGTTCATATTTGTCGGTGCTGGACGGGCAGGGGCCTGTCATGACAGTGCTGTTTTGAAGTATTGCCAAGAGAAGGGGCCATTCCCCTTCCCACCGCAAGGTTATTAGTTGCTGCCTGTTAACGCTTCTTTTGTTGATTGTCAGTGCAGCCTGTTAACTACATTTGTGATGAATCTGTTTGATGATCACAGGAATGTACTACCTGGGGGATGCGGGATACGCACTAAAGAAGGATGTGTTGACGCCGTACCAGAGGACACGGTACCATGTGAAGGAGTGGGCGCAACGCCGGCTTGAGGGCATGCACGAGTTATTCAACTATCACCATGTGAAGATTAGGAATGCCATCGAACGTTGTTTCGTACAAGCGAAAAGGAAATGGCCCATACTAAAGGAGGTGCCAGAGTATGATCATGATACACAGTCGAAGATTATTATTGGTTGTTTTGCCTTGCACAACTTCGTGAAGGATATGAAGGACTATGCAAATGGCCAAGCCAACTACGTGGCGAATAGGGCACCATTGGACTTGCAGTGGTTGTATTTCAATGGTGCAAGCACAGATGGTGACATGAAAAGGGTTAGGCAGGACATCGCCGATGCCGTGTGCAGAACTTTTGGTCCAAGGTATGATGTGCAAACTAAGTGCAAATGTAGATGTTATGTCGAATTGATGAGGTCAATGAAAATCTGATGGAAGTGTGCACATGTTGCAGGCCACAACGTGCCCCTCAAGTCGACATGGAAGCGACGATGGATGGAAGCGTTGATGACATGGAAACTGAAGCCGTGGCCACACCTTCTGGGCTAAGGTGTCATGTGCAAACTTAGTAGAATTTTAGCTGCTAGTTGGAATTTAAGAGGTGAATGACCATGTGATAAGTGTGCTTATGTTGCAGGGCACCGAGTGCTGGTGAAGACGACATGGAAGGCACCCTGTATGCAGGTGGTGATGACATGGATGGTGAAGGCGGAGCTGATGTTGATTGGTTTGGCGATGAAGATTTATTAGCATATTGGAGCATGCAACGAGCAGAGTATGAAGGCGCTGAAGGTTGAGTTGTGGAAGGGTTGGATGCACAGGAGCAGATTCGTGGAGGCTTTTGTTTGGTTTCTCCAAAAAACCATCTTCTCAACTGATTGTTGTGGTGGGGGGGGGGGGGGGGGGGGGTGGGGCTGCTAGTTATGTGCATTCAGATCAGATTTGGGAACTGGTTGTAGTGAAGGGATTTGTAAGGACTGTGCTTTGAAATTGTTAGGATGCGTAAGGATTGTGCTTTGAATTTGTAGCTTGGTTGTGCAGGATTCGAATCCTGCGATTTGCCGCAATTAGGCTGGTTTGTAAGGGATTCCTAGCAACAGTGATGGCGGGAATGCAAGCACTTCAAATTTGAATTTGTAAGTGATGTTGATAGTAATTAACTGGAAACTGTCTGTGATTGTTTACTAGTGTATGAAAGTCATAATACTTATGGCATGCATGGAACAACTGGAATACATGCAATGGAAAGTGCAGATCAAATTTTAGATGTGGGTTTGCCATGGTTATCCATGGGGAAGAGAAAATGTATTTTCCATCCATGGATAGTCACCCATGCATGATTATTCATGTCGCTCAACTTAATGTTGATTATTACTGTTTCGTGAGTCTTGTCGCACAACTGGTACATATAAAGTATGCCAACTTAGTCAGCTGCTAGTCACTCGACTCCATTTGTTTTTGATGATATAGCCGGTTGCTGCAGACCACGGAAGAAATGGGCATCACTATGGGTAGCCTTTGTCACGATAGATATGCTAGTCTTCTAGGGAATATCCGTGTTTTTATTCACTATGGCCCCCGTTTAGAAGAAAAAAAAATCTATAATTTGGACACTGCAGCAGGAGAGAATCTTTTACAATAAGTGTTCAATAATATTCTAAGTAGAATATTCATCCATATTTAATACTCTATGCATGTATCCAAATATTGATGTGCCCTTTTTGTTTGGAATTTGGAAGGGATCTAAACAGGGTCTATATTCGAGGGAAATCTCTGTGTTTTTCTTAACTATCTTGGCAACAGATCTAGTGCAAACCATAATTTTCGTGAAAACCCGTAAAACCATGGTAAAAAAGTTGTCCAAATTTACCAAAAAATCATACACATAGACGATATGATGATACACAACTTTATAAAATATCATGTCCAAACTCGATTTCGTTTGTTATTTTTATATCTCACAAAAGTAGTCGAGTTTTGACAAGATATTTTACAAGGTTGTGTATCATTATATCATCTACATGTATAATTTTTTTAGTGAATTTAGATAACTTTTTTGTCATGGTTTATACAGGTTTTCACGAAAGATGTGGCTTTCACCTGATCCGTTGCCAACTATGTTAGCTACTGGATGACACCTGACTAGCTAGCTTTAGGTGTTGCTCTTCCTGAATTAGGTGGCATCTCTGACGGACTGGCAGATGGCGTCTTAAACTAGACTAAGGCAATGTACATAGTATGATGTTAATTATAATTTGTATTTAGTCCCTGGAGAAGAGTCACGGAAAACCTTATTCTATGTGTTTATTATACTATAAGTTTATACATTTGGCACACGAGTAAAAAAAAAAAAAAACATACCGTTCGAGTCGATCGCTGAATCGCTACAGATAACTGCGATGAGGTATGCCATGACAAATTCTTGTTTCAATTCAATTTAGTAGGTGTGCAATAAAAAGTTATTGCCAGTGATATAATATAATATACACGATACCAGCGACAATATAATTGTTAGACTAATTAGCTACTAGAAGGGCTAAAAGTTGGGCCGTATGAAATATATATGATACTGATCACCAACTAGACTAGTCTAGTTTGTAGACTCTCTTTTCATTGATCACCCATCAATATTTGCATATATACTTGTCTGCGTTGATTCCACGCAACCGCTATATGTCAACAAATAAAACTTGTATATGACATATATGTCGTCGGCCAGGTCACAACTCCGTTTGTTCCTCTCATGATAGCGGGTTGCTTAGACTAATTAGCTACTAGAAGGGCTAAAAATTTGGCCGTATATATGATCCAACAGTATAACATATATGATACTTATCACCTGCTAGACTAGTCTAGTTTGTAGACTACCTTTTCATAATTTCATTGATCACCCATCAATATTTGCGTATATAAGTGCAGGTGCTAGGTATATCAACGTGCCATATTATATGACGTACACCAAAGGCGTCGGCCGAGTCACGCGACTCTGTCGTTTCTGGTGATAGCCAGTTGCTGCAAACGACACTTGTAAGACGGAATCACATTAATTGTTTATATATATCTAAATGTTGCAGTCACTTGATGACACTAGTTGGTGACATTTTCTATGACTATCGCGCTGCGGATGGTGGCATCTTTGATGTACGACTAGCAGATAGCATCTAACTAAACTACCTAGTATTTATTCCTATAATATTTATGGAGTAGACGTTTGTCCATGGAATATTCCGCGTGTTCTCATCATACACACCAGAAATAATATTGTATCGTTAGTCCTCGTTTGATCACTAGAGACAACCGTGCCATGACCATATATTTGGGACACCAAAAATAATATATATTGATGATAACAAGGTGGTATGCTGTTTGACAAGACGAAGTTTGAATATGATGTAGACTGACGAGAGGTTTCACACCTTTGGATTATTCACCAGCAGTTCGATCTAGCAAGCAAGATGGTCTTCACAACTGGCTGAAAATCAAAATAAATGACAACCCACTCTGCCCCCCCCCCCCCTCCCCCCCCCCCCCCCCCCCCCCCCCCCCACACCACCATACACACACATTCACACACAAATAAGCAGTCAAACGGACATAGACTATTTGGGACAGCTCTCCACCAAGCCAAATAGTGGGTCTGCATCTATGATTCACGTAGATCCACCATAAAGCAGCTCCACTAGTGGATCTATCGGTGCGAGTGGATCTATCGGTGCGAGAGGTGTTTGAAACAGTCCCATCTACATCTCTATTGGATTTCCAACTGGGCCCTACCGGGCTCGTGCAGTCTCATTGGGTTCACTGGAGGCCAGCCTGGTGAACAGGCTAGCGGCGCGGCCTAGGGAGCTCGTGAGCCCCCATAGGTGGGGCTCTGCCGTCCATGGCGCGTAGCCAGAGGTCACGGGTGGGCGCAGCAGCTAGGCCTGATCGAGGTTGTGGTTGGCGCTTCGGCTAGCCATGGCGCACAGCCTGGGCAGCTCGTGGGCAGTGGCGGCAGGGTTGTCGGAGCTCGCAGATGTGTTGCGGCTAGGCTAGCGGAGGGTGCGTGGGCTGTGCTCCAGTGAGCGATACGGCCACAGGCAGGTCTTCGGTGAGTCACGTGAGGGGCTTTGGCAACTGGCGGGCGCCGGTTACGGGAAGGGAACGAACGCTCGCGACGGTGAAAACACCAAACAGAAGCGAACAAATTGTTATTTTTTTATAATCAGTGTCACGATGGATAAGTTTTTCTAACTCCACCTAAGGATCGATCTGTGAGCACCCCTTGATCAGCTCCACCTAAGGTTAAATCCACCTATTTGTTGGAGTAGATCCACTAGTGAAGTTGGTGGAGCTAGAGGATAAAATTTTTGTATCTGGATCTAAATTTTGTGATCTGAAATTGGTGGAGCTGTGTCAAACAGTCCTTGTTTATAAGTTTCACTATCAACCTTGATTGAAGGCAATTTTATTTCCAAATAATGGTCCACAGCCCGTCCCTTACCTAAACAAATTAAATTATTCGATTCGACAACAAGGACATTTTAGAAAACTACCCATAACCGCCCTTGAGAGTGCCGCTCGCGATGTAGACAAGTCTGAGGATATATACTCAACATCACTGTTGATGACTTTTACCAAAACCTATCGCTACTAAATAATTAATCATCACTGCCACCACATTCACCGCCAGCCGGTTTGTATTATGAACCGTTGGTGAAAATGGGGGCCATTATCATCGACAGCTAGTAACACAAACAGTAATAACCTAAAATTGCTACCAGTTTTTGTTACCATCTAGCGGTGATGGTCGACTATTTCACCACCAGCTTGTGCTACGAACCGGCTGTGAAAATCAATTTAACCAATTGTTTGACTTTTTTTTAGCAGCACAATAAAATTTATATTTTTTTCAAATAAAGAAGAACGAGACAAACTTTATATAAAAGTCGTAGAATTCAATTAGATTCCAACTTTGTAGATGATGACTTTATGATTTCAAATCATTTACGTTCCTGAAATTCTGTTTGAAGTTCTTAGTTTTTGAGATTCAATTTTTCAAATTGTACAACCTCAGATCGAAAACTACCGTAAGTAGATCTATAGCTTTGTAGTTGACAAAATTTTCATTAGAAATCATTTAATTATCTCAAATTTGTATATGAAGTTTTAAAACCCAAATTTCAAAATTTTCGAATGGCCTTGGATGAAAAATGATCAAAACTAAAGTTGTAGATTTTTTATGATGTGTTTTCATTTGAAATCATTTGAGGTCCCACAAGCATGGCTGAAGTTTTGATGATTTCAAATTCTAAGTTTTTCAAACGACCTCGGAGGGCAAAACAACCAAAAAGAAGTTGTAGATATATATCAATTTCAACAACAATCTTTTAGCTGATGAATTTATCATCTAGTCGTTCAGGGTCTTAAATTTTTATTTTAAAGTCTTGAAATATGAATACTTAGGGAATCTTTATGCTATATAGAAACAAGTGACTTAAGGCCCCACCGGCCATGCAGCACCTGCGTTTTTGTGCAAAATACCATGGAACTTAACACAGTGCAGCTAGCTGGTGGGGCCTTCATGGGATTTAAATAATTTTTAGCCATTTTAACCATATTATTGAATTTCTATAAATCATAACCACCGTCTGCTGCTAACACAAACCAACAGTGATAACGTCGATTATCAACAGGCGGTGATGATCATTCGTATCACGAACAACTTTCACCACCAAGGAGTCAAAACCGGCGGTACTGTGTTCGCTTGAGCTAGTTTCAGCTTATTTTCAATCATAGAACAGTATTTTCGTCTCACAACAATAGAGCCGTAGAGTTCAGCCGCAGCAAAAATTAGACCCGCAGGTAGCATCAAGACTTGTCACTGCACGTTCCACAAACCGGCAATCGACCGGCAATGAATGTCGATTCTACAAGTAGCGGAGAGTACTTAAACTTGGTATGAACTAAATAGGTCCAGTTCTCTCCTCTCATTTATTTGTGATGATGCATGTCTGGACAGCCTATATTTAATTGTACATGGGCATGGCCTTGCATGCCGGTTTTCTTATCTGTATTAAGATTATTATTTGTCTAATGAGAATGGAAATAGGCACACTACACCACAACACCAAATCACCATCAATACTTGATTCCAAATGTCACATCATTTCGTGTTTGATCATTGGCCAAGGGGTCCAGATTCCCGCAGCTGTTGGCTAGACCATGTAGCTGATCAGGAGTCAAGTCAACAACGTTTGTTTATCAACGTTATAGATCGACTCCCCTTGATATATGTAACTGGATGGATGGGATCCCCGCAAGGAGCAGGCCATTCTTCTCTCTGCTGCTATCGCCTCAAGATAAAGTGCAACTGTTCCTCAGTTTGGAAGGTAAACCATGTGTGAAACTACATACAGATTTAAAATAGTTCGTCCTATGTCAAGATAATACTCTTCATCTTACATGCATTGAATTGTCGTAGTTCTAGTCTTTTAGTTACCCCCTTTTTCCTGCACAAATGCATTTGTCGTACATATTCGTTGTGAATATATGTAAATTGAAGACTTGTCTTGTCCCAGGAAGAATCAACATAAGCGTGGTGCAAGATGTCCGATGACATGTATTTCAAACTGGACGAGCTTAACAACATAACGAACAGTTTTTCAGAGGACCACAAAGTTGGCAGTGGTGGGTTTGGAGATGTTTACAAGGTATGAATACACATTGTTTTTCCACTAGTTTCAGTGATACACAACTGAGGACTAGCATTTTGTGATCTATATCAACAAGTTATTCTTGTCAGGGGGTGCATAAAGGCAAAGTGATTGCCATCAAGAGGATTAACCAGTTGCAAGGACTTGATGATAAGCAATTTGATAATGAATTCCTCAACCTTATCAAGGTCAACCATCCAAATATTGTAAAGTTGCTTGGCTACTGTCACGCATCAGACAGAAAATATGTCGAACATGGTGGGAGAAAATTTTTTGCATCAGTAATGGAAAGAATTCTCTGCTTTGAATATATGCATGGTGGAAGCCTTGAAAAACATATCAAAGCAGGTATAATGAGTGTTTGGCATACTTAGCTTGGATAAGTGACTTGCTTCGTGGTACGTCTTTAATTTCAATTTTCGCAGATGACTCTTGTGATCTTGATTGGGCCACATGTTACCAGATCATTAAAGGCACTTGTGAGGGTATAAATCACCTTCATACTGCTTACGAGCAACCTATTTTTCATATGGACTTAAAACCTGCTAATATTTTGCTGGACAACAATAAGCAGGCCAAAATTGCAGATCTTGGTTTATCGAAACTGGTTGAGAAAACGCAAACCTATAAAACACAGGCTATCCAAGGAACCCAGTAAGTTAATGCAGCATGATTCTTGTAGGACCATAAAACATTGTTTTAATCAACATATTTTGTAGTTTCTCAACTCATAGTTCAATTTGTATTGTACCAACTGTATTAACACGGATTGAAAATATGATGCAGGGGCTTCATGCCACCAGAATTTGTCGACGGTGGCTACGTATCACCAACGTTTGATGTATTTAGTCTTGGAGTTATAATAATAAAATTAATGGATGGAGATAAGGGTCGCACCCGCTTTCATGATATGGGTCCTGAACAGTTCGTCGAGCATGTACGTCACAAAAAAAATATGAGCAACTATATTTTATCGTAATTTCATATAACATATATAACTTCGATTTGAGCTTTCCTAACTTTATGGGACAACTAACAGGTTTGTGAAAATTGGAGGAACAAACTGCAAGAAAAGCCAGTGCATCTATCACACAAAATAGAGACACTACAAGTGAAGACATGCATTGAAATGGCCTTAAGATGTGTGGCAGCCAATAGGAAGGAAAGGCCTTCAATAAAAGATGTTATTTATGAACTCGAAAAATTAGAAGCAGAAATTAAGAAAATATCACTGCCATCTGAGGAGTCACAAGTTTTAACTGTCCAGGTACAGTCGTTCAGGGAAAAAAATATGGCCTTCGATAACTAAAATCACAAGTAAAATCAAACATTCTGGGTTCATAGGGCCTTATAGATCCCTGGAGCGAAGTAACTAGGATTTGCATTGCAAGTACTGTTCCATGAAATATAAAGTTTCTATGATCCAAGTTATGCTATATATTAATTGGATAGTATCTGAATTATTCAATAAAACAAGGAAGGATATAGTTAAACTATGGTATCTAGACTATCTACTTCCACAATTATGTTATGCTTAATATTAGCATGTCTAGGACATGCATTCACATTAATCCCATCATGATTGCAGAGAAGCTGTGACTCCAACATTCTTGCGGTAGATCCAACCTTAGAGTTGCGCTTCATATTCGAGCCAAGGAAGGACATATCATGCTGCCTGCAGCTAACCAACATAACTGATCAATTTATTGCATTTAATATAAAGACCGATAAAACCAAGTACAAGACGCAGCCAAGTAAAGGAGTGATGCCACCATGCTCCAAGGGTTATATCAATGTGACATTGCTAGCACAGGATGAGGTGCTGCTGACTATGAAGTGTAATGATATGTTCCTTGTGCAAAGTGTTAATGTAGAAAAAGACCTGATGTCCAATGAGATAACTGAAGACTTCTTCCAAGAAGCCATGAAGGAAAAGGTGTTGGATGTGGTGAAGTTGCCGATTGTTTACATTGGCTTGGACCAGTTTTCAAGCAACTAGTTACCAAAATGGAGCAGGAGGTCCTTCAACATCTAAGGTAAAGAAGTACTGGACATTTCTTGATATGCAGTTGCTGAAGATTGATTACCAATTGTCTAGGCATATTCAAGTTGTACATGTCTAAAATATATGTGTACATAAATAAAATGTCTTGGCCACAGAAATAGCAATATCCAAGGAAATGTTTCTAGGACGTTACGATACCAACAGAATGTTAAGATGTTTATTAACTTGTTATGGAATGAAGAAACTAGAGGAGCACAGCCTGATTACAAGGAGAGAACTAGAAATTTACTGCTCTATTGAAAGCATATTTAATAAATTATCAGCTGGAGGCAAACCCTCTGTTCCATAAAAAGAGCATAAATCCTTCCTCCTTTTACAAGGAACGTAGTGATTGTCCATATGTATTTTAAATTGCACTATAGATTCTAGAAAACGAGTTTTTGCTTTCTTCGTTCAAATGACTCTTTGCTTCAACCAGCAAACAACTCGATAGTCCAGTTGCAACCAATTTCTACATCCCTCTTTCTAAATACTTTTGCCTTCATGTAGAATTTGATGCCAGATCCAAGTAGGCCCATGCATCAGCTTAAAATGCAAGAGGAAATTAGAAGCCAAATTGGATCTTCGATGCACGTCGATGGCTACCAATGTCCTATTGTTCTGTGCCGTGAAAATAGATTAATTTATTTCTGTCTTCATCACTTGTCCTCATTTTTTGCTCAATAAGGCTTTCATTTGCTGCGGTTGCTCATATTTATGTGAGGTGGTTTAATATTTTCTAGCTGTATTCTAATGAAATTGGTGTATTTTTATTGGGATATTCTACAGTCCTTTCAAACTACTTGTACCACCCCTTGTCTCAAATGAAACTGTCCACATCACATAACCTGGTACTCAATGTCATGGGTAGAACAGTCATCCACTTATCAGTGCACAATGGATCTGTTTATGCACAGCCATAGCCATCACCCCTGGGTCCTTGCTTTAGCTATGCTATATGCTCTCAGCATCCCACGGGCCTTACATTGTCATGATGTAGCACTTCCTTTACTATAAGAACATACTTTGCTGGAGATATTAGATGACCGCATCACAACATTGCTCCGCCAACTTCTGATGGAGTGCGAGCTAGATCCAGCCTAGCTCGCTATACCCACAAGATAGCTGGTGCTTGCTCCCTCAGGACTACTTGCACCAAAGCCATAACAAATCAAGGCCTCGAGCCTAGCTCAACCAAAAATACTAGCACATTACATTCATCACATTCGCAACTGAAAATAAAGTGTAGTTCAATGAAATTGTATTTTTTTTAGATTCTGTACCACAAGTTACATCCCTGTTTATTATTGCAACCGGTAATGTACATCTATCTTAAACTACAGATTGTTATGACCAGTATTGTGTATAAGAGAAGGGAAAGAAAGGAGAAGAACAGGTCAGCGGTAGAAGAAGTGCGTCCATGATCCCTCCCTCGTGACAGGAGGTGCGGCATAGGGAGTTCAGTTTTGTGCATGCGTTCATATCCAACTTGTATTAGAGTCCAGACATTAGGCAGTTAGAGGGTAAGCAGGGCAACAGAGTTGTTGTCCCCTGCGCTTAGGCAATGCTACTTTGTTTCGGTTCCTTGCAGTTTCCTGCCGACGGTACCCGCACGACGATAGTCGTGGAAGCGCCGACAGGCCACCACCACTCACTCTTATACTCTTAGATCCCTGGCCTCTACCACAGATACATTAAAGTAATGTTTATTCCAACATCTGAATATAACAACCATAGAAATTCGAGTGCAAGCCAAACCAAATGAATCATGGTATGATATTACAGGACCTACCTTGATCATTTGTCGGAGGCCTCCTGACACAAGGAACACATCAATATTATTAGATTTTAGTTTCTTAACCAAATCAGCCATTCCAGGAGAAATCCTGCAAATCAAAGGCAGTTCTATTGATAATCTTGTCAAGCCAAAAAAATTGAATAAGTAGAAACACAATAGTTAATTCTATTACAGTGCATGGAAAACAGTATTGAGTGAGTTCTCTCTTGGTTCATACTGTATTTAGAGAAATCTTTGGGCACTAGTACAAAAGGCATAAGGCAAACTAGGCAAAACGATAACGCATAGTGCTTGGCTGTAGAAATTTAAATATTAATTGCAATCTTTTTTTGTCTTGCCTTGAAAAGAAAAACTCAGTCAATTATTATAACTAATTACTTTTTCTTCTGCTAAGAGTTAAGTATAAGGGTGGAAACAGCATAGGGATGAACAATTATAGCACAGACCCATTATTTTGATAAGTAAGTAGCAGAGGTGCATAATCCAAAGAGGAAAAAAAAAAAGGGAAGGCTAAGCAATAGATGAGAGCGACTTTACCTTGGTGGCCTATTCTCTAGGCACTCCTAGTCGTCCACCTGGGATAGAGATGGCTTGATTAAAGACAGCCTGGCTGCCAGTGCCTCCACAAACTGGACAGTCCCTGTCATGGGCCTGAGAACATTAAGCCAAGGCTAGTTCTTCCCACAAAATGAAAAGTCCAGATGAATCAATCTACGCAATGGAGAATTGTACTTTGCTGTCCACTCAGCAACAGCTATCCCTGCCCCGCAGAAATCAGCAAGCTCGTCAATGCCCTCATCGAGGATGATGGTGCTATCGACAACGAAGCACACCGCATCAGCATTCCACAATGTAGCCCCTGCAAACATGCAGGCAAACAATAAGCAAGTTACTCCCAACTCACTCACAGTGCAGTTAAGGACTCTGGCATGGACACTGGTCAGCCGCGTGGTAGACTATCCTAAACCTCATTTGGGAGAATTCCAATCCAAAAAAGAGAAAAAAAATGAAGAACCTTTGGAAGGCAGGGTATTGGCCAGAACTGCGGAGGACCCGTCCTTAGAGACCTCCATGGCTGCCGCCAGTAGTTTACGGCTCTTACAAAGTCTGGCACAAAGGAACAGTGGGCTTGTCAAACGAACTGCCACTTGCGAAGCCGGTGGTGCCCGGGTGGACGACGGCGGAGCGAGTGACGGCGAACTCCTCGGACCAGCGCGCAAGCTGATCAGGCCCGCCATACCATGCGCAACTGCAAATCAGACAAGGCGACCTGAGGTTGGAACTACAGCCGGACACGCTGGGTCCTGACTCCTGAGAGTGAAAGCTCTAACTGGCACAAAGCATCGAACACCTCACGCGCGTGCGCGGTAACCAAACGTCCAGACCCAAGGACTGGAAATCTCCCCGCTTGACATTGGAAAACATGGTCCGGAGCCGGACGGGGAAATTCCAGGACAAAGAACAGATCAGCAGCTCACCTGCGTCAGGAGATTTGAAGCCAAGGGAGGAACGCGCGGCGCTGCTGTTCTTCCTGCTCGTGGAAATCCTAGACCAACCGCTGCTTTTTTTCCTTTTTTTTTTGGAAACTCAGACCAACTGCTGCTGCTGCTGGCAACTTGTGCCCACCCCACCCACCCACGGCGGGTCCCAGAGAACAGTCTCTCAACTCACCGAGTGGGCCCCAGAGAGCGGATGTGGACCGAAGATACTCTCTTGGAATTATCCGCATCATATCCACCATTATTAATCAGCCTGTTTTTTTTACTAACCACGAAAATTATTTTTTTCTCAGAATAAATTAGCATCAGTTAAAATCAGCGTTTGTTTTCAGTAAAAAAAAAAAAACACGCCAAATTATATGATGCTCCTCTCATATCCGTGCCGACGCTGGGGCAGCGACAATGGCGGCGCGAGGGGGAAGGAGGCCCAGTCAGCTGGGTGGGCATCCATTGCAAATTGCAAAGGACAGCGCAGCGTCCCTGCCCAACAACCACAGAGCCTGTATGCCATTATAAAATATCCCAATGATCTACGTATCACTGAATAAAAAGTTTTTTAGTATATCACGTGAAATTTTCTTTCTCTGCGTGCCACTTCATTCATTTTTTGACGGTAACAGCTGCTAACGGCCAATGAAAAAGACGTTTTTGCCTTTGGTTGTAGAATGCATTAAAAAATTTCGCTCTTTTCTCTGACGCCACTGTAACAGCATGTGTTGCAAAAAAAAAACTTTACTTTTTCCTCTATACCACTACGACAACGTGTATAAAAAGTTCACAATAATAGCCACGTCGTAAACTTTAATAATTATAATAATAAATTTAAAATGCATCCAAAATAATCGCTAATTGTGACAACCAAAATAAGTCATTAAACTAAATACATTCAGACAGAAACGAGGTCTAAGTTTAAACATGACGTGCATAGTCAGCTTGGTTACAAAATCAAGTTTGCTTACAAAAGAGGGTCACATTTCAGCTTGATTACATAATCAAGTTTGCACACAAAAGACTGATTTGTGTCAAGCGTTAGTACGCGATAATTTTAATTCTGAAAGCTTAAATTAATTTTTTTGAGTAAAATACAAAACTAGAAAGTTATAGATATCATTGAGCTCTACAATTTTGATATAAAAACCGTCTCCATTCGATGTTGTATGGAGAAGTTATGTTTTTTTTAAAAATTGAGTCATTGATAGGTAATTTTAGCTCCTGTCTAGAGTCATGTCTGTTTGAAAGAAACGGCACTGTGATGGAAGTGGTATGTAGCAATGATATAGAGGAACTTTATTTTATTTCAGTGGTAGATAGGTCATTTTAATTTTTTATAATGGCACAGGTAAAAAGCTCAACCACACGCGGGGAACTGACTTTTCTTGCCTCACCGCGTTGACTCGACGCTGGCGGCCGTGATTGGGAAATCGGATTTTGCTCGGTTTGGGTTCTTCCGTGCTCCCTTCTCCTCTCCACGTCTCGGCGCCGGGCTCCTCCGGATCCCTTGCTCTGCCCTCTGCACGGCGCTGAGCAAGAAGGTGGTGGCTGTTTCCCTCGTGGCCACCTCGAAGAGGCTGCGGCTGAGGGGCTGCTGGTCAGCAGGCCAGGTAATTCCTTTTCGCCAGGAGGCTCCGCCTACACAAAGGCCTGGGTAATTCGTTTTCGGCATCATCGATTGCTATAGGCTGATTGAGGAAGTTTGTATTCAGACTTCTCAATTTTGGATTGCAGGAATCATCGAGACAGCTGTGGGGAAACAGTTAGCTGCTCTCTGTTGCCTGAAATTTCTGTCAGCTTTGATAAGCTCCTAGTTTGTCTCCAATCTGGCACACACCTGAAATTACTGGCAGCTTCATCCAAGTGCTAGTTAATTGGCAGCTTAATTTGTTGGTTCATATAACAGAACACGACATTCTGACTGTTCCACTGAATCTCTGTTCGACTATTTCCGATTGTGTAGTTTGTTTGTATGCCTCAGATATCTGAAAGTAATTGCAGCGCAGAGCAAGTTCACAGAGCAACAAGCAGTTACCCATTGGAAGTTCATTTGACTCTTTGCAATAACACCGCGAGAGATGGATGAGTTCATGGCGAGTGCAGCGACGGGGGTGATGAGCTCCCTTCTCGCCAAGCTCGGTAAGCTGCTCAGGGAGGACTACAAGATGCAGAGGAGCATGAGGCGCGATATCGCATTCCTCAAGGATGAGCTGAGCAGCATGAGCGCGCTGTTTGAGAGGCTAGCCGACTCGGAGGCGCTTGATCCACAGACGAAGGAGTGGAGGGACCAGGTGAGGGAGATGACCTACGACATCGAGGATTGTGTGGACGATTACATGCGCCAGCTGCAGAATGAGCCACAGAGGCACAGTGGAATCACTGGATTTTTCTTTGGGTATGTACAGAAAGTGAAGGATCTTGTTACCCGTCATGAGATTGCTGAGCAGGTTCAGGAGCTTAAGGCTCGAATTGTTGAGGCTGGCCATAGGAGGAAGAGGTACAAGATTGATGACACAGTTAATTTTGATGGCACCAATGTCATCCCTGTGGACCGTCGGTTGCCAGCTCTCTATGCAGAACTGGGTGGCCTTGTAGGTATCAATGTTCCCCGAGATGAGGTCATCAAGCTAGTTGATGATGGGGTGAAGGAGGTCAAGGTGGTGTCTATTGTGGGTTGTGGAGGATTAGGAAAGACTACAGTTGCTAATCAAGTTTACAGAAACATTGCTGAAGGATTTGATTGCCAAGCTTTTGTGTCCTTGACCCAAAATCCTGATATGGTGAACATATTTCGGTCCATACTGTCTCAAGTCAAGAAGGATGAGTGTGATAGCACCAGCTCATATGACAAGGAACTTCTCATTAGTGAATTGAGGGATTTCCTAAAGGACAAGAGGTATCTTAAATTTATCTAGACTAACCTGGAATACTGTTTAACTTTGTTTGTCTAAGGAAATTTTCTTTATTTTTTTTTGTTAGTTAATGTTTTTATTATTTTTACGTGCATTGAACCATTGTTTCAAGTGATCACCTTTTAGAAATTACCCTTTGTTATAATGTCACAACCTGAACATTACCCCGCACAGCAAATTGTTTAGATTCTCCTGAAATCAATATCTATCTTAACAGAATTCAAAGACAGCAGATACTAGGAAATTAATTTCTACATAACATATTACATGAGGACTCTCAAAGTTAAATGTGAGATATGAGACTTTTTTCTTGCACTCCACAATATAGTATGCATATATCATTGAGATTTTTTCTTGCACTTTCCAAAATACAGTGTGCATATATCAATCTACAGGTTTCAACTGAACCATAGCTCTATTTCATATTTAGGTATTTTATTGTAATTGACGACATATGGAGCACCCAAGCATGGAAGCCCTTTAAATTTGCTTTCGCTAAGAATACTTGTGGTAGTAGAATAATAGTGACAACAAGAATTGTTACTATTGCCAAATCTTGTTCATCCCCATTCCATGATCTCGTATTCGAATTAAGGATGCTAAGTGAAGATGACTCCAAAATGTTATTCCTTAGAAGAATTTTTGGCTCTGAGGACAAGTGCCCTCACCATCTAAAAGAGGTTTCAGCTGAAATAATTAAGAAGTGTGGTGGTTTACCATTGGCAATCATTACTATGGCTAGTTTGTTGACTACTAAATCACATACCAGAGCTGACTGGTTGAAGGTTTGTAATTCCATTGGTTCTGAGCTTGAGAAAAATTGTGATGTGGAGGAAATGAACATGATATTATCTCTGAGCTATAATCATCTTCCTCATTATTTAAAGACTTGTTTATTGTATCTAAGTATGTTTCCAGAAGATTATGTGATCAAGAGGGATTATTTGGTAAGAAGGTGGATAGCAGAAGGATTCGTTATTGCACATGGTAGAAGAAATTTGGAGGATGAAGGCGAATGCTATTTTAATGAACTTATCAACAGAAGCTTAATACAACCAGTTGATTTCCATTATGATGGTAGAGTATATGCATGCCAGGTTCATGATATGATTCTTGATCTCATTACATGCAAGGCAGTTGATGAAAATTTCGTAGCTGTTGTTACTAAGAGAAAACAAAAGTTGCCCTCACATGGCAAGGTCCACCGACTCTCACTTGAATACCATGGTCTTGAAACTTTAAGAACAGGTCCCATTGTTACTAGTCATATTCGGTCCCTAGACATATTTAGATACTCCGAAGAAATGCTTCCTCTTTCAGGCTTTCGCTCCCTAAGAGTGCTTGATCTAGATGGCAACGAGAATTTGGAAAGCTGTTATCTTGAAGATATTGGGAAGTTATATTATTTGCGATACCTACGGATTAAGGCAAGTAATATTACACTTCCAGAAAAAATAGGAGAGCTTCAGTCTTTGGTAATACTGGATCTTCTGAATTGTTTAAATCTAGGTGAATTGCCTGCAAGTATTGTTGAACTTCGGCACTTGAAATGGTTAATTGTTCCTCGAGCGAACTTGCCAGATGGAGTTGGGAACATGCAAATGCTGGAGTTTCTTTCACTTATGGTTGTGGACTACACTACTTCATTAACCTTATTGCAAGAGCTGGGCAGCTTGACCAAATTGAGGACTCTTGAGTTAGATTGGCGCATCAATCCCCTGCACAGGGATAAAAATACATATCAGAATAATTTGGTTTCTTCACTTGGCAAGCTAGGCAGTTCAAATCTTCGACATTTAAAACTCATCAGTCCATGGTCACTAGACTTCTTGTTGGAACCTTGGTCCGCAACTCCACATCTCCTTCAGGAGTTAGATATCAAAGGATGGTATCTCAGCAAGATTCCAGTGTGGATGGTCTCCCTAACCAACCTCACCTACCTGGACGTTGAGGTTAAAGTTAGACAGGAAACTCTCCAGATCCTTGGAGATTTTCCTGCCTTACAATTCCTGAAGTTGTGCTCAGATCCAGCAGGATCTGAGGTAAGGTGCCTTGTTGTCAGCAATAATGGATTCCGATGTTTGAAGAAGTTCAGTTTTGTTGGTTGGGTAAATATGATGTTCAAAGAAGGAGCTGTTCCAGTGCTCGAAACTCTTGAATTTGAAATCATAGTGCATGAGATGCAGACTGCATGGAGATTAGGTCCTCCTGATTTCGGCATCAGCCACCTCTCCACTCTCAGGAATCTTGTTGTCAATGTTCACTGTGAAGGTTCAAGGGTTAAAGAGGTGGAGGCATTAGAGGCTGCGATCCGGAGTTCAGCCAGTATGCTTCCTAATCATCCTCAACTAGCTTTGCACAGATTTCTTGAGTCACAACTGGTAGAAGAATGACATTAATGGACAAGCAGAGCCATGAGGAGGACAATAAGCAGCTAATAAGCATTGCCCAGTTCTGCTCCCAAGTGTCTTGAGGTATGGACTCTGGAGTATTGAGTACTGAACTCTATTTCCAGTTTTTATGCAAGTCAATGGTTCCCATATACCCAACAGGATTTAGTTTTTTTTATTTTGCCTTTAATCATGCAAAAACGCCCCATTATCTGAAGCTTGATGATTTGGACTCTACTTCAGAGATGAATATGTTCCCTTTTGCCTCTTTATTATGCATGCCTGCTGAAGCTTGGGGTTAAATGCCCCTGCCACGAGTCTTTTGGGACTTGTGGACATACACATGGACAGGTAGAATTGTTTTTTGTTGAACAGAAAATTGTATTAACTTGTTTCTGAAAACATCATCGAACAGAGAACATGGGGATTAGTTGCCTTCGCACAGAGTGATGGTAGCTGTAATAATGGACTGTAATAAATCAGTTCATATGCTCCCTCTTATTGTTAATGAACGACCTTCCAGGAACTGAGTCTTCAAGGGCTACATTTTATTTCATTTTGAATATTCTGTTGCATACTTAAAAAAATTACATTAGCTTGAAGCATCTCCACTGAGTAGAACTCGACAGTAGCCTAAGCGAAGATAGCAATTATTCTAGTTGCACTCATCTTAGAAGCAGCGTTGTGAAAACTGACATTTTCCTTTGTCTATTAGGCAATCCTCTCGTGCAGAGCTTGCTGTGGCTAAGAAGAGCAGCAGAGATAGGCAGACGTGGCTTGAACTCAAGACTATTTTGTGGAAGCATTTAGGAGATGTGACATCAGCAGCCAGCAGATCTTGCTACATTACAGCACGATGTAAAGTTCTTTTTGCAGGAGCATAATTCCTCTTGTGATAGAAAGTTTGCTCCATCTTTAAATTTTTCTACGTTAAATAGTATTTTGTTCTTTGGCACATGGAGATAGAGGCACAATATTTCTTCAAATTAACTAAATTTTCCCTCATTTTTTGTCAAGAAATGTCGGCCAGTTAAGCAATGTTTGCTCTGTTTCTGCTATAATTTTTGCTCCAGTCGTTGTATCATTGTCATCCATGCGAAGGCCTGGTGGCCATTAGGCCCAGTTCCTCACATGTTGTATGTACCATTGATAAATTGGATTGGGCTGCTTCTGTCTGTACCCGGCTGCGGGACACAGGAGCAATCTTTAGAAGTTAGAGCTATCTTTACATTGTTTTTGAAGGTAATATCTTTAGCTTTGGTTTCGTATTTGGTCATATTCCATCTGTGCCTATAGATGTAATGAATGTCACTGCTTCTATGATATTTGTGACAACTATTTCGCTGGACATATATACATATATGTTCTATTGTCATTTTTGTACCGGTACCTAGCCTAATATATTCGAAAACAACACCCATTTAAAAAGGAAATTGTGACAGAACCGCCTTAATCATAGGGCCCACGCGCACCGTCATCGTCCGTAAGGACCCACGATCAGTTTGTACGAGTTTCCCTTGACCCAGGTGGCCTGCTGGGGTTTTCTAGGAAACCCTAACATCCCGAGGATCTCATTGTAAGCATTGTAGTATTACAACAGTTTACACACATAATATGTATCATAGTGAAGAGTGCGGAAGTATTACATAAACATAGGTTTACAAGTATAAACTATATTATCCCGAACCAGAGTTTCGTAGTGGAGTAGCATCATACAACTAGACACCCTGCCCAAGGGTTATATTATACACCTCAACATCCGTGCCCGATCCGCCGATCGGCCCAGTCTCAAGGAGAACTGTACTCTCGGCTCACCTGCAACAGGGGTTAACAAACCCTGAGTACTAGGGTACTCCGCAAGACTTACCCGACTAAGAAAAAGGAATCAGACTCAGGAATGCAGGCTGAAGGAAGTCAAGGTAAGGCTTGAGCAAGAGTCAAGGGTTTTTGCAGAAAAGCATTACTATCCTATTTCAATATTTTACTCAATTTTATTTTAATCATAATCCATAATTCCAAATTCATTCTCATATATCATCATACTTTCAAATTCTTAATTATTCTCAAAAACACCTAGTTCCGAACCACTTTTCAATTATAGGTCAAAGGATCAAGTCTTCATATCCGAGGAGCAACGACGATTCGAATCGATTAGTAACCAGCTGGGGATCCTTATCCACAATGCATATGTAGCACTTAAGCTTGCATATGCCAACCCCGCCTACCACGGCTTTTCTACCCCTGAACCGGTCCTGCGCCACCCGAGAACACAGTACTCCTCTCCTCTCCGGGCACGCCGGCCACGAGGGTACACGCTGCTCTCGCCATCTCTCCACTCGCAGTGCGTGGTTGTCGGTTCAAGTAATAGAACCACCGGAGTCAGAGGCTTTCCGTAGTATGTGGCTAATTGCAAAGTCTCGATCACAGCAGGCCTACAACGAACGGTCCCTAATTCTTTTTCCGCCGGCGACATTGCATTGGGACTCTAACCCAAGTACAAGTGTCCCAATGGTTTTCAAATCCCTTTTTCCGCCGGTGGTCAAGCATTAGGACTCTAACCCAAATTCACAACCACCGAGCAAGAAAATCCCTTCTTATCGGTGACAATGTACTGATCAGGTGCACAGCCACCGAACGAGAATATACCAATTCCCTTTTTCATGAATTAATCATTAGCATAAATATATCATACAGCTCAAAAATAATATTTTATGCAAAATCTAATTTATTTAAGCAGGGCTAAGCATTTCAAACATTTTATTTTAAAATAGGCTCTAGATATTTCGGTGGTCAAGGTTGGTAATGCAGCAATTGGGTCATCAATCAACCCCTATCAACTTAATGCAGTAAGTTAATGAAACGACCTCGATTTCCACGAAGGGAAATCCACAGGCTCGATTTGTAATTCAACAGATTGCTTGGGACAATCCATGAAATTACCCATATCTCAGTTGCCACCAGGATCCATACAACGGTAAATAAGTCTTACATAAGTATTTATTACATCGCCACACTGGCGGAATCAACAATCAGAGAAGCTTTAGAAGATGCGAAAGCGATTCATTCTTCACGGCCAACTTGAGTGTAGCACGTGACCCTATTCCTCGTCATCATCTCCCTCGAAGTCGTACTCATTCTCGACACCTGACAGCAAATTTATCAGTACGATTTGTACTGGCCACGGAGCCCACCTATGCAGCATTTGCTTTGTGGAAAGTGGATGCAAGGCTATACAAGCAGACCTATAGGCTGAGGTTTTCCTATGCAGCTGTAATCAATGTTTAATTAGTCAAGTTTTATCACCAGTTAACACCATCATCCCTTTTCCCATCACCACATCTCACTTACCCACACCTCGCTCTCATTCGACAGGCCCAACTCCCTCTCGGGCCTATCTCAGCGGCACACTACCACAACGGGTACACTGCCGGAAAAATGTTATCCAGGGGGAGAAGAGAACACTCACTACACTAGTAGAAGCTTCATAGGAAAGGTCCATAGCCAACAGGTTGGCATATGTATCGATCGATCAACCGTACACTCTGCAGAGGTTTCATTACCCACAAGATTAGCCATCATAGGTGTTGCGCAAACACCTAGGCAGAATTCCGGGTGCTTGCTTGCCTAGGTAGATGCCACCCTACCACTCAGCCCTGGGATATTCCGGATCCTACACCGTTATGCTGAGACTGGGAGACACAGTACCGGGCCCATCCAGTGGTACTGTGCATCTAGAACGGAACGGGAACCCATCGACCGTCTCCGCCCACCCTTATCACCTTTCAACCTAGCAGTAGTGGCACCGTCCTACCAAATAGTCCAGCCGTCTCCCGCCCATCAGAAGCGAGTGAGTAGAAAAGGATTCCCATGAACCTGAAACTAGTCCATCCTAAGTTTGACCAAGCAGGCATCTCCACTTAGGGGATACTCTCCCCGTGCCATCACAGCACCTCCGTCCACGGGCTTCAAACCACCAAGGCTATCCCACCCGGAACCTCCTCAACAACTTTACCCGCCACAGGTATCTCGCTTGGGGATGCCCAGGTTGCACCCCCGGCACGACTTGCCCCATGGGCTTGTCTCACATCCCACTTGGTCGACATCAACCCTTACCACGCATCCAAGACGCACGCAGCACTCTCTCCCAGTAGTTATAATCAGTTATACACCGTCCCAATTCCACCACATAGCATATAGCAAGTAGTAAGTAGTGGAAGAGTAACAGTAAAATAAGCAACAGCTAACCTAGCAGCGGACAGCAGGGTAAAGTCTTATCAAGGCAGGGAATTCAAATATACTACCATGCAACCAATCCATACATAATCATAAAGCAATAGCAACAATGTCTTTTGCAATGCGTAATAGGATCTAAGGATTTGGTGGGACGTGGCACCTTCGTAGTCGTCTCCTAGCTCCTGAAAGTACTCGTGGTCGTCTTCCTTAGTCAGATCCTCCTCCGGCTCTGAAATCGAACACGAAATAGTCGCGTCAGCGACTCCTATAGAGTATTTCAGAAAAATCCAATAAAATAAAGATCCAAATGCACACAATCACAGTCTTAGATTGTAGATCTCATTTTTCTGAGAATTTTGATATATGGTGCGCAATTTTTGGACTTCGTATGAATAAGTTATGAATTTCCGAAGATTATCCTATTTTCTGAAAATGGGAAAATTGGTCGGTTAATCAGGGGCAGCTCGGGATTGGTCCACGTGGCGCGCGGGTCCAGTAGTGCGGCATATGGCGCCTCAACAGAACACAGACCCGAGGGTCGCCCACCAGGTGTTCGATGCTGGTTCCCAGAGAGTTGCCGGAGTTGGCGTAGCTCTGCGTGGCTCGGCGGTGGTCGGGGGTAGCTCGGCGGAGCTCGGCGTAGCTCGGTTTAGCTCGGCGGGGCTCGGGCGAATCGGAGATTCGGGGCGCCGAGGGTGCCACTCTCCCGAGCTCTCCCGGGGAGGCTCGGGCGAATCGGAGATTTGGTGCGCCCGAGGGTGCCGTTCTCCCGAGGTCTCCCGCGGAGGCTCGGGCGAATCGGAAATTTGGGCGCCCGAGGGTGCTGTTCTCCCGAGGTCTCCTGCGGAGGCTCGGGCGAATCGGACATTTGGGCGCCGAGGGGGCTGCTTTCCCGAGCTCTCCCGGTGAGGCTCGGGCGAATCGGAAATTTGGGCGCCCGAGGGTGCTGCTCTCCCGAGCTCTCCTGGGGAGGCTCGGGCGAATCGGAGATTTGGGCGCTGAAGGGGCCGCTCTCCCGAGCTCTCCTGGGGAGGCTCGGGCGAATCGGAGATTTGGTGCTAGCAGGGTTCCAGGGCGTCTGTTCAAGGCGGCGGTGTCTCTCCGGTACGGCGGACGATGACAGGGCGGCGATGACCATATTTCGGCAAGACAGGGCTCGGCTTTCCCCAATTGGCGTGCTCAGGCAGTCGTCCGACCAGATGGTGGCGGATTAGAGTCGTGGTATGGCCTCCTTCTCTTCCTCGGCATACGGCGGTTCTCCGACGAGGTGGAGGCGCACGTAGCCAAGGCGACAGTCGTGATTCGGGGCTCGGCTATCTAGCGGCGGTGCCGAGGCAGACTTGGCGAACCTCGGCGGCCTTTCTCCGCAGCGCGAGGCGACCGGGGGTACTCGGAACGGATTTAGGCGAGGCGGAACCTGTCGGCGGCGATGTCGTCGCGACGGTGAGGTTCCGGCGGGGCTAAGGAGGTCTTCTAGGAGATGTATACGCGTCCAGGGTCTATGGCGATGGTATACCAACTACCAATTTTGGCTACCGAGCTTTCCAAGGTGCTCGGTTGTGGTGGCGGCGTGTCGCCGACGACGGCGGAAGGCGGCATCGCGGCTACGACCAAGTATTGGTTCAATCGAATGCGGTCTTGTCAAATTGGTGAGGCCAGAGAAGCATACAACACTCTGGTGGCGAACTTTAGCCATGGCATGACCTTCTTTTGGCGACGGCTCGCGGCGGCGCTCCGGTAAGGTCGCGGCGCACGCGGCCAAGGCGATTCAGGCTTCCTCTAGCGCTTAGATCCGTGTGGCTAGCTCGAGGGGGTCGTGGCGGTGCTCCACGACGCTCTAACCTATACGGGTGCTAGTCGGATTGCTCGGAACGGGTGATTCGGTGTCGGAACGCGTCGGTGGTGAACGCGCTCCGCCGAGAACGCGTCGTGCTGCGTTCTCGGTCTAGCAAGCTTGTAGTCCGGGGGTTTCGGCCGGTCGAATGAGTGCATGGTGCAGGTGATCTTCCCGAGCCGGTAAAGGCTCGTGCCTGCGCGTCCCGAGGGTGGAACGCCATGGCAAAAGCAGGGCAAGGTTCGGACATGGCGTGCGATGGCTCACCGTGGTGTCGGTGAAGCTAGGATGGCGGTGCAGTGGCGAGTCGGAGCCGTGCAGAGCGATCGCAGTGCCGTGCCGCTCCTCGTCCGCAGCTCGGGCTTCTCTTCCGTGTCCGGCTCCGGCGTGCTCCGCGGCGGCGGCGCTCCGGCAGCTTCTCCTCCTCTGCTCCGCCCTTCTCCTACGCTCTCTCTCTCTCGGTTTGGTGCAGTGTGCCGGTCTGTGCTGCGGTGGCGGCGAGGGGAAATGAGGGTAGGGCTTCGGGGTGCTCCAATTTATAGGCGAGCTTGGCCAGCTCCAATGGCGAACGGTCCTGATTGCGCTCGACCGATCGAAGGGCCGTGGCTCGAGTGGATCTAGGGCTCCGGATGGGCGCGGGTTCGCTTGGCGGCCAAGAAAGGGGGAAACAGGAGGGGGACAGCGGGGTCAGGGCTCTGCCATGCTGTCGGCTGTGGGACCGGGGTCACGCCATTCGCGCGACACCCCCGGCAGGCGCGTCGCCTTCGTGAGGAAGAAGAACAGTGGGGGGGGGGGCGAGAGCGGCTGACAGGCGGGGTCGGGTTGGCAGCGAGCGCGAGCGTGTGTGTGCCGGTCGCGCGCGCGCTGCTGGGCCGCAACGTGGGCCGCGCGCGGTGAGGTGAGGAGAGGAAGGTCGGGCTGGCTTGGGCTGACTTAGCGACCCGGCTGGCCGAAACTAATGGCTGGCCTAACTCTCTTTCTCCTTTTCTATTTTCAATTTAGTGTATATATACATATATTGCCCATTTAACATATTGAGTAAATACAAACATAAATTGCAATAAATCCCAAATGTGATGCATAAGTTATTATTCTATGTGAATGGAATTAAAATGCAAACTACACTCCTTTACTTACCAATTTCATAATGAATCCTATATGCTTGCACAAGAAAAATGGGTTTTCACAATAAATAAATGAAAAATTTTAATTGGTTGGGATTTTTAGATTGTGTGGATTTTTAGGGTTGTTACAGTCCTCCCCCCTCATTAGGATCTCGACCTCGAGATTCAGAGTTAACGTACCCATCGAAGAGGTAAGGAAACATAATCCGCAAGTCCGATTCTTTCTCCCACGTAGCTTCCCTTTCAGTGTGATTGCTCCACTGTACCTTGCACATCGGAATGGTTTTGTTTCGCGTCTCTTTGGTGTCCCGTGCCAAGATCTTGATCGGATGTTCCTTGTATTCAAGTGTGTCTTGCAGGTCTAATGCATCCGTAGGAACTTGCTCCTCGGGAAGCTTCAAACACTTCCTTAATTGCGAGACATGGAACACGGGGTGTACTCCAGATAATTCCTCCGGTAGTTCCAGCTTGTAAGCAAGCTTTCCAACCCTTTTACAGATCTTGTATGGCCCAACATATCTTGGTGCCAATTTCCCTTTTACGTGGAATCTGACAGTGCCACGAAGTGGAGATACCTTGAGGTAGACATAATCCCCAACCTCGAACTCAAGCTTTCTACGTCTTCTATCTGCATAGCTCTTTTGCCTACTCTGTGCAATCCTCAAATTCTCTCTTACTTGGGCAACACCTTCTTCTGCTTCCACAATCTTAGCAGGACCGAAGAATGTCCTCTCACCTGGTTCTGACCACATTAGCGGGGTTCTGCACGGTCTTCCGTACAATGCTTCAAATGGAGACATCTTAATGCTTGCCTGATAACTGTTGTTGTATGAGAACTCGGCGTGGGGTAGACAGCTCTCCCATCCTTCCTTGTACCTCAATACGTAAGCACGTAACATGTCCTCGAGAATCTGGTTCACTCTTTCTGTTTGCCCATCCGTTTGCGGGTGGTATGCGGTGCTATAGTCGAGCTTGGTTCCGATGGACTTGTGCAAGGATTTCCAGAACTGTGATACGAACTGTGAGCCTCGGTCGGATATAATACTCAGAGGCACCCCATGTAACTTCAAAATGTTTGATACGTACAGATCTGCTAGCTTTTCAACTCTATACTTCCTTTTGACCGGTATAAAATGTGCAACTTTGGTTAGACGGTCCACTATTACCCATATAGAATCATATCCATGCTCGGATCGGGGCAGTCCTATTATGAAGTCCATGGATATGCACTCCCACTTCCATTCTGGTATCTCAACTGGTTGTAGCAACCCTGCTGGTCTCTGATGTTCGGCCTTGATTCTATTGCATGTATCACATCGGGCTACATGCCCTGCAATGTCTGTTTTCATATTCTCCCACAAGAAGTGCTTCCTTAGATCATGGTACATCTTGGCTGACCCTGGGTGAATGCAATATTTGGAGTCATGCCCTTCCGACAGGATCTCTTCTCGTATCGCTGAATCCGTCGGTACACAGATTCTATCTTTGTACCATACAGTTTCCTGCTCATCTTCTCGGTATTCAGGGCCTCTTCCCAGCTTCATCAAACCACGGATATAGTCTATCTCAGGATAGTTCTTTGCGCTTCACGGATCCGTGAGGTGAGATTGTACTCGACGCGAAGCTCATTTAGCATGCCATAGGAGACTGCCTCGAGCTGAAATGCGTCGAACTCTCTCCTGAGCTCAGGTGGCATAGAGTTGGTGATGAGGGTATGGCAGTAGCTTTTGCGGCTAAGTGCATCAGCGACAACATTGGCCTTTCCTGGGTGATAATGGATCTCAAGATCATAGTCCTTGATGAGTTCTAGCCATCTGCGCTGCCTCATATTCAGATCTTCCTGTGTGAAGAAGTACTTCAGGCTCTTGTGGTCAGTGTAGATGTCACACTTGTTGCTTATCAGATAGTGTCTCCAAATCTTGAGTGCATGTACCACGGCTGCAAGTTCTAGGTCATGAGTCGGGTATCGCTGCTCATGTTCCTTCAACTGTCTTGAGGCATAAGCTATCACTCTTCCTTCTTGCATTAGTACACAGCCCAAACCTTGCCGAGAGGCATCACAATATACAACAAAATCCTTGTGAATATCGGGCAGGGCTAGTACAGGTGTAGTAGTGAGCTTCTCCTTCAAGGTCAGAAAACTCTTCTCACATTCAGGAGTCCATATAAACTTGTTCTCTTTCTTCAGCAAGTTGGTCATGGGTCTTGCAATCTTGGAGAAATTCTCAATAAATCTGTGATAGTATCCTGCAAGTCCCAAAAAGCTTCTGATTTCTGACACATTACAGGGTTGTTCCCACTCTTTCACAGCTTCAATCTTGGCTGGGTCTACTGCGACTCCTTCTCCTGATAGTACGTGTCCAAGGAAAGCAACTTCCTCAAGCCAGAATTCGCACTTGGAGAATTTGGCGTATAGCTGGTTGCAAGACAACCTCTCCAATACGGTCCTCAGATGATGTTCATGTTCCTCTTTTGTGGCTGAATAAACCAATATATCATCAATGAATACCACTACAAACTTGTCTAGCTCATTCATGAAGATCTTGTTCATCATGTTCATGAAGTATGCTGGAGCATTAGTGAGTCCAAATGAGACTACTGTGCACTCATACTGTCCATATCTAGTGACAAATGCAGTCTTCGGGATATCTTCTTCCCTGATCTTCATCTGATGATACCCTGATCGGAGATCGATCTTTGAGAAGTACTTGGCCTTGCTCAATTGATCTAATAGATCATCGATGCGGGGCAATGGGTACTTATTCTTGACTGTAACCGCATTCAGATTCCGGTAGTCAATGCACATCCTCATCGTGCCATCCTTCTTCTTGACAAACAAAACGGGAGATCCCCAGGGCGAAGCACTAGGCCTAATGAAGCCCTTCTCCAGTAATTCTCCCAGCTGCTTCTTGAGTTCCTTCAACTCATCAGCCGACATTCTGTAGGGTCTTTTGGCAATCGGTGCAGTCCCTGGCATCAGCTCTATAACAAACTCCACATCTCTATCCGGTGGCATTCCTGGCAACTCCTCTGGAAATACGTCATTGAATTCACAGACTACTGGCACATCTCTGAATGTCAGCTCTGTCTTATCTGCTTTAGTCTCCAGGGCACATAGGAGGGCTTGGACTCTCCCGGTTTGGGGTACACATCGGACAGCTGTTCCCCAAGGGTGGGTTACCTGAACATATCTAGGTGAACAAGATATCACTCCCCGGTGTTTGGTTAGCCAGTCCATGCCTAAGATGACATCTAAGCTATTGGAGGGTAGTAGGGTTAGATCAGCTCGAAAGTCAAGTCCCTCGATAGTGATTATCACTCCTCTACATATGTGAACGCTTCTGAAGGTTCCTAAGGGCGAGCTAGTTAGGATGGGGTTTGCTCTCGGGGTTACAGGTATGTTATGCTTACGTGCATATGCAGATGAAATGTATGAACATGTAGCTCCCGAATCGAACAGAACTGTAGCCATGTTACCCTGAACTAGGAACGTACCGTACACAGCATCAGGTGCAGCTTCAGCTTCCTCAGCGGTCATGTGGTTCAGTCTTCCTCGGGTAGCAGATCCCCGGTTTGGTGTGCCCTGTGCAGCTGCTGGTGCACGGTTGAGGTCAGGGCACACAGCCACACGGTGTCCAGGCTTTCCGCATCCAAAGCAAGTGAAGGGCGCACTGCCTGCTGTGGCTGTCGCAGGAGCCTTCCAATTGCTTGTCCTTGGCGTGTTGGTAGCGGGGGCGGGTGTGTTCTGCACAGCTCGAGTCGGCGCAGGGTAGGTCTGAGCGGGGCGGTGATAGTTGCTGCTGTTGGTACCACCACGGCTCGTTCCCGAAGAGGGTCCCTGGCAAGTCCGGAAAGGCGGAGGTGCACCCGTTCGCTGTCTCTGGGGTGGAGCAGCGCGAGCGGGTCCCTCAGAGCGGCGCTTCTTTCCCTTGTTCTGGGCCTCGAATTCTAGTCGTGCTTCCATGCGATCCTTCTCGATCTTAATACAGCGGTCAATCAGCTCACGCAGAGTGTAGCTCTTGTTCCCTGACAGAGCCAACCTGATCTTGGTCTGAAGTCCCTTCCTGTAGTAGTACATCTTTTCCTTCTCGGAACTCACGCAAGACGCAGGTGCGTAGCGGAGCAAGCAGTTGAAGCGGGTGGTGTACTCGTGGATCCGGTCAGCTCCCTGGGAGATGTTGCAAAACTCGTTCTCCTTGGCCTCCATGACTCCCTCAGGAATGTGGTGGTCACGGAAAGCCTCGGTGAACTCATCCCAGTCAATGCGGGCTGGGTCCTCGTGAGCGCTGGTGTAGTTGTCCCACCATGCTCGTGCAGCACCGGTCAGCTGGTGGCTAGCAATCCCAACACACTCCTCGTCGGAGCAAGTGGTCAGGTCCAGCTTCTTCTCCATCTCTTTAAGCCAATCATCGGCAGCGAGGGGATCGCTGTCGGTTCCGTCGAAGGTGGGTGGCCTCAGCTTCAGGAAACCCTCCAGTTTCCTTTGGAAGTCATTCTGGGGTGGCCCGTGGTGCCTGTTCATCCCAGCAGCTATGGCATTCAGCAGCTGGGTCTGCTGAGCCATCACTTCCGCCAACGTTGGTGGTGGCGGCGGTGGCGGTGGCGGAGGCACGTTCTCGCCTTGTGGTGGTGGATCGTTCACCGGCGGTGCATTCTCTGCCCGGCGCAGCTCTTCTTCCAGGTTAACTCCAGCACGTCTGCCAGCTGGGCGTCCACGGTTGCGACCACGCCCGCGTCCTGGCGCAGGCGCAGGGGAGGGCTGGCGGTTCTCCAAACGCGCAGAACGTCTCATCGACATCTGAAATTATTAGGTACGTGCTCAGTGCAGTAATAATCTTGTAGTGGTTTAAGTAGGAGTTAGATGTTTTCAACAATTTAAATGAATTAAAATATTTTTATGCTATCCTACACTCAACCAAAGAAGCATAGAGAACCATAAGAAGCATAAGATCCAAATGTCACTCATCACATGGTTATTATTACATAAAGGATGTTCCTAGCTGCTAAGAAGATCGTGCTATGCGCAGATAGCCATTGACAGGATAACTCATGGTATCACTAGTCTAAGGGCCACGCAGGGTCCCATAAGCTACTGGTGCATAAGGTCGAGTACGGCGTCGGGTATGCGGCTGTCCTCTGCCTCAACAAGCTTCCCTCGGCTGAAGTACTGGATCTGGTCAGATGGTGCTCCCAGTTCCTCCAGCACCTGACGTAGTACCATGGCAAATCCGCCGTGGTTCCTCCCATTGATCGGGATCTCAATAGTGCCGTCGTGCAGTGGACGAAGTGGTGGTCCAAGGCTGGTCATCTGCAAATTTTTCAAGAAACGGATTAGCAGGTCCTTGTATTAGATAAGCCATTGCATAAAAAGTGAATGCAAGGTCGGTAATATAACCGAAAGAGAGTCTGGTTTCCTATTCTAACGTCCATTTTCTATGGGTCTCGTCCTACAGTCAAGTATGGCTCTGATACCAACTGAAACGACCTCGATTTCCACGAAGGGAAATCCACAGGCTCGATTTGTAATTCAACAGATTGCTTGGGACAATCCATGAAATTACCCATATCTCAGTTGCCACCAGGATCCATACAACGGTAAATAAGTCTTACATAAGTATTTATTACATCGCCACACTGGCGGAATCAACAATCAGAGAAGCTTTAGAAGATGCGGAAGCGATTCATTCTTCACAGCCAACTTGAGTGTAGCACGTGACCCTATTCCTCATCATCATCTCCCTCGAAGTCGTACTCATTCTCGACACCTGACAGCAAATTTATCAGTACAATTTGTACTGGCCACGGAATCCACCTATGCAGCATTTGCTTTGTGGAAAGTGGATGCAAGGCTATACAAGCAGACCTATAGGCTGAGGTTTTCCTATGCAGCTGTAATCAATGTTTAATTAGTCAAGTTTTATCACCAGTTAACACCATCATCCCTTTTCCCATCACCACATCTCACTTACCCACACCTCGCTCTCATTCGACAGGCCCAACTCCCTCTCGGGCCTATCTCAGCGGCACACTACCACAACGGGTACACTGCCGGAAAAATGTTATCCAGGGGGAGAAGAGAACACTCACTACACTAGTAGAAGCTTCATAGGAAAGGTCCATAGCCAACAGGTTGGCATATGTATCGATCGATCAACCGTACACTCTGCAGAGGTTTCACTACCCACAAGATTAGCCATCATAGGTGTTGCGCAAACACCTAGACAGAATTCCGGGTGCTTGCTTGCCTAGGTCGATGCCACCCTACCACTCAGCCCTGGGATATTCTGGATCCTACACCGTTATGCTGAGACTGGGAGACACAGTACCGGGCCCATCCAGTGGTACTGTGCATCTAGAACGGAACGGGAACCCATCGACCGTCTCCGCCCACCCTTATCACCTTTCAACCTAGCAGTAGTGGCACCGTCCTACCATGTAGTCCAGCCGTCTCCCGCCCATCAGAAGCGAGTGAATAGAAAAGGATTCCCATGAACCTGAAACTAGTCCATCCTAGGTTTGACCAAGCAGGCATCTCCACTTAGGGGATACTCTCCCCGTGCCATCACAGCACCTCCGTCCACGGGCTTCAAACCACCAAGGCTATCCCACCCGGAACCTCCTCAACAACTTTACCCGCCACAGGTATCTCGCTTGGGGATGCCCAGGTTGCACCCCCGGCACGACTTGCCCCATGGGCTTGTCTCACATCCCACTTGGTCGACATCAACCCTTACCACGCACCCAAGACGCACGCAGCACTCTCTCCCAGTAGTTATAATCAGTTATACACCGTCCCAATTCCACCACATAGCATATAGCAAGTAGTAAGTAGTGGAAGAGTAACAGTAAAATAAGCAACAGCTAACCTAGCAGCGGACAGCAGGGTAAAGTCTTATCAAGGCAGGGAATTCAAATATACTACCATGCAACCAATCCATACATAATCATAAAGCAATAGCAACAATGTCATTTGCAATGCGCAATAGGATCTATGGATTTGGTGGGACGTGGCACCTTCGTAGTCGTCTCCTAGCTCCTGAAAGTACTCGTGGTCGTCTTCCTTAGTCAGATCCTCCTCCGGCTCTGAAATCGAACACGAAATAGTCGCGTCAGCGACTCCTATAGAGTATTTCAGAAAAATCCAATAAAATAAAGAGCCAAATGCACACAATCACAGTCTTAGATTGTAGATCTCATTTTTCTGAGAATTTTGATATATGGTGCGCAATTTTTGGACTTCGTATGAATAAGTTATGAATTTCCGAAGATTATCCTATTTTCTGAAAATGGGAAAATTGGTCGGTTAATCAGGGGCAGCTCGGGATTGGTCCACGTGGCGCGCGGGTCCAGTAGTGCGGCATGTGGCGCCTCAACAGAACACAGACCCGAGGGTCGCCCACCAGGTGTTCGATGCTGGTTCCCAGAGAGTTGCCGGAGTTGGCGTAGCTCTGCGTGGCTCGGCGGTGGTCGGGGGTAGCTCGGCGGAGCTCGGCGTAGCTCGGTTTAGCTCGGCGGGGCTCGGGCGAATCGGAGATTCGGGGCGCCGAGGGTGCCGCTCTCCCGAGCTCTCCCGGGGAGGCTCGGGCGAATCGGAGATTTGGTGCGCCCGAGGGTGCCGTTCTCCCGAGGTCTCCCGCGGAGGCTCGGGCGAATCGGAAATTTGGGCGCCCGAGGGTGCCGTTCTCCCGAGGTCTCCTGCGGAGGCTCGGGCGAATCGGACATTTGGGCTCCGAGGGGGCTGCTTTCCCGAGCTCTCCCGGTGAGGCTCGGGCGAATCGGAAATTTGGGCGCCCGAGGGTGCTGCTCTCCCGAGCTCTCCTGGGGAGGCTCGGGCGAATCGGAGATTTGGGCGCCGAAGGGGCTGCTCTCCCGAGCTCTCCTGGGGAGGCTCGGGCGAATCGGAGATTTGGTGCTAGCAGGGTTCCAGGGCGTCTGTTCAAGGCGGTGGTGTCTCTCCGGTACGGCGGACGATGACAGGGCGGCGATGACCATATTTCGGCAAGACAGGGCTCGGCTTTCCCCAATTGGCGTGCTCAGGCAGTCGTCCGACCAGATGGTGGCGGATTAGAGTCGTGGTATGGCCTCCTTCTCTCCCTCGGCATACGGCGGTTCTCCGACGAGGTGGAGGCGCACGTAGCCAAGGCGACAGTCGTGATTCGGGGCTCGGCTATCTAGCGGCGGTGCCGAGGCAGACTTGGCGAACCTCGGCGGCCTTTCTCCGCAGCGCGAGGCGACCGGGGGTACTCGGAACGGATTTAGGCGAGGCGGAACCTGTCGGCGGCGATGTCGTCGCGACGGTGAGGTTCCGGCGGGGCTAAGGAGGTCTTCTAGGAGATGTATACGCATCCAGGGTCTATGGCGATGGTATACCAACTACCAATTTTGGCTACCGAGCTTTCCAAGGTGCTCGGTTGTGGCGGCGGCGTGTCGCCGACGACGGCGGAAGGCGGCATCGCGGCTACGACCAAGTATTGGTTCAATCGAATGCGGTCTTGTCAAATTGGTGAGGCCAGAGAAGCATACAACACTCTGGTGGCGAACTTTAGCCATGGCATGACCTTCTTTTGGCGACGGCTCGCGGCGGCGCTCCGGTAAGGTCGCGGCGCACGCGGCCAAGGCAATTCAGGCTTCCTCTAGCGCTTAGATCCGCGTGGCTAGCTCGAGGGGGTCGTGCCGGTGCTCCACGACGCTCTAACCTATACGGGTGCTAGTCGGATTGCTCGGAACGGGTGATTCGGCGTCGGAACGCGTCGGTGGTGAACGCGCTCCGCCGAGAACGCGTCGTGCTGCGTTCTCGGTCTAGCAAGCTTGTAGTCCGGGGGTTTCGGCCGGTCGAATGAGTGCATGGTGTAGGTGATCTTCCCGAGCCGGTAAAGGCTCGTGCCTGCGCGTCCCGAGGGTGGAACGCCATGGCAAAAGCAGGGCAAGGTTCGGACATGGCGTGCGATGGCTCACCGTGGTGTCGGTGAAGCTAGGATGGCGGTGCAGTGGCGAGTCGGAGCCGTGCAGAGCGATCGCAGTGCCGTGCCGCTCCTCGTCCGCAGCTCGGGCTTCTCTTCCGTGTCCGGCTCCGGCGTGCTCCGCGGCGGCGGCGCTCCGGCAGCTTCTCCTCCTCTGCTCCGCCCTTCTCCTACGCTCTCTCTCTCGGTTTGGTGCAGTGTGCCGGTCTGTGCTGCGGTGGCGGCGAGGGGAAATGAGGGTAGGGCTTCGGGGTGCTCCAATTTATAGGCGAGCTTGGCCAGCTCCAATGGCGAACGGTCCTGATTGCGCTCGACCGATCGAAGGGCCGTGGCTCGAGTGGATCTAGGGCTCCGGATGGGCGCGGGTTCGCTTGGCGGCCAAGAAAGGGGGAAACAGGAGGGGGACAGCGGGGTCAGGGCTCTGCCATGCTGTCGGCTGTGGGACCGGGGTCACGCCATTCGCGCGACACCCCCGGCAGGCGCGTCGCCTTCGTGAGGAAGAAGAACAGTGGGGGGGGGGCGAGAGCGGCTGACAGGCGGGGTCGGGTTGGCAGCGAGCGCGAGCGTGTGTGTGCCGGTCGCGCGCGCGCTGCTGGGCCGCAACGTGGGCCGTGCGCGGTGAGGTGAGGAGAGGAAGGTCGGGCTGGCTTGGGCTGACTTAGCGACCCGGCTGGCCGAAACTAATGGCTGGCCTAACTCTCTTTCTCCTTTTCTATTTTCAATTTAGTGTATATATACATATATTGCCCATTTAACATATTGAGTAAATACAAACATAAATTGCAATAAATCCCAAATGTGATGCATAAGTTATTATTCTTTGTGAATGGAATTAAAATGCAAACTACACTCCTTTACTTACCAATTTCATAATGAATCCTATATGCTTGCACAAGAAAAATGGGTTTTCACAATAAATAAATGAAAAATTTTAATTGGTTGGGATTTTTAGATTGTGTGGATTTTTAGGGTTGTTACAGTTAACTCAAGTTATAAATGTTTTTCAAATCACAAGGAGAGGGCTGATATCACCGGGGCTTGCCTGTGTTGCAGGTCTGTCACTTCCGCCAGAAAACCGGAGAAACCCTCTTGACTTCTCTTGATGAATAATTCTTCCGTCGGTGAGCAATCAAGAAATCCTTCCGAGAACCCGATCTCTACACGTAAAATAATGATGCATGCTTATATGGTGCGGAATGACATGAATGGAAAATGTAGGACAAACATTTAATTAACAACCTTGAGCACAACTTTCCTTCACGGTGAAGTTGCAAAACATCTCTCTCAAGACATAAGAGTGTTTTCGCATTTCACTTTTATTGACCTTTTTAACAGTCATAGAAAGCCGCGGCACAACTTGTTCAATTTCTACTGAAACACAACAATTAAAGTACCGAGGATCACGATAATGAATGACCCAGGGTCTTCAATCAATTCCAAAGTCACACAAAACTAAAAAAGATTAAGGTTCCTTATTTATTTTATTAATCAATTAATGGAACATAAACTAATAAATAAATAAACTATCTTCATATGGGCCCAAACTTTTTCTACAGTTAGCTCTCAACCTAAAATAGTACCAAAATAAATTTCATGATTTTTGATAATTATATTAACCTACAAAAATCATAAAAGCTTCATTTATTAATTAAAATTCATATTTTTACTACATACAGAAAGTGCCTAAAATATTTATTTTATATTTTTAGGGTATTCTACATATCACAAATAGCATCCACAATTACTTCTAGGATTTTATCATACACCAATAAATAATTATGAAAATAACAAAATCAGCATATTTCTGAAATTAATAAAGTCTTTGAAAAAAAGAAAAACAACTTCGGGCCACAAGCACCCGGCTTGGCCCAGCAGGACAGCAGTCCGGCCCAGCGCGGCTCTGCGCTTGGCGCCCCGCCCCCAGTCTCTCTGGCGCGCTTCCGTGGCCAACTAGGCCGGCCCAAACGGCCCAGCACGCATGGTGCTCTCTCCTTCTCGTCTTCCCGCGTGTGTGGCGGCGCTGGTCACGGCGGCTCGCCGCCAGTGATCATCCGGCACTGCCAAGGGCACAACAGTACACCCCAACGCCTCTCATACACACTATGCTAGATGGTTAGGGAAGAAATGGCTCGGCTTGAGCTCCACCGCGACCATGGCGGCTCGGTCAGCGATCGGCACGATGGCGAGCGGCGTTCCTACTGCTAGAGTACGGTAGGGCTTTGAATAGGTCATAGGGAAAGTTCGGTAGACTCACCCAGACGCGATGCGCGAGCTAGTCGAGGCAGAGACAGGGTGGAGCGAGGTAGTCGGCGTGAACAGCAGCTTCGGCTGCCCGCTCCGACGGCGACGAACACGTTCCGATGAGCCTAGTGCGGTAGAGATCAAAAGGCAGGGCCTGCGATGATCATACCCCAGAGACGGAGCGGAAACAAAAGATGGTTTAGTGAGAGCCTCACCAAAGCGAGCTGTGCACGGTGAGACGCTCATGGCGGCGCTCCGACCGTTGCCGAGGAAGAAAGCGGTGTCCGCACGACTCCGGCGATGACAGAGAATGAAAAAGGGCTCTATCAGTTCGCAATAAGCATTTGAACCTAGCTGTGAAGTGGAGAGGGCGATGACTGAGCGTGCACGATGAATTTCATCGGTGAACCGAAGCTCGTCGGCGGTGACAGAGTGGGTGAAAAACAAAAATGACGGCGTCGGTGGGGATCTTATAGAGCCGGGCGCGTCCCAGACATGGTCGGGACCCCCATGAGCTTGTCCCCCACTGCGGGGTGCGCGGCCGGCAGCCAGGACGGCCGGCAACGTGCGCGCCGTGCGGCGGTGCGGTCGGCTCTGTTCGCGAACAGAAAAGGATAGGGGTGAGCTGCCTTCTACTGTAGCCTTGCAATGCCCTATCCGATTTCTTTTGCCAATTATTTTTTATTTCGTCTAGAAAGTTGAAAAATCACCAATGTAGAAGTTGTAGTACATTTTGTTTTGAGCAACTTTGGTTTTTGAACCAAATTCAAATTCTGCACGGATTTGAAATTATTAAAAAGGGGGCAAATTCAGTATTTGAAGCTTATTTGCAATTGAATCTAATTCTCAAAATTCTTCTCAATAACTTCAAAATCTCTAAATATAAAAGTTGTTCAACTTGAAAAGCCCTACAACTTTTATTAAAGGTGTTTGCACAAATTCTTAATATTTTTGAAAGGGTATTTTAAATTTGAATACACAAACACTAATTGGGGTTTAATTCAAATTTTCACTAGTAAACTTGAAAATCTTCAAAAATGAAAGTTGTTCCATTTTGAAAGTTCTAAACTTTTATTAAGGAACTATCACCATATTCTTGCTAGTTTCTGAATGTGTATTTCAAATTTTAAACTTTAAAGTATATATTAGAATTTGATTTGAAATTCTTTTTAATAACTTCAAAATTGCTCCAAATAGAAGTTGCTCAACTTTTAAGTATTTACAACTTTGGTTTAAGGCCCAGCCTTTAATTCCATTTAGTTTTTAAATTAGGGTTTTGGGTCCGATTTAGGGTTTAAAATTGATTTTCTTTTTATTCTCCAATTGAATTTAGATAATTACACACCAATACAAATATTCACATATCAAATCACTATAATTTACCCATTCACAATCAAATGCAAGAATAAAACTGATTTTAGTTGATGCAACTTAACAGGGTCAAATGCGGGATGATTTACATGCAATCATGATGACATGGCAGGTTTTAGTTACAGTAACATCAGGGATGTTACATCCTTCCCCCCTTAAAATAAATCTTGTCTCGAGATTTAAGATGTGACTAAAGCCTTAATTTTAGTAATGGAAAAGAAAATGTGTCAAGTAAGCATTTTTTTCAAAACTTGACTATGGAGCAAGTAGGGATTTTATATTTTATAAGACTTGAAAGTGATAAATTATTTTAAATGGTAGCAAGGAACTTAGGAAAGTTTTCATATGAGAAATTCTCTGATTTCTTGGGTAGCTTCTTCTCCTGAAGACTGACTCCAAGCACTCGTGCATCATCCAGTTGAAATCTGCATCATCCAGTTGAAATCCCCTGAGTAACACGATCTCTTTTTGGTTTAGGACTCCCACTGGATACTCGAAGTGTGTCAGATCTGGTTTCGACTAAACTCCTACCAGTCCATAACTCGATCTGGCACTTGAAGACGCTTCCCAAGTGGTGATACATGAAATACATCCTACGCAACTGACAAGTGTTCAGATGCTTGAGCTGATAAGCTACTAGCTCGCACTTCCGTTCCTATCTGTTATAAGGAAGATTCTCATTTAACCTAATCAGTTATCTCTCAACACTAAAACTTGAAACCCTATTTCTTCGGGAAAAAAAACAACCTTTACGTGTAACATCTTTTGAAGGTGGGTTTCAAGGAGAGTGAGGGCACATTAATTGCAATCCATAATGGTTCGGGAGCATCGACTACGATACCAGTGCGTACCCGGGTAAAATCTTATGTGGCTGCAGTCCACAGAAGATTCCAAGTTTTGACACAGCACCATAGTCACGGGTCGAGATACCATCATAGAACACAATTAAAGTAACCTCAGTAAAAAGAGAGAAAGTATATCGATTGTGGCTATGATGTAAAGTGACCAAGGACCTTGATACAAGCATATAGCCTTTTAAAACCTCATGCAGTCGCGAGTCACATGAGATTCCGGGTTGCTATTATTGTATCGCAGCCGTAGATCGTGTTACACCACAGCAAACGGAATAGCGCTTTTTAGTTGTAAGGCTATAGTAGATCACAACCTTAAACCTCGATACCCGCATGTGCCTAGTAGAATCTCGTGTGGCCATGGCACGCAAGAGACCCTAGGTTCCGACACGGCACCATGGTCACAGGTCATGGCACTACTATAGGCACAACCATAGCGATTTTGGAATAACATGTTGATGTTGAGTGAGCGATTCGTGTCGGATTGAGGCATGACACGTATGCAGATAAAAATCATGGTCTAGTGTTAAGCTTTGTACTGGGTATGTGGGTGAATTTAAGTGCATGCCAAGGTTTCCGATGGAGCGAATTTTCAAAATCTATGTCAAGATATTTATAAATAGCCAGGAATCTATAAAATAACAGGGAATCCTCAGCGGATCGCATATACCATTTCCAAGTGATTGGATCTTAGGTACCATTTCCAAATCGGTTCTCGTTATTTTATCAGATGAGATTAAGATGATTGCAAGGACAAGGAATTTCGGAAATTCAGGGAGATCAGATATAAATTCTCAAAATAGATTTAATATAGTTTTAAATAGTGAAAGAATTTTAGAAATTCAAGAATAAATATGGATTTGAATTTTGTAAGAGAGATTTGAAAGATAGCGAAAGCACATTAATTGCAGGCTAGGATCACGACCATTAACCCTGATAGCAGCGAGCGTCCGGCAGTAATTACCTATGGTCGCGACCCATAAGAGACCCCAGATTTCGACGCTGCATCACGGTCATGGATCATGATATCCCATAGACTACAATTATAATAACTCTCAAGTAAATAGCAGTGGTTTTTCCTTTGCAAGAAGATCTTTAACGAAGTCTACTCGGAAATTCATTTGTGCCCAGTACCATTTGAGGGCGGTCATGATCATACCACGACACCTGCATACGCTTGGCGGCAAGCATGTGGATGCATCACACATGGGGCCTTAAGTTTCGCAGCGGTACCGTAGGTCGGGAACGACTTATCCCATTGAGGTACTAGCATCAGCTTGATATTCCAAGCAAGAGCCATTCAGGAAATCCTTTAAAATGATTCAGAAGATCATTCTTTTGAAATTCTAAGATATTGGTGACCTTGGAAAGAAAGAATTTAGAAATTAAAACATTTCATAATCCTTTTGCAATGGACTTTTAGTCAAAAGTATTTTAAAATGGTGGTATGCGGAGTCGGACCCATTTTACAGAAAACGTTGCACAATTGCCAAAAACCTTTCAAGAGGATGGAATTGAAACCTTATTTGAAAAATGGCAAGCGTTTTTGTGAGGCTTTAGAATCAAATTAGTTTGAAAATAATTTTAAAATCAATACGAGTTTTGAAAATGAAACCCTTTTGAATGTCTTACTTCCTGAAACAATTTTCAAAACTTGGTTTGAATGGTTCAGTTTTCAAATCAAATCATCGCTTCCTTTCGTTTACTTAAAACAAAACTGGCATGGCTTTTGCAATCAAATTGGTTTTCGAAACCCGTCTTTGACTCGTGTTGTCGGAAGTCATCACTAGGTCTTTCAGCAAGCTCAAAGAGACTAGAAGAATCATTTTTAAATTAGCTTTCTTCAAATATTTTTAATTTATAAAAATCTTTTGAGGTTTTCAAAAGTAAAGCTGTAGTTAATCCATTGTTAATGCTCTGGCTAGGATCTGTAGGGACATTTCAAATCTCGACCGACCAAGGAGAATAGTGTGGGACAAAATACTTTAGTGGCCTTGAGTAACCTACTCCTTGCAGTGATTGCCACATCCCTGTAGGGGTTCCGAACATGGTCAGGCAGTTGTCAATTCCGGTAGAAGGGTCTTGTGGATCCATCGGTTTAGAAGAAAGGTAGGGATTTTCATTTTTAACAAAATACCTTTTGAAGTAAGTTTTATTTTTGAAAATATAGATATACTTCATATCGGGGGAATTATTAATAGTTGTAATATCATGATGCATGAGCGTTCCAACGCGATTCAGCATACTCGGATATATATAAGTATATATCGATCAAATACTAGAGTGACATGCACTCAATATTTTACAACATAGGGCATATTCAGTGAGCTAATCCACTACTAAACTCAAGATCTATCTATAGACCTATAGAAAGAATCAAGGAAAGATTGCATAGAATGCATGAGGAAAAATCAGAAACAACTCGGACCAAATTACCCCATTAATTTCATTCATTTGAAATCATTTTGAAGATTTTGTAAAGTAATACTGCAAGTACTTTACAATGAAATGCTCTGGTACCACTTGTGGTAGAACCGCCTTAATCATAGGCCCACGTGTACCGTCATCGTCCCTAAGAACCCACGATCAGTCTGCACGAGTTTCCCTTGACCCAGGTGGCCTGCCGGGGTTCCCTAGGAAACCCTAACCTCCCGAGGATCTCATTGTAAGCATTGCAGTATTACAACAGTTTACACAGATAATATGCATCAGAGTGAAGAGTGCGAAAGTATTACATAAACATAGGTTTACAAGTATAAACTATATTATCCCAAACCAGAGTTTCGTAGTGGAGTAGCATCATACAACTAGACACTCTGCCCAAGGGTTATATTATACACCTCAGCATCCGTGCCCGATCCGCCGACTGGCCCGGTCTCATGGAGAACTGTACTCTCGGCTCACCTACAACAGGGGTTAACAAACCCTGAGTACTGGGGTACTCCGCAAGACTTACCTGACTAAGAAAAAGGAATGAGACTCAGGAATGCAGGCTAAAGGGAGTCAAGGTAAGGCTTGAGCAAGAGTCAAGGGTTTCTGCAGAAAAGCATTACTATCCTATTTCAATATTTTACTCAATTTTATTTTAATCATAATCCATAATTCCAAATTCATTCTCATAAATCATCATACTTTCAAATTCTTAATTATTCTCAAAAACACCTAGTTCCGAACCACTTTTCAATTGTAGGTCAAAGGATCATGTCTCCATATCCGAGGAGCAACGACGATTCGAATCGATTAGTACCCAGCTGGGGATCCCTATCCACAATTCATATGTAGCACTTAAGCTTGCATATGCCAACCCCGCCTACCACGGCTTTTCTACCCCTGAACCGGTCCTGCGCCACTCGAGAACACAGTACTCCTCTCCTCTCCAGGCACGCCGGCCACGAGGGTACACGCTGCTCTCGCCATCTCTCCACTCCCAGTGCGTGGTTGTCGGTTCAAGTAGTAGAACCACCGGAGTCAGAGGCTTTCCGTAGTATGTGGCTAGTTGCAAAGTCTCGATCACAGCAGGCCTATAACAAACGGTCCCTAATTCTTTTTCCGCCGGCGACATTGCATTGAGACTCTAACCCAAGTACAAGTGTCCCAACGGTTTTCAAATCCCTTTTTCCGCCGGTGGTCAAGCATTAGGACTCTAACCCAAATTCACAACCACCGAGCAAGAAAATCCCTTCTTGTCGGCGACAATGTACTGATCAGGTGCACAGCCACCGAACGAGAATATACCAATTCCCTTTTTCATGAATTAATCATTAGCATAAATATATCACACAGCTCAAAAATAACATTTTATGCAAAATCTAATTTATTTAAGCAGGGCTAAGCATTTCAAACATTTTATTTTAAAATAGGCTCTAGATATTTCGGTGGTCAAGGTTGCTAATGCAGCAATTGGGTCATCAATCAACTCCTATCAACTTAATGCAGTAAGTTAACTCAAGTTATAAACGATTTTCAAATCACAAGGAGAGGGCTGAATGCACCGGGGCTTGCCTGTGTTGCAGGTCTGTCACTTCCGCCAGAAAACCGGAGAAACCCTCTTGACTTCTCTTGATGAATAATTCTTCCGTTGGCGAGCAATCAAGAAATCCTTCCGAGAACCCGATCTCTACACGTAAAATAATGGTTCATGCTTACATGGTGCAGAATGACATGAATGGAAAATGTAGGACAAACATTTAATTAACAACCTTGAGCACAACTTTCCTTTTTATTGACCTTTTTAACAGTCATAGAAAGCCGCGGCACAACTTGTTCAATTTCGACTGAAACACAACAATTAAAGTGCCGAGGATCACTATAATGAACGACCCAGGGCCTTCAATCAGTTCCAAAGTCACACAAAACTAAAAAAAGATTAGGGTTCCTTATTTATTTTATTAATCAATTAATGAAACATAAACTAATAAATAAATAAACTATCTCCATATGGGCCCAAACTTTTTCTACAGCTAGCTCTCAGCCTAAAACAGTACCAAAATAAATTTCATGATTTTTGGATAATTATATTAACCTACAAAAATCATAAAAGCTTCATTTGTTAATTAAAATTCATATTTTTACTACATACAGAAAGTGCCTAAAATATTTATTTTTTATTTTTAGGGTATTCTACATATCACAAATAGCATCCACAATTACTTCTAGGATTTTATCATACACCAATAAATAATTATGAAAATAACAAAATCAGCATATTTCTGAAATTAATAAAGTCTTCGAAAAAAAGAAAAACAACTTCGGGCCACAAGCACCCGGCTTGGCCCAGCAGGACAGCAGTCCGGCCCAGCGCGGCTCTGCGCTTGGCGCCCCGCCCCCAGTCTCTCTGGCGCGCTTCCGTGGCCAACTAGGCCGGCCCAAACGGCCCAGCACGCATGGTGCTCTCTCCTTCTCGTCTTCCCGCGCGCGCGGCGGCTCGCCGCCGGTAATCTTCCGGCACGACCAAGGGCACAACAGTACACCCCAACGCCTCTCATACACACTATGCTCGATGGTTAGGCAAGAAATGGCTCGGCTCGAGCTCCACCGCGACCATGGCGGCTCGGTCAGCGATCGGCACGACGGCGAGCGGCGTTCCTGCTGCTAGAGTACGGTAGGGCTTTGAATAGGTCATAGGGAAGGTTCGGTAGACTCACCCAGACGCGATGCGCGAGCTAGTCGAGGCGGAGACAGGGTGGAGCGAGGTCGTCGGCGTCAACAGCGGCTTCGGCTGCCCGCTTCGACGGCGATGAACACGTTCCGATTTGCCACGATACGGATCCTGATGTTGAGGCTTCCCCTTTTTGTGAATTGGACCACCAGACTGGCCCTTCTTGTCGTCCTGAGAGCGAGATTGATCAGCACCAGAAGGTTTCTTGTCACACCCATATTTTAAGAATAAAATAGGATGCTCAAACAACTCATATGTGCCCTAGGAATAGTCGCACATACAAGCTGACAAATTGTAAATAGTATCATCATAGTGTTTACAATACGGAATAAACATTTATTACATAGTCTAGAACAAATAGATCAAATAGATAAATAATATCTAATGACGAAATGCTCGCGAAAGCTCCAACACAGGGACAAGGTTGACTGGGAGACACCAAGCCTAATACTCATTTCGGTAGTCATCATTCCAATCTTCATCTGTGGTGGTGGTACTAGCAAGAGTGAGAACAAATCGTACTCAGCAAGTACAACACGGGTTCATGAGGCACAAAAGGCTAGACACTGTTTGACTACATTTAGCTTTAATATTCATATTCATTTTATAGCAATTGAGTAGCATCAAGATATACCAATCCCATAGTTAATCCAATGATCAATTGTAATAAGGTTAATAAATAGCAAAGATATTAATAGCAATAATAATCATAGCATGAATGTAATAGTAACCATCTACCTGTAAAAGTTCCAAGGCCGCTCGTGACCGTGAGCACGGCTATCATGATAGATTATTAACTCTACGCAGAGGTGTACCCTTTACCTGTGAGTCATGATTTTCTAATGCATGGGTTAGCTAGACCCAAACACAAGCTAACCATATAAAGCTATTTAGAAGTTCGTCTAACAAGTTAGGGCCGCAAGGGTGAGTGGCAGCGAGATGTAGAATCCCTCCTTTTCTAAATAGCACACTCCTTCACGGCTATACTCATAAGACTAGGAGCCGTACTACACCCAAGGTGGCAAACCCCCAACTGCGCCCTTTTGGGTAACCTCTAACGAGCTAGAAAAGGTCTTTTAAATAACTAGAGCCAGAGCCATATAGCCCTCACAGTTGTACGTATGTCCCGGATTAAACACTTACAGAAGTCCAATGGAGAGAAACTAGAGCCAAACCATCCAACCCAAGGCTCTAGGCCCCTTTGAGCAGTAATAAAATCATTTTAAATGTTCATTGCACAATCCATTAATCATATCACAAGATCATTGGCATTAAATAAGTACTAGCAAAATCTACCCAATGCATATCCCAAAAGGTGATCAAGGAATCAAGATAGCAAGTCTATGTTATAATCTCTATGGTTGTCAAGGTGGACACATGCATATATGAATTGTAATTATTGTGAATAGGACATCAAGGATGGTCCATGTTATACTTGCCTTGATCAAAAAGTTCCTGCTGGTCCTGCTCGTAGAAGTACTCTTGATCGTCCACGAACTGCTCACCGTCTATTCACATGATCATCCAAACACCACGCAAACATCGGGCAATCATACACGAAGCAACCAAGGGAAAATAATTAGAATAGTACACCAACAGAATCAAAACAGTTGGAAAATGATATAAAACTATTCTACTCGTTCCAACGATCACATCGATATAAGGATTCACGAAAAACGGATTTAAAACGGAGAAGATATGCTTTTCTGAAGGTTTACTATAGATAATAATTAATATAATAATAGCTTGAAATTTAAAAGTACCAAACTTACTATGCAGTGGCAAAAACACGTAGATTTCGAAATACGAATCTAACGAGATTTGAATGAGCTCAAATGGATTTAAAATGAGTAATATATGAACAAAACAATTTAATGGCAAAACGGAGATTATTCTGAAAACGTATTTGCTTTACGCTTTCCCAAGGAAGAAACGTCCTATGCAGAATCCGCCAAGGACTGCGGGTAGCTACTTTAAAAACGTGGAGGGCCTTTTTGCGAAACAGCCGGCCGAAAGGGTATGTAACGATACAGGCCGCCGGATCCTCGCTGGATGGCCACGATTAGAACTGGAGGGAGGCCGGGGCTGAGCTCGCCGGAGTGGACCAGACCGGCGGCGGCGCCATGGCTGGCTCCTCACTGGAAAACGCGTTCTCGCGCTACGGTTCACCAAAACGTGTGGGAAAAAGTGCTACAGACTCAGAAACACAGCGCGAACTCATCTAGGCCATTGGTTAGGGCAGTGGCGGCATAGAGAGAGAGCAGCGGGTGGATAGGCGGCTTCCAGTCACCGCCGATGTCGTGGGCAGAACAGGGGAGGTGAAATACCATAAATTGGCGAGGCTGGGGGTGTTCTCACCTTGTGATGAGGCTTTGGGAGAGTTCAATTGCGGCGGAGCAGCGCCCCGGGTAGGTGCTCGACGGTGGGGGGGCGGATTCGCCTTACTGTGCAAACGAGGGCAAGAAATTGGTGAGGATAAACCAAATTATTGAGGGGCAAAACCTCAGCGTGCCAAGGTGGAGCTCGAGAACATACTTACGATGATGACCAGGTTGCAGGTAGGCTGAATGGCCGCGGCGGCTTTGCTTGCCAGCGGCAGAGCTCTGTGCGCGGCAATGGATTTAGGGCTAGCCCAAGGCGGCGCGGGGCGCTTAGTAGATGGGAAAAGGATAGGGTTTTGCAGACTCCCAACCTTTTATAGTTCAAGGGTGATCACGTAGGGTGGATATTCCGAGAAGAACGCGAACAGCAGGGGCAACGGCGGCCTCTGATTCGGGCGGGGGTGCGCTCGACCATGGGTCGGACTCGAACCAGGGGAGGGAGGTGGCGGGTGCGCTGACCTGCTGGCTTGGATGGCCGCGGCCCGACTGGCAGTCAAGCAGAGGGGAGGGGACGCTCTTGCGGCCTGCTGCTGGGCTCGGTTCTGCAGGGAGGGGGAGCACCAAGAGCTCTGTGCTCTCGGCCAAGAGAAAAGAGGAGAGAGAAAGGCCAGGCTCTCGGCCAGCACTAAGGAAAGAAAAAGATGTTCTGTTGATTTTTTTTTTATACTCCAAACAAGCTCCCAAGCATAATTCAATAGGTAACAAATAAAATAAAACACAACAGGCAAAAACATATGCTGCGGCATGCATGCACAGTACATGTTTAAAATTCAATTCAAAAACCATTACTTTTCCTATAACTCAAATAAATAAATAAATAAACATGCTTTTAAAAATAGTTGAAGTTTCTATATTTTAATGAGTTCCAAAATTGGGTTGTTACAAATTCTACCCCCCTTAAAATAATCTCGTCCTCAAGATTGAGCTGTGCTTACTCAAATAACTGCGGATATGACCTTCTGAGATCATCCTCCCATTCCCAAGTTGCCTCTGCTTCTGAATAACGGTTCCACTGTACCTTGCACATTTTAATCACTCTGCTTCTGGTAACTCTTTCTGCTGTCTCCAGGATCTTAACAGGATACTCTTTATAGGTGAGATTATCTTTAATTTTTAATTCCTCCAAAGGTACTTGCTCTTTCGGTACGCGCAAACACTTCTTCAGTTGCGAGGCATGAAACACATTATGCACAGCGGCTAGATTTTCAGGCAACTCTAATTCATAAGCAACTTCACTTCGTCTGGCTATAATTTTAAACGGTCCAACATACCTCGGTGCTAACTTCCCTTTCACGGTGAATCTCTTCACACCCTTCATTGTTGACACCTTCAAGTAGACATAATCTCCTACTTCAAAAGCCAAATCTCTTCTCCGATTATCAGCATAGCTCTTCTGACGGGACTGTGCTATTCTCAAGTTCTCCCGAATTATCTGCACTTGGTCTTCTGCATCTCTCAGAATATCTGATCCAAACACCTGAGTTTCACCAGTTTGGTTCCAAAACAAAGGAGTTCTACACTTACATCCATACAAAGCTTCAAATGGTGCCATATTAAGGCTTTGCTGGTAACTGTTGTTGTATGAGAATTCCGCATAAGGCAAACTTTTATCCCAACTAGTACCAGACTGCAATGCACAAGCTCTCAACATATCTTCTAATATCTAATTAACTCTTTCAGTCTGCCCATCTGTCTGTGGATGATATGCTATACTAAAATTCAATTGGGTCCCCAATGACTCATGTATCCTGTGCCAGAAGTGAGATATGAATTGAGTACCTCTATCGGACACAATCTTTTTGGGTACCCCATGTAAACATACTATCTTCTCCATATACAAGGTAGCTAAATCAGGCCCTGTATACGTAGTCTTAACTGGTATGAAGTGAGCAACTTTGGTTAACCGGTCTACTATCACCCAAATAGAATCATAACCTCTCTGAGTACGAGGTAATCCTACTATGAAATCCATTCCAACTTCTTCCCACTTTCATTCAGGAATCTTCATTGGTTGCAACAATCCTGTAGGCCTCTGGTGTTCAGCTTTTACCCGTTGAGAAACATCATATACTGCCACATATTCAGCCACATCTTGTTTTAAACCAACCCACCAGTACTTCTCTTTAAGATCAAGATACATCTTAGTACTACCAGGATGTATAGAATAGGCTGACTCATGTGCTTCTCGCAGAATTTTCTATCTTATTACTGGATCCTCAGGTACACACAACCTCTTGCCATGCCACAGAGTTCCATTATCATCCATTCTAAACCCCGGTGACTTACCAATCACAATATTTTCTGCTATCTCTTTCAACTGTCCTTCACGAATCTCTTGCTCAAGTGTAGGTTCTATCACCAATTCTGCTGCATTGACGACAATTCCCAGGTTTAGATGTTCAAATTCAGCACACAACTCACTTGACATAGGAAATACTTGCATCTCATTAGCATAACTCTTCCTGCTAAGAGCATCTGCTACAACATTAGCCTTTCCTGGGTGATAGTGCACATCCAAATCATAATCCTTTATCAACTCTAACCATCTTGCTGCCTCAAATTCAGATCAAACTGAGTGAAAATATACTTCAAACTCTTACGATCGGTGTATACATCACTCTTATGTCCAACTGGATAATGTCTCCAGATCTTCAAGGCATGACTACAGCTGCTAACTCTAAATTATGTGTAGGATAGTTCAGCTCATGTTTTCTCAACTGCCTCGATGCATAAGCAACAACTCTACCTTCTTGCATAAGAACACATCCCAAACCTTGACGAGATGCATCACAATAAATAGAGAACTTCTTGCTCAGAGCTGGTAATACCAACATAGGCGCAGTAGTCAATCTCTTTTTCAATTCTTCGAAACTGGACTGACAGGCATGAGACCATACAAACTTGGCATTCTTCTCTAACAAAGCTGTCATAGGTTTAGCAAGTTTAGAGAATCCTTCAATAAATCTCCTGTAGTAACCAGCCAATCCCAAGAAACTACGAATCTGACTCACATCAGTAGGTGATTGCCAATTCAACACATCCTTTACCTTGCCTGGATCTACAGATATCCCACCATTGGACACAATATGACCAAGAAAAGCAACTTCCTTTAACCAGAATTCACATTTTCTCCGCTTGGCATAAAGCTTATGTTCTCTAAGTTTCTGCAATACTAGCCTCAAATGTTCAGCATGTTCTTCTTCAGTCTTAGAGAATACCAATATATCATCAATAAACACAACCACAAACTTATCCAGATATTCCATAAACACTTTATTCAACATATACATAAAGTAGGTTGGTGCATTGGTCAAACCAAAAGACATGACCGTATACTCATATAAACCATATCTAGTAGTAAAGGCTGTCTTGGGAATATCAGAAGCACGAATCTTCCGTTGATGATAACCAGAACGCAAATCAATCTTAGAGAACACGCAAGCACCTCTCAACTGGTCAAACAAATCATCAATCCTAGGCAATGGGTATTTATTCTTGATGGTAACTTCATTAAGTGACTGGTAATCAACACATCCTCTGACCACCATCTTTCTTATCAACAAAAATCACAGGTGCACCCCATGGTGATGAACTAGGCCTAGTGAAACCCTTTTCTAGCAATTCCTTAATTTGTTTCTTAAATTCTTCTAGTTCTATAGATCCCATTCTATAAGGTCGCTTAGCAATAGGTGCAGTTCCAGGTAATAACTCAATAAGAAATTCAATGTCTCGGTCAGGCGGCATACCTGGCAATTCATCTGGAAAGACATCCGAAAACTCATCCACAACACGATCCTATTGATTCCCATCTTCATCCAGTTGGTTCATCGTAGCTGTTGGGGGTTTTTGCACAGTCACATCAACACTGAGTTTGTCTCCGTTGGGTGCAGTCAATTCAACTACCTTCTGTGCACATTTAATCTCTACCTTGTGTTTCTTCATCCAATCCAATCCTAGGATAACATCAATACCGGCTGTTCTCAATACTGTAAGCTTTTCTTTGAACTCTACCCCGCTTAAAATAATGCTAGTTGCTAGACTATAAAATGAAGCTTGTAAAGCCCCACCCGGTGAATTTAGTAGAAGTGGGTTCATCATTGGTATTTTGGGGATAGCATGCATCTTAACAAAATTTTGGGAGATGAAAGAATGCAAAGCACTAGAATTAAAGAGAACAGTAGCGGGGATGGAGTTGACATTTAACATACCCATCATCACTTTTGGTGCTTCTAGAGCCGTGTCGGTGGACACATGATTCACCTTTCCAGTGTGGGGTGGCCTCTGGCTGGTGCTCTGACTCTGGGGGGTCTGCGGGTTTCACTTCTTAGGGCAGTTGTTGGCATAATGACCGGGCTCTCCACAGCGATAGCATACGTTGGGAGTACTGGGTGCACTGGTCTTCATGGGGGTGGAGTTTGGAATTACTTGACGTGGTGTCTGCTGGCCACTCTGCTGCTGGTATTGTGGGCGCTGCTAAAACTGAGAGCGCTGCTGGAACTGACTACCTTGCTGGTTGTGGTTGTTGTTGCGGTTCCATTGGCTGATGGGTCCCTGGTACTTCTGGTGGAAACCATGCTGAGAGTTGAGACGCTGGCGTGTCTTGCTTTCTGAGGACTGACCTCTCAACTTCCTCTTCCTATCCATCTCCCTGCACTCATTGTCAAGTACAATAGCGCGATTCACCAAAGCTTGAAAGTTGGGATAGGTGTTGCCTTTTAGCTGCAGCCTGAGATCATAGTAAATGCCTTTTAGGAACATCCGCTGCTTGTCAGCATCCTCTCTGATTTCATTAGGTGCATAGCGAGCTAGGTGAGAAAACTGGTCATGGTATTCACTAACAGTCATCTGTCCCATCCTGAGATTTCTGAAGTCCTCCTGCTTTAGCTCAATCACACCCTCTGGAATATGTCGGGCCCTGAAGTCCCTAACAAACTCGGCCCAAGTGATGGGAGGAGCATTGTTAGGACGTGCAGCTTGGTAGGATTCCCACCAAGTCTGAGCTGCTCCTTGAAGCTGACCAGAAGCGTATAACACCTTCTGCTGGTCGTCACACTGAGCGATGTTGAGTTGCTTCTCCACCGCACGAAGCCAATCATCAGCCTCCAATGGGTCAGCGGCATGAGAAAACACAGGAGGGTGACCCTGCATGAAGTCCCTTCTCTTATTCACTGGTGGTGGAGGAGGTGCATTGCCCCCAGCAGGCTGGTTCTGGATGAATTGCATCATTGTCTACATCAGCTACGCTTGCATCTCCATCAGCTGTTCCGCCGTCATTGGCAGCGGTGGCGGGGGTTGGTTAGCTCCAGCAGGACTTCCTCTAGGCATCTGTATTGCAAGTTAAGTGAAAAATTCTTTTAGAATGATTAAGTAACTCAAAATACCAACTTCTAAGTGAATCTGAAATTTTCTGGCGAGATACAACTGCAACAGTTCATTAAAACGAAGATATCTAGAGTTCCCGAAATCCAATTGGTGCATACCACACATGGTTGGAAAGCTAATCAAATTATCTACAACTATTATTCAGACCACTTTCTCAGATTCTGATATTAAATTTATCTAAACAGAGCAAAACCAAAACTGTTCTAGGAATTCCAGACTGCACATAACCTCATCTTAGAACAGGTATATCTCTCAGCTCGAAATTGATAAAAAGGAAAAACTTGTGGGATTGGAAAAATTGAGAAGCCTAGTTATTTCCAGAAAATTTTAATAATTTTTGCACGAGAATATTTAGAGATATAACAGAAACATCACAGACTGCTCCAGAAAAACAGCAAGGGCAGAAACAGGTTGCGACTGAATCCATAATATAATTATGACTATAACTCAATATTAATGTATAAGAAGCTTGTAGTCATGCCCATAAAGTTTCAGCAATCATCACAAAAATCCAAATCACTCATTGACACAAGAATAATTCATCCAAACACATAGTTCACAACTTCAAAACTACACGTGCTTTTTCTTAATTGGTAGACATCCTAAAAGGTATATATGATGATAGGCCATCGATATTTTGAGCAAGATGAGTATAGAAAATTTTACAAAACAACTAAAATAATAGCTCAAGGAGAATAGCAGAAATAGCTCAAAGGAAGCTATCAAGGCGAGTGACAATAATATGATAAGGATAAGAATTAATCAAATGAATGAGCCAAGGAGGTAGAAAATAGTTTTGTATCAAACTAAGGTTTGCAACTCGATCAGTGGTAACAAGGTTTGCGTCCTACAGTCAACAAAGCTCCGATACCAATCTGTCATACCCATATTTTAAGAACAAAATAGGATGCTCAAATAACTCATATGTGCCCCAGGAATAGTTGCACATACAAGCTGATAAATTGTAAATAGCATCATCACAGTGTTTACAATACGAAATAAACATTTATTACATAGTCTAGAATAAATAGATCAAATAGATAAATAATATCTAATGACAAAATGCTCGTGGAAGCTCCAACACAGGGACAAGGTTGACTGGGAGACACCAAGCCTAATACTCATTTCGGTAGTCGTCATTCCAATCTTCATCTGTGGTGGTGGTACTAGCAAGAGTGAGAACAAATCGTACTCAGCAAGTACAACACGGGTTCATGAGGCACAAAAGGCTAGACACTGTTTGACTACATTTAGCTCTAATATTCATATTCATTTTATAGCAATTGAGTAGCATCAAGATATACCAATCCCATAGTTAATCCAATGATCAATTGTAATAAGGTTAATAAATAGCAAAGATATTAACAGCAATAATAATCATAGCATGAATGTAATAGTAACCATCTAGCTGTAAAAGTTCCAAGGCCGCTCGTGACCGTGAGCACGGCTATCATGATAGATTATTAACTCTGCGCAGAGGTGTACCCTTTACCTATGAGTCATGATTTTCTAATGCATGGGTTAGCTAGACCCAAACACAAGCTAACCATATAAAGCTATTTAGAAGTTCATCTAACAAGTTAGGGCCGCAAGGGTGAGTGGCAGCGAGATGTAGAATCCCTCCTTTTCTAAATGGCACACCCCTTCACGGCTATACTCATAACACTAGGAGCCGTACTACACCCAAGGTGGCAAACCCCCAACTGCGCCCTTTTGGGTAACCTCTAACGAGCTAGAAAAGGTCTTTTAAATAACTAGAGCCAGAGCCATATAGCTCTCACAGTTGTACGTATGTCCCGGATTAAACACTTACAGAAGTCCTATGGAGAGAAATTAGAGCGAAACCATCCAACCCAAGGCTCTAACCCCTTTGAGCAGTAATAAAATCATTTTAAATGTTCATTGCACAATCCATTAATCATATCACAAGATCATTGGCATTAAATAAGTACTAGCAAAATCTACCCAATGCATATCCCAAAAGGTGATCAAGGAATCAAGATAGCAAGTCTATGTTATAATCTCTATGGTTGTCAAGGTGGACACATGCATATATGAATTGTAATTATTGTGAATAGGACATCAAGGATGGTCCATGTTATACTTGCCATGATCAAAAAGTTCCTGCTGGTCCTGCTCGTAGAAGTACTCTTGATCATCCACGAACTGCTCACCGTCTATTCACACGATCATCCAAACACCACGCAAACATCGGGCAATCATACATGAAGCAACCAAGGGAAAATAATTAGAATAGTACACCAACAGAATCAAAACAGTTGGAAAATGATATAAAACTATTCTACTCGTTCCAACGATCACATCGATATAAGGATTCACGAAAAACGGATTTAAAACGGAGAAGATACGCTTTTCTAAAGGTTTAATATAGATGATAATTAATATAATAATAGCTCAAAATTTAAAAGTGCCAAACTTACTGTGCAGTGGCAAAAACACGTAGATTTCGAAAATATGAATCTAACGAGATTTGAATGAGCTCAAATGGATTTAAAATGAGTAATATATGAACAAAACAATTTTAATGGCAAAACGGAGATTATTCTGAAAACGTATTTGCTTTACGCTTTCCCAAGGAAGAAACGTCCTATGCAGAATCCGCCAAGGACTGCGGGTAGCTACTTTAAAAATGTGGAGGGCCTTTTTGCGAAACAGCCGGCCGAAAGGGTACGTAATGATACAGGCCGCCGGATCCTCGCTGGACGGCCACGATTAGAACTAGAGGGAGGCCGGGGCTGAGCTCGCCGGAGTGGACCAGACCGGCGGCGGCGCCATGGCCGGCTCCTCACCGGAAAACGTGTTCTTGCGCTGCGGTTCACCAAAACGTGTGGGAAAAGTGCTACAGACTCAAAAACATGGCGCGAACTCATCTAGGCCATCGGTTAGGGCCGCGGCGGCCTAGAGAGAGAGCAGCGGGCTGACAGGTGGCTTCCAGTCACCGGCGATGTCGTGGGCAGAACAGGGGAGGTGAAATACCGTAAATTGGCGAGTCTGGTGGTGTTCTCACCTTGTGATGAGGCTTTGGGAGAGTTCAATTGCGGCGGAGCAGCGCCCCGGGTAGGTGCTCGACGGTTGGGGGGGGGGCGGATTCGCCTTACTGTGCAAACGAGGGCAAGAAATTGGTGAGGATAAACCAAATTATTGAGGGGCAAAACCTCGGCGTGCCAAGGTGGAGCTCGGGAACATACTTATGATGACGACCAGGTTGCAGGTAGGCTGAATGGCCGCGGCGGCTTTGCTTGCCAGCGGCAGAGCTCTGTGCGCGGCAATGGATTTAGGGCTAGCCCAAGGCGGTGCTGGGCACTTAGTAGATGGGAAAAGGATAGGGTTTTGCGGACTCCCATCCTTTTATAGTTCAAGGGTGATCACGTAGGGTGGGTATTCCGAGAAGAACACGAACAGCTGGGGCGACGGCGGCCTCTGATTCGGGCGGGGGTGCGCTCGACCATGGGTCGGACTCGAACCAGGGGAGGGAGGTGGCGGGTGCGCTGACCTGCTGGCTTGGATGGCCGCGGCCTGACTGGCAGTCAAGCAGAGGGGAGGGGACGCTCTTGCGGCCTGCTGCTGGGCTCGGTTCTGCAGGGAGGGCGAGCAGCAAGAGCTCTGTGCTCTCGGCCAAGAGAAAAGAGGAGAGAGAAAGGCAAGGCTCTCGGCCAGCACTAAGGAAAGAAAAAGATGTTCTGTTGATTTTTTTTTTATACTCCAAACAAGCTCCCAAGCACAATTCAACAGGTATCAAATAAAATAAAACACAACAGGCAAAAACATATGCTGCGGCATGCATGCACAGTACATGTTTAAAATTCAATTCAAAAACCATTACTTTTCCTATAACTCAAATAAATAAATAAATAAATAAAAATGCTTTTAAAAATAGTGGAAGTTTCTATATTTTAATGAGTTCCAAAATTAGGTTGTTACAAATTCTACCCCCCTTAAAATAATCTCGTCTTCGAGATTGAGCTGTGCTTACTCAAACAACTGCGGATATGACCTTCTGAGATCATCCTCCCATTCCCAAGTTGCCTCTACTTCTAGAGTGATTAGTTTTTGACATGGAGGCATTTTGATCCTGAGGTTTATCGCAAAGGAATAGAAATTGAGTCCTAAAACGGCCTTTTTATCAACTTGCGGATTAGTAATAGCTGACTCCACCCGTTCACTCAGTTTTCGTGGGCTAGGGGTTTAAATGGATGTTCAAAGAGTTGATAAATATGCTAGAGTGATTAGTTTTTGACATGGAGGCATTTAGATCCTGGGGTTTATCGCAAAAGAATAGAAACTGAGTCCTAAAACGGCCTTTTTATCAACTTGTGGATTAGTAATAGCTGACTCCACCCGTTCACTCAGTTTTGGTGGGGTAGGGGTTTAAATGGATGTTCAAAGAGTTGATAAATAAGCTAGAGTGAATAGTTTTTGACATGGAGGCATTTCGATCCTAAGGTTTATCGCAAAAGAATAGAAACTGAGTCCTAAAACGGCCTTTTTATCAACTTGCGGATTAGTAATAGCTGACTCCACCTATTCACTTAGTTTTGGTGGGGCGGGGGGTTCAAATGGATATTCAAAGAGTTGATAAATAAGCTAGAGTGATTACTTTTTGACATGGAGGCATTTCGATCCTGGGGTTTATCGCAAAAGAATAGAAACTGAGTCCAAAAACGGCCTTTTTATCAGCCTGCGGATTAGTAATAGCTGACTCCACCTGTTCACTCAGTTTTGGTGGGGCGGGGGATTTAAATGGATGTTCAAAGAGTTGATAAATAATCTAGAGTGATTAGTTTTTGACATGGAGGCATTTCGATCCTGGGGTTTATCGCAAAAGAATAGAAACTGAGTCCTAAAACGGCCTTTTTATCAACTTGCGGATTAGTAATAGCTGGCTCCACCCGTTCACTCAGTTTTGCTGGGGCTAGGGGTTTAAATGGATGTTCAAAGAGTTGATAAATAGGCTAGAGTGATTAGTTTTTGACATGGAGGCATTTCGATTCTGGGGTTTATCGCAAAAGAAAAGAAACTGAGTCCTAAAACAGCCTTTTTATCAACTTGTGGATTAGTAATAGCTGACTCCACTTGTTCACTCAGTTTTGGTGGGGCTAGGGGTTTACATGGATGTTCAAAGAGTTGGTAAATAAGCTAGAGTGATTAGTTTTTGACATGGAGGCATTTCGATCCTGAGGTTTATCGCAAAAGAATAGAAACTGAGTCCTAAAACTGCCTTTTTATCAACTTACGGATTAGTAATAGCTGACTCCACCTGTTCACTCAGTTTTGGTGGGGCGGGGGGTTTAAATGGATGTTCAAAGAGTTGATAAATAAGCTAGAATGATTAGTTTTTGACATGGAGGCATTTCGATCCTGAGGTTTGTCACAAAAGAATAGAAACTGAGTCCTAAAATGGCCTTTTTATCTACTTGCGGATTAGTAATAGCTGACTCCACCCATTCGCTCAGATTTGGTAGGGCTAGGGGTTTAAATGGATGTTCAAAGAGTTGATAAATAAGCTAGAGTGATTAGTTTTTGACATGGAGGCATTTCGATCCTGGGGTTTATCGCAAAAGAATAGAAACTGAGTCCTAAAACGGCCTTTTTATCAACTTGCGGATTAGTAATAGCTGACTCCAACTGTTCACTTTGTTTTGGTGGGGATAGGGGTTTAAATGGATGTTCAAAGAGTTGATAAATTAGCTAGAGTGATTTGTTTTTGACATGGAGGCATTTCGATCCTGGGGTTTATCGCAAAAGAATAGAAACTGAGTCCTAAAACGGCCTTTTTATCGACTTGCGGATTAGTAATAGCTGACTCCAACTGTTCACTTAGTTTTGGTGGGGATAGGGGTTTAAATGGATGTTCAAAGAGTTGATAAATAAGCTAGAGTGATTCGTTTTTGACATGGAGGCATTTCGATCGTGGGGGTTATCGCAAAAGAATAGAAACTGAGTCCTAAAACGGTCTTTTTATCAGCTTGTGGATTAGTAATAGCTTACTTCACCCGTCACTCAGTTTTGGTGGGGCTAGGGGTTTAAATGGATGTTCAAAGAGTTGATAAATAAGCTAGAGTAATTAGTTTTTGACATGGAGGCATTTCGATCGTGGGGGTTATCGCAAAAGAATAGAAGCTGAGTCCTGAAACGGCCTTTTTATCAACTTGCGGATTAGTAATAGCTGACTCCAACTGTTCACTCAGTTTTGGTGGGGCGGGGGGTTTAAATGGATGTTCAAAGAGTTGATAAATAAGCTAGAGTGATTTGTTTTTGACATGGATGCATTTCGATCCTGGGGTTTATCGCAAAAGAATAGAAACTGAGTCCTAAAACGGCCTTTTTATCAACTTGCGGATTAGTAATAGCTGACTCCACCTATTCACTTAGTTTTGGTGGGGCGGGGGGTTCAAATGGATATTCAAAGAGTTGATAAATAAGCTAGAGTGATTACTTTTTGACATGGAGGCATTTCGATCCTGGGGTTTATCGCAAAAGAATAGAAACTGAGTCCAAAAACGGCCTTTTTATCAGCCTGCGGATTAGTAATAGCTGACTCCACCTGTTCACTCAGTTTTGGTGGGGCGGGGGATTTAAATGGATGTTCAAAGAGTTGATAAATAATCTAGAGTGATTAGTTTTTGACATGGAGGCATTTCGATCCTGGGGTTTATCACAAAAGAATAGAAACTGAGTCCTAAAACGGCCTTTTTATCAACTTGCGGATTAGTAATAGCTGGCTCCACCCGTTCACTCAGTTTTGGTGGGGCTAGGGGTTTAAATGGATGTTCAAAGAGTTGATAAATAGGCTAGAGTGATTAGTTTTTGACATGGAGGCATTTCGATTCTGGGGTTTATCGCAAAAGAAAAGAAACTGAGTCCTAAAACGGCCTTTTTATCAACTTGTGGATTAGTAATAGCTGACTCCACCTGTTCACTCAGTTTTGGTGGGGCTAGGGGTTTACATGGATGTTCAAAGAGTTGGTAAATAAGCTAGAGTGATTAGTTTTTGACATGGAGGCATTTCGATCCTGAGGTTTATCGCAAAAGAATAGAAACTGAGTCCTAAAACTGCCTTTTTATCAACTTACGGATTAGTAATAGCTGACTCAACCTGTTCACTCAGTTTTGGTGGGGCGGGGGGTTTAAATGGATGTTCAAAGAGTTGATAAATAAGCTAGAGTGATTAGTTTTTGACATGGAGGCATTTCGATCGTGGGGTTTATCGCAAAAGAATAGAAACTGAGTCCTAAAACGGCCTTTTCATCAGCTTGCGGATTAGTAATAGCTGACTCCAACTGTTCAATCTGTTTTGGTGGGGATAGGGATTTAAATGGATGTTCAAAGAGTTGATAAATAAGCTAGAGTGATTAGTTTTTGACATGGAGGCATTTCGATCCTGGGGTTTATCGCAAAAGAATAGAAACTGAGTCCTAAAACGGCCTTTTTATCAACTTGCGGATTAGTAATAGCTGACTCCAACTGTTCACTCTGTTTTGGTGGGGATAGGGGTTTAAATGGATGTTCAAAGAGTTGATAAATTAGCTAGAGTGATTTGTTTTTGACATGGAGGCATTTCGATCCTGGGGTTTATCGCAAAAGAATAGAAACTGAGTCCTAAAACGGCCTTTTTATCGACTTGCGGATTAGTAATAGCTGACTCCAACTGTTCACTTAGTTTTGGTGGGGATAGGGGTTTAAATGGATGTTCAAAGAGTTGATAAATAAGCTAGAGTGATTCGTTTTTGACATGGAGGCATTTCGATCGTGGGGGTTATCGCAAAAGAATAGAAACTGAGTCCTAAAACGGTCTTTTTATCAGCTTGTGGATTAGTAATAGCTGACTTCACCCGTCACTCAGTTTTGGTGGGGCTAGGGGTTTAAATGGATGTTCAAAGAGTTGATAAATAAGCTAGAGTAATTAGTTTTTGACATGGAGGCATTTCGATCGTGGGGGTTATCGCAAAAGAATAGAAGCTGAGTCCTGAAACGGCCTTTTTATCAACTTGCGGATTAGTAATAGCTGACTCCAACTGTTCACTCAGTTTTGGTGGGGCGGGGGGTTTAAATGGATGTTCAAAGAGTTGATAAATAAGCTAGAGTGATTAGTTTTTGACATGGAGGCATTTCGATCGTGGGGTTTATCGCAAAAGAATAGAAACTGAGTCCTAAAACGGCCTTTTCATCAGCTTGCGGATTAGTAATAGCTGACTCCAACTGTTCAATCTGTTTTGGTGGGGATAGGGGTTTAAATGGATGTTCAAAGAGTTGATAAATTAGCTAGAGTGATTTGTTTTTGACATGGAGGCATTTCGATCCTGGGGTTTATCGCAAAAGAATAGAAACTGAGTCCTAAAACGGCCTTTTTATCAACTTGCGGATTAGTAATAGCTGACTCCAACTGTTCACTTAGTTTTGGTGGGGATAGGGGTTTAAATGGATGTTCAAGGAGTTGATAAATAAGCTAGAGTGATTCGTTTTTGAAATGGAGGCATTTCGATCGTGGGGGTTATTGCAAAAGAATAGAAACTGAGTTCTAAAACGGCCTTTTTATCAGCTTGTGGATTAGTAATAGCTGACTTCACCCGTCACTCAGTTTTGGTGGGGCTAGGGGTTTAAATGGATGTTCAAAGAGTTGATAAATAAGCTAGAGTAATTAGTTTTTGACATGGAGGCATTTCGATCGTGGGGGTTATCGCAAAAGAATAGAAGCTGAGTCCTAAAACGGCCTTTTTATCAACTTGTGGATTAGTAATAGCTGACTCCAACTGTTCACTCTGTTTTGGTGGGGCGGGGGGTTTAAATGGATGTTCAAAGAGTTGATAAATAAGCTAGAGTGATTAGTTTTTGACATGGAGGCATTCCGATCGTGGGGTTATCGCAAAAGAATAGAAACTGAATCCTAAAACGGCCTTTTTATCAGCTTGCGGATTAGTAATAGCTGAATCCACCTGTTCACTCAGTTTTGGTGGGGCGGGGGGTTTAAATGGATGTTCAAAGAGTTGATAAATAAGCTAGAGTGATTAGTTTTTGACATGGAGGCATTTCGATCCTGGGGTTTATCGCAAAAGAATAGAAACTGAGTCCTAAAATGGCCTTTTTATCAACTTGCGGATTAGTAATGGCTGACTTCACGCGTTCACTCAGTTTTGGTGGGGCTAGGGGTTTAAATGGATGTTCAAAGAGTTGATAAATAAGCTAGAGTAATTAGTTTTTGACATGGAGGGATTTCGATCGTGGGGGGTTATCGCAAAAGAATAGAAACTGAGTCCTAAAACGGCCTTTTTATCAACTTGCGGATTAGTAATAGCTGACTCCACTTATTCACTCAGTTTTGGTGGGGCGGGGGCTTTAAATGGATGTTCAAAGAGTTGATAAATAGGCTAGAGTGATTAGTTTTTGACATGGAGGCATTTCGATCCTGGGGTTTATCGCAAAAGAATAGAAACTCAGTCATAAAACGGCCTTTTTATTAACTTGCGGATTAGTAATAGCTAACTCCACCTGTTCACTCAGTTTTGGTGTGTGAGGCTGATTATGGAGACTCTATGAGCTTTCTTCTTTATATTATCCTGTGCAAGCTTGCTTTTGATTTGACTGGGAAAAAAGTACCAGATGGTCATGTTTTCTGAAGGGCTTGTGGCCATTATTGATCCTTTCGAACTTCATGCTTTCCTATGTCATTTGCTTCCATCAGCATACCTGGATTCATCGAAATTTCATCATTAATTGGAAAAATACTGAATCACAATGACCAAACTGCATTCTGTTTTTTTATTCAAATTCAAATATGTCCTCAGAGTCCAACTGTGTTTTGTATACTGTCGTGCATTACTTCACTATTATATATCCATCGTTTCATCTATCTTTTGTTGCAACAATCAGCTATATGGGCGTGTGATTTGTTACTCAGGTATTTATGTACCCAACACCAAAGGCAACCACAATGACGAGCCCTTCCGACACATGGATCCGTGAACTCAAGTTCAACGATGATAAGATAAGATGGATAAATTTGGTGATATTTCCTTTAAAAGGGTTGACTGTGTACTGTACACAATGGATTCTATGGACTCATGGAATGGCAAGGAGATCGTGGCTTCATCACTTGAGAAAGTATGTGTTTCCATTAAATTTACTTTATTTTGCAAGTCCTATTTTTTTGTCTCTAAATATGCCTTTTGCTCTCTCATTTCTTTTTCTTTTTTCCATTCTTTGTTGGCCTAGGGGTCGGTGCTAGCGTAGGAGGTGTCAGGGAGAATGATGTGCATTGAGAACACTATTTTTTTTCCTTTTTGTAATATATGGAGTGGATTCCTGTTATGATATGTGGCAAAATGTGGATTATTTGTTATCTTAGGTCATCATACCCTGGAAACATCTTGGCAGAATGTTGATCTACTTTTGGTAGCAACTAAAAGTCTTCTAGTGTTGCAATGTTGTGTACTGTGAACTTCTTTTCTAAAAATGTTGGTTCTTCCTTTTAGCTTGTGTTGCAACATTCTTTTTTCCCATTGGTCCATGCTTTTTTTTGTCAATGTTTTGTTTTACTTTTGTAATAGTGTTGACCATACGCATGATGTGGTTGTCAACCTTTTTTGCGTTTTGGTTAGCCACCTTTTTTCTGATGTAATAATATTTGAAATTCTAACCTTTGCTGTTTCATGACCGCTTTTTTGAGATGTTAACATCATTAAGAACATAAACTGGAAAGTACTCTTCTGATACTAGGAACATTATGTGTAGTATCTAGGCTATGTATACTACATATATCAATTATTACAAATAAAATCATTGGTAGAGTTATCCCTCCCAGCCATATGTACGAGAGCTCCAAAGTGTCTAAACTAGAAAAGTTTAAGCAGTAGTCTGCCACGGACATCTAGTATTGTGGTTAATTTCTTTTTTTTTTATTTGCGAACTGCGTCACTCAAATATCAACTCAATATATCTACATGTTTAAGCTCAGCAGTTTTATATTTTTTCAAGTTGTGTTCATGAGAATTCCAAAGTGTTATTTTTTGCAACTATCAAGTATAACCGTTTGAGAAATCTGCCTCTTACCAGTCTGTTCATGGACATGTAGTATTGCCTAGTATGAATGCCAAGACATCATCATGTATCCACTTTATTATACTAAATCTTTAATTGATTAGGTGTAAAAAATATTCTCAGTTGGGAGGATGAAGCGGTTGTTATTCCTGATGTGTAACAATGCAAGTGTCTGTTGTCAACACTGTTGCTTGTGTTTGTGTTTCAAAGGTCAGCGTTGTCTTGCCAATGAGATCGATCTATTTTTTATACATAAATCCAGTATCTTTCAAACCCTTTACTACTAATACCAACTCTTTGATTATGATTTATGCATAGGGAGAAACATTATTGTTGGCGTCATTGTTGGTGTTGGCCTGTATATCCTCTTTGACTTAGCTGACAAGGTAAGGCTTAGTGCCATATTTGTTTTTGCATTATTATTCAATAGACTTTTCACCGCAGTAGACATTATGCTAGGTATTTATCTGGACAAAAGTGTCTCCAGTCTAAAGGAACCTGAAGAGCTGACTGTATGGTATGCAACATAAATTTGCTTCATTGCAGCTCCATGTCTATAATTGTTCATTTAAGCTCAGCTATATATCAATTGATATGGTTCCATGTTCAATTAAGCCCTGGCCACGTTGTACTACATATTTAAGGCAACAGAATGTTTCTGGAAGTTTATCTGTGTTCCTGTTAAACTTCAAAGTATTCAAAAAAAAAAAAAAAAACCTCGACGGGAGGAGCAGACTGTATCCCGCTTTTTAATTAAGAGGATGCACGGCTCGAACCTGGGTCGTAACCAGTTTCCCACGAGAGCACCTGCAACTTCAAAGTATTCCGTCTCTTGAAATGGGAACAAAGCAGATCTAGAAGACGAGTAAACTAGATCCGTCGATTGTAGCTGTGGTAATCTACTTACAAATGTATTTCATTTATTCATTTCTCGGTTAGGTGCGGGAACTACACTTTTTCTGAGCTATATATTTTTTTTTGAGTAATTCTGAGCCAAAAAGAACTGAATTGATGTTTCTGTACTAATACATGAGATGCCAGAAAGAACTGAATTGAGAGTGGGAATGCAGGTTTCAAATTGCAGTTACATTCTTTTAGTTCTGTAATGTTTAGTGCAGTGCAACCTGACTGATATTGCCATATTGGGTCTCCTTTTCCTTAAATTTACAATGACCATCGTATTTGTGCTTATTATAATGGAAGGTGCAGTCACTATGGATGTATCTTTGAATAATAACTGGGAAATGGTAAGGAGCTAAGCTATAAACTTTGATACTTTATGATTTTTTCCTTATATTTCTGCTACTTTTTGTCCTGATGGAGTATTTCATAATTTTCAAAACTTCAGGATTTCCCCCCTGAAAGTTTGAGGATTTCAAGCACTTCGTGAGATCAAATTTTGAGATATCTGAATGTTAGATTCTTCTGCACCTCCACTGCAATAAAAGTCAATTGTTCATTATTGTATAATTCTACCTTGCATATGACTAGTAAATGTTGTAAAAGTTCTTTTGAATGGAAATGGGACACACTGGTGTGCACAGCTTAGTGCAGCGGGGGTCTGAACATTCAGCCTTTGTAGAATGCTTAGAAACAAATCACTTCTAGCATATGCTTTCTTAAGAATGTTTGAGAAAGAACCAAACACACCTTGTTTTTTAACTCTGCTTTGCATAGAGATGAGACAAGTCTTTTAACTCTGCTGTATATTCGGCAATTTGATGGCTCCAAGATCCACCTTGTTAATAGGGTGGGTAAATCAGATCATTTTCTTTGTGTTGACCTTTTTACAAGATTATTTTGTATATGAAGCTAATATTTAGACATCCTTATGAATTATGATCAGGAATCTTTCTTCTATTTCAAGAAACTCATGGTCTGTGAATTGACGCATCTCAGTGAGAATTATATGTCAGAGCACCTGTCAACCTGGTGATCACTATCGATGACTAAATTTCAAGGAATTTCAGTGGTCTATTGGCCTATAGTACCTGGAAGTGACTGTTGCGGATGATCCAGTTATCTGCATCCTTGTCAGTGTTGTCCTTGCGCCTGGCATTGCAAAGGCAGATGGCCGGGAACATTGTTTTTTTGTCCAGAAGTAGGATATCTATGCCTTTTGAAGATTGTATCATCGATATCTATGCCTTTTGTCAGTCTCCAAGATGCAGCCATAGGTAGTTTATTAAGTCAATCCATTAATACCCACCATGAGAATTTGCATCTTTGGAATGTTCTTAGGATGTATCTCTTTCTTTAGGATGTATCTCTTTCTTTGTAACCTATTCTATGTTTGTTCTTTATGAACATTGTTTTTCCTCCATGTCTGCATGTTGACAGATGTAACATTTTCTCAAATATATTTTCTGAGCCGATTTTGGAGCATCGCTGAGCTATGATGTATAGTTGAGTTTGGTTGACCATAATACTGTTTTCTTTAAAATTGTCCATCATTATGCTTTGTAGTAAACATTAGTCATTTTCCAACTGATGATGGTGATGACTGAAATAAAAACATTTATACTAATGGAACTCATATCAGTTTCAAGGAAGAAACTCCTATCAGTTGTCGATTCTTATTCACCTCATGCTTAAAGGTGTAATGGTGCATCAAGCTGATAACTTTACTTGCTGCTGCCAAACAATTATATATACTACTCAGTTATTTTTCAGATCCATTTATATATAATCCTCGCCTTGCGAATCTGATCATGGCTTCAGATCAACAACTGTATAATGGGTTCCACTGTGACTTTTTAACCGCCAGTTAACTCCAACAGGTCTACCATGTGGACCGAGGGCTGGTCTGGTGACTACTAACTTTTTCACTGATATATATGATCTCATACCACGATGAATTTTATTTAGATGACTCTAAATGATGAGGAATGAGTTTAACATGCTCTAAGGTATGCATATGGAACTTATGAGAAGTTTAGTGCGTGTGGATTTCTAAAATCTATAAGAGTAACTCCAACGTTTTTACAAATGGGCTTTGCATTCTTGTACAAAACTCCTATCCAACGGCTTGGCAAATGGGCTTTGCATTTTTGTTGATTTGGCAAAATTCTAGGATGGATTGGCATATATGTAAGCTCGCGATCGGCTTGGCATCCCGTCTCGCGTGCTACTCCCACGCGCGCTCCCGCGCCGCTGGGTTTCTTTTTTGGATTTTGGCAAGTCAATTTTGCCAAACCGTTGGAGATAACCTTTTTTTTCTCCTTCTCATATTGATTTGAGAGTTGGCAAACTCCATGTTCTGCCAAACAAAAAATGCAAAACCCTCCTATAAGAACAGACTCTGAACATGCAAGATGCCCACCTAAGCAACCACTATCACACACAATTAAAAATCCACTAGCCCATGGAATTGTAGTGTCCACGTCATCAAGTCACTATATTTGTCTCAACATGCAAGCAGGCCAACTAAGCAACAAAAATCCACTAGCCATACAATTGTAATATTCACGTCAGTAAGACACATAAGTATTTTGTTTGTCTATGTCATCATGCCACGCAATTCACTAATTCGTATTCCCGCAGCAACGCAATTCGTATTCCCGCAGGAACCCGCAAGGTATTCTCCTAGTTATGTTAATTTTGAACACCATAGCTATTGTGAACTCCACAAATTGCAGGAATGCTATAACATATTGTGGAGCACATGATAGTGTTTTAATTTATAGTTAATGAACTCTTTATCCAAAAGTGAAGGTGCAACTTTTACAACAACGTATTTTTGTCACCTTTTTCCATCATGTTTGATGTCCTATAAAATAATAATCTTCAAATACAAGTGGAAATGTGTCAACAGTAAATGTATATGTGTCATATGTTTGTTTATTTCTCCTGTTTTGGATATTAATTGGTAGTATGAGATCGTCGATAAGGCCAGCCTTAATGGTGAGTTTCATCTCCCAAATTCCAAGACGTGAAACTTGCGATAAAAGCGAGTATCTCACACAATGCATAATTTCATGGCACAATTTCATATACTAATTTAGTCTTTTACGGGATTCCTCCTTCCCCACCGCACGAATTGCATGTCGGTATGGATTTCATCTCTCTTCACCCCGACCCACACGGAGATGCGGCCGGTGCTAGCGCTTTTTTCACTAAGTTCAAACTCAAATTACATGCAAGGAGTCACTTCAAAGAGTCTTAAGCAGTGATGGTGGACTTGCTAATCCATATGTTGTCCTAGTAAATGGAGCAACACATTTAGAACTTCATTCAACACTGAAGTCAGTTTCCTCAATTGGGCTAGCATCATCAGGAATAACCTCATCCATGTCAGGCTTACTTGTAGTAAGCCTCCTAACAACAATGACAAGCATCACAAGTACCATGGCAACTGCATTTCTGGCCAGTTCCTCACGGATTTGCTGCGACCATCTACATGCATGCAAAATTAAAATTTACTAAGTTCAAAATACCCTGGCCGGCCTCAAACTTGAAGCATGAGCATAAAACAATTAAGGAGCACGGCTGCATGCATAAGCATGCCTCCCAGTTCTAGGACTGCATCATAGACCATTCAAAAACAAATAGGCATCGCAATCAGGGACCAAAACGCACAAATTTGAAGCACATCATGCAACCTCCACATAAAACATCAATCAAAGCAACAAGTGAGGCGATTTGGGGGCTAGAATTCACCTTTGCGGGCTGGCAGGAGCCCAACCCGAGCAGATCGAAGAAGAAAAAGTTGGAGACTACACAGATGGAGGAGGAAGAGGCGGATCCGGTGGTCACCCCCACGAAATCAACACCAGAGCTAAGGTAGACGAAGGAAGATGAAGACGGCGCCCGGAGTCCCGAGGGAGGTGGTGGTGCGCCGCAACAAGTCGTGGTAGATCCGCGTTGCCTGAACGGAGAGGAAGCTCGAATCGCCGCACACCACCACACCACCGACGCCGGTCTCTCACGGGAGCTACGGTTTAGGGTTTGGGAACCAAGAGATGGCGGCTGCGGGTGGAAGAAAGGCCATGGATTCGGCGGCTGAAGGAAGCGCGCGGGGAAGTTTCACTGCTCCAGCGGGAGCTCGTTGGAGCCACCCGCCGCCACCGTAATCGCCCCCAAATCGCCCTCCATGCGTCGCGAGCAGCCGAGCCCTAGCGATACGCAAGAAAGTGGCGTAGGAGTGGAGCCTGGCGGAGGGCACCATTTTGCCTCTGCGGGGACGGGCTAAGGGGAGGAGAAAATAAACCCAAACACCAAAATTGGCTCCAGCGAGCGCATGGGCTGGCTCAGGCCACCCTATCAAACATGCCCCTAGATGACGACGTTGCGAGGCACCAGCACGGGAGGCCTGACGCGGCCAAACCCTATAGGCACAGCCTGGCATTGTCACGCCCGTGCCTGTCCCTGCCGTCCACCTTGACGCCGACCTTCCACGAATCGCGCGGCTTTGCGGATGAACCCCTGCGGGCGGCCTTACCTGGACTGTCGAAGGAATAGCCATCTAGGATTCAACTTGGGACCTGTTCAGAAACTGCTTCGATTTGCATCCTCTTATAAACCTGTGGTTCATTTGTTCAGGATTCATGATTCATGATTTGTCTCTTTTCCAGGTTCAGTGCCCCCAAAGTTGCAATGGAATGAAGCCATCAGCCCTGTGCTGATTCACAGATTAGAACAATTAGTCCATATTTATTGAGTTACATAATATTATGCTACATATATATTTTCAGCAGTAACACCCATTTGTAATCAGCAAGGTTCCTTTTCTTTTTCAGCCAACACAAGGAGGCCAATGACGACCTTACTCAGGGATCCAGGACCAGGGCATTGGTCAGCCAGTACAACCAGCCTATTCAGTACCTTCTTTTAGACTCCTCCATTTGCCACATGTTATCTACAAAACTGGTTATATATAGTTTGTTGCTACATAGTTTGGTGCCCAGCTTCATAATCTTTACTTTTCAGATACCATAGATATATACTACCATCTTTAATGTTGAGATACACTTTTATCTATTATTCATGGACAATTGTATATATGTTCCTTTGTTATGTGTTTCATCTCCAGGAGGTACGCAAGTCCTCATTGAAAACAATACCTGTACGAACAATGTACACACAATAATGTTGACTGCCTTATTTTTTCCTTGATGATGCATGTAAGTATTCTAATCACACTCTATTCTCTTTAGCATCAACTACCTATAATTTAAGCCCTGTTTAGTGGGGGAAAAAGGGGTGAAAAGTTACACTGTAGCACTTTCGTTTGTATTTGATAACTTTTGTCCAATCATGGCCCAAATAGAATTAAAAGATTCATCTCGATCTAGCCAGGCAAAAGTACAAACATGCAACAGCTGCTACTTAATTTAGTGCTCCATACAGGCGGAAAGTACAATGGATGTGATAGGTAAATAGTGGCAAATTTTGCCAACTAAACAGGGCCTTATTTGGTCTCTAATGCAGCTTTTGCTATTTCAGTTTTACTCCATTGTGTCAGGCATCCCCATGGATTCCACATGGTTTGTGCCATCTCTAGATGGCCCCCTTTTGCACGGCAATGCATTTTTCCAGAGTAGTAGCATCGACCACGGAATGTGCGTTTGGAACAGGAGCTCTGCTCAGCTGGTAGTAGGCGTCTGTGTTTACGATTTCACCATCATCGGTACAATCGACATGAACCAGGGTGTCGAAAGGATCACAGTGCCAGTCTGCCTTTCTAAATTTTCATTCAAAGATTTCTATGCTTGCTTCCTGTTTTTATAATGTATTTTCCTGCTTGCCCCTTTTTGTATTATGCTGTTGAATCTTTCATGTTATTAATACAAGATTAATTGTATTCCACCCTGTTACTTCGTATATAGCTAGATGCTTACTCAGTAAGGTCTCACAGTTCAGTAGTACAAGCCAGGAACATCAGCTGTGATTAGTTTTCACTTCATCATAGCAGAATGAATCTATATACACTCCTATTACTCAGTACCTACTATTCGCGCAGGGGTTGTGACTAGTTCCACCTTTAAGGATGGGGGACCATGTGAAGTTATTGTTACAAAACACGGTTAAATCTAGACCGATCTATTAACCAATGACGCGGAAGCATAATCACCATAGAAGAAAATACACAAACGAGAACGACACCGAGGCACGATGCTTTTTTAACGAGGTTCAGCGATGTGCTTAATCCTCGGGGCAATCACTACGGGAAAACCGGCCTTTGCCGACTGCCAAATGTCGGGCAGTCGGCAAAGGCCCTGGCAGTCGGCAAAGGTGCCTTTGCCGACTGCCAGACTTAGGCAGTCGGCAAAGAGGGCCTTTGCCGACCCTTTGCCGACTGTCTCAGGCTAGCAGTCGGCAAAGATGCCTTTGCCAACTGCCAGCTGAGGCACTCGGCAAAGATTTGATTTTTTTTTGAATCTTGATTCCAAACTTTTTCTATGGTCCCTCTAAATTGTATTGAATCATATTTTCAAATTTGAAATTTTTTTATAACTTTTTGCTATATATTTTGAATTAATTTTGTTTACTTGAATTTTTCTCGAAAAAGTAAATTTGAACTGCAGGTGAATGAAATAATAAAATGGAGCCATTCAAAAAATTATATTCATGTTAGAGAGTGTATATTAAGGCCCTATCCAGAAACTCACCCAAAATTTTGAACGCCTTGTTCACGAAACATGACCATTCAATTGCGGGAGAAGTGTTTTTTAATTATATAAAATGCAAACGAAGTTTGAAAATCACGAAACATGGCGAGGTGTCATCCCATCATATGTGGAGGTTGTGGTAAAAAATTGAGAATTTTTTGAACAAGTTATGACATCGGATGGTTAAAACTCAGATATCTCCACATGTGATCACTTATGGTCACATGTGGAGATGTCTGGGTTTTAGATATCCGATATCATAACTTGCATGAATCATTCTAAATTTTTTATCAGAGGCTCTTCATGCGATATCATGACACCTCGATAAGTTTCGTGATTTTCGGACTTCGTTTGCATTTTATATAATTAAAAAACACTTCTTCCGCAATTGGATGGTCATGTTTCGTGAACAAGGCTTTCAAAATTTTGGGTGAGTCCGTGGATACGACCTTAATATACACTCTCCAACATAAATATAAATTTTTGAGTGGCTACATTTCATTATTTTATACACATGCAGTTCAAATTTGGATTATCGAAAAAAATCAAGTAAATGAAATAAATGAATGAAATATAGTAAAATGTTATAAAAAATCTCAAATTTGAACATGTGCTTGTAAACAATATACTAGGACGATAGAAAAAGTTTGAATTCAAAAGAGTTCATCTTCTCATGCTTTTGAATTTGAAAGATTTAAAACAAAAAAATTTAAAAAATTAAAAAAGGCTTTGCCGAGTCCCCTTCCTGGGCCACTCGGCAAAGGCGCTGGCCCAATAGGCCCACCAGCCCACTTCCCACCCCCACTCACTACAGTATATAAGTCACGAAACCCTAACCCCCACCCCCAGTCTCTCCCCATCCCAGCCGCCTCCCACTCCCTCCCCCTCTCTTTCTCTCTCTCCAGCGCACGCCGGCCCTCTCTCTCCAGCACGAGGTGAGAAGGCCCCCTGGCGGCGGCGCGAGACGAGGCGGCCCCCCGTCCCCGGCGGCGCGCGGCGGCCTGGCGGGGCGCGGCCTCCCGGAGGCGCGCGGCAGCCCCCAGGCGCGGCCTCTCGGTGGCGCGGTGGCCCCCCGGGCGCGGTGGTCCCCCGGCGGCGGCGGCACGGCGGTGCGACGCGGCCAGGCGGCGCGCGTCGGCATGGCGGGGCGCGGCGTCCCGGAGGCGCGCGGCGGCGCAGTGGCACCCAGGGCGTGGCCTCCCGGCTGCGCGGCGGTCCCCCAGCGGCGGCACGGCGGGGTGACGCGGCCAGGCAGCGCGCGGCGGCCCAGTGGCGCGGCCTCCCGGCGGCGCGCGGTAGGCTCCCCGGCGGCGGATCTAGCAAGGCGGCGTGCGGCGAGGCATCCCCTGCGGCGCTAGGCATGGTGGGACGGCGACTGCGGCGGCGCTGGGCGCGGCAGCGGGACGGCGGCGCGGCGGCTGGCGTTGATGCTGGGCTCGGTGGGCCCTGCAGGTGGGCTTTGCTGCCCTTTGTTTTTTTTATTTTTTCACAAAATCTTTGCCGACTGCTTTTTTGGCAGTTGCCTTCCACGTGGCAGTCGGCAAAGATTTCTTTGCCGACCAAGTCTTTGCCGACAATCCTTTGCCGACTGCCAATGTGGAAAGCAGTCGGCAAAGGATTCGCCGACTGCTTTCTGGACCTGTCTCCCGTAGTGAATGACTATGGGCGCTCCTCCCCATAAACAACAGCTACACCGGCATCCGGGCGATCCCGTGGCCTCACTGCCACCCAAACCAGCCGCCAAGTCGCCTCTCGGTTACAACACGGGTGGCCACATATTTATGGCCCCCTAGGACATAGAGTCCGACTACAACTCTATCCTAGTCCCCTAATACAACTCAAGTCGTAGCGTAACTAAACTGTACACATATTCAACACATATCTAACAAATTCCACCTTGACGAATATGCACGCCACCTTGAAGCCGTCCATGCGCAAACCTCCGTGTACCCGAACTGAGTTGTTGCCTTCATAGCTCCACACGAGCTGCCCGACAAGTCCCATCATAGACCCATCGCAAACAAGAGACTCCGTTATCCAGCAACTCCATACTCCATGACTCCACCTGCAGTTGTGCACACATCTCTTTTAATCACCACAGTCTTCTCTCGAGTAAAATTAGACCCATCTCCAACTGTAACATGTCTAACTCCTTGAAGCACGTATGCTCCATGTTAGACACCACACGAGCTAACTGAATCCAATATCCTACTCAACCTGACCTATCTGAGTGACATATGAAAATCTGCCACAATAGCTTGCTCTTCTTTTTCCACTGCACTGCTACGTCTGACGTCTTACACCGTTGCTCCTGCAGCATGACCAACCAGATTGCTCCGGTTGCAAGTACAGACATCCATCGTCTATACTTCCTTCCAACTCAGCTCTACGCCCTTCGATCCTGCATGCATCTCGAATCGATCCGCGTACCTTGCTGTCTTGGAAGCACGCAAACTCCTCCAATACCAAACCCACATTCTGAGTTTGCACCATGTGTCGCCACACCACAGAAAACAAACAACTCCATCAAGCCGCCACGCTCCTACGTCACCATCGCTCATCCCATCGTCGTCTCTGCCTCAATCACGGTATGACTAGCATGTTGCCGCTAGCCTCTCCGCCATAGCCGCGCTGCTCACAAGCCTCGTCAACTGCCCTGCCGCTTGCACACGACAAAGTCAACCCGCTTGATGAACATGGTCCGCTGTTCGTCTTCAACCGAAACCACCGGTCACGAACAACATTGATTGCTATCGATGCAATCCCGTGAACTCTTCCCCTAGTTTTATGAAGGTTTAAATCAGAACCTAACTCCGAGTAGAACTGGACTCCTCATGCATTGCAATTAATTAACTCGCCTAATTAACCGTCCACAATGCAAACATCCAGTCCTTTTCCTTATTCTGATCTGTTTCCTTGTTCCACGTCGCATGCAATCTATCCTTGCCAAGGTAGCCTGGCCGCACCCCACCAGCAGGAACCAAGTCCGTATAGGACTCTTCCCATGTATGCATGCATGCCGTAGCTCCAGCTGCCCACGCTCCGAATCTCCGAGTCCCACAAGATCACCATCCACAGCCAGAAAGAAAAGGAAAAATATAGGCCTACACATGCAATTGCATATTTGCATGTCCTGCATGACCACGACTATTTTTTCTTGCTTCTGTTTCCGCCGCATCTCCAGGTGTTGCATATGTACTCGTCCGGATGTTACGCACCGCATGTAGTTGTGCAACTCCTCCGACTTTCACGGCAACCAGCACCTTCCGTCCAATCTTGACGCCTAGCTGCCTGTACTGCACGCAATCCTACCGAACAAGCCTTCATCTGCACTGAGTTCACCATGGCTTTCGCCAAAGCCACCATCATTGCTTATTCCGCAACGATCACCCCGATCAGGACTGAAATCCCATCAACCTGATCGCGAGTCGAAGCCGCCGTCTTCATCCACAACGTCTTTCGGCCGCACCGTCAAATTTGGCCGTCACATCTGACCGACCCCTATCGAACAGCAGCCACCAGCCACCATCAACCCGATCTCCACGTCTGGAACGATCCTTGTTGATTGCAGCTCATTGGACGGTTCGAGCCACCCGCTCGAAGTTACTCCACCGATCGAGTCGTCGATCGCCGCCATGCTCCACCTTGCGCCATGTCCCGTCCCAGACACACCCGTGCAAGCCTTGCGCGGTGTGGAACATCTCCATCGCACCTCCTGCGATCTTCTTCTATGAACCTGGCTCTGGTACCACTTGTTACAAAACACGGTTAAATCCAGACCCGAACGGATCTATTAACCGACGGCGCGGAAGCATAATCACCATAAAAGAAAATACGCAAACGAGAATAACCCCGAGGCACGATATTTTTTTAACGAGGTTCAGCGATGTGCTTAATCCTCGGGGCAATGACTATGGACGCTCCTCCCCATAAACAACAGCTACACCGGCATCCGGGCGATCCCACGGCCTCGCCGCCAACCAAACCAGACGCCAAGTCGTCTCTCGGTTACAATAGGGGTGGCCACATATTTATGGCCCCCTAGGACATAGAGTCCAACTACAACTCTATCATAGTTCCCTAATACAACTCAAGTCGTTGCGTAACCAAACTGTACACATATTCGACACATATATAACAGTTCTTCTATCCTATATAAGTCCAATAGTTGGAGGCCACGAATCTATTTTCTGACTGCTCCTTTCCCAACACAGCTAACCATTTCAACTGAACACTGATGGCTTAGTGAACCAGCACCAGCACGGGCTTGCTTGTACCAATGCTAATTTAGCTAGGGTTCCCGTAAGTGGTAACGACGGCGCTCTGCCGATCTCCTATCCCCATCTCAAATCCTTCGAATCCATCCACTCAATCCGTCTGAATCGAGCTCCTACCTTCGATTGCTTCGCCGATCTGATACTTATCCGTCTGATTTTGTTCTTGTTCGTCCCCTTGCTGCCATCGCCGGTGACTCCTCCATCCAAATCCTCTATTGCCGGCGGCGCTGATTACGATTGATTCGAAGCTGCTGCCGCCCGTCTGTTCCTTGCGCCAATCCATCCTCGCCGCCATCCCGTCCTCATCTGTGCGCCGCCGCCCTGCCTAAGCTCTCGCCTGCAAGCAAGCCGTCTGTTCGCCTCAGGCCCCTGCTTGCTAGTGGCCTCGCCCGCCCGTGATTCGTGCCGCTCTCTGTCTCCCATCGCAAACTCGCCCCTTCCCTTCCCAGTATCCAGCAACGCACTGCAAGCAGGAGCCGCCCAATCAGGCACAGACACGATTGCGGCCCTGCTCCACTTCGCGACCTGCCTCTGGCCGAGTCGCGAGTGTCTGCCGCCCTGCTGTGCTCTCGCACGCGGACATCCCAGTTCCGCCGTGTTGTGTGCGGACACACGAAACGCCCTGGAGCTTGTGTTGTGGCCGAGAAAATCCTTGACGCTCGTGCTCTGCCCGTGGTTCTGCTGCTCGTGCTCCTCCTTGACAGCCGATGTCCTGGTGTTGGTACCGGTACTGCTGCTGGTGCTTGGAGTTACAGTCCACTCATCGACAACCTACGGCGTCGACTTCATAGGAGCCAGGACGGCCATGACGACCTTGTCATGGAATTGCCAGGGCTCGGGTGGGAGCCTTACCACTTCCAAGATGACCCATCTCGCTCGATTGATGAATTCTACTAAAGCCCAGGTATGTTTCATTTCAGAAACCAGATCCTCCTCTGTTACTCGCACTACTTTAATCAATCGTTTTAATGCTATAGATGCTTTTGTAGTGCCCGCTGTGGGTCAATCTGGAGGGCTTTGGCTCTTCTGGAAGGACAACATCAGCTTATCGGTAATAGACTACTCTAAGTACTTCATCTTCGCTTTGTGTAAAAACCTGTTAGATAACCAGCAGTTCGGTCTAGATTGTGTTTATGGTGATCCTCATCCCCGTGACACCCATCTAATATGGGAGAAAATCACAAATTTTGTTGTAGATAATAGTGGTTTGCCTATGCTATGTACTGGTGACATGAACGAAGTTATGTATGCTCATGAAAAATCAGGACCTGGTAGGCCTAATCTTAGACGTATGGATGCTTTTTGTAATCATGTTAAGCAGTGTGGTTTTGTGGATCTGGGTTACAGTGGACCGACTTACACCTGGTCCAACAAAAGACGTGATGCACCAGCTACTTTTGAACGTCTTGATCGATCTTTTGCAAATGCGGATTGGTGTCATGTTTATCCTAATTCTGTTGTTTACCATTTGCCTATGCTTAGAAGTGATCATGCGCCAATTCTTACCTTGCCGAATTCTTCGAGACAAAGAACTAATAAACCTTTCAGATTTGAGAATTGGTGGTTGTTTGAGCAGGATTATGATCAAATAGCCAGAACTAGCTGGCAAAAATCAGCTAACAGGAGCTTCCATCAGAAGACAAAATTCCTTGCAGGTGATCTAAGGCGATGGAGAAAAAAGAAACCCAATTTAACTGACCAACTGCAAGAAATCGAGGATCGCATTTTACAGGAAACTCAAATCGCCATGTCAGCAGGACTTCACCGTTCAGCACCAATTGAGTCAACAACATCAACAACTGCTCATCAAACAAGAACAGTTTCATCTTCAAAGAGCCAAAAAGGATTGGGCACGTCTTGGTGATAGAAATACTGCCTATTTCCATCAAGCCATTACCAAAAGGAAAATTAAAAATATAATCACTTACCTTATTAATCCTGATGGCTCCGAATCCACCACTCAAGATCAACTTGCTGCCACTCTCAACTTATATTTTCAAAATATTTTCAACTGTGATACATCTAATAACCAAATTGATCAGCTTGCTCTTAGTTTCTCATCAAATGCAGGAATATATGGGCGCACAAATACTCCATCTCATCAACATACAGAGCAGCATGATAATCACAGAACCAATGGAGGGGAGTCCAGAAGGTTTTCCAAACCCACTGTGCAAGAGCTACATGATATAGTTAAGGCAATGAGAGGTAATGCATCTCCTGGCCCTGATGGTCTCAGTGCAGCTTTTTATAAAGCTGCATGGCCTTGGATCTCTACAGATGTCCACAAGCTGGTAACTCAGTTTTATACCACTGCTTTTATGATTCCAGAAATTAATCAAACCTTTATAGTTTTAATTCCTAAGAAAACTCAACCTACCCTTCCTCAAGATTTTAGGCCCATTAGCCTCTCCAATGTAGCCTATAAAATTATTGCTAAATCTATTGCAGAAAGGCTTAAACCTCTCTTACCTGACTACATTGATCATGCACAGGCAGCTTTTGTTAAAAACAGGCACATCTCATCTAATGTCATCATAACGCAGGAGATCATCCACTCATTTTATTTACGGACCTGGAAACAGCAAGGCTTCATACTAAAGGTTGATTTGGCCAAAGCTTTTGACAGGTTGAATTGGGATTTCATTGTGGCGGCCATCACACGACTAGATCTTCATCCTCACCTCATTAAGCTTATTAATGCGTGTATTTCCACTCCTACCTTTTCTGTTCTTGTCAATGGTGAGCCTTCCAGCTACATTAAACCAAGTCGTGGCATCAGACAAGGTTGTCCTCTTTCCCCTTATCTTTTTGTGGTTGCCATTAATGAATTATCTATATCTCTTCAAGAAGAATTACATAATCACAATCTAACAGGAATTACTCTAGGACCTGGTTGTCCCCCAATTCACTCTCTTCTTTTTGCAGATGATCTTATTCTTTGTGGCAAAGCTACCGTTCATGAAGCTACTATTATCAAATCCACTCTTACCAGATTCTGTGATGCATCAGGTCAAACGCCTAACCTTCAAAAATCTGCTATTCTTTTTAGTAAAAATGTTCCTGTGGATACGGCAGCCTCTATTAGGCAGATTTTTCCTGTTTGTGATCTTATGCCTCATACTAAGCACCTCGGGCACCCCATCATTTTCAACCATGGTGACAGGAATAAGGCGTACAATTGGTAAGTTTATATCCAAGTTGACAACGGTGCGTGCAAACAAACTCAATCATGCAGGTAGACTCACTTACATTCAATCTGTTCTATCCTCTATACCTGTTTACTATATGTCTATTGTTCTTTTTTCCAAAGGTTTTGTTTCTAAAATTAACACTATTATCAAAAGATTTTGGTGGACAGGTGTTCAGGATGAAAATTCTACTTCCCCAATTGCATATAGGTCTTGGGATGACATTTGTCAAAGCAAAGAAAATGGAGGCTTGGGAATCAGAGATCTAGGGACAGTTAATAAGAGCTTAATCATCAATGCTGCCTGCAATGTAGCTACTAATAAAAATCCTATGCTTATAGCTGTCCTTAAATCCAAATATTTTCCTAATGAATCCTTTTGGACTGCAAAAAATACAGGCACTCGATCTGTTTTCTGGTCATCTATTATGCAGGTTAAAAAAGAACTCCACAATAATGTTGTTCTTCAATTACATGCAGGTAACTCCTCTGTGTGTTCAACTCCCTGGTTTTCAGATTGGCAAACCATTTACCAACATATGAAGAGTCCGGTCACTGTCAACCCCCTGCCTTCTAAAATATCTGATCTATGGATAGACAACACTAATATTTGGGACCTTGATCTTCTTAATGAAATTTTTTACTTTGAGGCTGTGCAGGCAATTACATCAACCATCACTGTGCCCTCTCAGTCCCAGGACACTCTCAGATGGAAAGCCTCAACCAAAGGAGTACATTCCACTAAAGAAATCTACAAAACCTTGTCTAGCAGCAATGTCATTCAGCTTCCTCCACAGGGAACTAGAAGCATTCTTCCACAGGCAAATCAGGTTCTGTGCCGCACATGGAAAAGTAAAAGTCTCCCCCCTCTGATTAAAACCTTCACATGGAGACTCATTAGACGGGCACTAGCATCAGCGGAGCGGGCATCAAGGTTTACCTCTCATATAGACAAACATTGCTCTGTATGTGGACAGGTAGAGACGGATTTTCACCTTTTCTTCCAATGTACTCTACCAACTCAGTTATGGAATACTCTTCAACCTCCTATTAACATAGCCACTCTTGCACCTGAGCAAGATGGTGTGCAGCTTGCTTTATCTAATATTATCACCACCAATACCTCAGACAATAATATGCAAAAAATTCTCTTCACTCTTTGGTATATTTAGAAGGCAAGAAATGATCATAGGTTCAACAACAAGCTATGGAGTGCTTCTCAGGTGCACTATGCCGCTGAAGCTCACAGGACCACTTATACTTTAGCAAACTCTACTCAGGTGTCTACTCCAACACTGCATAATCAGGTTTTTCACGTACAAGCCACAGTTTTGCAGCGACCACAGGAGAGTCAGAATGCTCAGGTGTCTACCTCAGCTATGCAAGAGCACCAAGATTCTAACAACCTTTGTGCAGATTCAATTAATCAAAGCTGCCAGCAGCCTATTACCAATAACACCCATAATCCTACCACTCCCCATCATTTTGCAGGAACAGAAATTCATTTGAACCGTGATGCAACCCCTACCATACCTTCTGAACAAGGAAATCTGGATAGCCTACAGCAAGAAACCACTTCAGGTATAATCTCTTTGCAACAGGGCTGCACGAACCAAAGCTACCAGGTGGATGATCCTCATATAATGCACGGCTCTACATGCTATGCGGATGCTGCCATCGCCCCAGACCAGACGCATCCACAACCCAGAATGGCTGGACTTGGGATTTATTTCTCCAACTTGCAGGATCATAACTTCACATCACTAAGCATCAGGGCAATATTCCATGACTGCACGTCGGTGCTTATGGCTGAGGCTGCAAGCCTGGCACTTGCATCTTTAATTGCAGATCATCTTGGCGCTAATGGAGTCAACTTTCTGTCCGACAGTGAGGAATTAGTTCACTTTCTAAACAAGGATGACATCTCTGACCCCCCAGATTGGCGCATCAAACCATTCACTCAGACGTTCAGCAACGTTGCTACAGCCACGGCGTCCGGGATATACGATATTCGCAGGAATTTAAACTATATTGCTGATGCACTTGCTCGGCAAGCTCTACAGGATCATCAACAAGCCATACATGATCGACAACACCAACAGATGATAGAATTCTCTTGCTCAAATGCAAATCATGTACATCAATGCAGCCTATCACAAGCTTTACAACATGTAAGCTTGAACAATGTAACCATCTTAGCAACATGTTGCTGCTAATTAATATATAGCTGTTTCTTGTCAAAAAAAAGCCATTAGAATATGATAAAAAAAGAAATTTATAATATATACATCATCTAAAATCACAAGTGTACCGTGGTAATGCAAAAACATTCCTTCCTAGGGATGACTCTATGTGATTAATCCTCCAAGCCAAGGAACTCATCATATTGACGAGACCTAGAAATTAAACATGAGGGTCACCCAACCTTTGGAACAATAAAATCTAGATGGTTCATCCCAGTTATGGACACCTCCTATGTTGGGAGCTTCAGCCCCACTAGCTCCCTTTATCGAAGTCATTGATAGAAAGTTCAACCCCACTAGCTTCTAGTTGTTGAGAACTAGGGCAACTCATCACCACCTGCAACAATATTATGAAGCGTGCACAAGTACAGGAAAAGTAAAGAAGGGGGTTGTCAAGATTGAAAACATGATAAGAAACATGAGGATGATGTTTGTGCCACTTTAAAAGCAGAACCTAAAATGGTTCCCATAATCGAGAAGGCTACCACAAAACCAGAAATTACCCCACCTCCTGGCATATGTGAAGAATAATTCTCACTATAATCCAGTTGTATAGCAAGGCTTCTCAAAAGCTGAGAGTAAAGCTAGGCTGGGAGGTATGCCAAAGGGCCTTACACATATGGGAAAAAAAACCTACCATGCCTGCTTAGATTGCGGAAAACATCTCATGTGAAATTGAAATTGAACCGGTTCCTATAAAATTATTACTATGATATTCCTATGAAGAATTTCCTTTAGAAATGGTGGATAGGACCGCCATCTGGACCCACCAATAGAAATGGGCCATACAGAACTATCCGGAAACGTGATCAAAGAGCCCGATCCTCGCCAAGAGCCCAAGTCCAGCGTAGTGGCCCAGGAGGCAGGCGGCACCACCGATGTGCAGCTGAAAACCCTAATTCCACTAAAAAGAAACTTGAAACCCTAATAATATATATTGGAGCCTTTTACATGAGAGCCATTACAAAAGTATGGAATTCCACAGGAGCCATTACAAAAGTTGGTCGCTCACAAGTGCCACTGCTCCAAACTTTTTTGCCTGAGAAGCCATTCCGTCGGGGTTCCGTCTGTTCGGAGCCGTTTGCCAGCACTTACAGGTGGGCCTGGCCATGGAAAATGCCCCTGCTGCCCCTGGCATTCACAGAAGAGGGGGAGAAGCTGTCAGTGGGTTTTGGCGCCAAACCTTGGCGCCAAAACTAGGCCTGGCTGCCTGCTATAAAGTTGACGCCTGCCCTCTGTCCATTTAGTTCTCTCCCCCAGTCAGCTCTTTCTCTTCTCTCCTTCAAGGTCCCTGCTGCGGTGCTGCCATGTCTGAAGCTTCAAGTGCATTTGCGAATAGGGGTGTGGTTAGGCGAGTCCATTGCCTCAACTGCGGTGTGCTTGCGAACCGGTTCACATCCATGACCAGAGGCAACATGCGCCGTGTGTTCCACAAATGTCCATTCTTTTCAGTTTGTGTTGCTAACTTGCTCCTTTTTATTTGGATCTAGAACATTGATTTGCACTGTTTGGTTCATAATTGTTTTGCTGATTTTGTTTTTAGGCCGGTGGTTGTTAGTACTATCAGTGGGAGGATGAAATGGGGGAGAGTAGTGCACAGGCAGTGGCTCATACAGCAGCATTGGCTCCTGTTCCTCTTCAAGAAGTGGCAGCATCAGCAGCTATCCCTACCCCAACTCCCATGGCTGTCATCCAGGAAGGTGGCCAGGCTAGTGGGGAAGTGCAAGACAGGATAATGCAGCAGCTCAGATGGATTGAGAAGCTGGTTTTTGTTGCCATCTTTCTTGCCTTGTATGCTATCATGAAGAAGTAGGGTATATGGGTGTGTAACTGTGTCATGTATGGTTAGCTAGAAGGAATGAATGAATGAATGAACTTTTTGTGGTTTTGGATGAATCCATGAATCAAACACAAGTTATCAAACTGGATCACACAGTACATTACAAACCCAAGTGTTCACCAACATGCAAACATAAGTACATGTCCACAAAATAATGCCACAAAACACCACTGCTCAGACTTCATCATTCCAGGTGAAGTTGCTTCCTGCTCCTGGTATTTGTAGCTGGGCCAAAAGGGTCAGCTGGTGGCTTGCTGTCTTGAGTGGCAGACACATCCCTCCTGGGTGTCAACTTCTTCTTCACTCCCACCTTCCTCCTTGGAGTATGAACTGTAGTAGCTGAAGCTTCTTGTGGTTCATCATGCCACTTTGGACTGAATGGTGCAAGGTGTACTACTTGTATAGGAACTGGTTCATTGGACCCAGTTCCTGATTTGCTGCCACTTGAGAATGAGCAAGGGTTAGTAGAGAAGACATGTTTGTGCACAAATTGAGTAGAGGCTTAGTGGCTAACCTGGTGGAGAAAGGTGTACTGCTAGATAGAGAAGTACAAGTTGCTGGCCCTTTTTTTTGGGACAGATGAAGAAGAAGAGGACTTTCTCTTCTTTTTCTTATGTACAGCCTTCTCCACTGCTTCATTAGGAGGGAACACCATTCCTGTGGCCACCACAATGCTAGTTTCTGTGATGGTTGTACTTGCCTTCTTCTAGCTTTTGTTTGGCAGGCCCCTGCAAGTGAAAGGTTAGTCAAGTGAGAGGTTGGTCATGTGAAAGGTTAGTCAAGTGAGAGGTTGGTCATGTGAAAGGTTAGCATGTATGATACAAGTAGTTGAGACAAGGTCACCTATTTGCCTCCATTGTAGCTATGTCAGCTGGATTTCCATTCTTGCAGGTGTACCAGTGGTGGCCTAACTGATGGCATACTCCACACTCATGCCTCTTTGACTTCCTCTTGGTACTCCCTTCCACTGCCCCCTTGAACCTGTTCTTCCTTCTACCAGCAGTGGACTTAAGCAAGGGAGGATGCATGAAGAAACCATGCTTGCCATCAGGCCACATTGACTTGTCAGGAATGGATGGGATGGCCCCTTCATATGCAGCTTTGAATTTGGCCACAGAATAGCATTCATCCACATGGTCTTCTAGTTTTTCCCCTGGTATTGATGTTATGTAAGCAATAGCATGCTTACAAGGAATCCCTGACCCCTGCCAGACCCTACATGAACATGTTCTAGTCCTCAAGTCCACAACAAACCTAAATCCAGTGCCACCCTTTGCACAAACTTCAGCCACTCCATCATGTCCTGTGATGACCTCAATGTCTAGGTTGAAGCTACTTTTCCTCAGTTGCTGCATGACATGAGGTAGAATCTTCCCAGTAAGTGTCTTGGCCACCTTTTTCCTGTTGTCCCACTTGATTAACAATTTCTGCCTAATTGTATCCATCAAGTCATCAATGTGCTTGCCCTTTTCTGCCTTTATCCAGTTGTTGAAGGACTCAACCAAATTGTTTGTGACATAGTCCACTTTAGATTGTGTGCCAAACTGACTTCTTGTGATTCTCTTGCAGGTACTTCATGGCCTCGGGTTTGGCTGCAGCCATGGCCTGATAATGTTTTTCAAACATGTACTTGCTCCAAGAATATGAAGATGCCCATAAATGGTCATCAAAAGTCTTACCACTGTACCTTTTCTTAAAATTCTGTACTAAATGCCACATGCACTCTCTATGTTCAGCATATGGAAAAACCTCACCCACTCCATGCATTACTGCCTGACCACAGTCTGTGCAGAAGGTCAGTCCTGGTGGTGTGCCTATTGCTTCCTTTAGCCTCTCCATAAACCAAACTCAGTTCTCATTGGTTTCAGAATCAATAACACCTATTGCTACAGGGTACATCTAGTTGTGAGCATCCACAGCACAGGCTATGCACAACTGGCCTCTGAATTTTCCACACAAAAAGGTGCTATCTACTGCCAAATATGGCCTACAACCATTAAGGAACCTATCAATACATGGTCTGAAGGCTAAAAAGAACCTATTGAACCTAATCTTGTTGTTGATGGTGTGGTGATCAATCACAACAAATGAATCAGGAGATGTTTCCTCAATCTGGGCCTTGAATCTATACAGATTATCAAAGCTTTGATTCTAAGGCCCATAAAGTTTATCTAATGCAATATTCTTACCATGCTAGACCCTCCTGTAGGGAACCAAGATTTTGAACTGATCCTTGAGCCTCCTTTGAAGTTCTGTAGCACCAACAGTTGCATCTTCTTTCAACCAATCTATAACCTTTTCACAGACCCAATACTGTGTCACCCCTTTACATATACCAGCCCTCCTCTTGCTTTCACAGTTATGGGGAAATGGGTTCCTCTTCACCTGAAAGTGACATAACAATACTATGCTTATGTCTGCAAGCAAATGACTGACAAAAAAAGAATAACAAGAACAAACTAACAGATTACCTTAACTGAGTCATCACCCTTCATGGTTGAGGCATGAATTCTCCACTTGCAGCCCTCAGGACGCCAAGCATAGTACACTCTGTACCTTCCTGTGTCACTCTTTTCAATGTCATAATGAATCTCACGTCTGACAGCATATGAAGCTAAAGCCAGCTTAAATGCATGCATATCTCTATACACACTGTCTACTGTCATAGGAGGATCATTCTTGTCATACTCAGCATAAGGCACATTGTCAGGCTCACTATCTTTGATAATTTCGTCTACATCCTCCATTTCATAATCACCATCATCATCAGAATCAGATCCTTCATCACTAGTTGTTTCCCACAATGTATCTGCATCTGATCCTTGACCATCCATTTGTTTGCTGCTACCATGGCTTTGTGGTTGTGAAGGTGGTGGATGCTGAAGACCAATGTCTAGATACATCCCTTCCTCATCAATACCCACATGCTCAAAGGATGGATTTGGGTTAGCAAGATAGTCATCATCTGCAGCTTGGCTCTGGGTTTGGCTTGGTTCAGCAAAGCGAGGGCAAGGCATTGGAGGGGTCAAGGGGTTTTCAACAGACTGCCAAGATTGCCCAAAATCCCAAGGAGGAATTTCAGGAGGATCAGTATTGGGGCTGTGGTAAGCAAAGGTCAGGTAGCAGCACTTGCAGTCCTTATGTTTGGCAAACATGTCAAGTAAATCTTGGTCAAAACAGAGTTGGATGTTTATCTGCCTCTCAACGCAGAAGTAAAACACTCTCACAACATCCCCATAATCAGAAGGATACTTATTCTCCACATCAGCAACCAGGTCTACAAAGTTGGTAAGATCAGCATCGACGACTTTGTTCAGACTAAACCACCGAGCACGAGTATGCCGAGCAATTATCCTTATTTCTAGGTTATAACTACTGTCAGCGTCCATCCTACAGATGAACAAAATCCAGTTCACACATCCCTCTACACGAGGCTAAAATCACACGGGCTACAGAAAACTAACCACAAATCACAGTGAAGAAGCATATCAAGAGGGAAACAAAAGCCTACTCACCCGTCGAGAAGCTAGGGAGGTCAGTCGCCCGCGGCAGCCCCCTTGTTCGCGGCCATAGGCCGCAAACAGGGGGACTGGGGTGTGGCATCAGCCGAACCTTGCCAGATACATGGCTCTGGCCCTAGCGGTCATCCATGCTTTAATTTGTCTAGGCCTATAGGTACGAACATCTTGAACCAAACACTACCTGTAATACAATATTTCAGATGGTAAAAAATCATTTGTCCAACAGAAAATCACTTAAGTTATAGGACAATACCATAAAATTCTGTCGTGTTAAAAGAAGATTAGGTGGGCACATAGGATGAGGAATTTCATTCTTGCATCAAAGCTAGAGTACGTGGTAGGCGTGGGAGTGTGGGACTTGAATTAATTAAATATACTTGTGCTGCAACACAATATAATGATATAGAATATCAAGTTACATGAAATGTTTTTTTGGATAATTTTACTATCTAACGAATCAAAATTAATTAATTATATTTAATCTTTTTTGTTCTAAACAATATCATTTTAAATAACCAATAATCACTATCAGTTATGATAACTTTATCAATTAATCTATATGTGTTTCTGTTCATTGCACTGCTTCTATTTGGGATTTTTTTATGTATCTATTTGAAATCCTAATCTAAGTGAAATCGTCTTTTGTTGTATCATATTTTTGCAACATTATGAATCTATATTTTGGCCAATATGTTCATATGTTTGATATAACTTGTAACTTAAACATTATATCTTGTAATGTTACGTTATAAAGGAAATGATGAAAGTAGTACTATTATATCTTGGGGGTACTCATCGGCGGGTAGTCGCATTAAACAAAGGAGGACATATTAGATAGGGATGTGTTTTCCTATGGCCAATAATGTATATAACAGACACAAATGGGGGAAGAAGAGAAGACATGTGAACCGAGCTGAAAGAAAAGAGTGAACAGAGGAAACTATATATGGGTGCGATAAGTATCTGTGTATTGTTGTCTGCTCTTTCCAATGAATGGAGTTGTTACATGATTAGAGAGCATAGCATGTGTCAAGGGTTGTGAGGTATCAGGATCACACATGGAACCAATTGAGAATGACGGACAATGCCTAAATTGGTGTCCTCTTCCATGACACCAAGGCCACACGATCGGTCTACATTGGTGCTGAGTTTTTAATGTTTTTCAGGGTGACAACCAATTTGCAGACCGGCTTTGTGATCGTGTTTCCATGATGTTGCGCTGTCTCAAGCCTCGCCTACACAATGTTATTCACAGCCTGATTTCTTCTATGGATCTTTTGTTTGAGAATGTTGGAGGGACTTTCACCCCTACACAAATTTTATTGAAATTAAAAGTGCAGTACAAAATTACAGGCAAGAGAGTTTGTCATCTACTTAATCAAAAAAGGAACTAAGAAAGAAACGATGAAATTAAGTACAGGGTAAAAATTAAATAACTTTTTGTCTCCGTAGATCGAAAGCCTAGAAATGCATGCGAAGGCCTGGTGGCCTTTAGGCCCAGCTCCTCACATGTTGTATGTGCCATTGATAAATTGGATTGGGCTGCTTCTGTCTCAGCACAACTATCTGGCAGCTTGGTCTGTACCTGGCTGCGGGACAGAGGAGCAATCTTTAGAAGTTAGATCTATCTTTACATTCGTTTTGAAGGTAATATCTTTAGCTTTGGTATCCTATTTGGTCATATTCCATCTGTGCCTGTAGATTTAATTAATATATCACTTCTTCTGTGATATTTGTGACAACTGTTTGGCTGGATATATATACATATATATGTTCTAAAATCATTTCTGTACCGGTGCCTTGCCTAGTATATTCGAAAACAATACCCATTTAAAAACGAAATGAAAGAAGTAGTAGTATACATTTTTGGGATATACTCAGCAGTGGTTAGTTCCATTTAACTAAGCAAAACATATTAGGTACGGATGCGGTTTGCTTTAGCCAATATATACAACAGCAAATGGGGAAGTAGAAGAAGAGCTGTGTGGCCCAAGCTGAGAAAAAGGTGAACAGAGGGAACTATGGGTGCCGCAAGTATGTGGTTATTGTTGTTTGCTCTTTTCAAAGGTTGTGGAGTCGTCACTCGGTTAGAGAGCATAGCCTACATCAGGCTTGTGAGGCATCAGGATCACACATGCGACTGAAAGGCATTGAGGGATTAGTACGGATAAACAAGGTACGTTGCTGGGCAGGTTGTGATGACCGAGCTGATGAGCACTTGCATCCGAGTCAATGTTTGGTCAGGGTGCCTGACCCCTATGGTTCAATCCGTCGATTTCACGGTGTGTGCAAGTTGGAACTCTACAATTCCATGGTTAAAGGCTATTCCACTAGCAGAATTTTACATTGGCCTTTTATCACCGCTGCGCGCGCATGGGAGCACTGCAGACAGCGCCTCTCTGCTATCTAGCTTTTGCTATGCAGACACCATGAAACGATCTCGATTTCCGCGAAGGGAAATCCACAGGCTCGAATTGTAATTCAACAGATTGCTTGGACAATCCATGAAATTACCCATATCTCAGTTGACACCAGGATCCATACAACGGTAATTAAGTCTTACATAAACAATTATTACATCGCCACACTGGCGGAATCAACATTCAGAGAAGCTTTAGAAGATGCGGAAACGTTTCATCCTTCACGGCCAACTTGAGTGTAGCACGTGACCCTATTCCTCGCCATCATTTTCCTCGAAGTCGTACTCATTCTCGTCACCTGACAGCAAATTTATCAGTACGATTTGTACTGGCCACGGAGCCCACCTATGCAGCATTTGCTTTGTGGAAAGTGGATGCAAGGCTATACAAGCAGACCTATAGGCTGAGGTTTCCTATGCAGCTGTAATCAATGTTTAATTAGTCAAGTTTTATCTCCAGTTAACACCATCATCCCTTTTCCCATCACCACATCTCACTTACCCACACCTCACTCTCATTCGACAGGCCCAACTCCCTCTCGGGCTTATCTCAGCGGCACACTACCACAGCGGGTACACTGCCGGAAAAATGTCATCCAGGGGGAAAAGAGAACACTCACTACACTAGTAGAAGCTTCACAGGAAAGGTCCATAACCAACAGGTTGGCATATGTATCGATCGATCAACCGTACACTCTACAGAGGTTTCACTACCCACAAGATTAGCCATCATAGGTGTTGCGCAAACACCTAGGCAGAATTCCGGGTGCTTGCTTGCCTAGGTCGATGCCACCCTACCACTCAGCCCTGAGATATTCCAGATCCTACACCGTTATGCTGAGACTGGGAGACACAGTACCGGGCCCATCCAGTGGTACTGCGCATCTAGAACGGAACGGGAACCCATCGACCGTCTCCGCCCACCCTTATCACCTCTCAACCTAGCAGTAGTGGCACCGTCCTACCAAGTAGTCCAGCCGTCTCCCGCCCATCAGAAGCGAGTGAATAGAAAAGGATTCCCATGAACCTGAAACTAGTCCGTCCTAAGTTTGACCAAGCAGGCATCTTCACTTAGGGGATACTCTCCCCGTGCCATCACAGCACCTCCGTCCACGGGCTTCAAACCACCAAGGCTATCCCACCCGGAACCTCCTCAACAACTTTACCCGCCACAGGTATCTCGCTTGGGGATGCCCAGGTTGCACCCCCGGCACGACTTGCCCCATGGGCTTGTCTCACATCCCACTTGGTCGACATCAACCCTTACCACGCACCCAAGACGCACGCAGCACTCTCTCCCAGTGGTTATAATCAGTTATACGCCGTCCCAATTCCACCACATAGCATATAGCAAGTAGTGAGTAGTGGAAGAGTGACAGTAAATTAAGCAGCAGCTAACCTAGCAGCGGACAGCATGGTAAAGTCTTAACAAGGCAGGGAATTCAAATATACTATCATGCAACCAAGCCATACATAATCATAGAGCAATAGCAACAATGTCATTTGCAATGCGTAAATAGGATCTAAGGATTTGGTGGGACGTGGCACCTTCGTAGTCGTCTCCTAGCTCCTGAAAGTACTCGTGGTCGTCTTCCTTAGTCAGATGCTCCTCCGGCTCTGAAATCGAACACGAAATAGTCGCGTCAGCGACTCCTATAGAGTATTTCAGAAAAATCCAATAAAATAAAGAGCCAAATACACACAAACATAGTCTTAAATTGTAGATCTCATTTTTCTGAGAATTTTGATATATGGTGCGCAATTTTTGGACATCGAATGAATAAGTTATGAATTTCCGAATATTATCCTATTTTCTGAAAATGGAAAATGGTCGATTAATCAGGGGCAGCTCGGGATTGGTCCACGTGGCACGCGGGTCTAGTAGTGCGGCATGTGGCGCCTCATTAGAACACAGACCCGATGGTCGCCCACCAGGTGTTCGATGCTGGTTCCCAGAGAGTCGCCGGCGTCGGCGTAGCTCGGCGGTTGGTCGGGAGAGCTAGACGGTGGTCGGGGGTGGTTCTCAGAGGTCGGGGGTGGTTGTCGGGGGTGGTTCTCAGAGGTCGGGGTTGGTTCTCAAAGGTCGGGGGTGGTTCTCAGTGGTCGGGGGGCGTCGGCGCAGCTCGGCGGTGGTCGGGCGAGCTCGGCGTAGCTCGGCGTAGTTAGGTGTAGCTTGGCGGGGCTCAGCGTAGCTCGGCGTAGCTCGGCGGAGCTCGGCGTAGCTCGGGCGAATCGGAGATTCGGGGCGCCGAGGGTGCCGCTCTCCCGAGCTCTCCCGGGGAGGCTCGGGCGAATCGGACATTTGGGCGCCGAGGGTGCCGCTCTCCCGAGCTCTCCCGGGGAGGCTCGGGCGAATCGGAGATTTGGTGCGCCGAGGGTGCCGCTCTCCCGAGCTCTCCCGGGGAGGCTCGGGCGAATCGGAATTTTGGGCGCTGAGGGTGCCGCTCTCCCGGGGAGGCTCGGGCGAATCGGAGATTTGGTGCGCCGAGGGTGCCGCTCTCCCGAGCTCTCCCGTGGAGGCTCGGGCGAATCGGAATTTTGGGCGCCGAGGGTGCCGCTCTCCCGAGCTCTCCCGGGGAGGCTCGGGCGAATCGGAATTTTGGGCGCCGAGGGTGCCGCCCTCCCAAGGGTTGGCTGTCATTAGTGAAATGATGTCGTGGGCCTCCTTCTCTCCCACGGCATACGGCGGTTCTCCGTCGAGGTGGAGGCGCACGTAGCCAAGGCGACAGACATGATTCGGGGCTCGGCTATCTACGCGGCGGTGCCGAGGCAGACTTGGCGAACCTTGTCGGCCTTTCTCCGCAGCGCGAGGCGATCGGGGTACTCAGAACGGATTTTAGGCGAGGCCGAACGTGTCGGCGGCGATCACGTTTCCCCGAGAACGCACCTCTCGGTGTTCCGGGCTATGGAGGTTCGATCTTCCGCAACTAAGCTTGTCCGAGGTGGTCGGTGAGTTGGTGGTCACGCTAGCGGGTCGCGTCGGCGGTTTCACGGCTTGTGCGCGCGGGAACGCCACCGAGGTAGCGGTGCTCCGAGCACATGTGACGGCGATGCCCGTCGGAAGTGGCCTGAGGTCCATAGCCGATGTCTAGTGGTTTGATGGCCGGTCTTGTGCGCGTGTTGTGCGAAGTGTTCAGGGGCCGGAAACAGCCCGCGGCCTACACGCTCGTGATGCCGAGCGCCATGACCGTAGCACGGCGAGGTTGGATGACGTGCTCGGTGGCTCACCGTTGGGCTGGTGAGGTAAGGATGTCGGTGCAGTGACGAGGTGACGCTGTGCAGAGTGATCGCAGTGCCGTGCCGCTCCTCGTCCGCAGCTCGGGCTTCTCCTCCGTGTCCGGCTCCGGCGTGTTCCACGGCGACGGCGCTCCGGCAGCTTCTCCTCCTCTGCTCCGCCCTTCTCCTACGCTCTCTCTCTCGGTGTGGTGCAGAGTAGTGGTTGTGCCGCAGCGCGGCGGCGACGATTGGGACGAGGTCTAGGGCTTCGGGGCGACTCCTTTTATAGACGGCCAGGGCTTGGCATGGCGGCGGACGATGATTAGCGGCGAAGGGGGCACGTGGAGATCATCGGTGCTCCCGAGCTAGGGTTTCCCAGCGCGCGCAGCTTCTTGGCGAGCAAGGCAGGGGACAGACGAGGGACAGCGGGGTCAGGGCTCTGCCATGCGTGGCGCTGTCGGTCATGCCATTTGCGTGACTCTGTCGGCCACCGTCTTTCGCGAGGTGAGAAGAAGAACAGTAGCGAGAGCGGCTGACAGGCGGGGCCGGGTGGTCAGCGGCTGTGGGAGAGCGGGTGAAACGGTCGCGCGCGTGCGGTCGGCATCGCGCGTGCGCGCGGTGTTGGGCCGGCCCAGTGCGGGAAGGCGGGGTGGAGCGCGCGCGGGTGAGGTGAGGAGAAGAAGGCCGGGCTGGTTTGGGCTGGCTTAGCAGACCGGCTGGGCCGAATGGCTAGCCTAACTCTCTCTCCCTTTTTATTTTCTTTTTCTTTTTCTATTATCATTTTAGTGTATATATACATATATTGCCCATTTTAAATATTGAGTAAATACAAACATAAATTGCAATAAATCCCAAATGTGATGCATAAGTTATTATTCTATGTGAATGGAATTAAAATGCAAACTATACTCTTTTATTTACCAAATTCATAATGAAACCTATATGCTTGCACAAGAAAAATGGGTTTTCATAATAAATAAATGAAAAATTTTAATTGGTTGGGATTTTTAGGTTATGTGGATTTTAGGTTTGTTATAGTCCTCCCCCCTCATTAGGATCTCGACCTCAAGATTCAGAGATAACGTACCCATCGAAGAGGTAAGGAAACATAATCCGCAAGTCCGATTCTTTCTCCCACGTAGCTTCTCTTTCAGTGTGATTGCTCCACTGTACCTTGCACATCGGAATAGTCTTGTTCCGCGTCTCCTTGGTATCCTGTGCCAAGATCTTGATCGGATGTTCCTTGTATTCAAGTGTGTCTTGCAGGTCTAATGCATCCGTAGGAACTTGCTCCTCGGGAAGCTTCAGACACTTTCTTAATTGCGAGACATGGAACACGGGTTGTACTCCAGATAATTCCTCCGGTAGTTCCAGCTTGTAAGCAAGCTTTCCAACCCTTTTACAAATCTTGTATGGCCCAACATATCTTGGTGCCAATTTCCCTTTTACGTGGAATCTGACAGTGCCACGAAGCGGAGATACCTTGAGGTAGACATAATCCCCAACCTTGAACTCAAGCTCTCTACGTCTTCTATCTGCATAGCTCTTTTGCCTACTTTGTGCAATCCTCAAATTCTCTCTTACTTGGGCAAAACCTTCTTCTGCTTCCACAATCTTAGCAGGACCGAAGAATGTCCTCTCACCTGGTTCTGACGACATTAGCGGGGTTCTGCACGGTCTTCCATACAACGCTTCAAATGGAGACATCTTAATGCTTGTCTGATAACTGTTGTTGTATGAGAACTCGGCGTGGGGTAGACAGCTCTCCCATCCTTCCTTGTACCTCAATATGCAAGCACGTAACATGTCCTCGAGAATCTGGTTCACTCTTTCTGTTTGCCCATCCGTTTGCGGGTGGTATGCGGTGCTATAGTCGAGCTTGGTCCCGATGGACTTGTGCAAGGATTTCCAGAACTGTGATACGAACTGTGAGCCTCGGTCAGATATAATACTCAGAGGCGCCCCATGTAACTTCAAAATGTTTGATACGTACAGATCTGCCAGCTTTTCAGCTCTATACTTCCTTTTGACCGGTATAAAATGTGCAACTTTGGTTAGACGGTCCACTATTACCCATATAGAATCATACCCATGGTCAGATCGGGGCAGTCCTATTATAAAGTCCATGGATATGCATTCCCACTTCCATTCTGGTATCTCAACTGGTTGTAGCAACCCTGCTGGTCTCTGATGCTCGGCCTTGATTCTATTGCATGTATCACATCGGGCTACATGCCCTGCAATGTCTGTCTTCATATTCTCCCACCAGAAGTGCTTCCTTAGATCATGGTACATCTTGGCTGACCCTGGGTGAATGCAATATTTGGAGTCATGCCCTTCCGACAGGATCTCTTCTCGTATCGCTGAATCCGTTGGTACGCAGATTCTATCTTTGTACCATACAGTTCCCTGCTCATCTTCTCGGTACTCGGGGCCTCTTCCCAGCTTCATCAAACCACGGATATAGTCTATCTCAGGACAGTTCTTTTGCGCTTCACGGATCCATGAGGTGAGATTGTACTCGACGCGAAGCTCATTTAGCATGCCATAGGAGACTACCTCGAGCTGGAATGCGTCGAACTCTCTCCTGAGCTCAGGCAGCATAGAGTTGGTGATGAGGGTATGGCAGTAGCTTTTGCGGCTAAGTGCATCAGCGACAACATTAGCCTTCCCTGGGTGGTAATGGATCTCAAGATCATAGTCCTTAATGAGTTCTAGCCATCTGCGCTACCTCATATTCAGATCTTCTTGTGTGAAGAAATACTTCAGGCTCTTGTGATCAGTGTAGATGTCACACTTGTTGCTTATTAGATAGTGTTTCCAAATCTTGAGTGCATGTACCACGGCTGCAAGTTCTAGGTCATGAGTCGGGTATCGCTGCTCATGTTCCTTCAACTGTCTTGAGGCATAAGCTATCACCCTTCCATCTTGCATTAGTACACAGCCCAAACCTTGCCGAGAGGCGTCACAATATACAACAAAATCTTTGTGAATATCGGGTAGGGCTAGTACAGGTGTAGTAGTGAGCTTCTCCTTCAAGGTCTGGAAACTCTTCTCACATTCAGGACTCCATATAAACTTGTTCTCTTTCTTCAGCAAGTTGGTCATGGGTCTTGCAATCTTGGAGAAATTCTCAATAAATCTGCGATAGTATCCTGCAAGTCCCAAAAAGCTTCTGATTTCTGACACATTACGGGGTTGTTCCCACTCTTTCACAGCTTCAATCTTGGCTGGGTCTACCGCAACTCCTTCTCCTGACAGTACGTGACCAAGGAAAGCAACTTCCTCTAGCCAGAATTCACACTTGGAGAATTTGGCGTATAGCTGGTTGCGAGACAACCTCTCCAAAACAGTCCTCAGATGATGTTCATGTTCCTCTTTTGTGGCTGAGTAAACCAATATATCATCAATAAATACCACTATAAACTTGTCTAGCTCATTCATGAAGATCTTGTTCATCATGTTCATGAAGTATGCTGGAGCGTTAGTGAGTCCGAATGAGACTACTGTGCACTCATACTGTCCATATCTAGTGACAAATGCAGTCTTCGGGATATCTTCTTCCCTGATCTTCATCTCATGGTACCCTGATCGGAGATCGATCTTTGAGAAGTACTTGGCCTTACTCAGTTGATCTAACAGATCATCGATGCGGGGCAGTGGGTACTTATTCTTGACTGTAACCGCATTCAGATTCCGGTAGTCAATGCACATCCTCATCGTGCCATCCTTCTTCTTGACAAACAAAACGGGAGATCCCCAGGGCGAGGCACTAGGCCTAATGAAGCCCTTCTCCAGTAATTCTCCCAGCTGCTTCTTGAGTTCCTTCAACGCATCAGCTGACATTCTGTAGGGTCTTTTGGCAATCGGTGCAGTTCCTGACATCAGCTCTATAACAAACTCCACATCTCTATCTGGTGGCATTCCTGGCAACTCCTCTGAAAATACGTCATTGAATTCACAGACTACTGGCACATCTCTGAATATCAGCTCCATTTTATCTGCCTTAGTCTCCAGAGCACATAGGAGGGCTTGGATTCTCCTGGTTTGGGGTATACATCGGACGGTTGTTCCCCAAGGGTGGGTTACCTGAACATATCTAGGTGAACAAGATATCACTCCCTGGTGTTTGGTTAGCCAGTCCATGCCTAAGATGACATCTAAGCTATTGGAGGGTAGTAGGGTTAGGTCAGCTCGAAAGTCAAGGCTCTCGATTGTGATTATCACTCCCCTATATATGTGAACGCTTCTGAAGGTTCCTAAGGGCGAGCTAGTTAGGATGGGGTTTGCTCTCGGGGTTACAGGTATGTTATGCTTACGTGCATATGCAGATGAAATGTATGAACATGTAGCTCCCGAATCGAATAGAACTGTAGCCATGTTACCCTGAACTAGGAACGTACCGTACACAGCATCAGGTGCAGCTTCAGCTTCCTCAGCGGTCATGTGGTTCAGTCTTCCTCGGGCAGCAGATCCCCGGTTCGGTGTGCCCTGTGTAGCTGCTGGTGCACGGTTGAGGTCGGGGCACACAGCCACACGGTGTCCAGGCTTTCCGCGCCCGAAGCAAGTGAAGGGCGCACTGCCTGCTGTGGCTGTCGCAGGAGCCTTCCAATTGCTTGTCCTTGGCGTGTTGGTAGTGGGGGCGGGTGTGTTCTGCACAGCTCGAGTCGGTGCAGGGTAGGTCTGAGCGGGGCGGTGATAGTTGCTGCTGTTGGTACCACCACGGCTCGTTCCCGAAGAAGGTCCCTGGCGAGTTCGGAAAGGCGGGGGTGCACCTGTTCGCTGTCTCTGGGGTGGAGCAGTGCGAGCGGGTCCCTCAAAGCAGCGCTTCTTTCCCTTGTTCTGGGCCTCGAATTCCAGACGTGCTTCCATGCGATCCTTCTCGATCTCAATACCGCGGTCAATCAGCTCACGCAGAGTGTAGCTCTTGTTCCCTGACAGAGCCAACCTGATCTTGGTCTGAGGTCCCTTCCTGTAGTAGTACATCTTTTCCTTCTCGGAACTCACGCAAGACGCAGGTGCGTAGCGGAGCAAACAGTTGAAGCGGGTGGTGTACTCGTGGATCCGGTCAGCTCCCTGGGAGATGTTGCGAAACTCGTTCTCCTTGGCCCCCATGACTCCCTCAGGAATGTGGTGGTCTCGGAAAGCCTCGGTGAACTCATCCCAGTCAATGCGGGCTGGGTCCTCGTGAGCGCTGGTGTAGTTGTCCCATCATGCTCGTGCAGCACCGGTCAGCTGGTGGCTAGCAATCCCAACACACTCCTCGTCGGAGTAAGTGGTCAGATCCAGCTTCTTCTCCATCTCTTTAAGCCAATCGTCGGCAGCGAGGGGATCGCTGTTGGTCCCGTCGAAGGTAGGTGGCCTCAGCTTTAGGAAACCCTCCAGTTTCCTTTGGAAGTCATTCTGGGGTGGCCCGTGGTGCCTGTTCATCCCAGTAGCTATGGCATTCAGCAGCTGGGTCTGCTGAGCCATCACTTCCGCCAACGTCTGTGGCGGCGGCGGTGGCAGTGGCGGAGGCATGTTCTCGCCCTGTGGTGGCGGATCGTTCATCGGCGGTGCATCCTCTGCCCGGCGCAGCTCTTCTTCCAGGTCAACTCCAGCACGTCTGCCAGCTGGGCGTCCACGGTTGCGACCACGCCCGCGTCCTGGCGCAGGTGCGGGGGAGGGCTGGCGGTTCTCCAGACGCGCGGAACGTCTCATCGACATCTGAATTTATTAGGTACGTGCTCAGTGCAGCAATAATCATGCAGTGGTTTATGTAGGAGTTAGATGTTTTCAACGATTTAAATGAATTAAAACATTTTTCATGCTATCCTACACTCAACCAAAGAAGCATAGAGAACCATAAGAAGCATAAGATCCAAATGTCACTCATCACATGGTTATTATTACATAAAGGATGTTCCTAGCTGCTAAGAAGATCGTGCTATGCGCAGATAGCCAATGACAGGACAACTCATGGTATCACTAGTCTAAGGGCCACGCAGGGTCCCATAAGCTACTCGTGCATAAGGTCGAGTACGGCGTCGGGTATGCGGCTGTCCTCTGCCTCGATCTCGTCGTCGGTCATGGTCAGGCGCTTGACATAGTCGAGAGCTACAGCTAGCTCTGGGGTGGCCTCAATCTCCTGTATCCTTAGAGACGGACACGTTCCCAGGTTGAGCGTAGTGGGTGGTACGCGGAAGTCTCCCTCCCGGGGCTTCCCCATCTCCAGTGGGGGAAGCAAACTCTGTACCTTCCGGACCTCAATAGCTCTCCTGGCGTCGGACTGCTTCCAAGCTGTCTCTGTCCTCCGTAGCTTGTCCTTTAAGAACTCCACTATCTTCACGCGGTCGATCAGAATCCCTTGGTTGTGGGTGGACTTCTCCTCGGCTTTCTCCAACTGCTTCTCCAACTCCCTGATCCTGGAGCGCAACGTGCTCATCTCGACTCCTCTGTCTCTGCTCCTCTGCTCCCTCTCAGCAAGCACTCTCTCCTTGTCGTCCAGCCTCCTCTGTAATCCCAATACTCTGCTGTTCAGGTAGTCATTGCGTAGCCCAAAATCTCCGATCTTGTCTCGCAAGTCGGCGATCTCGGCTCGGTGTAACTCATCACGGCGCTGCATCTCCAGCTGCAAGTCAGTGACTACTCTGCTCAAACTCTCCAGGGTCTGAGTCCCTTTCTGCAAACTGTCCTCGACCTCTGCCATGCGTGCTCGGTCATGCTGCCTCCTTTGCTCCAATGAGCTGATGAACTCGTCCTGCTCCTGGAGGTGGCGTGGCACTATGCGTAGGCAAGAGTCAGTCTCGGCCTGAACGATCTGGCTGGTGTACAGAATCCTCTGCATGGGGTTAGGGTGCAGCTCCAAGGCCCGAGGTAGCAGATGGAAGTGGGTTCCCTTAAGGTACTCGTATGCTGTGTACACAACTGCGCGTAGTACCTTGCGGGAGCCGGACTGTACTCTGTCCTCCACAGTCTCTCTAGCAGTGTAGTCAGTAAAGACCGGCATCCCTGGAAGGGTCAGGCTGACGGGTGTCTCAACTCAGGTAGTGACAGGTCCTTCAAACCTCTCAGCCTAGACAAGCTTCCCTCGGCTGAAGTACTGGATCTGGTCAGACGGTGCTCCCAGCTCCTCCAATACCTGGCGTAGTACCATGGCAAATCCACCGTGGTTCCTTCCGTTGATCGGGATCTCAATAGTGCCGTCGTGCAGTGGACGAAGTGGTGGTCCAAGGCTGGTCATCTACGAATTTTTCAAGAAACAGATTAGCAGGTCCTTGTATTAGATAAGCCATTGCATAAAAAGTGAATGCAAGGTCGGTAATATAACCGAAAGAGAGTCTGGCTTCCTATTCTATCGTCCATTTTCTATGGGTCTCGTCCTACAGTCAAGTATGGCTCCGATACCAACTGAAACGACCTCGATTTCCGCGAAGGGAAATCCACAGGCTCGAATTGTAATTCAACAGATTGCTTAGACAATCCATGAAATTACCCATATCTCAGTTGACACCAGGATCCAAACAACGGTAATTAAGTCTTACATAAACAATTATTACATCGCCACACTGGCGAAATCAACATTCAGAGAAGCTTTAGAAGATGCGAAAACGTTTCATCCTTCACGGCCAACTTGAGTGTAGCACGTGACCCTATTCCTCGCCATCATCTTCCTCGAAGTCGTACTCATTCTCGTCACCTGACAGCAAATTTATCAGTACGATTTGTACTGGCAACGGAGCCCACCTATGCAGCATTTGCTTTGTGGAAAGTGGATGCAAGGCTATACAAGCAGACCTATAGGCTGAGGTTTCCTATGCAGCTGTAATCAATGTTTAATTAGTCAAGTTTTATCTCCAGTTAACACCATCATCCCTTTTCCCATCACCACATCTCACTTACCCACACCTCACTCTCATTCGACAGGCCCAACTCCCTCTCGGGCCTATCTCAGCGGCACACTACCACAGCGGGTACACTGCCGGCAAAATGTCATCCAGGGGGAGAAGAGAACACTCACTACACTAGTAGAAGCTTCATAGGAAAGGTCCATAGCCAACAGGTTGGCATATGTATCGATCGATCAACCGTACACTCTGCAGAGGTTTCACTACCCACAAGATTAGCCATCATATGTGTTGCGCAAACACCTAGGCAGAATTCCGGGTGCTTGCTTGCCTAGGTCGATACCACCCTACCACTCAGCTCTGGGATATTCCGGATCCTACACCGTTATGCTGAGACTGGGAGACACAATACCGGGCCCATCCAGTGGTATTGCACATCTAAAACGGAACGGGAACCCATCGACCGTCTCCGCCCACCCTTATCACCTCTCAACCTAGCAGTAGTGGCACCGTCCTACCAAGTAGTCCAGCCGTCTCCCGCCCATCAGAAGCGAGTGAGTAGAAAAAGATTCCCATGAACCTGAAACTAGTCCGTCCTAGGTTTGACCAAGCAGGCATCTTCACTTAGGGGATACTCTCCCCGTGCCATCACAGCACCTCCGTCCACGGGCTTCAAACCACCAAGGCTATCCCACCCGGAACCTCCTCAACAACTTTACCCGCCACAGGTATCTCGCTTGGGGATGCCCAGGTTGCACCCCCGGCACGACTTGCCCCATGGGCTTGTCTCACATCCCACTTGGTCGACATCAACCCTTACCACGCACCCAAGACGCACGCAGCACTCTTTCCCAGTGGTTATAATCAATTATACGCCGTCCCAATTCCACCACATAGCATATAGCAAGTATTGAGTAGTGGAAGAGTGACGGTAAATTAAGCAGCAGCTAACCTAGCAGCGGACAGTGGGGTAAAGTCTTAACAAGGCAGGGAATTCAAATATACTATCATGCAACCAAGCCATACATAATCATAGAGCAATAGCAACAATGTCATTTGCAATGCGTAAATAGGATCTAAGGATTTGGTGGGACGTGGCACCTTCGTAGTCGTCTCCTAGCTCCTAAAAGTACTCATGGTCGTCTTCCTTAGTCAGATCCTCCTCCGGCTCTGAAATCGAACACGAAATAGTCGCGTCAGCGACTCCTATAGAGTATTTCAGAAAAATCCAATAAAATAAAGAGCCAAATGCACACAAACATAGTCTTAGATTGTAGATCTCATTTTTCTGAGAATTTTGATATATGGTGCGTAATTTTTGGACATCGTATGAATAAGTTATGAATTTCCGAAGATTATCCTATTTTCTGAAAATGGAAAATGGTCGATTAATCAGGGGCAGCTCGGGATTGGTCCACGTGATGCACGGGTCCAGTAGTGCGGCATGTCGCGCCTCATCAGAACACAGACCCGATGGTCGCCCACCAGGTGTTCAATGCTGGTTCCCAGAGAGTCGCCGGCGTCGGCGTAGCTCGGCGGTTGGTCGGGAGAGCTAGACGGTGGTCGGGGGTGGTTCTCAGAGGTCGGGGGTGGTTCTCAGTGGTCGGGCGAGCTCGGCGTAGCTCGGCGTAGTTAGGTGTAGCTCGGCGGGGCTCGGCGTAGCTCGGCGGAGCTCGGCGGAGCTCGGCGTAGTTCGGCGGAGCTCGACGTAGCTCGGCGTAGCTTGGGCGAATCGGACATTTGGGGCGCCGAGGATGCCGCTCTCCCGAGCTCTCCCGGGGAGGCTCGGGCGAATCGGAGATTTGGTGCGCCGAGGGTGCGACTCTCCCGAGCTCTCCCGGGGAGGCTCGGGCGAATCGGAATTTTGGGCGCCGAGGGTGCCGCTCTCCCGAGCTCTCCCGGGGAGGCTCGGGCGAATCGGAGATTTGGTGCGCCGAGGGTGCCACTCTCCCGAGCTCTCCCGGGGAGGCTCGGGTGAATCGGAATTTTGGGCGCCGAGGGTGCCGCTCTCCCGAGCTCTCCCGGGGAGGCTCGGGCGAATCGGAATTTTGGGCGCCGAGGGTGCCGCCCTCCCGAGGGTTGGCTGTCATTAGTGAAATGATGTCGTGGGCCTCCTTCTCTCCCACGGCATACGGTGGTTCTCCAACGAGGTGGAGGCGCACGTAGCCAAGGCGACAGACATGATTCGGGGCTTGGCTATCTACGCGGCGGTGCCGAGGCAGACTTGGCGAACCTCGTCGGCCTTTCTCCGCAGCGCGAGGCGATCGGGGGTACTCGGAACGGATTTTAGGCGAGGTGGAACGTGTCGGCGGCGATCACGTTTCCCCGAGAACGCACCTCTCGGTGTTCCGGGCTATGGAGGTTCGATCTTCCGCAACTAAGCTTGTCCGAGGTGGTTGGTGAGTTGGTGGTCACGCTAGCGGGTCGCGTCGGCGGTTTCACGGCTTGTGCGCGCGGGAACGCCGTCGAGGTGGCGGTGCTCCGAGCACATGTGACGGCGATGCCCGTCGGAAGTGGCCTGACGTCCATAGCCGATGTCCAGTGGTTTGATGGCCGGTCTTGTGCGCATGTTGTGCGAATTGTTCAGTGGCCAGAAACAGCCCGCGGCCTACACGCTCGTGATGCCGAGCGCCATGACCGTAGCACGGCGAGGTTGGATGAGGTGCTCGGTGGCTCACCGTGGGGCTGGTGAGGTAAGGATGTCGGTGCAGTGACGAGGTGACGCTGTGCAGAGTGATCGCAGTGCCGTGCCGCTCCTCGTCCGCAGCTCGGGCTTCTCCTCCGTGTCCGGCTCCGGCGTGCTCCGCGGCGGCGGCGCTCCGGCAGCTTCTCCTCCTCTGCTCCGCCCTTCTCCTACGCTCTCTCTCTCTCGGTGTGGTGCAGTGTAGTGGTTGTGCCGCGGCGCGGCGGCGGCGAGTGGGACGAGGTCTAGGGCTTCGGGGCGACTCCTTTTATAGACGGCCAGGGCATGGCATGGCGGCGGACGATGATTAGTGGCGAAGGGGGCACGTGGAGACCATCGGTGCTCCCGAGCTAGGGTTTCCCAGCGCGCGCGGCTTCTTGGCGAGCAAGGCAGGGGACAGACGAGGGACAGCGGGGTCAGGGCTCTGCCATGCGTGGCGCTGTCGGTCACGCCATTTGCGTGACTCTGTCGGCCACCATCTTTCGCGAGGTGAGAAGAAGAACAGTAGCGAGAGTGGCTGACAGGCGGGGCCGGGTGGTCAGCGGCTGCGGGAGAGCGGGTGAAACGGTCGCGCGCGTGCGGTCGGCATCGAGCGTGCGCGCGGTGTTGGGCCGGCCCAGTGCGGGAAGGCGGGGTGGAGCGCGCGCGGGTGAGGTGAGGAGAAGAAGACCGGACTGGTTTGGGCTGGCTTAACAGACCGGCTGGGCCGAATGGCTGGCCTAACTCTCTCTCCCTTTTTATTTTCTTTTTCTTTTTCTATTTTCATTTTAGTGTATATATACATATATTGCCCATTTTAAATATTGAGTAAATACAAACATAAATTGCAATAAATCCCAAATGTGAAGCATAAGTTATTATTCTATGTGAATGGAATTAAAATGCAAACTATACTCTTTTATTTACCAAATTCATAATGAAATCTATATGCTTGCACAAGAAAAATGGGTTTTCATAATAAATAAATGAAAAATTTTAATTAGTTGGGATTTTTAGGTTGTGTGGATTTTAGGGTTGTTACACACCATCCCTCCGCCAGTCACCAGAATGATGGTAATCTGTTTATTTTCTAGATACATAGCTTTTGCTATGCAACTAAATATATATTATGTATATAGATACGTAATAAAATATTTGTATATATAAAAGCTAGAAGAATGACTTAAAATTTTGATGAAGGGAGCTACTTTGTCTTCGTGGACTGCAATAGATCGAGCTTGGTGGGCACAGGGAACAGGTGGACAATATGATGACCCTTGTCTACAGACAAAGCAGGTTACTCAAATTCATATTCCCCTTCACGTCTCATACTCTGCAGGCATGCCTAATCTCTGGCCTTTGTTGACGAGGTCGTCTGGATTCAATTCATGCCCGATACAGAGCAATAGGAACCAGCACATTTTTTAAAAGAAAAATAGGAAGAGAGTCTCTGCCGTTTTGCGTGGTCCTTTTAACACCTCACCACTCGATGATTGGTGTAGACGGAGACACCGCAGTGCAAGGGTCACCGATGACGGCATGTCAGCTCTGGCTCTGGCCCAGTATAGAGATACGTCTCCACGTTTGGGGCGCTTTGATCAGGGACAATGACGATGATCTGGTGCTATCAGGAAGAGGCCGAATGGACCTTGTTTTTAGCCCTTTCTCATGCTATGGCTTGCCTACAGAGCATTCAAATGGCACTGAACATTGGTATTCGTAGGCTTCAAGTTGAATCTGATGCTCAAGAAGTGGTGAAGGCCATTACCTCGGATGCATATGACATGTCAGTGGTGGGTCACTTGGTGGAGGAAATTAAGATGCTGGCTTCGTTGATTCTCATGTGGGTAGAGAATGTAATAGAGCCGCTCATGAGCTGGCTGCACTGGATATTCTGTGTAATGACGGTGAGGAGGTGTTTACCACCTATATCCCTGATGCTGTAATGATTATTGTAGCTAACGATCGGTTAGCTAACAAGTAATGGAGAAGGTGTGTGGGTGTGTAGGTTTGTGAGTGTGTTTGGGTCTATGTAAGACTCTTTTCTTCTTCTACTAATACAATGATACGCAGCTCTCCTGCATGTTCGAAAAAAAAACACGTCCCGTCCGCTCCCGTCTGCCGCAAGACCCCGAGCCCCCGAGCTGCTCCTCATCCAGACTCCCTTAGTCAACTCGTCTCTCTCTCTCTCTCTCTCTCTCTCTCTCTCTCTCTCTCTCTCTCTCTCTCTCTCTCCCTATCTGAGTGGGGACAACGGTGCTGGATGTGATCCAAGTATACGGCAGCGGTGGCATGGATCCGCTACAGACAGCAGCGCCTTTTCATCCATCGTGGCGAGACACATCATCACCACAGCATGGCTCCAATGAATCTCAACACGCGGTAGGTGGTGACGGCTGGATCTTTGCACAAGGCCTCAGTTGTGGTGGCAGGTTCTACTACGAGAGCCACTATCCGGTACTGGGAAAGGGCGCAAGGGCGAGGAAGGCAAAAGAGCGCGCGAAGGCGTGAAAAGAAAGGATTGGGAAAGCAATGGCTCAATTGGAATAAGGGGCACCTTCTCCGCCCCTCCCCTATATATAGCCCTCCAGCTGATGCTTCAGCTTTCGTACTCAACGGTCACTTCAGACCTGCGATGCCCAAAAAATCATTAGGTGGCTTCTTTCATCAAAACTAGAGTAGGTGGCTTCTTTTCAGCTATAGAACAATGTTTTCCTCACATAACAAATCAGTGTCAGTAGAAATCAGCGTTTCTTTTCTACAACAAATTGTTTTGTGGATAAATTTAGCATTTACAACAAATCAAAATTGATTAAATATATTTATTCTGTTTTTATTTCTAAAACAACACATATTTAAATATCATAGATAATCTCTGTCTGGTGTGATAACATTGTCAATTGATCTATATGTGTATTATTCATTGCACTGCATCTAGCTATGTGGCTTTTAATATGTATCTATTTGAAATCCTAATTTAAGTGAAATTGTTGTATTGTAGCTTTGAGACGTCATGAATCTGTATTTTGGCTGATATCGTTAAATGTTTGTTGTATTTTAAATGTTATCTTCAAGTGTTGTCTTCTAAAACAGTGATGAATGAAGTAGTACTGTTATACATTTTGGGATACTCATTAGTGGTTAGTGGCAGCGCAACACATATTGGGTAGGGATTTGATTTCTTTTGGCCATATATATATATATATATATATATATATATATATATATATATATATATATATATATATATATATATATATATATATATATATATATATATATATATATAGCTGATGCAAATGGGGAAGTAGAAGAAGACCTGTGAATATAGGGGGTGTGGCAAGTATGTGGCTATTGTTGTTTCCTCTTTTCAAAGAAAGGAGTCATCACTTGGTTAGAGAGTGTAGCCTATGTCAGGTTTGTGAGGCATCAGGATCACAGATGCGACTAAACGGTTTTGAGGGACTATTATGGAAAAACAAGATCCGTTGGTGGGCAGGACTCCAGTAGCAATGTGTTGAGATGACCGAGCTGGGCGTGATTGACCTTTGCTGGATGTACGCGTGATCACTTGGCACAACTGCATGTCATGCATCTCTTGCACGGCAGGGCACAACTGCATCTCTTGCATTGCACAACAGGTCCGTGGCCTGAGTCAACAATTGGTCAGGCTGCCTGATCCCTATGATCCGAGTCCATCGACTCCACGGAGCCTGGAAGTCTACGGTCAAAGGATATTGCGCAAAATTTTAAGTGGGAGCACTCCAGACACCACGCCTCAGCTTCTTCTTCAGTACCTCCGTCACCGCGAGCCACCATTACCGGACTCTGGCCGCGTCTCTCCACTTGCTGCCTCGTACGAGCACTCTCCTGCCATGATCCTGTCTGTTCCCATTCTCAGTTGTCTCTCTACCATGTTTTTGGAACAACTGTCGGTGATAGAGCAGCTGTAAGGACTAGCAAAACAACGTACGGATATAGTAGATTTCATGGGAAAAAAATGATTTTGTTGGCAACATTCTACCTATTTATGAGCCTTTGTATCAAAATAGTATTGGGCTAATTTGGATTAGCAAACTATTAGCCAGCTAATAATTAGCTCTACTTTTAGCTAGATAAAAATTAGTTCTACCTAATCCAAACAGGCCCTAATTGTTGCTTGTGAATTTACGAGTTCCTAGATGGTCATTGGCTATTCCGGTGGTAATCTACAGTGGACTAACTTTTAGTGGCATGGTTATGGTAGTGTTTTAGATGGTACAAATAATGCATTTGGCCCTGAAAAAGTGACATACTTAAGTTATATAGGCTAATACTATAAAATTGTGTCCTATTAAAAAGGATTAGGTGGGCACAAAGAAAAACAATTTAAACTTTCATTAAAACTAGACTAGGTGGTATGCTTGGGACCTTATTTAAATATACCTGCCCATAAACTTGTGCTGCCACAAATTGTTTTGTGGATTATTTTAGTACGTGCAACAAATTAAAATAAAATAATCATATTTGCTCTCATTCATTTGGTTAGAGAGCATACCATATGTCAGGCTTGATAGGCACCAGGATCACGCACATGCGACCAATAAGGTCCGCCGCTGCTCTTGGCAGGGAGCTGCTTTCCCCGGCACCTCCGGTGCCCCAACAGGATCCGTCCTACTCTTTTTCATCGCCGTTGGCCGGCTGCCTCGATCATGTCTCCTCCTCTCTTGCATGGCTGTTGACCATAGTGAGAGATGACTTAAGATAAGAGGTCAAGGTGCTGTGCTACGCACACCCAGAGGTACTACATGAGATGCTGTTGTGTCTTTTACATTTGCCTGATTATATATCGGGATTCCATCGCCCACCGTCCACTAACCTCGTGCCTCTACCTCAACGTTGGCATCAACTTCACCGATTCCTTCCTCGTCTTCGATTGTGTGGCATGGCGATATGGACGCCACTCTAGGGGACGCCCGTTTCACCGCCCTCCTTTCCATTTCATCTGCACATCACCCTTTGCCGGCTCATCGTTGGCTCCACGATCGGGACACCTCGGCCGACTTTGTCCACCATCGACCCCGAGCTCTGGTGCCCCTAATTCACAGATGACCTGGCCATGAGCTGGGATCATTCGCACCTCCTTGCTTCGTCTAGCACAACCACTTTGAGCATCGCTGACTCCTCCCGCCTCCTTCACCTAAACTATATAGGCCATTACCATAAATCGTGGCATATTAAAAAGGATTGGGCGGACAAACCGAAAAGTGGTTTAATTCTTTTATCAAAACTAGTGTAGGTGCTATGCATGGGACCTTAATTAATTCAATGTACCTGCCTTGTTGGGGATGGAGAGATGGTGGGCGGAGGGGGGAAGAAGCATCGGAACATGCCTGGTTTCTAATTGTTTCTGCCGCTGTTGGTTTCTCGGTTCACATGTGAGAGGATGCAGAACTTTGGTGTGTAGGAAGTTTTTATGTAACGGTTGATTTTTCAATTTGTTCACTCCTTTATGGATAGACAGATAGATAGGGACAATGTTAAGATACAACTTTTAGCTCCTATGAGGTAATATCTCAAATAAATTTGAGCCATTGATTTTTTAGAATTTCTAAACTAAAAAAATCTAGGAAAACAAAAAGACAATCCATCTGTATCCCCTAATGATGGAAGAAAAGATCATGGGGAATCCTTGTTTCCTCCCTAAAAACTTCCATTCAATTGCATGTTGAGGACAACGATGACTCACGCTAATAATGTGTACTAACCATGTACACATACGTGTACAAACTCTGACCATGTACACGAATACGTATACTCTAACAGCGTATGCACGTGCACGTACACATCCACCCATGTGACAATGCGCGCGCACGTTATTGACGTACACACACGCACATGACCATGCGCCTCCCACACACACAGTGACACAAGTTATTCACATTGTTCACGCTAGTCACGTATACATGCAAATCATATACCAAATAATATAAAATGAAAAGATTTATTACCATATCATAATCAGATCAATGCATCAATCAAATTTAGAGAAAAGATTTTTATTTATATCTAAACTTTCTTTGTCCTATTTTATATAATTAAAGATTAAATAAATATAATTTTCATATATTACCTCCGAGGAGGTAATAGGTGATCATAATCGTTCGATCAAAATAAATAAACGATTCGCAGTTATTTAGAGGTACTGCAGCAAAGCCCGATAGATATAGATTTATCGGAAACGATACGCGATGGACGTCCGGACGCCAACGCCACGTCCCGCACTCTGCTTGCCACGCGCCTGCATTCTTTCTCCACGTGGCGTCGCAGCCGTCCGCCCGATGCCGCTTCCGCTCCCTGCCTTTCTCTCTCTCGCTCTCTTCCTCCGCTCCCTTTCCCTGCCTTCCTCTCTCTCTTCCTCCGCTCCCTCTCCTTGCCTCCCTCTCTCCCTGCTTCAGCTTCCTCTTTGCACCCTTCATGCCACGAGCAGCAAGCGAGCCGCTCCTCCCTCCTTTCCTCCGTCCCTCGCATGACCTCCATACCATCGGAGAGGAGACCGGCGACGGCGGCTTCCGGCAAGTAGCTCCCCTCCCTCCCAGCTGCTCTCTTCCCTCGCTGTGACCTCCATGCAACTGAAGAGGAGGGCGACGGCGGAAGCCTCTCTCTCCTACACCAGTGTCCTCCACCATCAGGAGTCCTCGCTCGCAGATCTGGTGGCTAAGGTGTCCTCCTCCCCCCACCGGTGTCCTCCACCGCTGGAGCCCCCAAAGTCCGCAGATCTAGCGGCCATGGCGCTCCCCACGCTATGCTCTATCTCTCTCTCCCCTATGTTGCAATTGTACGTTTCAATTGTTTCAGAAGTTTCAAAGGTACGTTTCAGTTGAATCATGTGGATGTTTCAAAAGTAGATCGGGGGATGTTGCACATGTTGCATATGTTGCAATTGTTTGAGAGACATGGTGCAATAATATGCTTTTGAATGTTTCAAGTATTTTTCATCTGTGTTCCTGGATGTATGTTGCAGTTGTGTTTATCTGGACGTTGCATAAGTTCACACATGTGTTGCATTGCGTTTTATTCGGATGTTGCAATGAGTTTGCAATGGTTTTCAAGTGTGTTTCAGATGAGTTCCCCAAGTGTTTCATGAGCACGTTTCAAATGTTTCAATAGTCAACAAACGTATGTTGCAAGCGTTGTATTTGGATGTTTGAAAAGTAGATCTAGGGTTCCATCTCTCCTTCCACCTTATGCTGCATCTTATCTCTAGGGCCTGGTAAGCACCGGTGCAGGGTTGGGCACATGCAGATTGGGGCAGAGAGCTTGGTGTGCGGGTGAGAAGGTACGGCATGTGGTGCGAGAGGCGCAGGAGAGCGGCATGCAGGGTGGGGCGCGCGAGCACGACGTGCAGAGTAAGAGATGCGGGCGTGCGGGTGAAGCGCGGAGTGGGACGGGCGAGCGTACTGGTGGAGCATAGCTACAGTAACACAAATGCGGGCGTCCGGACGGTTGGACCTGTCCGGACGTCCGGGCGGAAGCACAACCCTAGATTTATAGTATAAATTAAGACAGTCAGGACATGACATTGGCGATCTATAACTAGGAATTAGGTGTGTGGAAGAATTAACACTCTCAAGGCGATTCCACAATAATCATGTTAGTGCAGACATGTTTAGGATAAGCAGATTTGAACAAGGCCGAGTAGGCCTGTAAAGGGTCGTCGCCCACATCTATGAATCCCTGATGCTGTTCTCCTTCGGAGTAATTATTTGGACGGTCAGGACCTATCACGAGCTCTTTCCTGTCCTTATATCCGACCAACAAACATGAAGAAACTACACATTATTTTCCTGCAGGTGTGAACATGTGTTCAGACTTCATTTGCATATAGACGGAAAAGTGTCGCCTTGCTGGTCAGAGTATTTACATGTTGTGGTTTTATGGATGGCAGTGAATGAATACAGACAGAGAAGTGTTGCCTTGCTAGTCAGAGTGACCTTATTAGCATATAGATAGAGAAGTCATTGCACTTTTAGTGTCTGCATTCAATTGGCCTATTGTCAAATAGTGGGGAAAGATGAATAAATGCATCATCAAGTGTGTCTGTGTTAACCATATATAGAGCTCTTGAGAAATCACCAATCATCTAGTGAGATATGAATACCACCAATCATCTAGTGAGATACGAATACCCGTGGTTACTATGTCACATCAAATAGGGACACATGACCAAGGTGCCTTGTGAGTAGTAGGCCTATGAGGCATCAGGATCACTTGGGGATGCGAATGAACAGCTGACTGAGTGCCGAGCATTTCGTGCTAAGAATAGTTTTCAAAACCATGCACTGCTGTACATCATTCAACCTTGTTCCGAAGCTGATGTGTATTTATCTGGGGTGGGTGCTTCTGTTGTGCCTTCGCGGGAACCGCAAGCGGTTTGCTGTGGAGGTAAACCCCTACGCGGAGGTTGGTCTTCAGGCCCGGGTCGAGTCAGGTCTCTCTTTGTGTGTGGCATGATAGCTTTTGTTTTGGCCCACCACGGTGGGCGCCAAATGTTGGAACTGCAAGGGGAAAGGACTCAGAGGCCTCCTTATGGGCTCAACCTCGGCTCGAGGGCGAGGGTTCAAGGAACAGGTAAATGATGTGCTTAGGTCGAATCAAATTACAGTAAATCATTCTCATCTAACTCGTACAATGAATCCCCTTTTATATCCTACTTTTCACTTGGGAATCATTTTACAGTGTTGCCCCTGATGATTACAAGTACATTCTCGGCATATACCTGGTGGCCGTCTCGGCATTTCCCATCGACGCCCAACAACTATGCAAACGTTGCCCGCAGCCGCGCCCTTCACGCCTGCCAGGATGATCTTTGGGAGACATCTTCTCTGGCAAACTTTGCCTAGAGCAGAGTCTGGGGTGGAAGCGTCCTTTACCGGTGCGCCCTCTGCCTTAGCCTCGCTTGGTGGCCTATCTTCTGCGGATAGATTCCCCCTAGTGCTTTTCCAAGTCGGTGCTAGCATTCACCGAGGGCTTACCCTCGGGCGAAGGTCTGGTCTGGCCCGCTTGTGCCTCCTGGTCGACCTTCGCTCAGAGGCTACCATTGCCCCCTGCTAGGTTGGGGTAGTTGCACCGATCTTTGGTTGCGTGGTTACCTGCATCAAAGCAATATTTGGTGTCTTCACAACCCTGGTAGCGGTGTTACAACAAGGTATACTAGTGTGAGCAACTTGAGTCATGGAGTCATGGAGGTGGAGATGACTTAGATATGACAAAATGCTTATCTATGTGTTATATCAAGGGCCGACACCAAGCATGTGCGGAAAATGTTCCATGAAGTGATCTTTCCTTTCTTTGGAACACCTAAGTTAGTCATAAGTGACACAGGGTCTTACTTGATCACAATACCTTTTGAAACTTGTTGAAAAAGCTTGGAGCAAGGAACAACATCGCCATACCTAATTACCCTTAAGCTAAAATGTACGACAAAAAATGAAAAACATTCTGCAAAAGATAATCAATGAGATTGAGAAACGGTGGAAAATCAAGCTACTCGATGCACTTTGGGCATACAGAACAGGTCACCATACTGTCGACAAATGATGCTAGGCAGTCCACCAAGGGATTACCCAAGGTGGTAGATTTGAAAATCAATCAAGTCAATTATTCAATTCAAAAGTCACCTTTTATTAGGCAAGGACCATACACCATCGTCAACACACATAGTCACGCTTCATGGCCGCAGTTCAAGATGATGATGGTAATATTTCAATTGTAAATATCAGCGTTTGAAAGTTTTTCTTGAACATTTACATAATGCATTTCAATAGCATATTCCCTATTCAATTTTTTCAAAAAGGTTTGATCACGTATATATCAGTCACATAATATACCGAGCTGATGAGAATAAAAGTATCAAATTTTCCAAGCACAGAATTTATTCATGAAGAGATGAATCTGTGTCGTTTTCATTCTTGCTGTTTTGCATCAAACAAGGTCACATTACAATCAATTGCGGTAGAAGAACCACTAAGCTGCGTGATACCACACATGTCTGGCTAGTACAGATCAACTCAATATAAGCATATTTGGTAAGGGGGGAGCACCCTGCACTCATGTTGTAGCGCTGAACATTGCTGTTTGGAAATAGAAGCAGATGTCTATTTAATTGCTGTCTTGTAGAACAAGCACATGCTCTGGAGATGGCAATGGCTAATGCAGTGCAATTGGGCATTAATTATTTGTGTGAAGATAGGTGATTTGAGTTTACTCCTGTTCTAGAAAAAAAAATGGATAGATGACGTGATAGATCTGATTCTATGCCTATAGAATTCAGTTGATGAACGTACTCCCACCATCCACAAAAAGGATGCAATCCTAACTTTTCCAGGAGTCAAACCATTTACAGACGTTTGACCAAAGTTATATATAAATATGATGCCAAATAAGTAATATTAAATTAATTATTAAATATATTCTTTTCGTAAACCTAATTAGAGACAAATGTTAATATTTTTCACAATAAACTTGGTCAAACATATGCTAGTTTGAATGGCCCAAATATTATAGTTATATATTTTTTTTTGTGAGCAGTGGTCTACAATGTCGGGTTCATGATCTGGTACGGTACTTATTTCCATATCACTAAAATGGAGCTCAGATTATTAACAATGCTTCAGTACTCAAAGTGAATAATGGTCGATATAATGCAAGCAAGATATAGTAATTCTCTAGTTGTATTGCGCCAATTAGAAGGCATACTGGCATGGTTTGGAGCCGTCAGAGTTGGAAAAGATGGAGCATATTCACAATTCCAGCAGAGCATTTGTTGTAATTTGTTCTTTACAGGACAACAACAACTAGCCCATACATCCACGGGCATGCAGGAGACCTATGATGGCGTTATGTTGAATGAGGCAGCCCATGACATGATAGAACAAACTGGCACACGACTTATGTGTGCAATCTGTGCGTCTCCATCCATCAGATGCCATCTCTAAAACTTACTATTGGAGAAAAACTGAGACCAACTACAACATCTGTTCCATAACATACCTATTTCTCTGAATTTGTAAAAAATAACTAAAGTGTAAAAAATAACAAAACTAACTAAAACCCGGCTTACAGAAAAATCTACATATATTTGATGACATGATGCCAAATAACGAAATTGTAAAAAAATTACAGTTTATGTGGAATTGAATAGTTGGTGTCCTAAATTTTGATTTGTCCGATCCATCCAAAAATGTTGTAAGACCTAACATAAATAGACAAATGACAAACAAATAGTAACCGTACTAGGAATAGATGAACTAATTGTTCAAATGGACTATAGAATTGGTGCAACTTAAATTTCCTTGGAATGCAGTACTGAAGCATTTGTGTTAAAACATTTTGTTGTGCTTCAAGTATCTCTGTGACACAGTGAAACAACTAAAAATAGATCAACAACTTTTGCATCTTCATATATGAGATAATAATTAGGCTTTTCAATGATTAATATTTTGCTAGTAATGAAAATGGGGCACCAGGAAACTATACGTTGGTTCCCTGCAATTGTCGAGATGACTTTTATGCCAAGATCTCATCATATAGACAGGACATGTGTAAATCACTGACAGCAGTATTAATGTTATTGAATTTGTAGGTGTTCCTGTCTGAATATAATGCCAGTCCGCCAGGATTATTTGATGTCATTAAACCTGGTGGAGTTGAGAACCTCAGGCATCTCGGTGATAGTGAAACAACTAAAAATACATCAACAACTTTTTCATCTTTATATTTGAGATAATAACTAGGCTTTTGAATGATCAATATTTTTCTAGTAATGAAAAGGGTGCACAGAAAAGGGTGCACCAGGAAACTGCACCTACTGTAGTATTAATGTCATTGGATTTGTATTCATGTTCCTGTTTGAATGACAGTCTGCCTGAATTATTTGATGGTTGGTTGCAGTATAAATAATTGCATTAATTGTAACAGGATACACACATCTCCTAAAATATGTCACACCTGGACCATATATATATATATATATAAAGCTGGTGGCCAAGGAAATACCAATATATATATAAAGCTGGTGGCCAAGGAAATACCAAATCTGCAAAGCGAACAATTGATTCAAGAAGTGCACACATGAATGTGTGTGATCACTCTGCTTGCTCTTTTGCATCAAACAGAGTCACATGTCAATAGCGCCTTGTGAGTAAGATTGTGAGGCATCAGGAATACTTGTGGAAGAATCAACGTTCCAAAAAGTGATTGCACACCAGTCTTACTAGTGCAGACAATATTTAGGATAAGCACAACAGCAGAAGACAGCACCGGTCCTAGGATTTTGAGGGCTCTCTGGCGAACTCGTCGGACGGCCCCTCTAGGCCATCTATAAATTCTTATAATATACATGCATTAATTTTACTTTTTACTAGGAATGGGAAAGCAAATCCAATAATTAATATATTTTTAATTAACATGTCTGACAATTTTTGAGTTGTCATCTTGCGCCGTTCTCTTCTTTGACAAATGGCAGTCCAGGCGTCCAGCTCTCCTCAGCAAGTTGGCATCTTGATCTCATGATCACTAGTCGCAAACTCACGATTTGCGGGCGTGCACCACTGTGGCATGGCTCCTTGCCTCCTGGAAAAGAAATAGGCCGACGATCTTCTTGCCTTCTTGCGCCGGCTTTAGTGCTTCACATTATTAGTTTGCTAATGGGTCAGCTTCTCATTAGCTTACTGATGCCTAATGGACTATAGGGTCTGGAGTTTTATGTACATAGGCTTGGGCCGCTCTGCTTCCAGCTAGGCCCTCAGCCGTCGCACCCTGGAAGAAGGCGGAGTAGGCTAATGCGCCTCTGCTCCCCTCCTCCCTTTGATTGACTAGTGGACATGAATGTGTCAGTATAAAAGAGTGCCCTAGTGAAATGACAATAACATTTTTTTCAAACAACAATAATGATGTAACACTACTACACAAATCTTTACCGAGACGAGTAAAAACCATTATGCGAGGTGGTTTTTGCAACCACTTCGGATCAAAGGTCATAGCTAATCGTGGCCTTTACCGAGGCGGTTGTGTGCCCGCCTCCATCGCCGGTGCTGCCGGACTGTGCTCCAGGAGACGGAGAAGGAGGGAAGGGAGCCGGGCGCCCCCTGACCCCCCGCCGCAGCCATCCACGGGCCCGCACCAGCCGCCTCTCGTAGGATGCAACCTTTAATGAACCTGAGTTAGTGCATACATGTTTAGGATATGCAGATTTGTAGAAGGGCGAGAAGGCCGGTAAAGGGTGATCGTGGTGCCCCTGTTGCTGTCCTCCTCCCATTGATTAGTAAACGATCAGGACACATCTGCACCTCTTTGGTATCCTTATATATTCAACCAACAAACATGTTGGAACATTTTGAGATTAGATATTTGAAAATATATATAGAGTTGATTGATAATGTGCACATCAATAAAATGGAATAGTTGTGCTCTGTTTTTCACCACATAAGGAATCAAATGGACTGGATGTGGACGGATATGTGTTGGCAGCGAAAATAGGTAGGCCTGCACAAAATGCTAGCACCAGATGGTCTGAAGCAGTTTACAGGTGTTGCACAGTAATGTCCGGTGTGTGCATCAAGTCCTGTCCGAGTTGGATTCAAATTTCAAGTTTGTTTAGTTTATGTTTTGCTGATGTATTTGGAGTCTAGCCCCAGGATAGACCTCTCACTCCACAAATACAAAGGGCCATAGCCGATGGAAGGATCCAATGGATGAATCAATACAATTTCTTTCCTCCATTTTGCTATAATCTCCTTGAAACTCCAATATGCTGACCTACAAGGTTTTCGATGAAATTTGTGGGGTGTTTCGATGGCCTTGCTGACACTTGAATAACGCTAGATCCATCTTCCTATTGGATTATTCTGGGGAAGTGTTCTTAGGTTTTACAGTGCACACCATGCACTAGATAGTCTGGGGCAAAGCACCGGACAGTGCATGCTCACTGTAGACAATGTGGGTAGTATCTTACGCATATCATCCTATGTCAGCACAAGAGGTTTGATTGTCCAGTGAATGCCTTTTCGCTGATGCTAGACCATCTGTTGGTCACATTTTGACGATATGCTATCCTCCGTGTATTTTAGCATTATGATGTGTGGCCATCTTTTGCACAATATGTACAAGTTGAAAAAAACTAAAAAGAAATCAAATCATTTGCACCTTCATATGTAAGAAAATCAGGCTTTTAACGATTATAGTGCTCTAAGCTTGTTATGAAATGGGGCTTGATGAAATTTGTTTTCGTGCAGATGCGAACATGAGTTCTGACCTTATTCATATAAATGGACAAGTGTTGCCATGCTGGTCAAAGTATTAATATATTGTGCCTTTTTGGATGGGCTCCGAATGGAAGTCCTTCATTAGCGATTTCCCCTCAACCAAAAGTCGAACTAGCCCCGTATGAGTTGATGTGGTCGCTGTGAGAATGTGTGGACCCAGCTGAGATGGGAGACACATTTAAGGATTTGAGCAGGCATGCCATGCGGGCAGGTTTGTGCCAGGTCTGATGATTAGGACATCATGTGGCGCAAAATAGCAAGTTTAGCGGAATGCTAATGTTAATGAATAGAGATTATAGAGATAATGAATTTTGATGAGGTATGACATCATTATGGTACAGTTCGTTGACATGGAGACAAATATAATACCATCAGGAGTTACATACTTTGATGATTCTGAAATCAAACTTTAACGTCCATTCTATATGATTTTCTTTTTTTCCTTTAAGAAATGTCTATATTTTATTCACATGGCATAGACATCATTTTTTTACCCATGAAGTTGGTGTTCAGACGGTTAATTTATGTTGTTTCAAATTATGGTTCACTGTGTTTTATAAAATGAAGGATCAGAATCTGCTGTGTCTGCGCCTTATAATTTATTGGGAGTTATTGGAATTGACCCACCACTTCCAAATAAAATACTAATCCTGCTGGTATATATGGTATCCAGATAGCAGTAGGACCTTATGCTATATATATCGGAAGCAAGACTAGTGACACAAAGTTGAATATAGTTTACTTGTTCATTGCAGATAGTCACCCAAGAGGAAGTGAAAAGAAATGGGTGTTGATATGGCCCCGGATAGCATTATGGGATGATGCAAAAAAACTTTTTGTCATTCCTACAGGACTGGAAGGCAGAGGGAATATGCACAGATCATTGTGTACAAATTCAGTAGAGGACAAGAACTGAGGCCACGGGCAACTGCTGATGTTCGTGCGTGCAGACCTGAACGGTATATGGATGTCACCTGGCTGTCTAGCAGAGACTGTGTCAATTATATAGGTACTGCACTAGCAGCTACCGCACGACACCGAGTTCAGACATGTGGGTAGCATAGCACATGCACACGACTGTCTGTCTCAGGAACAAGGGGCATATCTAGTACCATGGAAGATTAAATGTACGAAGGAATAAGCACCGGGTATCCGGAGCATAGCAAAGAAGATCCTCACCAAATTAGCAACGTATCAACAAGACTTAGATAGCACCTTAATAAAACCAGTATTGTATAAGAATTAACAGGTGATCCTATATCTCTGCTTCATCCACTCTAGATGAAGCTGCAAGTTTATCCAATATCACTCTCCTGCAAATATCCCTCCTGCAAATATCCTGTATCTCCTGCTTTCACTCCACCCTGGCACCCTAGGTGGTCCTGCAACTAGAACATCCCTCGTGCTATCTCTCTGACCATTGTGAGCCACTCCCACTAGTACACAAAAGCTCAGCACAGGCGGTTCTAAACGCATTTGTATAGACGTTTTTTCGAACCGTCTGTGCACGAGGCCTGTAGAAATCAACCGTTTGTGCAGGCGGTTGCTTGTGAACCGCCAGTACAAACCTGATTTGTACTGGCGGTTCACTTAAGAAACCGCCTGCACAAAACTTTTTCTAGAAATTGGGTTTTAAAAATAGTAAAACAAAAAAATTAAATCTGGGAATGGATCCACCGGCAAGTCGCGGCATTTTTCACGCAAAATTCACGCGCTACGTGGCTGACGGGATTCGAACCTGTGACCTCGGGCTCACGCGGAACCCTCCCTACCATCGCACTACACCATCACATGTGTCTAAAACAGTTTTTGGTTCCCCACATATTATAACAAACAGTAGAAAATTGACTATTTGAAGCCCTAAACGAAGTCAAATGAAAAAGTTGTCAACTACAAAGTTGCATAACTTTTCGAGATCTACAACTTTCATGTAGAGTGTTTCTCCATTCGAGGCTTGAAGCAAAAATTCAAATTTTAAATTTTAAACTTTGACCGTAATTTGCATCAACAAGATGATTTCAAATGAAAAAGTTGTCAACTACAAAGTTTCATAACGTTTTGAGATCTACAACTTTTATTTTGGAAGTTTCTTCATTCGAGATCGTTTACAAAACTCAAAAAATAAAATTCAAAAAAAATTCTACAGGCGGTTGGTAATGATAACCGCCTATAGAAATCGATTTCTACAGGCGATTTTCATTACCAACCGCCTGTACAAATCACCTATTTCTAGTGGCGGTTCGTAATGAAAACCGCCTGTAGAAATAGATTTTTACAGGCGGTTCGTTCCATGGGGCCCATCGATTCATTTTTACAGGCGCCCGATAACTGAAACCGCCTGTAAAAATGAAATGCCGGCATCAAGAAAAATCGTTTTTGTACTAGTGTCCTGTGGTACAATCCTGATGTGTAACTGCCTCTGGCTTCCTTTCCTGCTGCTGCTCTCTCCGCTGATCACAACTTGTGCTGTCTCTGAAAAATTGAAGCGCAGCATGTGCTGTCTCTGAAAAATTGAAGTACACTAGCAGCCGCGTTTTGGATTGTATGATATCTCATGATTTTATTAGATACAAATTTACTATGTTTTTATTCCACGTACTTGTAGTAGTTATGAAATTATGTGGGGATTAGAATGAGATGCTGATGGATCAACCGATAAAATTATAAACATGCAAGCCCAGAACTACTTAGCTGTAGAACATTTTGTTATTATATGCTAACAGAGTAACAGTGGGCTGGGGTGGCCTCATTCAGGAGAGGGTGGTGCTCGAGCCCCTCTGACCGCCGTTGAGCCCCTAGTCATAGTTTTTATACATGGATGCTTTTGAGAAGGAAGTCTGAGCTTGCTTGAAGACGACCTGCTAGGATCTTGCCATCCTGGTACGTGACTTAGCCAATAGAGCTGTTCCGGCCAAAGAAAAGGAAGCAACACCATATGCACTGGTCTTTCTATCTGTTGGTCGCTGGTGTTATTATTCTCTCTCCCGACTCGCAAACCCCATATGCACTGCAGCCACCAACTACCGACCACCACTCTCTTACAGCGACCACATCTGATCGACACTAGTGGAGTCCATGACTAGCACTAGCTCCATTGGCAGTTAGCACCGGATGCAGCCATGGTCGATAGCGGTTGGCAGGCAGCAGCAGCATTGTGCTAGTTAATAAAAATTAGTCCCTTTTTAGGCCTTGATATTTATTCCGGAAACCAATGGTGTTTGAAGGAATTGAAGGGGGCATTAATCCCCAAGAAGTTAAAATCCCCATGTATCCCCTCCAATCATCTGCAGATTTGAATTTCTGTTCCGATGTCTGACAACTTCTGTCATATGCTTGTAAATTCCATTTTTGATAGGTCTACCATACCATGCTGCCAGTTTTATGTCTATTTTGTGTCAATTCCTCTTACAATGTTTCTATGTTCTTTCACATTTCATGATCAATCTGATTAATTTTGCTTTATGCAAGATAGTTGTTCCAGACAGTTATTTTCAGAATTTTATGTCCTGGAACATTACCGCTGCCCTGAATAAATTCGATTGGAGTTGTTTTACATGCTTAGAAAGGGCTGAGGTTTATAAATAGTTAGAGTTCCAATGAAAAAGAACAGGGGATTATTTTCGATGGTACTACTGGAGATAACAAAAGAAACTAGAGCGCAGAAATAAAGATTCACATAGCCGGACTGTTTTAGATAGTAATGCTGGAGATGCTCTTTTTTGCTTGCTTTCTTCTTTATTCGCAATGCTTATCTTTCCCCCACTTCCCAATCTACATGACCTTATTGTAATCAAGAAGGATGCAACCTTTAATGAACCTGACTCATGTAGGGATCAGGTTGCTTGGGACTCTATTTTGGCTCCAAGGAACTCAAGTTTTGAGAAGGTGGCTAGGACAAACACCAACTGTTTGGAAAAATTAAGGTAATGATTGCAGTGTCGAAACTAACTAGAGGAAGAGAGGCTCGATTTGATGTCGAAGAACTTGATTTGGGCCATGTCGTACAAGCTCAACTTAGTAACGTATGAGTAACTGTCCAAGTGATGAGGCCGTACCGAAAGACTTTTGGAGCTTTATAAGATTATCACTATTTTCTTTCTCAGGCATGATAAATGACAATAGAAGACAACCCAAGGGTGAAGAAGCTGTCCAGTCTAGACAGGAAGACATCCTTGACTGTAAATTATTGATTTGGTGTTGTGGCCGCTGGTGGCTGGGGGGAGGTCGTTGAGAGTGTGGCTTCCCCAGCCCAAAACGTCACCCTAGAATATCGACGATGTGCATGTGACCACTTTCTGCAATGCACTGATAGGATGGGAGGACATTTTGTATTATGGCCCATGGACGCCGTGTAAGCTAACATGCATGGGGGACACAGGGGGAGAGGTTTGTGCATTGGGGTACCATGGAGCCCAGGAGCGCAAGGTCTATTCAGTATACAAGTTTGAGTAGGATGCATAAGTTGGTTGCGTTGATATTCTTTACACCCAGGCCTCCTTCCTAACTGGCCTTTTGAGCCGTTTTTAGGCAACATTGGATCTAGCCCTAGATGTAGGATGCAGAGGATGGCTCACCATTTGTGCTGGGGAGAGGGCTACCACCACTATGATGCAGGTGACCAGCCCATAAAGAATGGTGTGTCTATTATGAACCCAATTAGCTCTCTCGGCTTGATTATCAAGCACTGCTTCCCATCCTACTCTAGTACATAGGGGCGCAAATTAATCCTGACATGCCGAGTTCTGTGTGGGAAATGAAATAGTTAAACTATTGGCATACATCACGTCCTTGAAATATGTTTAGTGAATGGATGGTCAAAGGGAGAGAAGCAAGATGTCTGCCACCTATGTCACTACCATTTACTGCATGTTTCCGCTTATCCGATTTAAATAGACTTTTAAAAGTATCTCGCTGACGCAAAAAAATTGGTCACACTCCAACTAGGGTTAGATCATGTTCATTGCCATGCACGGAGTAAAAAATGCAGTGGATAACAAACACACTTTGATAGGGCTACAAACAAACCAACAAATGTATAGGTATTGCACTTGCTCGATGATCTACTAGTTTTTGAACGGCCTAGCAAAGGAACCGCCAAAACTGTCATCCAAGAGGGCCCCATCAAGGCAAGGACATCGATGGGTTGGTCTAGGTTGGCAAACAAGACTAGGTCATCATCATTGGTCATCAGATCAAGCAATGAACAACAACATGGAGGCAAAATGGGCAAGGGAGAGGTAGTAGGTGGATATAATCGATTATGTGGTTGGGTTACCTCATTCAGTTGTGATCCCTGAATATATAGAGAGGGAGTGGCCTTATAGTGGTAGAAAACATTTCTTAATGTAATTTACAAGTTCCCCACAACATCAAGTTTCTATTCAGCAAAACTCAATTTGGGCCAGACACAGAAAAAACATATTTTCTTCATCCAAAGTCCAAACCGGACAATCCATTATATATTTCTCGATGTCTTGATGAGATGAAAATAATTGTGGATTCCATAGCTGATGGGAAGAAACATAATATGCAAAGTAATCTAAATTTTTTTAGACAAACATGAAACCCTAGATCTTAATATACCACCTATCTCTCTCTCTCTCTCTCTCTCTCTCTCTCTCTCTCTCTCTCCCCTTAAACACAACCATGACACCCTAGGTCTGAATAATGACACCCTAATGTAAATTTTTGTGACAACCATGAAACCCTACACTGAAAATACTACAATTCTCTCTTTCTCTCGAAACAGAACCATGATACCCTAGGTCTAGTTTTTCCTCAAATTGAGATGCACACACAAAAAGAGGTATGGAGGCATTAGCTAACCTTCTTGAGGGACCTGCTTCAAACAAATCAAGAGCAAAATATACCTTTCCTTTGTATTTTGCAATTTTTCGACATCCAAATTTGCCAGCTATGGAAGGTGGTGGATTGTAAAAGGCAACCTCCAGTCTAAATATCGCATTTCCATTGGTTATTGTCTTAAAAAACTGCATGTGGGTAAAATTGCCGCCACTGAGAAAATTAATATGTTTTTGTACGAGTGTATGGTTTTTTTTTTTTTGACAATTTAAGCTAACAACATATCCCAGATTTTGTTTTACCAGATCTATATAGAAAGCACCAATACAGAAAATACAAATAATTAGGATCACGTGATATAGGCTTGCTAATGCGGCAAAACCCACCCCATACCCACGGCGACTGATAAAAAATTAACCCCTTTCATCAAACCACTCAACCCCATATTTTATATTCTCAACCCAACTCAATGAATGAAATGAAAGAGAAAGGTAAGGAAAAACATAAAATGAAATAAAAATAAAAAGAAAACAAAAAATAATAAAAATACCATGAAAAGAAAAAAACAAAAGAAAGGAAAAGGAAAAATAAATGAAGAAATGAAAGGAAAGGAAAAGGAGAAGGAGAAACATACAATAAAATGAAAATAAGGAAAAGAGAAAGAATAAAACGTCACATAAAAAACAAAAGAAAAAGAAAAGAAAAGAAATGTACCTACATAATACCCGAGCCGTAGCTCTGGGGGGTGGTTGGAGGCCGACTCGCTTCCGACAGAAGATTGGCGGCGGGCAACGTCTCCCATTGTCCGTGTACGTGTGCGTTGTGCGTACACGGAGTCCGTGCTACAGGCGAATACGAACTTGCAACGAAGCCGTCAAGCACGCATGCACCGAACACGACCATATCTATCTATACATATATCCGCGTTCCGTGCACCAACGAGGTATTACCAATGCAAGGAGTTCGCGTCCCATTAAGTTCATTGCGACACATCCATAGCTCAGCTAAGATCATGTCTCGTCGACGCACGCCAGGGGGCTAGCAAATAAATCAATGGCGTCTTCGTTGGTGCTGTTGGCCCGGCGTCTCCTCTCCAGCTCCGTCACCTACGTCCAGCGTTCCACGGGGAGCCACGAGCACCAGATCGACGGCTACTCACTCCTCCACCAGGCGTCGAAACCAGGGGAGGTGGTCACCTCCAAGCCGTTCCACGTCGGCGGCCGCTAGTTTGAGCTCCTCCTCTACCCGAACGGGATCACCGCCGACCACCGTGGCTCCCTCTCCGCCGACCTCAGGCTTGCGTATGACGACTACAATGACTACGTTTTCCCAGAGCATTGGCACGAGGCCACGGGCAGGTACTGCCTGAGCATCCTCGACGGCGCCGGCAACCCGGTGCTCAGCCGCGCCGTCGGGCCATGCCGGTTCTTGACCCTGGCATACCACCAGCGGTTCTATGACTGGAGGGAAGTCGAGGGCGAGGAGATTGTTAAGAGGAAGACCAGCGTCGACGAGCTCGTGGCGGTGGACGAGCAGCGGAGGTCAGCGCCGTTGATCCTTGGGAACGACGACTACCTTAGGGTCCGGTGCGATGTCTGCGTGGTGGAGACGACCGACAAGTGGTAGAGCCACCCTTGGTTCATGCGACTCCAACGAGCGTTCTGTGTGTTAGAAATATAGACAATTTTATGTTTAATTTAATCCTTTGAAATGACATGATAAAAACATTGGCAATTAAGTACTTGTTCATATTGGACCAAAGAATCATAATTATGATAAAACAGACATTGACAAATAGCATGTTCAAATTAGACAAGAACATAATAATAAACTTGTCTACCAGCAAGCAAGATATCATGTAGAACAAGCTAACCAGCAAGGGGTGAAGTAGACCACCCTTAATAGGTTGAGGGGTTAAGTAGATTTTTTCCAAAATTTATAGGGTGCACAACTTTGCCTCTTTCCCCTATTTACTCATATATTCTAACAGAATAATCATGTAATAAAGAGTTTTTAATCCAGTTGTGACTGGCTTTTCCTCTTGTATAACACATATGTTGTGTTTATATTAGATCAAAATTGATATATTTTTATTTTCTTTATCATACTTTATTAGGCTTTAATACAACCACTTTATCTTTTTTTACATCCGCATTCGTATTGCACCACATGCCCGTTTATCATTGAAGTCTGTTTAGCTAGCTGATTCCTCGGGTGTTCATATTCCTTCAAAATATATACGTGTATAAATGTTTTCTTATCATTATTCACATTTATTACATTTTATACTTTTTGTCCCCATTTTTCATAATTTTGAGCTTTGGATTGAACCTTCATATGTGGTCAGCATGTGTTCCGTTCAAACCTTAGCTCTATGTTTTGCTAGAAAATCGACATGCTCATTGTTTTTGATAGAAAAAAAATGTAATACTTCTCCCTATAAAGAAAATAATTGTGGGCGTATCAATGTACTAAAGCACACAAATAAAAAACAAAATAAGGGAACACTGACTTTATCCATATTTAAAGAAATACAAATAGAGGCCCCTCAACAAAATATATGCTCCCTAGCCTACATGCGGCGATCTGACTTGGGCGACGTGGTCTTCGTGGCTCATGGGGCGTCAACAAGCAGCTTCCAGTTAATTACCCATGCGAGTCAGGCTGAAAGAGCACCTCCAATTATTAAGCTATTGTAGTTATCGCCGTCGATCTTCGCTTTTTATGCCTTCATGCATGTGTGTGTTGGTTTTAATGTGGATGGCGTCGGGCTTGAGGGCCTCGTCTGTCATAAGCCGCTTGTCTACTTCTAGACAATGGCGCGGCAGGAACACCGCAACAGCCTGCCGCATTGAACAATCACAACATAACGTATTAGGTAGGATGTGATTTCCATTGGCCAATATATATTGCAGGCGTCTGCAAATGGGGAAAAAAAAAGAGTTGTGATCCGAGCTGAGAGAAAGGTGAAAGGGGGAATTATATTGGTGTAGTATGTACTATGTCGCTATAGTTGGCTCCTTCTCTTTCCAAAGAATGGATTCATCACTTGATTAGAGTTGCCTGTGTTAGGCTTGTGAGGCATCAGGATCACACATGCGAGCAAAGGATAAGGATCGACTAGTATGGAAAAATATGACGACTCCACCATTAGCATGGTAGGATAGTACCATAAATGGTAATGAAGATCTATTCAAACCCGATGTCATGGTATCTCTCGCCATTGAAGAATAAATGAACTGTGAAGTCTCTGTACGTTATTAGTTTAAGCTTTTGGGTTGAACTGTAGTGAGTATATAGAACTCATGAGCAGCTGCAGGATGTATTGGTGATACAGTGTTAGTTTACTTCCTAGTTTCCTACCATACCGCTGCCTCTTGCACAGATCTGTTCAATAATGGTTCCCTGATTATAGGAACTTTGAAGAAAACAAGCATGGTCCGGTGAAACGCAGTCATCAGAAGCAAGTGGTGCATGTAATTCTTGTGGCAGAGTTTTGCAAGTGGCCCTTGTAAATTCCGGTGACAGATTTTTGCAGTTAGCTTATTTTCAGTGCCAAGGTTATATTATATCACTACACCATATTCAAACATCAGTGTCGGTTCAAAACCCCCCTTCACTGGCGGATTTTGAACCGGCACAACCAACTCGGCAGTGATGAGCTCATCACATCACTGCCGGGCTTGCCAAACCGGCAGTGATAGCTCACATATCACTGTCAGTTCGTATTACCAACCGGCAGTGATATGTGAGCTATCACTGCCGGTTGGAAACACAAACCAGCAGTGATATTTAAGCTATCACTGCCGGTTTTCTTTGAACCGGTAGTGATATATTTTTTACAATTTGCATTTTATTAATTGTTTTTTTTCAATTTGAGGGGGGGTGGTGGGGGTGGGAGGTGGGGGAGGTGGAGGGGGAGGTGTAGACGGTGATGCAATCGAATAATTGGATATCGATGTGGATCTCGACGTCACTACAAAACATTTATATTACAAAAGTTCTAAAATAAAAAGTATAAGTAACGAAATAATTAAGAGTCGCATTACAATAGCCTATCCATGTGTTCTCGTCCATATTGCTTCTTGAACTTCTTAGTCTTAGCAATGGAGAATGATCCGTTCTTGCTCAATACCTCGTCGGTGATAAACTTTGCTAGCTCCCCTTGAATTCCTCTCATCTTGAAATCGACCAACCGGTTGTGATTGTGTGCTTTGCGCTGTAATTGAACCAAAATGATATTCAGATGCACAAACGTAAGTCCAAACAATAGAAATGGGAAGCCTATGTACCGCTTCATCTCCTTTGTCTGTTTTTGCGCCAAAGTAGACAAGCATAGCCCACATCACATAGAACTCGCATTCGTTGTTCCCCGCCGGTTGTTCTAGTGTCTTGATATCCTCCATATATTTAGCCTTGAATGGTTCACTCCAGTTCTTGTGCTTCATGCTATCGATATTTTTTCAATCAGGTAATGCCTTCATTCTGTGTGACATTATAAATAAAGTATCAAGGCCATGGACATTACAATGTCCTATGTGATTAGAAAGTGTTGTGATATTGAGTTCACTTACTTATTCAACACATTGACTAGATGGTCGATATGAGAAAGTGGCTTCTTCTTGGAGTCCCACACCTTGATATGTGAATCTACAAGACAAATCTCTACAAGGACATAATGGTTGCTGCAATCATGAAGGAAAGTCCATGTTATTGAATGACATATCAAGAAAATAAACACCAAAGTGAGGGCCGAGAACACATACTCGCAGTTGTAGGGTAGGAGTATGTTTGTTTTGTTGTTCCTTAACATCCTTTCAAACTCAATCTTGAAACCATTTGGCACATGGTCATCTTCACACCCGGCAGCGCATGTTGTCTCGTTGACAAATACGGGATCCAAGAAGTCTACATGCCTCACGTGCCTCTGTAGGCACCATTTTGCCATACACCTGCATAATAAACACAGGATATATTCAAATGCAGATCAAGTGCTTTATTATAACGTTGTGAGGGTAGGGTACTTACATAGTCCATAACATCAAAATCTATACATCGAGCGAGCGCCGTTGGAAGAGCTGAAAGAGGACCTCATAATAAACACTATGCACCTCTTCTTCAGGATGATTAAAAATCAGCCCAGGAGGGATACACCAAAACCAATGTACTCCCCTTTGACAGTATCGACGGTGTAATAATCATGCAACTGTCGCAGATATGTTGGCAACTCTTTATACTCTTGTTCGGTGGCGACCAGAGGTTTGCCTCTTGAATACTTGTAAACGACAGCTGCTGATTCAAACTCTCTTATTCCATAATATAACTGCACGGTCTTCTCCATGGATATGCGCATGTTGTTGGCCAAGTTCTGTATCTCTAGCAAATGTTGGGTCTGTATTTCTGTTTCTCTAGTCTGATTGCTCTCTTTGTTGTTCTGCTTTCAAATTTTGTCTGTTGCAACCATGGAGGGAGACTAGCTATTCGTTTAAAGAAGAAAACAGTTGCTTCCGTTGTTCTTGGATGCTGCTCCACAGTCTTGTCCTTCATCAAAGAAGTAATGCTAGTATCCACCTTCTTCTTTTTGCTTGTCTTGGGAGCATTACCAACCGAAGACGATGACCTCTTCTGTTAGGAGGTTGAACCTGATCTTAGAGTACGAGATGGAGGAGGAGGAGGAGTCTTCTTCTTTGGTGGTGGGGGAGTGGGAGGTGGCACTCCTCCTCCTTTGGCGGTGGAGGAGGTGGAGGAGGAGGAGGAGGAGTCTTCTCCTTTTGCCGTGGAGGCGAGGGAGAACTAGGATCTTCCTGTCCAAACATAGGAGAGTAACCTCTGGGAGGTGGTGATGCCAATGATTCATCGTGATCCTCATCATCTGAAGATGGCTGGTCATCAAGCTTGATGAAGCATTTGCACCAAGCCACATGATTGCCCAAGTTGTGAACAAGACATGGCCTTTCTTCCTCCACTGGGTAATCAATGTCTATCTTATTGAACTTCTTATCCAAGATCTTATCAATGCTGACCCTGGCATACCCGAGTGGCATTGGCTTGCCATGAATGATGTTGTCTCATCTCGAGAAGGCTTGTCCGACCGCCACCTTGTCTTTTGTCCACTGCTGATGGATGTACAATCTGACATTAACAGATCCAGTGATGTCGTCCACCGGATGATGAGCATTGACCTCTTCTTCGTCAGGCATAGGGGTAGATCCGTAGCTACTGCGACCCTTGGGCACTGGGCTATTCCCCGTCTGTACAGGCTGCGGTTGTGCCGAACACATGGATTGCATAGCTGTCATAACTCGTGCATCAACTTGAGCAGCTATCCGTGCTTCCATGCTATCTTCGATTTCCTTTTGCCACCTTTGGAGCTCTTCTTCTCTTTGCATTCTAGCCCTTGCCCGGCTCTTATAGGACAAAGATTCACCTTCGAAAGCTTTCTTCCAAGGAACGATCATAGCTCCTCTTGTGCGGTCGGGGTGCTCCTTGTTTTCAAGAGCTTCGGTGAGCACGTCATTTTCTCTATCGGACTGGCGGATGCCTCTATTTACTTCCTTGGTTAACGTGGAAATCCTCTGGAGGAGGTCGGTGACGGGTTCACTTGAGGCGGAAAGGCTCCCGTCACTATTGTACTGTGCCCCGTTGCGAATAGATAGTTCACTGATCTGGGCTACCAATCGCTTGTCTGAGGCCTAACGCCGCGTTGCTCTAGTTTCTGGACTTCCATTTCCCATTCTGGTATCTTCCTGACATAGCCACGTGATCCTAGGTGATGAGGATCCTTTGCCTTCAGCAAGTTTGCTCTATTTCTTCACTTGCTGCCTTGGCCTCTTCGGATAGCTTGTAAGCCTTGAACTCCTCCCAGAAGTCCCTCTGCTTGGCACATTTCTCTGTCTCAAAGTTTAGTTTTGTGTCTTCCTTGACTAACTTATATAAGGTTCTCTTGAAAGTCTTGAACGAATGACCCATGATTTTCTTGTCCTTCTTCTTGACTGTAGCCTCATCATAGTTGTTAGGGAAAGTGAAATAACCTTTCAACTTGTTCCAAACTAGCTCCTTCTCACTTGCTGGAACCCTCCACGGGTCATCCTCACGACCAGTCCATTTCCTGTACTTGATCGGGATAAAATCTCTGACAAGTGCCCCGATGACACTCTTGTATGGGCCCAAAGCTTTGAGAGGCTCCACCGGCTCCCCTACATGGTCGAACTCAGAGATATGCCAATGTTTACTTGTTTGAGAAAGCTTTGTTGCACCACACTTAGTCCTGCTGCTACCCTCACCACTTGGCTCTTCCAGTGTAACCTGCATCAAAATACGTAATTAAGTCCCTATCAAACTTATCTATCATGGTTGGGTACTTCGGCGTTATTACGTATGACCTAAGTTACCTCGTCTCCTTGGTCTAGCTAGAGAAAATGGCTGGGACTCTGGTTTTCATCGTCTTGATTCTCACTGCCACCACCATTAGTCAGATCCTATGGCTCTCCTGTACATTGGCGACGCGTGGTGAACTGGCGATGACGAGTCATGTCTGTGGACATGCATGTCATCAGTGTTTGTATGGCACATGTATGCATAGTAGAAATACAAGCAAATTTGGTTTTTGATAGATTAATGCAAAGTACACATGACACAACTAGTACATATATTAGAGTACAAGTACTAATTTAGTAGTCTACATTAACTTCCAAATACATAAAGCAATGACCAAAGCTTGACATAAAATGATGGTATCTTTCCAAGACCAAAAACCAAGGCTCCTGATCTTTATCGCTCTGACGGGTGGCTTATCTTCTATCTTCAATTCATCATCTTTTCCATGGATTTCACCATAGTTGTAATAGGCCATCAACGCTTCAGCTTCTGTGTTGTATCTCTTGTGCAAAGCACCTAGATAGCGATTGACTTGAGCATAGCAATCTTCCCAAGTACGGTACACGCCAGGTCTGTGGCCAACATGCACTACATACCAAGCCATTGTTGCCTAAAGACGCATGAAATTAATGTCTTTGCACAGTTCAACAATTAGCAATATAGGTTTTCCTCTACTTTTTAGATGTGGGAAGTTTAGCAATATAGCACATGCAAAGCTGCTAATATAGGTTTGCAACAAGCAATATAGGTTTGCAAATCAAAGTAGAGGAAGCAACATTTCAATGAACATATAGGCCAATCACTAGATTAAATAGGTAATTACACATGCATGTGCTATCCTGTGTTAGCATTTTTCACAATAGCACCATAACAAAAATAGACAGCACAATTGCTTAGCCCACTAATGAAAGTACTTCATGCATGGCAGGGGTGTAGCATAGCTTAGCTTGTACAATACATATGACCTTAGACCATTAATGAAAGTTGTAGCACATGTTGTGTACTTCAAACTTTGTTCTTGGATCAACAGCAAAATCAATTCATTTCTTGGCGAAACAGTGGGTCAAAGTGTTGCATTTTCCTTTGAGGCATTACATCGAACACCTAGAGGGCAGGGTGGCTGCTCACCGAGGAAAAGGCAGTGGGTGGTCGGAACCCCGCGCTTCTGGCGTCGTGGTGTGTCCTGGCGTCGTGGAGAAGCAGAACGATGGCGTCGAGTTGCTCCTGTCGTCGAGGATGGCAATGGGGAGAGGCGGTCGGCGGCGGCGGCGTCGTGCAGTGGCCGGTCGGGCTAGGGACGGTGGCCGACGTCGTGGACGGCAACGCCTGGTGCTGGGGATGGTTGCCAGCGTCGTGGAGCGCACAGGAAGCGTGGCGGAGCTGTTGTGGCCGCCGGAACAGTGCTAGAACGGTGGCGCAGGGACGGCGGAGCACGGGCGCCGGCGTCGAGCGGAAAGATTTGAAACTTAGAAATTTTCGGAAGCGCCCAAGTTCTTATATAGGAGACCACATCACTGCCGGTTCAACCTATAAACTGGCAGTGATGGCGTACATCACTGTCAGTTGGTAAAGGCAACCGGCAGTGAAGTCAGGCATCATTGCCGGTTCGTAACTAGAACCGGCAGTGATGCTGTGCAGGGATCTAGGAAAAGGTAGCGTATAAAAACAAACTATATCCCTTTTAGACCGAAGTCACTCGCAGTCCAGTTGGTTGAGTCTTTGTGCTTTGGTTTCGGCGGCCTGGGTTCAAACCAGATGTTCCCCATAATTTTTTTGGAAAGCATTTTTTATTTTTCGCATCACTGCCGGTTTGTGTTTAGAACCGGCAGTGATGACATTATCACTACCAGTTCTATCTTGTAACCGGCAGTGATGTCAATTTTTTTAAATTATAAAATGTTGTTTATACATTTTAAAATTCAAAGTAATTCATAGAAAACTCCAAAAATTGTAAATATGGTGTCATTGAATTTGTATCGACTATCCCTACAACTTTTGTTTAGTTGATGTTTTGATTTGAACAATTGAAATATCTCATTTGTTTAAAAAAGTATGTAAATTGAGTATTTTAAAATATTTTGGACCCCCAAATGATCTCAAATAAAAAAGTTGTAAACAACAAAGTTGTAAGACTCACCAGGCTCAACAACTTTTATTTTGGCATTTGTGCATTTGAATTTGTTTGGTGACTGTGCATTATTCATATTTCTAAAAATTTTCAAATCTCACAATTCAAACAAAATTTAGGCTACCCGATGGTCTCAAATGGAAAAGTTGTATAACTCATGAATGTCTACAACTTTTATTATAGTCATTTCTCCATTTTAGATTGTTTTATTAGACACGTCGGCGGTTCTATGACCAGAGGGAAGTCGAGGGCGAGGAGATTGTTAAGAGGAAGACCAGCGTCGACGAGCTCGTGGTGGTGGACGAGCTGCGGATGTCGGCGCCGTTGATCCTTGGGAACGACGACTGCCTTAGGGTCCGGTGCGATGTCAGCGTGGTGGAGATGACCGACAAGTGGTGGAGCCACCCTTGGTTCATGCGACTCCAACGCGTGTTCCATGTGTTACAAATATAGACAATTTTATGTTTAATTTAATCCAATGAAATGGCATGCGTTTCCTCTGTCATTGTAAAGTTTGCACTGTGCCTGCTGTGTCCTACAGCTAGACGAATTCTCTATCGCTTGTTTGGAACTCTGCATGTCTCTAAAATTTCTGCCCAACATTTTATGAGTTATATTACCCACTCCACTCTGACATTTGTGTCACAATCACAGCTAAAGCGTGAGTTTTTTTTTTTTTTTTGAGAGCGTTGCCGCTCGTCGAGCTTGCCACACCTCTGCCTACGGCTGGTGGGACGCGCATCCTGTTCTCGGCGTGGGCATTGCTGTTCGAGCTGGCCGTGGAGAGGGTGGCCACCTCGCCGCTCCTCGTCGCAGTCTTGGTCACCGACGACTGCTTTGCAGTCGACATCGCCGCCTCTACCAGTGTCGCATGCCTTAAAAATTGTCATCAAGATGTACAAACACATCATGTGCGTGGTGTGTCGAGGGCCACAGTTAGAAGGTCACCTACCTACCTACTACCCAACGGCTACGCGGACTCCTAGATCGGTTGGCCCAGCGTGATGCTCAGCCTGCTGGACAACCGCTGCTTCTTCCACGGCAGTGGCAGGCGGACAGCGGGCGCCACTGCAGTGCATAGCGTCTGCATCGTCAACCGGAATGGCACCTTCTGCACAGCCGATGCATTGAGCCACAGAATTATAGTCTGCATGGCACCTCGTTCGGACGGATCGGATGGTGGGGCATCTGCATGGTTGTCATGGATGCCACCATGGCCGAAGAAACCAAGGAGGCGCTGCGTTGCCTCAAGGATGACAGCCTCGTCGCCCACCTTCTGGCTAGAGGTCGGACAAGGAGTCGGGCCTCTGATGTTTCCTTCTCGAAGATACCTAGAATAGATTTCAACTGAACAATTGAAAAGGAACATGATGCACAGACGCAGACCTAACCTTACTATGTTCTCGTTAAATTATTATTTTTTTTTCGTTCAAGCTGTAAATGAAACTAAGCTACATGCACAGATTCAGACTAATCTTACTATGTTCCGGTTTAATTTAATGTTTTAGTTAGACCTACGTCAATCTTACTGCGCATGATTTTCTGTGATCGCTGTGGGCTACACAAGATGTTCACTGTGGAAAGGAGGCATCAGGTTCCTGCTTATAGTTTGCCTGTCTTGTAACTACATGAGGCATCAGGATCTGTCGTGCAACAGTATAAATCCTGCTCTGCACAAAGCTTAGCTTTAACACCTCTACTACTTTGATGACAATGTAGTCATAAATTTTTGTCACCTATGTTTAGAGCTTGGTATTATAGATTCACCAGTTTTGCAGATATGAAAAGTGCAACTAAGCAAGGCTCTTATCCAAGAAGGCAGGCCTCAGCCTCCAAGCTAGTGACATTATCAGACTTGATATCTACAAATTTTGCAGAGGCATGAACCTAAAAAAAAATGTCGAGACGACAAGGCTGATCTCAGAGATGTTAAGTGTAATGTGATGCTAAGTACTACATGGAAATTTTTGAGAAATCCTAAAAGGTCTCTTAACACTTATTTCTCATCTTTTGTGTCTTTCCAACCCACTGATCCCAAATATATTTATTTCGAATAACAAAATTAGTGTAGACAAGCAGATAAAATAAATACTCATATTTTCAATGCATTCTATATCTAATGTATTGCAATGTTGTACTTTTAGTTAAAGAATGCAATGATATCACTGCGGCTTAGGCTTCCTCCTATTCGTATTGATCACTCAAGCCTGCCTAGACAATAAATCCCGTGGGCTGCCTCTGAGCTCACCGAGTCACCATCTTATATAGGTGCACTGTGACCGCTGTTGGAAGAAGTTCTTAAACTTATTGCATTCATAGGTTTGCCACCATGCATGTTTTGCTACTAGATCTACGAACCAAATTAAGTTTTTGCATGGTAGGATTCAGAGGCATCAGGTTCTGTCATGAAACAATGTCACTCTTTCCTTCGTCCTAAAGACTTTGCAAAGGCACTTCCTTACATAGGGATTACCAACAAAGATGCCCGTGCGTTGAAATGAGATGAAAAGTAGTACGTCTAGGCCAATAGACATAATTCAACTAAAATGTTCACCTCACCAATCCTCCATCAACTTCCAGCTTCCTTGATAACTACAACTCAAATCTGGAGTACGCGTTGAGTTCTAACATGATGTATGATTTAAAAGAAACTTAATTCATGCAGAGATGCTGACCTATCAAACTATGTTTACGTTAGTTTAATTTCAAGCTCTAAAAGGAACACTTAATTTATGCACAGATGCAGACCAAGGCTCTGTTCGCTGAAGCTAAAAACCGCTGAAAATAAGCGCTGATGCTGATTTCTTGTGAGAGGAAAATACTAGAGAAGGGCTGAAAATAAGTGGTTTTAAGCTCAAGCGAACAGAGCCCAAGTGTCCAAGTCTTACTATATATTCTTGTTTAATTTAATGCACTATGTCAGAAGTTGCTATCAGTGACACATCAATTAGTGACATAGAAACAAAACGCGTCACAAATAGGCTATTTGTGACGCGGGTTAACGAGACGCGTCACAGATAAGTTGTCACCCATGCTTCAGTAAGAAAACGCGTCACAAATAACACTATATTTGTGACACTTCTTCTTTAGACGCGTCACCAATAAGTGAAGCTGCTATAAGTGATGCGTTGGGACGAAACGCGTCACTTAGAACTCCGACCCGAAAAATTAACTTCGCGTCCGCCTCGTCCCCAACCCACTCATTCCCGTCCCCGCTCTCTCTCCCTCTCTCTCTCTCTCGTCTCCTTTCCCCACTCGTTCCCGCACCCCGTTCCACCGGCCACCGGCCGTCGGCCGCCGCGACGAGCATCGCCAACTCCTCACCGAGGCCAGAGCGTCGGCGCCCTCCGCGGATTCCGCCGCAGCCGCCACCGGTTCCGACCTCCTCAGCGGATTCAGCCAAGGCGGCGGCGAATCCTAACCCTATCTCCTCCTCCTCTGCCGTCGCCTCGTCGGCGCCCTCCGTCCCGCCCGCCCTCGTGCCAAAGAAGACAGCAGGAGGAGGCCCGCCCTCACCCTCTCCCTCACAGATCGATCCCGTCACCTCTCTCTATCTCTCTCACATCTCCTTTCCCCACGGCCAGATCCGCGGCGGCCAGCTCCGGGACCAGCACCTGCTACTCTAGCGGCAGCGTCCCAATGGCGGCCTGCGGCGGTCAGCGGCGGCGGTGGCGCACCAGCGTCATCAGGAGCTCCTTTTCGCCGTGCTCACCGGCGTCGATGTCCTCGACGCAGCGGATCGGCAGCAAGTGGGTGGAGCTGCAGGGGCTGCAGGGCGCGCGCGACTGGGATGGCCTGCTTCGCCCGCTGGACGGCGCGCTCCGGGGCCAGCTGGTCCGGTACGGGGAGTTCGTGCGTGCGTTGTACGGCTCCTGCCGGTTCCCGAGCCGCTCCCTGCTGCGCCGCACCGGGATGCCAGCCACGGGGTACCCTACCACCACCACGATGGCAGTGAAGGCGACCGTTTCTCCCGTGTCGTCAGTCAGACAAAGGTACTTCTGCAGGTGCGTCTTTCCTCCTCCCGCTGCCCTTCCTCCCCTTCTAGCTTGGGTAAATTCCTTTTTTTTTTCCTATGCTAGATCTGCACCATCCACAGGTGCCGGCTTCAGTCAGACGAAATGCTTCTGCAGGTGCGTCGTTCTTCCTCCTACCGTTCCTCCCCTTCTAGCTTGGGTGAATTCCCTGTTCCTATGCTAGATCTGCACCATCCACAAGTGCATAACGAAATACCTGGTTTGGTTGTGCTTTTAGAGCTTACCAAATTAACTGTTCTACGTTGTGGCTAGCTCTATATTATTTAATTAGGATTAAATAAGTGTGATGTTCTGGAAACTAAACTTGGAATGCTACTAGTAGATGAACTTCAAGGAATATGCAAAAGTAGTGAACTAGAACATGCAATTAAGTCCATTTACCTTTCCCTCGGGCTAATCAATTTTGTAACCAAGAAAATAAGCAACAAACTGGCAGCTGATAGCTTGATTCTTTCTTGCTGTAGTCAGTAGATGTGATGATGTAGTCTGAGGTGCTCTGGGATAACTAGTTTATGTGATTGTATTGCAATATGTCAAATTGCTTTATTTGCACTCTGAGTTAGAGCACAACTTGTGATTTGACTGTGGTGATGCTTCTGAATAATCTTTTATGTTATTTGGTAACACTATAACAATTTGGTAATTGCATTATGTATTTACTTTCAAATGGGTGACTATATCATGGCGTTCTGCTACTATCAAGTTGCTTATGGTGTCTAGGAGGCTGTCAATTCAGTTATTTGTAGGAAATGTACCCCCAAGTAGACGATGTTGTCTGCTTGCAATGGCAAAAGGCCTACTGCAATTTATGAACAAAGCACGACTACCTTTCTGATTTTGCTACACATGATATTCTGGTTTTTTATAGCTGTTATCTTGTATTTGAAAATAACAGGGAGTTTGATCTTGAATTGTACTGATTTCTATTTCTTTTCTTCCAGTTTCACATGAAGAAATTCATAAGTATGTGCCAAAGTGCAGATTTCTAGAGGATCTGTCCTGCTTCTTACTCCCGCAGTGGTAGATGGGTGCTTACTGTTTTTTTACTCAAGGAGTGAAAGATGAATGCTTCATGCTTCTTTTGACTTCTGTAATGGTGTTGTTACTGATTTACCTGTCAGACATTATAGTATAGGTGACATTATTTGATTCCTTAGCATTTACTGCTTTTGAAAAATGAATGGAATTCTTCCTCGATCCTTTTATTCCTTAGCTGTTTTTCATACTATGATCTGAGTTTTCCTTTTCTTTTGTTCAGCTGTTGCCTGATATTCTTTCCTGCTGTTTTGCAGAGTTGTTTTCAACTGGGATACCAAAGTATGAATCTAATTAAACATCATCCTTCTTCTAGGTCACCTACGAAACAAAGAAGTCCAGTGGCATACTTGATTTGTTCTGCATCATTAGAATTAACAGTCATGATTACTTGATATGACATAATTATATATGCTAGTTGTCTATCCGGCCCCGAGGATGCAGCCCTACCGGTAGGTTCCCTTCCCTCTTGATTTGGCTTTGATTTCGATCTCCATGCTGTAGATCCGGTGGAGATGAGCAGGAGCATATCATGGGGTGATGCGGTGCCAGGTTCTTGCTGGCAGATCCATTTGCTGGCAGGTTCTTGCTTTTGGAAAAGGGTGAGGACAAGCGGATCTTGTGATTCAGCTTTGATTAATTAATTAATGATGGTTCTTTTATTTGGCCGATATCTGATTGAGTAATTGCAGAGAGGAAAGAAGTGCAAGTTCATCCTTTCTTTACCTAACCATCGAACCAAGGTTTGTGCTGAAGTATTTTTCTTTTCAATGCCTTAGTGACAAGTTAAGCTCAGTAACCTATCAGGTTTGAAAACATTCTATAGGCCTCATTTTCAAGTGTTTTACTATTCTATTTGTTCTGCCTGTATATAGGACCCTAAAACCAGTTCTTGCTTATCACTTAATAAACAGCATTGTTTCACTCGCCTTAATAAACCAGTTAGGATAAGCCAGTTCTTGCTTATCACTTAACAAACAGCTTTGTTTAATAAACCAGTTAGGATAAACAGCTCTGTTTATGATATTCTATTCTCTTATTTCTTAGATGGATTCTATTAGCAAGGTTCAGGTAGGTTACCAAATAATTATTTCTTAGATGGATTCTATTAGCTTTATGAGATAGATATAGAGGCTTCCTGTATTTCAGTATATCTGTATATACGTGGTGTTTCAGTAGCATTGTATGTTTGGTGCTTCTAGAAACCCCTGAAGACTGTCCTTTTTCTTTCTTTCTTAATTAAAGCTATGAATTTTGGTCAGCCTTGTTTTGATAAAATGGGATACTTCATAGCCCAATAGGCATTTTACCTTTTAGAATGGATACATTTTTTTTAACTTGGATATGATCCAGGTATCAAATCTTGAAAATATCAGATTTGGAAGCTTGAAAGCAAGAAAAGGGATAAATTAGCTTGTTGTTGGTTACCACCACAGTTCTTGATCTCTGAGTAACTATTCTGACCTCTGATGTAATTGAGCAATGCTGTCCTATTAAGCGATATACTTAACTGAGACACATAATGATTTATTTTTGTATCAGTCTATTAAGCAATATACTTAACTGCATGTGTTTCGCTTTGATGTGGTAAAACTGTTACATAAGAATCGCCTTTCTCAAAAGGGTGAATGACTGAGACTCTTGCAAAGTTTGATTGTTCAGCTAAAAACTTATTATTTTTTTTACACCTTAGTACTCATGGTATAAAGTAGCATTTGGCGACACCTTACTACTGCTTACTAACATGGTTTAGAGTTTAGACTTTAGAGCCTAGAGGAGCATCCAGACGGTTCCGGCCTCGATGGCCATGGATCCAGTCTCGCCTGCTATCCAACTTGCTTCTACTGTCTACGCTCTGACGCGAGGCCTCCCATAGATAAACTGTTTCTATGGGTCTTTTGTTTCATCTTAAATCTTTCTTGTGCAGCAACTTTAGTGTAATCTCATCTCTTATTTCCTATGTGAATGCAGGCAGTGGGTTTCGCATAGTGGTGGATCTTGGAATCTTGCATGTTCTACTGCTGGTTTTGTATTCAGTAGTGGTTCTGAGTTCTGACTACAAGTTGCTGGTATGCAATTTTAGTAATACTTCTTTGATAAATGAGCACCCTGGAACTGTCTCAGTTATGACTCGTGTGGTCTTTTGCTCTGCCAAAATTGCTACGGTGATTATATATAACTGCAAATGAAAGTACAAACCAATACCATACTGAATTGTTAGTTTTTAGTCAGGTTTGTGGTACTGATCAGTTGTGGTCAAGTAATCATTGTTGGCTCTGCTGAACTAAAATGAAAACGATAGAGAAACCATAGTTCACTTCTTGGTTATTCAATATGGTTAGAATTCAAATTTGGGTCATGCAACAGAGGCCAAATAAGACTGCAGACTCTTAAAATTATTGCCGTGCTTTTCCTTGTATGATCTCAGAGGTCAGCTGTTTTATGTTAGTTACAGGTACATGATATAAATTTGTCTTTGTTGAATGAAATTAGTAATTTGTAGTAGCCTGAAAATCGATGGTGACTCCTGATTACTCTACCTTTTCTCTGTTTTAGAAGTCAGATCTACTGCCTTTTCTTGATTGATAGTGTCCAGCATGTTTCCAAATTTGTGAGGTGCTGATCATGATGTTCTTATAATGGATGTTTTTATATTCTTTCAGGCAAGTGAGAGCTGCAGACACTGGTGCTAACAAGTGAGCTGCAGAAAACAGCAGGACGCGAGCATGACAGGCAAGTGCAAAGACTGGTGCTAACCGATGATCAGATCAGCTGCTATAGATGGAGCCCTGCTTAATTAAGTTTTTCTTTGTCTTTGAGCTCATTAAGGACATCGCTTGTACCTTGTAAACAATGGCCCACGGTTGATAACACATTGTGTAGTATAACATGTATCTAAAAAGTTTGTAAAGAATTGATTGTTGAAATGGTAGTACATGTCTGATGTGTGTGTATATATAGGACCATCATATTTTTTTTGTTTTTTAAAATAGTTATCAGTGACGCGTATTGGCTGGACGCGTCACTGATAAAGTTGTTATCAGTGACGCGTATTGGGTACACGCGTCACCGATAAGATTTATCAGTGACGCGTATTGGTTACTCGCGTCACTGACAAGCGTTATCAGTGACGCGTATTAGGTACACGCGTCACCGATAAGCGTTATCAGTGACGCATTTTTACGCGTCACTAATGTCTCCTTATCACAGACGCAAAAAAGGTGACGCGTTTTTTACGCGTCACGGATGACCGTTAAGATGCGTCACAAATAGCCTTTTGTGGCATAGTGATGTTTTAGTAGACCCATATATCAATCTTACTGCATATGATTCCGTGATCACTGTCTATGTGTACTGCAGAGCAAGATACAATTCGGTGATCGTCGCTGTCTGTGTACAACAGTACAAGATAATGCAGACCCTAGGACTGCATAAAATTTACTGTTGGTCATGTTTGACTTCATGCCTGCAACTCAAGCTTGCCATCTATATATATAGGAGCACGTACACAATGACACACAACAGATATAAAGAAGAATATAAATACAACAAGCCAGCGCTACACAGGATGCTCATGTGCAAAGGAAGTATGATGTCGGCCTTTTATAGGCTGCCGCGTATAGCCTCCTGGTTTTGTTACACAGTCAGATTGAGAGGCGTCAGGATTTGTCATGCAACAGTTTAAATTCTGCTTTGCTCAAAGCTTAGCTTCTATCCGAGAAGACAGGCACCATGTGAAGCCCAGCAAATCTTTGCCTCTAGCTAGTGACATTATTAGATTTGATATCTAAAAATTATCCAATATCCTTCATGTAAAAAAAAAGTCAGGGCGACATGGAGTCGATTGGACAATCTATATAGAATGTTATGTTAAGTACTAAAAGGTGCCTTTGTGCAATAACAAAAGGTTTCTTAACAATTATTTCTCATATTATATCTTTCCATTCCACTAGGCTCAAAAGGATTATCTCTAAGAATAAGATCTATACACACAAGCAGATAATGTAAATATTCATATTCTCCATGCATTCCATCTTGTAATATATAGCAATGCTGTACTGTATTAGAGTGTAGTGCTAAATAAAGTATTAAATTGTCATCAGTCATGCATTATCCCACCTAATTCTATTGATAGCTCAAGGTTTAATTTCAAGACAACGAATAGAGTGGGCCGCCTCAGAGCGCTCACCGAGTTACCATCTATATGTAGGCGCACAATGACCTTGAAAATTGCAGAAAGAAGTTGTGATAGGGTTCAGATGCTTAGTGCACTCATAGGTTTGGCCACCATACATGTTTTGTTACTCGACGTGCGAACCAAATTCAGCTTCAGTACTTTAGGATTCAGAGGCATCAGGTTCTGTCGTCAAACCTTGAAGAACTTATCTTCCTCCCCAAGACTTGACTGAAGCACTTCCATGAATAGGAATCCTTGTGTCATGGCTCATGCCTTCGTGACGTACACCCTTGCATTAGAGTCTAGGATAATGTCATGGCTCATGCCTTCGTGATGCCTCCTTTTCACAGTGAACATCTTGTGTAGCCCACAGCGATCACAGAAAATCATGCGCAGTAAGATCGGTGTAGGTCTAACTAAAACATTAAATTAAAACGGAACATAGTAAGACTAGTCTGAATCTGTGCATGTAGCTTAGTTTCATTTACAGTTTGAATGAAAAATAATAATTTAACGACAACATAGTAAGATTAGGTCTGTGTCTGTGCATCAAGTTCCTTTTCAATTGTTCAATTGAAATCTAGTCTTGGTATCTTCGAAGGAAACATCAGAGGCCCGACTTCGTTTTACGTGTCTTCCTATAATTTCTGGAAGACTCAAATGCAGATAATCGTTGCTTTCGTGACGTGGACCCAGCTTGTGTTTTCATAAACATGTGCTCGCAGTACGAGCATATTTGCTCACTGTCGGGGAAGAGATCTCACCCTTCGCCGGGGTAGAGCGTCTCCCTACCAACACAAGGGATGACCTCCGCTCGAAGGCGGATTCTCACGAAAATCACTCTGAGATGACAAGAAAGTAAATGATCCCATCTGACCCTGTATACTGTAATTACATCGCTATTTATAGGCTACAGTGCACTGTCTGAGGCTAATTACACGGGAATCCCTGAGGGGGGGGGGGAGAATATCTGCTGGATATCCTCACATACAACTATTTGCCCCATGGGTATCTGGGTAAATTTCCCTTTGCATCTTAACCACCCACTTGCTTGTCGGGTAGCGCTCTCAGAGGCCACTGCATCAGGACCTTCAGATGATCACGGGGACAGTGCTCTGCGTTTGAGCCTTCGCGATTCATGGTGCCATCTCGCAACCCGCGATCGAAGGTTGACGGTCTCCTGGAGCCTTCGCCTGAGTCGGGGGTGCCTTCGCTCTCCGGGCGGAGGTTCCGTTCGGCCCACGCGCCACATCCAGAGCAAGCGGAGGCTGCCACCTTCTAGAGCCTTCGCCTGTGTCGGGGAAACCTTCGCTCTCCGGGCAGAGGTTCCGTTCGGCCCACGCGCCACGTCCAGAGCAAGCGGAGGCTGCCACCTTCCGGAGCCTCCGCATTCCTGCAATCGCCTGCACATTGGTTAGTTTTCATCTTGAGGTGAGAAGCACGGTGGTTTCTCCCACTGAAGCCCCAGCGCGATCCGTGACCAAGCCTTTGCTCCTGTTACAACATTTCCCCCCTTGAGGGTTTGGTCCGGCGCAGGTGGTCCACGACCCTCAAAGTCACATGGGGCAAGGTCAGCGGAGGATCGCGGGGGTTCCGGTCATGCGGCCCCCTTCCCCCCTGGTCCACCTGTGGCTGGCGGAGGTTTAGTTTTACTAACGTGACGTTTTTACTTGGGATTGGAAACGACGCGCCACGTTTCTGACCGTTGGATCCCGGAACTCGAAGGGTTAGCGGTCGCCCTATAAATAGGAGGTGTCGGGCGGTGAAACTACTACACCCTTGCTGTCGCTTTTCTTTGCCCTCGCGCACCCCAGATCTCACCACTCGTCCTTGCCAGTTTTCCCGCTTTGCTAGCTCTCGCGTTCCCTCTTTTTCTTCGCCCGCCGTCGTGGCTTCGCACTCCCGCTTTCCAACCTTCTCAGGCCCGTACTCTGAGCTCGTGGGGGTTCGGGCTGGTGGCTGGGCAGGTCGCTTTGAGGAGTGCATGCTTGTAGCTGCGGAGGCTCAGGATCTGTCTGACACCTTGTCCGACGTGGAGGTTTCCATCAGCGAATTGGTCCCCGCTTCTCCCATGGCTCAGGACATCAGCTATCATTTTGGGCGGACATCCGTGACTCAAGGCGTCATCGACGATCAGGAGAATCGCGGTATTATCCTGAAGGACTCTGCTTGTCTTTCGAAGAATGAGGAAGTCCCTCAGTAGAGGCCTGAAGAGGCAATTGTCTTTCGGGCGTTCTTCGACTGTGGTCTTCGCATTCCTGGGAGTAACTTCCTGATCTCCGTTCTCAAGGAGTTTGCCACGGAGCTGCATCATCTTACCCCCAACGGAGTCCTCGCGCTCAGCAAGTTTGCTTGGGCCTGTGAGTCCTACGGGAGCGAGCCCCTTCTCGATGTCTTCGTGGAGCATCATGAGGTGCAGTGCCAACTTCGCAAGCTCTCTCCGGGAGACAATATAGCTAAGTTCGCGAGCTGCTCGTTCATCCCGAAACGCAAGAAGAAAGAAGGCTTGTTGGAACTGTCTTTTTGTCAGAAAAACAAGTGGGACTCGAAGTGGGTGTCGGAGTGGTTCTATGTTCGTGTTCCGGAGGCCATCGAACTTGATGATGCTGGTCAAGAGATTGGACGGAGCTTCCCGCTTGCGAGCAAACTGAGGCTTATGAAGCCGTTTTCTCAAAGGCTCTCCACCTCCGGCCCTTCGGAGGCCGCGCGCGCTTGTGAAGCGGCTTTTGCTAGAGCGTGCAAGTACTCTGGAGGTAGAGATTTGGTGGAGGAGATGGTGGCCTCCAATTTCTGGCCACTTGGCTCGAACAGGTCGGAGATGCGACTGGACAATGTCTGCCTCCCGGTCTTCGGAGATGAAGAGGGGGTTCCTTTCCCGTGTTTCGAAATTGTGGTTCCTGGTGGCAACATTTCTAATTTTGTGTCGTTCGTGGAATCTGTGGCCACTGATGTCGTCGGTCCTTTGACCGAAAAGGAGGTTACTTCCCGGCGTCTTGTCGCGGGCAACATGCCCTGGCTAAACCGGGTCTTCGAGGGACTTGGTGTTCTTTACACCACCCGCCCCATCCCAGAGAAGGTTATGCAGAAGCTAATTGGTCAGACTACTGGGGCGAAGGCTGGGTCCACCACTGCTGCTTTGGAGAGGAAGAAGAGGGTGGGTGCTCCTGTGACCCGCGCTGCCGCAAAGAAGGTTCTTGTAGTTGCTGGCTCCTCCGTCTCCGTTGCTGTGACTTCCGTGGAGGGGGGGTTGGTCTCCCGAGCTTCGCGTTCGCCTTCCGTTGAGTCCGCAGCTAGCGAGCATCCTGTTTCCTCTTCGCGGAAGGATGACGACGGCCTCTCTTCCCCGGTCCCTATTACCGCGGTGACTTCTGCTCCGGAAGGCTCTACCGGTCCGGTAAAATTGCTCCCTCCTGTTCTTGGCGGTAGCTATGAGTCTAGCGGTAGTGACGAAGGTCCGGGCTCTGCCCCACGTCGCAAACAAACTCGCCCCGCGCCTTCCACTGTGGCTGCTCTGGCTACTCTGCCGTGTGCTCCTTCTCTGATCCGTATCCCGACCCCGGCTGCCTCCGCGGGTTGTGCCCCTATGGAGACGGCTGAGGACAGTGGAACTATTTTTCTCAACAAGTATTGGGCCGAGAAGGCTGCTGACAAGGCTCGGGCCGAAGCCTCTGCAAACGCGAGCGTTGTTGCCGCTACTGAAGGCATGCTTGCCCTAGGTGAGCTCTCGCTTTCCTGTTGTTTCTTCTGTTTTTGTTTTCCTTATGTGTTTGCCCTTCGGGTCGTAGGTGAGCTCGGAGCCAGCTTTCGCGCTGAACTGGAGAAGGCCGCCGAGGAGGCTAACGTTGCTGGTACCTCCGCTTCCGAAACGGGTAGGTTGCCTCTGGGTTTCCTAATTTGCTTTCAGGTCAATGACCCTTCGCTAAAGTTTTACCTGCTTTTTCTATTTCAGCTCCGCAACCGGACCTTCTCGGTGAGTGGGAGGCTGCTCTTTTTGCTGTGAAAGAGGTTACTAGAGGTAGCTTAGAGTTGCTTCCCAGTTTCCTGATTCTTGCTGAAATTGCCATTTTTTATTCATGTTTCGCTCGCAGGTGTCGCCCGAAGGCATTTTGATAGTTTGGACTTTAGCAGACTTCTTCGTCTTAACATGGAGCAGATGAACGTTGTGAGTCTTCGCTTGTCTTCGCATTGTCACCAATCCCAACTTTTTTTTGACCATCCTTCCTTCTTGGTCCTTCCCCTCCTCGTGTAGGGCTTGTACCTCGCGGAGACTCTTGAGCGTCGCGCGACTGCTGAGGTTCTCCGCCGCGACGAAGTTATCAACGAGCTCACCATCACTAATGCACAGCTAGTCCAAGAGGAGAAGGATGCCAAGGAGAGAGAAAGGGTTGCTAATGCTGTATTAATTGAATTGCGCGCCAAGGTTCTTGAGCTGGAGAAGGCCAAGGAGTCGGCTAGTGTGGCGGAAGCTGTTTTAGCGACTCGGCTTGAAAAAGCTAATGAGTCCTTGGATAGCCTGCGCAAGCAGCTGACGGCGGAACAGGCCTCCAGTGCGTCGCATGCTAAAGTTCTTGAAGACGCGGAGATCTCCTCCATAAATGCTGTAGTGGCCTATAAAGAGGTTGTGTCGAAGTTCGGCGGTGAAACTCCGCCGCTACCTGAAGGTGGGTTGCTTCCTACCCTCCAGTGGTTGAGGATTTGCGTCCCGGTGCTGGGGAATCTCTTGGAGCGTCACCAATCTCTCCAAGATCCTTGAGGCCGCTGGGTGTCAACATATTGAGGGTATGAGGAAAAGGAAGGACTATCCTAGTCCAGCAGAGCTTGGGGAGGGGTCCGATGCTGCGAAGGCCTTTGTTCGCCGCTTCATCGGTAACTTTTGGTTCAACCATGGGCGTGCTGACGCGAAGGCTCTTGCTGAAGCACGCCGAGCGGAGGTTCGTTGAAGTTGGTTGTTTTGTTAACTAAGTTGTTTCTTTCTGCCTGCTTGGTTTGCACTAATATCTCTTTTGAATGCAGGTTGCCGAACAAGCGGCCAAGGCGGCTACTGCGAAGGTTGCTGGCAGCTCTCGGGCTTCTCCCCCCCATGTGCCGTCGAAGGTTGATACCTTGAAGGACACGAATCGCTCCAAGGTTCAAGATTGAGTAGTTAGGCTGGAAATTTGTGAACTTGCTGGGTTTTGTGTATTTTGTACATGTAAGCCATGACTTTTATTAATCCTAGTGTGTCCTGTGCAGGGTTCCTTCGCTGGCCCTGCACAGGACGTCTGCCCTATTAACTTTTGGAGTCGTGGTATTTTTGTGCAGGGTGAGCTTTGGAATTATTGGCGCGTATGCTTCCCCGAATTGGGCGTCGAAGATATGTTTGACTTTGTTGAGGCGGAGGTTGATGATCCGCGTAACAAGTTGGTTAGATCTTTAGCTTGGCACGTCATTGACGTTTGATGCCGTTGTAAGATGCGTTGTGATGCTGCCCTCGCATGGTTTTGTGTTATGAATAATTTTTTACATTGTATTTTGCGTTACACTTTGGTGTTGCTAGTCGTTTCGATTAGCTAACAGCCTTCGCTCATTTGGTTGACTGGCAACGCAGTCAACCTTCGTGTTGGCCTGGTGATCCGCTGTTGACCCGCTTGTTTCTGTCACGTTCTTGATCTTTTTGCCGACCCTTCACTCCTAAGGCTGACTAGCAACGCAGGCAGCCTTCGCGCTCGCTTGGTGATCCGCTTCTAGAGCGGGTGCTTGTTGATGCTGTTGAACTCACGCTCGCTGCCATTGCTTCTATAGTTGTTGCTTTAGCCTTCGCTCTTCCTGCAGTTTCAGGAAGCCATGTAGCGCTGCTGCCTCGTCTTGAGTCCGGTTTTTAGCAAACCGTCTTGGCGGGCCCGCGAGGATGTTACGAGTCTTCGCGTGGTATCCCCCTTGACCCTGTCGACTCGGTGGTCTATCGCGAAGGCTCGCTTCTTGATAGCTCATGGTCACCGTGTTTTTACGAGTGTTCGAGTGGTATCCCCTCTCTCTTTGCTGTTAAGTTCACGTCTGCAGCCATCCCCCCTTGTGATGGGAGCTGTATGCCTATATTGGTGGAGAAAATGGCTATGGTTGAGCTGAATTTGAAGCGATGCTTTTATAGGGCACAGACTTTGTGGCGCTATTATTGCATGGTTGGTGGGTGTTATTAATTGCGAAGATTGCGAGAATCCTGTCCTTTGTTGGTTGTGGACTTTTAAGCAGTTCTTTTTATTTCGGTGGATTCTCCATTACTCACGAGACCACTGCGTATCTTTGGTCTTTATTTCTTGCGGAGGTATTTTCGAGCCGATTTTTAATGCGGAGGTATTTTCGCCCCCATCGGGGGTTCATTTCTCTCTTTTTTCGAGATTTTACTGATGCCTGAGATTTGGAAGCGCTTTGGCAGTAAAGATACTTTCGGTCCTGTTTCTTCGGGGTTTTGCTGGTGCCTGAGATTGGAAAGGACTTTGCCAGTGGAGATGTTTTTTCAACCTGATTTTTTTATGTTTTCGCTGGTGCCTGAGATTGGACAGGACTTTGCCAGCGGAGGTGTTTTTTCAACCTGATTTTTTATGTTTTCGCTGGTGCCTGAGATTGGACAGGACTTTGCCAGCGGAGGTGTTTTTCAACCCGATTTTTTCGGATTTTACTGGTGCCTGAGATTGGACCCGACTTTGCTAGCGGAGGTCGGCCTGCGCCACTTGGGGCTTTGCAGGTTATCCTCGTGATTATGTCGTCAAATGTTGTGGTCTCTTTGCTGACCACTTTCGACTTTCTGACGAAGACTGCTCTTGGGGTTATCCTCTTTATATTTCAGGGGGTTTACAATAGGTACTGCCTCGTTAAAAACCTCACCTCCGTTAGGGGCCCCCGTTGTGAGGAAAAGAGTGCAGTCCTTTTCAGAAACTTGAAAAAAATGAGAGGTGCAAAAAAGGAAGGGGCCTTCGATTATAGTTTCTCGAAGGTTGCCCTGTACATCTTAAATGTAAAATCTTCGGAGGTTGTCGATATTCTAGGTATGCGCTGTTGTGTTACCCTGGGTGTTTGTGAGGTAGAATGATCCTGGTCTTCCTGCCTCTGTTGCTGTATAGGGCCCTTTGGCTGTAGCTTTCCTGCCTTTGCTGCATCTGGTCTTTGTCGAAGTACCAGGTCTCCGGTTTTGATAGTTTTTCTGACCACCTTGCCGTCTCTCCAGTGCTTCGTTTGGGCTTGGTATTTGTCAATTTGCTCCACGGCTTCTAGCCTTAGTCCTTCCACTATCTCTTTTGAGTATGCCTCATCTAAGGCGAGCTGGTTTTTGATCACGCGAAGGCTCTGGTGCTTGGCTTCTTCGGGTAGCATGGCTTCTTCTCCGTATAGGAGCTTGAATGGAGTGAATCCTGTGGTTCTAGAGGTAGTTGTGTTGTGTGACCACACGGCCTTCGGAAGCTTGTCTATCCATTTTCCTATTTTCATTCCATGCTGTGTCTTCGCAACCGTTGAAAACACTGCTCTGTTTGCTCTCTCCACAGCTCCATTGGACTCTGGATGGTAAACGGATGTGAAGGCTAGCTTAGTGCCTATACTCTCGCAGAAGCTTCTGAAGCTGTCGGAGTCGAACTGTTTGCCATTATCCAGTGTAAGTATCCTTGGGACGCCAAATCTGCAGACAATATTCTGCCAGAAGAATTTCCTCACAGAGTTCGACGTTATTGTTGCTAGTGGCTTTGCCTCTATCCATCTTGTGAAATACTCTATTGCCACTACTGCAAATTTATTCCCCCCTCCGAAGGAGGTAGGGGCCCGACTAGGTCCACTCCCCATCTCTGGAGGGGCCAAGTTGGTGGTATCAATTGAGTCTTTGCTCCTGGCTTTGATTGGTGTGGTGCATTCAGCTGGCATGCTTGGCAACTCTTCACAATGTTTTCTGCGTCTCTAAGGCGGGTTGGCCAGTAGAACCCTTGTCTGACTGCCTTCGCTGATAGGGCTCTGGCCCCGATGTGGGAGCCGCAGATCCCGGAGTGGATTTTATTGAGGCGGTCTATGCCTTCGCTTGACGGAATGCATCTCAGCAGCGGCTGAACCACCCCCTTCTTGTACAAGTGCCCGTCTATGAGTGTGTATGATCGTGCCCTTGCTCTTAGTCTGGTTGCTACTGCTTCATCTTCTGGTGTGCCACCGGAGATTGCTTCGATAATCTCCGCTCTCCAATCGTTGTCTAGGGCCAGGACTTGTCTTTCTAAGTTGCTGCCTTTGGTTGCAGGCTCTGCAGCCTCACAGTAGAACACATCTTCGGGCAACTTGCACTGGGTTGCTGCAGCTTTCGCTATCTCATCGGCCTCTACATTTTCTGCTCTTGGTATATGCTGCACTGTGAATCCCTTGAACCTCCGCTCTAACCTTCGCACTGCCTCTAGGTACTTTTCTAACTCAGGTTCCTTCGCTGTATATTCCTTCTCTACTTGCCCTGCTATGACTTGAGAGTCTGTTTTTACCAAGACCCTTTGGGCCCTGCTGCTTTTGCTCTGTCCAGACCAAGCAATAATCCTTCATATTCTGCAATGTTGTTTGTGGCTTTGAAGTTTAGCCTCTTGGCATATTTGAGCTTTGACCTGGATGGGGTTGTGATGACTGCGGCTGCTCCCGTGCCCAGGCGCCCGTAGGCGCCGTCTGTGTGCACTGTCCAATGCTACTCGTGTTCCAACTTTTCCTTTTGCCTGGAGGGTGTCCAATCTGCGACGAAGTCTGCTAGCACTTGCGACTTGATGGCTGTTCGAGGGATGTAGTTTATGCTGAATTGAGATAGCTCTGTTGCCCACTTGGCAATTCTGCTTGATGACTCCTTATTGTTCAGTATCTCCACTATGGGTCTGTCTGAAGGGACAGAGATTTCGTGTGCTTGGAAATAGTGCTTCAGCTTTCTTGAGGCTATCAGTATGGCATAGATGATCTTTTCGACCTCCGAGTAGCCGAGCTTAGCTCTTGACAGAGCCTCGGAAATGTAGTACACTGGGAGCTGTGTAGTCTTTGCTTCCTCTTCTCTCTCCAGGACTAAGACTGCACTTGCTGCATGGTCAGAGGCTGCTACATAGAAGAGCAGGTGCACCTCCGCTGGCGGTGCCACTACTGCCAATGTTTTTGCCAAGTACTCTTTTAGCTCCACGAAGGCTGATGACTGCTCTAGCCCCCACTGAATATTATCTTCACTCCTTAGGACTTTGAAGAAAGGTAGGCTTTTCTCAGCTGATTTTGAGATGAATTTGTTGAGCGCTGCGATTCTTCCTGTTAGCCTCTGGACTTCTTTTCTAGTCTTCGGTTCTGCCATTGCGAGCACTGCTTGAGTTTTTTCTGGGTCGGCTTTGATGCCCTCTGGGCTGATGATGTATCCGAGCATCTTTCCCTTGCTGACCCCGAAGATACATTTCTCGGGGTTGAGTTTCAGGCTGGCTGATTGGAGGTTCGTGAATGTTTCTTGCAAATCTGCAATGTGGTTGTCCTCTTCTTCGCTCATGACTACAATGTCATCCACATATGCTATGATATTTTTCTGCAGCTGAGATCCCAGGACTGCCTTTGTCATTTTGGCGAAGGTTGCGCCTGCGTTTTTCAAGCCTTCGGGCATTCTTGTGAAACAATAGGTTCCGAAGGGTGTGGTGAAACTTGTTTTTTCCTCGTCTTCCTTTTTCATCTAGATTTGGTGGTAGCCTGAGAAACAGTCCTGAAGGGAAAACCTTTTGCATCTAGCTGCTCTGTCTATTGAAGAGTCTATCCTTGGCAAGGGAAACTGGTCTTTTCTGCATGCCTTGTTCAGGTCTGTGAAGTCGATGCACATGCGCATCTTGCCATTCTTCTTCGGCACAAGCACTACGTTGGCCAGCCATTCAGGGTATTTCACTTCTCTTATGACCTTCGCGTCAAGTAATCTCTGGACCTCCGCTTTGGCGGCCTGGATTCGGTCTTCGGATATTTTTCTCTGCTTTTGCTTTCTCGGCCTCATCTTTGAGTTGATGTCGAGACTGTGCTCAACTATGTCTCTTGCTACTCCCTTCAGATCAGATATATCCCACACGAAGATATCGTTGTGGCCTGCGAGGACTCTTAGGATTTCTTGTTGCTCCTGCTGCGAGAGGTCTTCGCCAATTAATACCTTCTTGTCAGGTACGTCATGTTGTAGCGGCACTGCCTTCGCTCTCTCCTGGTCGTTCAAGTCTGTCCTCCCTTTCGGCATGTTCGGAGGCTGCTGATCAACTGAATTGATGTTTCTCTAGGATTTGTGAATGGCTCGCTCTATGTTCCTTGCTTCTTTCTGACTGTCTTTCACTGTGATTACGCCGTGCAGGGCTGGAATCTTCATGCAGAGGTATGCCATGTGTATAGTTGCATTGAATCTATTGGAGAATCCTCGCCCAAATATGGCGTTGTAAGGGTAATGCAGATCTACCACATCATGTATTCTGTCCTTGCGTTGTGCCGATCTCCAAAAGAAACAGGCAAAGAGATTTTCCCGAGTGCCTGAATTTTCCTACCTCCGAAGCCTACTAAAGGCGATTTCGAAGGTTGCAGCTGAGCCCTGCTAATTTTCATCTGATCAAATGCATTGGCGAAGATGATGTCCGCTGAACTACCAGTGTCCACGAGTAGTCTGTTGATTTGCCAGGTTGCAATGTTTGCGTTGATGACCATTGCGTCAGTGTGTGGGAAGCTTTCCAGGCGAAGGTCTTCTTCGCTGAAAGTCAGCGGCATCTTGGACCAATCCGAATACTTCACTGGACCTTCGACCGCAACATTGTTGACTAGCCTGTAATGGTCTTTCTTTTGTCTCTTTGTTTCAAATTCCAGCGCGGAGCCTCCGGCTATCGGCAATATCATGCCAATGGTTGGTAGCGAGGTGTGGGTGTTGACTTGGTTCTCTGGCTAGTGATTCGGTTCTTGCTTTGGTTGAGGAAGCGGCGACAGAGCCTGCTACATCTGCTACTCCCTTGGAGCGTGGTTCTCTAAGTATGTGAGCTGTGGAGGCCCTGGATACTGGATGAGCGGAGATTCGCTATGCTGGCTCGTGATTGCCTGGGTTGGGCACCATGCTGGAAGGATGGATGGGTAGTATTGGGCTGCTATTGTCGATGGGTGAATTTGAGTGGAGTTCAGGCTTGGGTATACTGGACAGTACGGTTGCTGTAGAAGCAAAATTGCTTCCTTTGGCACTGTGGAGGTCCCTTCCAGTTTGACTGTTTTTCCTGACTCGCTTGCCCTATCTATGGCTGAACTTGCTGGCGACTGTTCTGCTGGCTCTGACAAGCCACATTGAAGACCTGCTGTGTTTGCTTTGGTTGCTGCCAATTTTGGTTTGAGTGCTTGTGCTGCTGCTGCTGTTTTCGCTTGTATGAGCTTTGTTGCTTGTGCTGATTCTGCTCTTCTATTCTCCTGCGGAGGTCATTGTCTGACCGACAATATTTCTCAAACTCGTTGTAAAGAGCATCGTGGGTCTGTGGCTTCTTGCTTGCCAAATGGGCTGCGAAGGGTCCGATGCGGAGGCCCTTGACTGCTGCTTTAATTGCCACCTCTGCTGGCACGTCTAGGGCCTTCGCCTTGAGCTGAATGAACTTCTGAAAATACTGCTTTAAGGAATCCCCCTGGGCTTGTTTGCACTGGAACAGATCAGAGGCCGTCAGGGATTCGTTGGAGAAACCCTTGAAGTTGGCGATGATTTTGTCACGGAGGTTCTCCTAGGAGTATATTGAACTTGGCTTGAGCATAGAGTACCAAGCCAGGACGTCTTCTTCTGCTGCGATGACGAAAGACTTCGCGAGGACTGCCTCATTTCCTCCAGCTGAAGCTACCGCTGCCTCGAATCCCATGAGGAATTGTCTTGGGTCTGACTTCCCGTTGAACTTGGGCAGTGTTGTTGGCTTGTACTTTGCTGGCCATGGGGTGGCCTGAAGACCTTGCAACAGGGGTGATTTGCTGTCGAAGGTTGTGTTGAACTGCTGGGTTGAGGGGCGTTGAGGGACGCTTGGTTGATCCAGTATGTGAATGATCTGCGGAGATTGCTCTGATGCTGGGATGGGTTGAGCGAATGTCGCGGAGGAGGGCGGAGTTTGAAGGCTCTGGATCTCTGCTTGGATTACCGCGAGCTACTGACGAAGCTCTTTTGCTTGCTGCGATATCATCATCGTCTTCTGAGCAGCTGCGCGTTCCTGCGCCAGCCTGTCCCTGTCCTGTTGAGTTTTCAGTATTTGTTCTTGCAGCTGCTATAGTATTTGGTCTGGGGTAAGGTTGAGGTCAGCTGGCTGTTGATCTTCGTTTGCCTCGTCTCCTCCTTGATCGGGACCTCCGTCTTTCGGAGGTTCTTGTGGTGGGTTGTCCGCCCTCTTCTTGCGAGGTGCTCAGGACGGGGGTCTCCCCCCTCGAGGGGTCTCCGCCTCGTCGCGGTAGCACGCTGGCAGTTTTCTTTTGGGTGGCATTTTGGGTTTTTCGCGTGGCCTAGCACAGTGGGCGCCAAATGTCGGGGAAGAGATCTCACCCTTCGCCGGGGTAGACCGTCTCCCTACCAACACAAGGGATGACCTCCGCTTGAAGGCGGATTCTCACGAAAATCACTCTGAGATGACAAGAAAGTAAATGATCCCATCTGACCCTGTATACTGTAGTTACATCGCTATTTATAGGCTACAGTGCACTGTCTGAGGCTAATTACACGGGAATCCCCGAGGGGGGGGGGGGAGAATATCCGCTGGATATCCTCACATACAACTATTTGCCCCATGGGTATCTGAGTAAATTTCCCTTTGCATCTTAACCACCCACTTGCTTATCGTGTAGCGCTCTCAGAGACCTCTGCATCAGGACCTTCAGATGATCATGGGGACAATACTCCGCGTTTGAGCCTTCGCAATTCATGGCGCCATCTCGCAACCCACGATCGAAGGTTGATGGTCTCCTGGAGCCTTCGCCTGAGTCAGGGGAGCCTTCGCTCTCCGGGCGGAGGTTCCGTTCGGCCCACGCGCCACGTCCAGAGCAAGCGGAGGCTGCCACCTTCTGGAGCCTTCGCCTGTGTCAGGGAAACCTTCGCTCTCCGGGCGGAGGTTCCGTTCGGCCCACGCGCCACGTCCAGAGCAAGCGGAGGCTGCCACCTTCCGGAGCCTCCGCGTTCCTGCAATCGCCTGCACATTGGTTAGTATTCATCTTGAGGTGAGAAGCACGGTGGTTGCTCCCACCGAAGCCCCAGCGCGATCCGTGACCGAGCCTTTGCTCCTGTTACAACACTCACGTTGGAGTTGGGCTGCATGCAAATGTATGCATCTGCTCTCGTGTATGCTATAATTCGGTGATCGTCGCTGTCTAATTGTACAACAGTATAAGATAATACAAACCGTAGGCCTGCATGCATAAAATTTACTGTTCATGTTTAACTCGAATGCCTGCAACTCAAGCTTGCCGTCTATATATAGGAGCACATGCACAATGACACAGGACAGATATAAAGACGAATATAAATACAACAAGCCAGGGCTACACAAGATTACGTTCATGTGGAAAGGAGGCATGATGTTGTTCTAATATAGGCTCCGGCGAATAGCCTCCTGGTTTTGTTACACGGTCAGATTGAGAGGCATCAGGATCTGCCATGCAACGGTTTAAATCCTGGTTTGCTCAAAGCTTAGCTTCAGTACCTTTACGTGAAGAGAGTTGCCTGTCGATCCGAGCAGACAGGCTCCCTGTGAAGCCCAACAAATCACTGCCTCTAGCTGATATCACAGGGAAACAAGCTAAGCTAGTGACATTATTAGACTCGATATCTAAAAATTATCTAAGCCTTCATGTAAAAAAGAGGCGACATGGAGTCCATTGGACAATCTACATGGAATGTTATGTTATGTAGAAAAAGGTGCCTTTGCGTAATAACAAAAAGTTTCTTAACAATTATTTCTCATATTATGTCTTTCCATTCCACTAGTTTCAAAAGGATTATCTCTAAGAATAAGATCGATACACACAAACAGATAAAGTAAATATTCATATTCTCCATGCATTCGATCTTCTAATATATAGCAATGTTGTACTGTATTAGAGTGTACTACTAGCTAAATTATTAACTTGTCCTCAGTCATGCATTGGTATCCCACCTAATTATATTGATAGCTCAAGGCTTCAAGACAATGAATAGCGTGGGCCACCTCAGAGCTCACCGAGTCACCGTCTATATGTAGGTTCACAATGACCTTGAACATTGCAGAAAGAAGTTATGATAGGGTTCAGATGCTTATAGTCCACTCATAGGTTTGTCCACCATGCATGTTTTGTTACTCGACGTCCGAACCAAATTCAGCTTCAGTACTGTAGGATTCAGAGGCATCAGGTTCTGTCATCAAACCATGAAGATCTTATCTTCCTCCTGAAGACTTGACTGAAGCACTTCCATGCATCGTCCGAGCCCAACGGCATGGTGTGGCTGGCAACTCCGGCCGGTTACTCAGAGCAAAATTGCCCACGCACCCATGGCTACTTCAGATTGTTTTTTCATCAATTAGCAAACAAGCGACATCAGCAACCCAAGGCTGGTGCACCAGATTCATATAATTTTGAGAATTTCTTTAATGTTTATACATCTAATAAATAGTTTATTTTTTGTACTTTTGTATTAATGAAATCACATATGTAAAATTAATATATTGAGGATTCGACTAAAATTATTTTTATATTTCAAATAGTTTTTCATAAACACGTGCCCGCGGCACGGGCATATTTGCTAGTGAAACAAAAGTACCAGCACTACTATAGAAAAGATTTTGCAAGGCGTTGTCAATTTGGTTTTTCCAAGGCGGGCAGGCTTGGCGGATGCCTCCGTTAAATGGTACCGGGGCTGTTTGCCAAGCTACCGCTTTGCTTAATGATTAACGGACACGACCAGCATAAGACGACCGCCACCATTAATATTAGGCAACCGCCTTAGTGAATTATAATTATGGAGGCGGCCAACTTCTTAGATCAACCGTCTCCATTAATAGATTTACTAAGGAGGTTGAGTTGAGGCGGCCGTCTCCTTATGCCGCGCACCTCTATTAATTTTGAGCTATAAATAATAACTGGACCCTTCTTCCTCACGGCTGCTCCATTATTAGTGGGTTTTCAGCTCTATTTTAAGTGCAAAAGTTTTTTGCTTGGATTCTTGAAGGAGGGCACCATAGCAAGTTAAATGTTGGTTCACACTCTCCAGTATATAATTATTCTCGTCACTTTTTCATCATTTGAGGCTTTAGATCTAAATTACATCTAGTTTTTCGTGGAGTAGAGAGAAAATAGACTTAGGTGTTAGTCTAAAACAATTTTTTGGAGGAGGGCACAATAAGATGTTGCTAGAGATTGGTATAATGCTCCTCAATATGTTATTCTCCTCTCTTTTTCATCATTTGAGACTCTAGATGTATATTAGATCTAGTTTTTTATGGAGGAGAGAGAAAATAGAGATCTAGGTCTATGGATAGAGAAGAATGGATGTACCGCACATCGAGGTTGGACCTAGCCTACATGTTTCACGTAAAATCATTTGTTTCTGCTGCGAAAAAGTATCAGCTAAGCCCAAAGGCGCCACACATCATGTCTGTGTAATCGCTGCTTGAACTTGCTTGCCCAGAAAAACAATATGGTGCAATCTCACTTTAGTACAATCTATAGATTCTGAAGTTAATAATTACTCGTGGCCACATGTTGACACCTAGTCATGAACTAATAAACACCGACGATGGTCATGAAGGAAAACTAACCTTTTGTTTTTAGCCCTATTTTGGAAAAATATCGATATTTCTGTCTCGGCATCAAAGGCTCTGATACCGATTCTTGGAGCGAGGTGGCATTAGATACCAAGGTTCCTCAAACATGATGACACACCTTGGCACAATAATGCATATGGAGTTGACATCAGAGCCTCAGTCAGAGGATTCATTCTTTTTCTTTACCAACGTGGCTAGCCTACTGCCCTTGCCAGCACTCAATTTGCAGAGGCAACTGTGACCAATAGCCGTCTCTATATTTGACATTTTAAACAATCTCAAATAAAATAGTTATTAACTGCAAAGTTTAGATCTCAACTAACACTGTAACATTGATGTTGATTATTTATTCATTTCACACTGCCAACCATCACAAATTGGATCTAAAAATTATATTGAATATTTGGAGACCTCAAATATGTCAAATTGAAATTTTGTCAAGACATTTAATAAACTACTAACTATATTATTTTGATATCAAGTTTATCATGGTCATTTTATATGAAATAACTATAATTGTTTTTTGTGCAAGATAACACAAACGGCAGTGATGGGTAATTCATGGTTTCAACTAGTAGTGATAAATAATTATCTACTATTGCTAATTGTAGCCATACAAAGTGGTAGTGAAAATGTATCTATCACTGCTAGTTGTAGCCATGGACATGCAGGATACATTATCATTGGTTGTTTGATAGCAACATACCTTTATTAGTCCGGCACTGGTTGCCTTATAATCCCTCCATATTCCAAATTATAAATGAGTGATTTTTTGACTTCAAGTTTGACAACTCGTTTCGTAATTTGAAATTGAAACGAGGGAGTATATAGTACTGGTCTTTACTTAAGATTATTATAAATTAATTTATTTTCAAACTCATATCCATGATGTGGAAACGTTTCATGCGTTGCGTGCCTACGTGTATACCACCAATCCATCGAGCATTGAGATCCATGCTAGAGTGCATTAAAATACGTGCTAGAGTGTTTTTTTCACGGTGGATAAGGATGAAGTGATGTGCACGAATCTTAATGCAACCTGAGCCGTTGGATAAAGGGTGTGCCTCCACCCCATTTTGGAAATTACCTGTTGATATTCGTGGCCCCGGCATCAGTCGTGTGAACACATGACGTCAGCCATCCCAGAGTAGAGATCTAGTCGCTGGCCGTGAATTAGGCAACTTAAAACTCTACTTTTAACTGTGGCCTCTTTTTCCTAACTTTAGCAAAACCTATGCAAAAAGTAAACTAGCCAAAGTGCAACTAAGGTTTTGCTAAGTGTGTTGCTATCTCTACCGCAAAAGAGTTATGCAATCTAGATTCCAAACCTATCAACTAGCCTATCAACTAAGCTAGGAAAGGTAAAGCACACAACCAAGGTAGCAATGTAAATGGGGAAGGTAAATGTGAGGTAGAGATGCAAACTCCCGTCGACGACTCTGGTATTTTTACCGAGGTATCGAAAAGCGCTCAAACTTCCCCCTAATCCTCGTTGGAGCCCCTCGCAAGGAATCCCTTGCAAGGGCCAAGCTCCAGGTCGGGTCATTCCGTGGATGGCCCCAGGCCTTCCCCACACGTAAGTGGGTCTCTGGTATGACTCGCAAGGCAAGCCTCTCCTCGGATGCTCCCCGCCGTCTTCACTATCAAGCTTCCGGCCGAACCGCCACGAGCCTTGTTCCCATCGGTACACGGAGGCGGCCACACCACAAGCGCGTTTGGTGTGGTCTCGCAAGACTACAAGCCCCACCGAGTACATGCACGGTGCGCGCAAGCACCTTTGATTAAGAGGTATGCAAACCTCACTAAACACTAGGCCTAAACCTAGAGCAGGCGCATATGAGGTGGTCTAACCAACCTAAGCACTTCACAAAGCACTTATGCTAATCACCAAGTGTATCAGTAAGCACTATGCAAGTGGAGAGCGTTGGAATGGTGTAGCAACACCTTGGATTGATCCCTCACTTCTCCACACACTCCATGGCCGGTTGGGGTGGTATTTATAGCCCCAAGAGGAAGATTGCCGCTGGGAATAAAACTAGCCATTTTTCTGGTCACCGGACGCTCTCGATGGGTGTACCGGACGCTCGCCCTGCGTCCGGTGCTGCCACGTGTCGCTGCGTCGTCGGTCGACCGTTTGAACTAGCCGTTGGCGCCATCTTCATCTGATCATAGGATGCGTCCGGCATAACACCGGACGCTCCCAGTTCCGTGTCGGGTGCGCATCCAGAGAGCTCCCAAGAGCGCATTTTCACACTGGACGCGTCCGGTGATGGGTCACCGGACGACCCCCGCGTCCGGTGTTCTTCAGTCTTCTGTGCACCAGATGCTTGCACAGTGATCTCTCCACGTCCGGTGGCTCCTTCACCGCGTCCGGTGCCTCCTGTTGAGGCATGCTGCTGGATTATGCACCGGACGCGTCCGGTGCAGCGTCCGGTGTATGTTTTTGCACAGTGACATCTCCAGAAATCGCTGAACCCAAACCCTCTCTCCGCTTATTTCTTTGCGCTCCTGGCACCTGGCTTAGTTCCATCTTGTGTCTTGGACTTGTGTTTGATCTTGAGGCCTTCAACAGGTCTTCTAATGTCTTGCTTGAGGTGTTGATCACTCGGATTATACCGTTGCCTAAATCCAAAACACTGGTGCATCCTATTAAACTACAAAACAAACACTTGTAAAACCATTAGTCCAATATTGGTCATATTGATCATCAAACACCAAAATCCATTATAAATGGGCCTAGGGTCCATTTTCCTTATAGGCCGGTTTGCAACTAGTCACAAAATGTCATCGCTGGCCCGGCGTCTTGTCTCCCGCTCCGTCACCTACACGCGGCGGGCGAACGGCGGCCACGTACACCAGATTGATGGCTACTCGATCATCGCTGAGGCGTCCAGACCTGGCGAAGTGTTCGGGTCCGTGCCCTTCCGCATTGGCGGCCACAAGTGGAAGCTCCTCCTCTACCCCAATGGTGTCAATGCCGATCACCAGGGCTTCGTCACGGTGAACCTTAGGCTCGTGGATTGGTCATACTCCGAGGCCGCCATTGCCACGTACAACGTGAGTATCCTCGGTGTTGCCTGGAACGCAGAGCACAGATGCCCCGTCGGGCCATGGCGCCGCTTCCAGGGCATCGTCTCCGACACCGTGGAGCCTGCGATGACGACTGGCGTCTACAAGCTGGTGGCGGCAGAGGGGCTGCTGAGGTCGGTGCCGTTTCTCCTCAGGAACGACTGCCTCAACGTTGATGGAAAATTGACTATTTGAGACCCTAAACGAATTCAAATGAAAAGGTTGTCAACCACAAAGTTGCATAACTTTTCAAGATCTACAACTTTTATGTTGGAAGTCTCCATCCGAGGTCGTTTATAAAATTTGAATTTCAAATTTGACAAATTCAAACATATTTTTCGCTAGCAAGATGATTTTAAATGAAAAAGTTGTCAACTACAAAGTTTGATAACTTTTTGAGATCTACAACTTTTATTTAAACAATTTTTTCATACAGGAACCGGAATCGTCACTAGAAATCGATTTATAGTGGTGATTTTCTCAAGAACCGCCTCTGAAAATGGCACTGATTTGTAGTGACGGACATCAAACGAAGCCGTCTGTAAAAAAATTCACAGCGTCAAGACAAATAATTTTTTTACTAGTGTCAACGTCCAGTGCCATGTCTCCGTGCTGGAGAGGAAGAGTACGCGTCGCAACAAGTAGTTTATACTGTAAATTGAAGTCCAGCGAACACTCGCTCGGGGCCGGCGATCACATAACACACAGAGTCAAACAGAATACGTACAGTCCTTTTGAGCTATATTATTACGGAATAAAAAAGGTTTGCCCTATACGTGCCGGTCAACAGCTCTGCCAGACCACGTCCCAAGCACACCGCATATCTCTTCATAGACCACGAACCGCTTCGCATGAACCTATACATGCGGTGAGCACCACAGACGTGAATGCTCAGAACAACGACATGTTTATTCGACCCAAAACAACACACACGGACAACATTACAGGCAACAGTTTATGAGACTCGACCGTGCGTTCCACTGCCACTAGTTCTCTCCCTTGGCCTTTTATCAGTGGCGGACCTAGGATTTTACCTCTGCCACGCAAAAAATTTTCTTGTGCAATTCGGTAAACCATTTACAATTCGGTAAAACCATATCCTAAAACCATATGTTGGGAACTTACCGGTGTTGCCGGCTTGCCGCCTGCACTGATGATCTTGCACCAAGGAAATCAGAGACGATGCTTCTCGAGTTCGCTGGGATGTGCTTCTCGAGTTTTATGACTGGATCGCAGGGAGTTCTCGGACACTCGGATTGGATCGATCGGCGTCGCGGTCGCCGGTCGGCGTCGCGCAGATGGCAGACGTGCACCCGCGCCGTCGGCCACTGCCCCACTCGGATTGGATCGATCGGCGTCGCGGTCGCCGGTTGGCGTCGTGCAGACGGCAGACGCGCACCCGCGCCGTCGCCCGTGAACGTGAAGGCAGACGCGCGTCCGCGACTCCGCGTGGGCGCGTGACCGTCGTCGCCCTCTCGCCGTTGCAGGACTCGTGATTGGATGAGGACGGGACTCGGTCAATCAGAAGTTCAGAACGACGCGCACGCGTGCAGTAATAGCCGCCGCGGCCGGCAGAGCCACTCGAGCACGGACTAATGTAGCGACTAGGAACGGCAGATGCAGAAACGCTTTGTTTTCTTTTTTTTACTAAAAAATTTCTATTATGTGCTAATGACAGCTGGACCCCAGAGTATGCAGTGGCCCACCCTGCATACCCTGTGGGTCTGGCCCTGCCTTTTATTTGTATACTGGCAACGGTTCGGAACCACCACTAGAAATACATCTTTACATACGGTTTTTTTACAAACCGTCACTAGCTAGAAATCATGTATTGTACTAAAGGTTTGTTAAGAAACCGTCAATAAAAATGCATTTCTAGTGGCGGTTTTCTTAAGAAATTGATTTATTTAGTTTTGTAATTGACCTTGTATGAAAAACCACAAAAATGAAAGTCGTAGAGGTCGAAAAGTTATGAATCTTTGTAGCTAAGAACTTTTTCATTTGAAATCATCATATTAAGGAAAACTATGTTTGAATTTATCAAATTTGAAATTTAAATTTTGTAACCGACCTCGGATGGAGAAACTACCTATATAAAAGTTATACATCTTGAAAAGTTATGAAACTTTGTACTTGACAAATCACTTCATTTCAACTCGTTTATGGTCTCAAACAATAAATGTATGCTCAATTTAGGATAATACGTGGGAACCAAACTCTAATATTTTATACAATTGAGGTCATGTGAAAAATGGTGCGACTTATGACTCGCAGGTGACTTACCAGTGGGCCTTTTCTAGGATTCTGTTATTTTTAAAACATGGTTTACATTTTCTGGATAAGCATTTATACTGTCGGGTTGTCAAGAAGAACTGCTAGTGAAAATTGATTTATACTGACAGTTCTCAAGTCAGCGCCTATGAAAAAGTTGATTCGCCTATGAAAAAGTTGATTTTCGTTGACCTCTCCCACTAGTGGTTTGAAAAACGCCAAAGAATATGGCTCTACAACCGCCAGTAGTGAAGTTTTTCCTACTAGCGTGCTTCATTTCGAAATTATTATTACTGCAGCAAAGTTTTTTTTGTATGCTGAAACAGGAAGTTCACACACTTAGATGCAGATCTATCTTGATTAGTATGTTCTCATTTTAATGTTTGAAACATGTCCATGCATTGCACGAAACTCAATAGATTTAGAACTTAGAATTCATACAAACAATGAACACAAGTTGATCTAACTCATATGAGTCCGAACCATTCATGAGAGTAATATACGGGATGCGCGATGCTGATTGTGCAAGCCTTGGCTGGCCGGCAACATTTAAATCCACGATGCATGAAACTTGATAGATTTTGAACTCTGAATTCATACAAACAATTAACGCATTGTGGACTCGTTTGCTCCTGGAGCCTCGCCGTAGCAGCAGCTGCGCGTGCAGATAATGGCAAAGCCTCCTTCAATTTCGTTCCTTCGATCGATGAGGTGGTGCTTGTTGACGCGTCCAATTCCGGTTTTAAAAGGTTGGATGGATCAGGGTGCCATGCATGCCATTGGCGCCTGTGATAGGGACACGTATTCCCGAGACAGCCAAATGAGATGCTTCAGGAAATGAAGGAAGCAGTACCGTTATAGTACATTGGGATGCTCAGTGCTGGATATAGTTGCATTGAACAATCACAACATAACGTATTAGGTAGGATGTGGTTTCCTTTGGCCAATATATATTGCAGGCATCATCTGCAAATGGGGAAAATATAAAAAAGAGTTGTGATCCGAGCTGAGAGAAAGGTGAACAAGGGAATTATATTGGTGTAGTATGTACTATGTCGCTATAGTTGGCTCCTTTCTTTAAAAAGAATGGATTCATCACTTGATTAGAGTTGCCTGTGTTAGGCCTGTGAGGCATCAGGATCACACATGCGAGCAAAGGATAAGGATCGACTAGTATGGAAAAATATGACTCCTCTACCATTAGCATGTTAGGATAGTACCATAAATGGTAATGAAGATCTATCCCAACCCGATGTCATGGTACCTCTCGCCATTAAAGAATAAATGAACTGTGAAGTTTAGTTTAAGCTTTTTGGTTGAACTGTAGTGGGTACATACTACATAGAACTCATGAGCAGCAGCAGGATGTATCCGTGATACAGTGTTAGTTTACTTCCTAGTTTCCTACCGTACGTACCGCTGCCTCCTCCACAGATCTGTTCAATAATGGTTCCCTGATTATATGAACTTGGAAGAAAACAAGCAAGGTCCGGTGAAATGCAGTCATCACAGGCAAGTGGTGCATGTAGTTTCCTGTGGCAGAGTTTTGCACGTGGCGCTTGTAAATTCTGGCGGCAGAGTTTTGCAGTTAGCTTATTTCCAGTGCCAAGGTCATACTATATGTTTGGTAAAATTGGCTACAAGACACTGAAAGTCGCCACTCTTTGCTAGGGGACATGTAAAATGAAGAAGTTTGCTGGTGGACACTCTGTTTCTTATCAAATTTGCTGAATAACCTAGTGCACAATAAAATATTTTTGCAAAATAGATATAAAATCGTATAACTGCCCAAAAATTGTACTATAAAACCTTATACACTCTATGTGATGATAACTACACAGTAGAAATATTGTTTTGCTCTGAAATGTCCTGTAGCCAATTTTGCCTATATGTTAAAGCGTCCTAAAAATGCTTTTGGACCTAAAAGTTACCTACTTAAGTTGTTGTTTAGTAAGATAAAGTTGTAGGGAATCAACTTCATTGTCTCATCAAAACTAGTGTAGTATGCATGCGCATTAATTAGGTTTATACTACTGCCACCGCTGTCAGAAAACCTTGACACTTTTGTTTTTGTCGTAAGCTAAGCAATCTATGTTGTGGTGGACTTGCGCAATCTCAATACGCCCCGGACTGTGTAATGTGATGATGAAGGCAAATTGAAGACTTGTTCTCACAAAGTGACACGTCCGCACACATAGTGAAGGGAAATCTCCATATGTTTTATGTTCATGTTGTTGCACAGGGTTGGCAGAGTGGTATAACACTGACAAATTTGTTACAGCAGATCATAGCAGCACATTTTTGGAGTTGGTGCAACCAATGCTTTGGTAATCATGTTTGCATCAAACTCACTGCTAGAATGCAGGATGATGGCCTGTCACATGGATGAACAATAAAGAAGATTATTATTGCAAAGAAATCTGAGTGTTGGGGCAGCCGGCTCGCCTAATCCGCATTGGAAATAAACCACAAGATCTGAGCTGTGACAGCAAGTTGAGAACCATAGGAAGCAGTACCTTTGATATAACGGAAACTACGCTTGACATGGCCAATAAAGAGAGTGTGATGAGGATCACGCATGTAGAGGCAGGCATACACAAGCAAGAGTACCGTAAAGAGCGGGATGTGCCATGGAGGGAACAAGATTACAATCAGGAGTGCTGCAAGCAATCAGATATAAATGTGTCAAACAACCATTATACATTAGATTTAGTTTTTATCTGTTGTCTTTACCATGCAAAAAAATAGCCATTGTCTGAAGTGACTATTTGGAGTCTATTTCAGAGATGAGTATGTTACCGTTTTGCTAAAATGCATACATCCACAAGCTTGTGGGGTATAAGCCCCTGCCATCATGCCCCTTGGGACACGTGGACTTACACACGCACATTAACTTGTTTTGTAAAATGTCATCTACAAGAGAACAGTAGGAGTACATACTTTTGCAGAGTGTACTGGTAGCTGTTAGCTTGTAAGTCTGTTGCTGGACTCTGTACAGTTAGCTGGTAGAATTAGACAGCTTCTCTTTTCTAGTTTTAAGTTAGAAGTAGCAAGTAATGCATGACGTCATCCACATCGTGCGATCTCCATGGCACATCCACTCTGAGCTTGTCACATGAAATCCAGCCACATCATGTCCTGTAATCTATACTAGAGACCACTGCTAGTTTAAGAGCATCAACATCATCCCATGTGCTAGGTTCATCTCTGAGTTAGGAACTTAGTTAGGATCGTGCACGAGAGAAAGACCACCAGTGTTCACTACACTGGCGGTCATCTCATAGTTGGTATCAAAGTCTTGGCATTGTCCAAATGACGGTGGTCGGCACTATGAAGTCTCGGCCCGACAGCAAGGGTGATGGTACCTTGGGTGGGAAAAAACACCCAAGTGCTCGGGCACACTATACTGAGCCGTGATCATCGCTCTTCGACAAGTCGTTCGTGCACCTAGGATGCCTGGTGCCGTTAAGTCATCGTCGAGCGGTTGATCTAAAGGGCCTTTGGCTTATCTGAAACTTGCCGGAAGCATCTCAATATTTGAATTCCATATTTGTCATACTATCTGATTAGAAACACTTAATAACATATTGACATATACTCTCGTCAGGTAAAGGCCAATTAAGTGGAGGAAGGAATGGATTAGGCAACACCAGTATGCAATGGTGTTCAATTGAATACCTAAATTTTCGGACACGCTTTCATTGTCTGAACGCACAAGAGAAATATCCAGGCCCTGGCACTAACAAGTTATTTTGTGGCAAGCCACAGAATAGCCACAGCAGAAGGCATTAAAAAGTGACCCGTGTTTACTCCTGGTGCTGTTACATGCATGCATATGATTATGGATGAAAACGGATCGGATACGAACGGATACCATTGATATTACATTTGTTTTCATATTTCTGATCGGATTCGGATTCGGATACGGATAGTGTCAGTCATGCCGGATAGGATACGATTGGATGTCGACATCATAAATATACGATTTGACTCTTCGGATACGGATATGGTATCGGATATTGAATATCCGGACTCGGATACGGACAGATTTGAACACCTCTAAACGGATTCAATTGAACGGACGGTTGGATAAATATCCGTACTATTTTCATCCCTACATATGATCACCACCGCTCTGTCCACATGCGCCTTAAGAATAGCATTCATGTCCGCTGGCCTGTTGACCAAACTTTTAAAAGAATCATAATCTTGGCACTAAAACTGGTGCAATTCCTGGCACGAATTTCAAATTTTAATAATCATCACCCGCCGTCAATAATTCCAGAGTTTTATTCATCATTTTTAAGAAAAAACCAACATGCACGGGTGTCGGGGTGCAAAATTCAACCTCCTTACTCTGGCTGGTACATCCTTATATGTGGTAAGGTATTATTTTGGCATGTCGTTGCGATGTAAAATTGTGCCATCGGTTACAAGTTGAGCACATTGATGACGTCACACTTTCATAATCATACCAATTTTTTTTGTCTTTGGTAAATGTTTTCCTAACTTAATGGGCCACTCTCGGCCCCATTTCTTTAGCATGGCAAAAAGGTGGGCTGCTATACTATGCAATGCTTCGTAGTACATTATTCGTATTGTGCAATGGGCATCTCGGCTACTATGCAAGATACTATCAACTTGGCAGCTAGTCTTGGTATTTTTTTTCTTGAACGTGCTATTTTGCCTGTATTTCATTAAAAGGAATGGTGACACCGAGATACTCCCTCCGTATCGGATTTAGATGACGTTTAGGACAATGACATGGTCTTCAACGCATAATTTTGACTTCATATTTCTATAAAAATATTTATTGAAAAGTGATATATGTATACTTTTATGAAAATATATTTGAAGACGAATCTATTTATATAGTTTTCATATTTTCAAACTCAACAATTTAAGAGTTATTCATGATTTATATTCCCAATGTTTGACCAAGACCTTTTCCAAAACGTCATCTATTTACGATACGGAGGGAGTACAAGAACACATAGTTAGTGAGGAGTAGTATGGTTTGTCGTGTGAGAGTCAGGCCAAACCTAACTGCAAGCCCCAAACCAACTACGTCAAAGCTCACACGCCATGATCTAATACATGGCTAATAATTGAGCGACGGCAGAGCACAAATGCTTCAGGCGTCAACTATCACCAGGCCGCGGCGGCAACGTCGACTGGGAAACAATTCGCGCATGGCCACCTGCTTGGAGGGGGATAGTGGCGCATGTTCCGTGGCTTCCCTTTTGTCACAAGAAATGGATTGAATGCATCGGACATGCATTTCTCGATGCCTTCCAGACCTACAGAATCAAGTAAAAGCGATGAACTTCTCCACGACCTCTAGTCTGGATTAATCTATCTTGAAAGTACACTGGGTTTCTTCCTCTGGCACAGCTAAAACTATATCAGCTAATATTACCACCCGTTGTGTTTGCGTTGAAACAACTTCAATATATATCAGAAACACTTACTACCGCCACGACTTACTATACCATTTGTACTACACTTTTAATGTTGTTCACTCTCTACTACAAAAATGATTTTACGTGGTGGTACCCAATTATTAAGCGAGGCGGGCACGAAACTAACCGCCACAAAAAATATTTACCGAGACAGTCAGAAAACACCTGCCACCATTATTAGATTTGCGGACGCGGTCGTTTTTAAAAGAACTGCCTCCAAAAAAATTATATTTCATCCAAAAATGGATTTACGGAGATGGTCGTCTTAACATAACCATCTCCAAAAATTATTTATTTTTGAAGGCGGTCGCCTTAGGATGCCTGCCTCCATAAATTTATTTTCTGAGGCGATTGTTTTATAAAGCCCACCTTCGAAAATGTTTCTAGGCCCAATAACAAAGGTTGAGATATAAAACCAAAACCTTAACCTACAGTGCTCACTCTCTCTCCCAGCCTCCTCCTGGGCGCCGCTCTGTGCCTCTCTCTCTCTCTCTCTCTCTCGGTCTGCTCCACTCCCTTTCTCTGTCCGCTTTGACAACGGGTGGCCTAGCCATGGCGCAGGGCGGCCTGTGGCGGCGCGGTGCCGCAGCGGCACGCGGCCCCTCTCTCTTATCCCCCACAGCAGCGGCGAGGGCTCTGTGCCCAACCGCAGCGGCCAGCGCACCCCCGTGGATGCGTCTGCCGACGGCTGGGGGCCCATGCTCCCCATGGTGGCGACCGACGATGACGGGTCCCAAACGCTCCCATGGTGGCGGCCGACGAAGGTGGGGCCCTGCACGTCCTCGTGGCGATGATCAACGGCGGCGAGGCCCAGCGCGTCCCAGGGAAGCGACTGGCGGCGACGAGGGCCACTGCCCCCTTGTGGCGGCCGACAGCGTTGTGACGGCCGACGGAGGCGGGGGCCTGCGGGCCCCCTTGGAGGCGAGCTACAGATCCATCTCCCTCTCTCTATTTCCCTCTTCCATCTCTCTCACCAGATCTTCCTACCCCTCCCTTTTTAGATCTAGAGGTAGCGGGGCGAGCTCCAACAGATCCGGCGAGGAGGAGGCACAACGGCGGCGGGTCGGGCTCCAACGGATCCGGCGAGGCGAGGCACGACGGCGGTGGGTCGGGCTCCAACAGATCTGGCGTGGCGAGGCATGACGGCGGACGATGACGGGCTCGATTGGGCTTGCATGGTCTTTTTTTCATTTTTTAAATTGGTTAATAGTGGCGGGCACCATAATTCACTTGCCTCTGCTAATGGATTAATCGAGGCGGACATAGCAACCGTCTCTGTTAATCAGTTTATTAACGGAGGCTTTTCATTGGAGACTGTTGCAATGTCCACCTCCATTGATCTGTTTTGTCCACCTCCATTAAACTTTCTGTTGTAGTGTTAGTGACACTGGAACCCTATGTTCTTGACAGGTATATATCACCATGGACGACTATGTTTTTCACCATAGCCTCATCTAAATATGTACCGCAATACACTCCCTTCTACAACCACGACTATGTTCGCTGATGGTGAAGAACAATTTGGACAGGTCTCGAGATCTTGGATAGTACAGGTAAAGGTGTTGTGAAGCTTCTCTTCTGGCTAACAGTCGACATTTTATATATGGCTTAGGTGTTGCACGCAACTTCAACATAGATGATTAGGCATTATCTCTGTATTCTTGTATACATATCCGACTGCTTTGTATTCTCACGTACATTGAGAGAACCATAGTTTTAAATGATTGATTTGTATTTATTAGGAGAACATGATATGATATGCAACTGCACTTTGTTTGCATGCAAATGATTATAAAGATGACTTGCATGTAAAGACAGAAGCAGATAGTACAGAACATGTGTGCCGCCCTATCTGCAGCATTTACAGATTGAGCTTGCGAATGGGAGGCACCCATTATCAGAGTTAGCCCACGCTACTAATGTTAGATAGTAGGGCACGCTTTGCATACATGTATTAAATGAAAAAATATGATGTGAACATATATCTGGCAAAGGATGTGGCTTGGACCATATAGGGAGCTGATGGGGATAAGTTTCAAAGCACACAAATAATGATTAAGGAACAGACAAAAAAATCCTCATGTTTACTATGTGCTCTTTGGAGTCAAAGACGGTGACACGGCAATGATTTCTTCTGACTATCTTAGAGGATTGTGAAGCGTCGGGATTACTTGCAAAAGATCAGGCATTCCACGATGTGATACTGACACCTAACGGATGCAGCTAATACTCCTGTTTAATTTCTTTTTCAGTTTGTTATTTTGTCTCTCTGCATATGTAGTTTTGTGCTCCATATGTTCTAAAAGATTTCAAAATCTGACTAAAAGTTTTCAATGATTTCCAAATGTGCTTCACCCTACTGTTAAGTATTATTTTCCGTATCGTCTGACATAGCGCTTGAGATCATCAGTACCCATGTCATAGAGCTACTGATAAACTTCTGACCAGTTTGGGCTATGTGGATTTTGTCGACATGGAGCACTGTACCCTGCACCCATGTCATAGCGCTTGATCATCAGTTGCATAAGAAGGTGAAACTACAAAGCCTGTGCAATATTCGCCAAGCCACATCCTGCCCACATCATGCCTGTCGCGCAGTGCGGGGCTCCCCTTTTACCAATCTTTATTTGACTGAAAGGTGCATGAGAAAGGAAACTATTAGGATGGAGGACAGATATATTTAAGTTGTGCATCCACCTCAATAATGGTATCCGGATCGCTGTAGGACCTAAGCTATATATGTCGGAAGCAAGACTAGAGACACAAAGTTGAATATAGTTTACTTGTTCATTGCAGATAGCCTCCCAAGAGGAAGTGAAAAGAAATGGGTGTTGATATGTCCCGGGATAGAATTATGGGATGCTGAAAAAAAATTGTTTGTCATTCCTATAGGACTGGAAGGCAGAGGGAATATGCACAGATCATTGTGTACAAATTCAGTAGAGGACAAGAACCGAGACCGTGGGCAACTGGTGATGTTTGTGTGTGCAGACCTGAACGGTATGGGTGTCACCTGGCTGTCTAGCAGAGACTGTGTCAACTATGTAGCTAGGAGCTACAGCACGACACCGAGTTCAGACATGTGGGTAGCATAGCTCATGCACACGATTGTCTGTAGGAACTAGCCAACTAGGGGCATATCTAGTACTATAGAAGATTAAATGTATGATGGTATAATTACCGGGTATCTGGAGCACAACAAAGAAGATCCTGACCAAATTAGCAATATATCAACAAGACTGAGATAGCAGCTCAATAAAACCAGTATTGTATAAAGATAGCAGTTGACCACAGCAGAGCACTAGATCTCGTCGACGTTGACCCTAGCAGCCTAGCTAGCTCAAGTTCATGACAGCAGATACATCTAAGGTCTTGTTGACGTTGCCTTCTCAGCACACGGCAAAAGGATTACCGAGTGCCCGACAAACGACACTCTGCAAAGATGGGATTGCCATCTCTTTTTTTGGCGAGTGGGCTATGCTGCGGACGGCACTCGGCAAAGCCTTTGCTGAGTGTTTTATAGGTTTTGTTGAGTGCCTACGGCACTCGCCAAATGTGTGGAATCAGGTAGTGCCAGGCAAATGCCGTGCTGGCCTGACATCTCTTCTCCAGCTCTGTCACCTACGTGTGGCGTTCCACATGCAGCCACGTGCACCGGATTGACGGCTACTCGGTCCACCAGCAGGCGTCCAGACCAGGCAAGGCAGTCACCTCCAAGCCCATCCACGTCAGCGGCCCACAAGTTCGAGCTCCTCCTCTACGGCTGTACCCCAACGGGATAGACGCTAGCAACCGGGCTTCGTCTCTGCCAACCTCAGGCTCGCATACGACGAGTACAACGATGACTTCCTCCCACAGCCTACCATCGGGCCGTGCCTATTGCTGACCCTCTGGTTTACCGGTGGATCTATGACCAGAGGGAAGTCGAGGGTGAGGAGATTGTTAAGAGGAAAACCAAGGTCAACGAGCTGGTGGCGCTGGACGAGCTGCGGAGGTCGGCGCCGTTGATCCTTGGAAGACGATGTGCAGTGAGTGGTGGGGCAATTGTTGGTTCATGCGACTGGAACACGCATTCCATGGCCTCTAGACTTCTAGTGTAGTATATATGATTTCCGCTGTTGTTGTACAGTTTGCACTGTGCCTGCTGGGTAGGTTCAGTGGCATCTGGCAACTAGCTAGACCAAATCCTGGCTGCATATGACTCGGCTGGTGAATGAAGCTCCCGTCACCGCAGCGTGCCAACGTTCTGGCTGCACATGAATGACAGAGGCACTGCACTACACGTCTAGTACGACGTGCCTTGGTGGAGGCAGAGGATTGTGGTATCGTGAGTCTCCCACGACGAGACGACAGTGCCGAGAAACAATGTGAGGACAAAAAAACTTGTGGGTCTGTAATTTTAGGTTTTGGGAAATGAAATTTGCCAAACTATTGGGGATGAGATATTTTTTTCTCCACATATTATTTTGGAAGTTGGTAAACAACAAGATTTGAGAAATAAAAATTGCCAAACTGCGGAAGATGCTCACTTAATTCTCATCTTTTGTGTCTTTCCAATCGATTGGTCTCAGATATATTTATCTCGAATAACAAAATCAGTATAGACAAGCAGATAAAAAAGTATTCATATTTTCAATGCATTCCATCTCTAATGTATGGCAATGTTGTACTTGTTTTTTAGAATGAAATGATATCGCTGTGGCTTAGGCTTCCTTCTATTTGTATTGATCGCTCAAGCCTGCCTAGACAATGGATCCGGTGGCCCGTGGGCCGCCTCGGAGATCACGTAGTCACGGTCTTATATAGGTGCACAGTGACCCTGAAGGTTGTTGAAAGTTCTGAAATTTATTGCATTCATAGGTTTCGCCACCATGCATGTTTTGCTACGCGACCTGCGAACCAAATTCAGCTTTTGTATGATAGGATTGAGAGGCATCAGGTTCTATCGCGAAACAATGTCTTTCTTTCCTTCGTCCTAAAAACTTTGCAAAAACACTTCCTTGTATAGGGATCAGAAGCAAACATGATCGTACATTGCAACAGGAGGAACACCAGTATCTCTAGGCCAATAGACTTAATTCAACTCAAATTTTTTAGTAGACCTATATATCAATCCTATCTTACTATATTTCCATTAGTTTAATTTCAAACTGTAAAAGGAACTTTATGCACAGACGCAGACCAACTGTCCAAGTCTTACTATTTCTTGTTTACTTTAATTTTTAGTAGACCTATATATCAATCTTACTGCATATGATTCTGTGATCACTGTCTATGTGTACAGCAAAACAATATATAATTCGGTGATCGCTGTTTATGTGTACAACAGTACAAGATAATGCAAACCTTAGGCCTGCATGAAATGTACTGTTGGTCATGTTTGACTTGAATGCCTCCAACTCAAGCTTGCTGTTTATATATAGGAGCACATGCACAATGGTACAGAACAAATATTATAAAGACAAATATAAATACAACAAGCCAGGGCTACACAGGATGTTCATGTGGAGAGGAGGCATGATGTTGTTCTATTATAGGCCCCCGCGAATAGTCGCCTGGTTTGTTACACGGTCAGATTGAGAGGCATCAGGATCTGTCATGGAACAGTTAAATCCTGGTTTGCTCAAAGCTTTGCTTCAGTACCTCTCTACGTGAAGAGTGTTGCCCGTCGATCCGAGCAGACAGGCTACCTGTGAAGCCCAACAAATCACTGCCTCTAGCTGATATCACAGGGCTCCAAGCTAGTGACATTACTAGACTTGATATCTAAAAATTATCCATGCCTTCATGTAAAAAAAATCAAGGCGACATGGATACACCTGTTGCTTGCCGTGGTACCTTCTTTTTATACTTCATCCTTCTACAAGTATGGCATTTTACATATTACATGGAGAGAACACAGTAATGCATACAAAGTACCAAAGACATGGAACCGGTTGGTAAATGAAAGAAACACAAAGAGCCCCACCTTAAAACTTGGCCATTCCCATCAATTTCATCATCATCCACAATGAAAACTCTCAAATCATGTTCATACATACCAAGTTCCTCAGTTTCCCTGCCTGCTGATCATCCTTGTAGTCCTCAAAGGGCACAGGATTTGAAGAAATAGAATTGCAATTTATACGAAAAATAAATTCAGACACGTCCAGGAATAAGAATAAAAAGAATAAAAAAAGACCCAAGGGAGTCGATTCTGCTGCAACTACGTTGGTGGTCACCAAATAATCTGTACTATTTTTTGTCCATGTTCCATCATCATCAGGAAAACAAGAGCGCAGGAACTTTTCAAATTCCCTTCTAGCCTTCTTCGAGCGCTCAAACTGGTTTCCCTACAACAAGACAAAAAGAGTATTCTTTGTAAACACATTTAAAAATGGGACAGTGAAGCCATTTTTGTCTAAATAACATACAGGCTTTAGCTCACTAAATGTCGGTGACATTATTATTCTGGAGGAAAATGTAGTCATCCTCATCAAGGATGAATATTCTGATTCCCTGAGTGATCTCATATAATTCTGGACAATGTACGCAATAGATTCTATTACATCTATTTCTAGCAACACAACAAATCTTAGTTTTTTAGCCACCAATGTTTTCTAAGCAATAATTCTGCTAACTCAGTAACACACATCTAATTCCTCATACTTGCAACTGATAAACTGACGCAATAAATGTGAACATTTCCAAACAATATCCATAGATGGTTAGGCATGGTCCAAGCTGCAAGTACCACTTGCAGGAATCATGACATGAGTTACCTTGGTTGTGTCGACTAAAGATAGTTTTCTACTTTGGAGAACTTTTCCTAATCATATCTGCATTCTGAGTACTCTACCATAGAAATATACTTAAGCTCATTTTATAACTTCACTGATAGGATTGGAACCAATATCCAGGTAGTGGCAGTCAAATCCCAGAACATGATTCTAGTAGAGTTTAAACTTTATCATGCTCCCTATCTCAGATAGGAACAAGCTGTTTAAACCAAATCGCTATCTCAGATAGGAACAAGCACTTTTTTAATATAAAAGCAACTATAACATGGTGATTGTAAATGAGGGCACATAAAAATATCTACCTTCCTAAATAGAAGCATGACATGTAGCCAAAATCACCATGCTACAGAACACGAGAGTACAGACTACAGAGTCTTTCAACAAAACTTCTAGAGGAAAATTGCTTAGGTCATATGAAACCATACTCGATTCGAGATGGTTTTATAATAATACCCCAAAAAAACTCATTCCAAGTTTCCAACACCAACCGTTTGCTTCCTGACATTAGATCTCTTTTAAATCCTTGCCGACAAGACTCAAGAGCACCTGGAGCCTCTCCCGGCAGTATGTCACTACCTTTATAGCAACAAGAAGATATGGATCAGGTATCATTCAATGTCAATGGAGTGGCTCTTTAGGTTCCCAATTAAGCCCGCCGGCGTACCTCGGCACTGCAGTGGCCGGCGAAGACGCCGAACTGGTGTGCTGGAAGGCGGAGCGCGTCCGCGTCGACGCCCAGGCTATCGAGGTCGCGGCAGTTGGTGAAAGGCGCACCGGCATGTCCGTGAATCATGGGGACGGCCGGACGGGCTTCATGGGATCCAGGCAGATCCGGCAGCCACGTCTCCACTTGAGCTCCGGTACGCCTGAGCCTGCGTACCTTGTCTTGCGCTCAACCTCTGCGTCGCCCAACCCTGGGGCGGCCTTCATCTCGGTGGGTTCCCAAGGAAGACAAAGTTGTAACGACATGTGCGCATTGATGTTGGTAACCGAGATGGTAACCAAGATGGCAGCGGTGGAAGGATGCTTCAACATTGATGCAAGGCCACGTGTCATGTAAAGGACAAGGGTCTTTCAGATTAGCAAAAGACTTGGTCTCTCAGAATTTGCCTCCCACCCCCCCCCCCCCCCCCCCCCCCCCCCCCCGCACACACACAAGAGGCAACTAATAGGCGCCAAATAGATGCTTGGCTTGCGAGGCATCGGGATGTTCTTTGGATCTTCCATTGTCCAAATTAGTCGAGTCGGGATGTTCTTTGGATCATCGTTTCTTCGTCCATTATATCACATTTGTACAGGTACCATCAGTGGATGTGCTGCGTGCCCTGAAGGATGACACAGTCAGCTTCACAGTCTGCTGTGGCATCACCATCGATTTCAAGATATCCGGCCTCAAGTGCTTCCGAGAACTTAAATATAACCATAATACATGTATATGTTTGTCCATAATAAAACAAACAGACATGTTGTGCCATAAATATATATGTTTTAATAATCTTGAAAATATTTTCTTAAAACAACTTATCATATACAGATGATACTAAAAATATTTAAAATAACATGAAGAACCATGACATCGTCAGATATATTTATACATTCTAACTAAAGAGTTTTCCATAACAATATTGACAAATTGACAGTATAACCATTATATCATATGTGCGATGACGGTTAAGCGCGATAGCAACGACTGCTCTGGGAAAGTGCCGTGGTCGAGGAGCATGAAGAGGGAGAAGACTCTGGGTGGCGCAAGAGCAGACTTCGCGTTGTCGTGGTATTGGACCAGTAGTGGATCAGCGCCCATCGGCGGAGGCACCTCTGAGGGAACGAAGATCGCGTGGGACTGGAGAAGATCGGTGCCAGGGGAGAAGACCGGCGGGAGGCATAGGAGGATCTCCTCATGAGGTCCTCCAGGACAGCAGGTACCGGCCACACCATCGCCATGCTGCTCGGTTGGATGGCCCCGACCCAGGTGGTGGCAGATCGAGGAGAAACCAGAGAGTGTGCGTTATTGACAGTTGCGCTGTTGGGGATGGAGAGATGGCGGGCGAAGGGGGGGAAGAAGCATGGGAACATGCCTGGTTCACTAGTACATAGAAGCTCTATAGTGGCGTTTGATAAACCATTTTCACTGGCGTTTCACAGGGCCGCTAGTGGGAGAGGCCAGTGAAAATAAATCTTTTCACTGGCGGTTGCCTGTGAACCGCCAGTGGAAATATATTTACACTGGCGGTTTTCTTAAGGAACCACTAGTGTAAGTATATTTACACGAACCGCCAGTGTAAGTATATTTACACTGGCGGTTCACATGCAACCGCCAGTGGAGATTGCCGCCCTTTTTAGGGAATTTCAGCCCCCTACCCGGCCATATATATGTATTTATTTATTTATTGTAGATATTAAACTGTATTAGATCATGATCAAATATAGCAAAACAAAATTTAATTATTATACAGTATATTTATATACATCGAAGGACTGTGCTCATAATATATACATATATATGTTCATCAAAGTTACATGTGATAACATCTCAAATTTACACATCTAATTAATAACCCTCTCGGGTAAGCCCTAGCATGCTGATTTCCGTTAGCTCTCTGAACTCTTTACTTCCTAGAGTGTCTTCATTGTCGTGATAATTCCCGTTGCTTGGAAAAACATGTTTCATGATGAATGAGCACATGTCCTCAACTATGTTGTATAAAATCTCCGTGCTCATGTTCTGTGCCTTGAGTTTTTTATACTTCCGCAACTGTAGTTATATATAACTATATTAATTAATATGTATAAACATCATATACACATTTGTAACTTTAAGGTTATAATGACTATTACTTACCTTATCAACGTTCTTGATGTACCGTCCGGACTCCCTCATAAACTCACAGACATAGAATCCGCAATGGACCGATCCGGGTGGTTGCTTGTGGCACTATATATGTAAACAGGTAAGCGAATATTTAATTAGTTTCAACATTGTCTTATGTGTTGTACATGGATGATAAATATGTAGTCATAGATAACTAACATACCGGCCACTTGTAATTTATTGTTAATGGTCCAGTTTTGTTCTTGTCGTGCTTTCCGCCTTTTAGTTTATACCACCTATATGCCCTATGATTTCGAAAGAATCACCAAGTTATATATTCTCAATGTAAACTCTCGTAGAGAAAAGAATGCAAATATTTCTCGGCTTACGTACCTCTCTAAAAAGATCAAGAATGGCGCATACGTAGTGGGATCATAATCTGCGAAGTCAAAGACAAGCACCCTTCTCTGCCTTGGATAAATATAAAAACAAATCCAATGGTTCCTGCACGAATCAAGTTCTCGTGATGCATGGGTCGGGGCCACATATATATATGGATTAGACAATAATAACATTAATTGCAAAAATAAACTCGAGCTTACCTAAAGTTGTATGGGGCCATTATGACTTGCCTATCTTGAAATTGAAGCATTGAATTTTCTAAGTATAGGCAGTATCTATCTTCCATCTCTCTTTATAGCTTAGTAATAATCTGCTTAGCTTCTTCCTCAGTCTTGTCCTTCAGTTTGTCATTGTCCTTTCTGATCCTGAATGTGTGCCGCTCCTCGCATATTTCGGTGGAGTCGAGATAGCCAATCCTCTCATCTGCGTGTGAATAAGGATCGATACCAAATCTCTCCTCCTGCTGGTCATGTTGTAGTCTGCAAGGCACATGTTCAAATGAATCTCATAGACTGAAACATAATACATCAAAATAATAATCAAGTGAGTATATGAGCAACACTTACAATGCCCACACTATTACGAGCTGAACGTCGAGTCTCTTGAGGTTCATCATCAAATGCATGTCCTCGAACGTGACCACAATTTTACTTCGCCCGTTCATAAAAGCTCTTGGTGGTATACATACGCTCAGAGCGTCGATGTCAACAGAAGCTCCTCTCATGTACTAGTCATACATTCTTTTAATTAGACATGAAATTTGGGTTACCTTTTCCCAAGTGAGAAGCGGCCTGCCCGGCACATATGTGTCAGGGACATTTTCATAATCCTCTTTCGTTGGTTTCCTGATCTGTATGGTCTTTACAGAGGATTTTCCCGATTCCTCAGCCTCAGAACACTCAACGACACGACTTGTGCGGCTGCGTGCTATTCCTGACAACCACAGCATGGTCTCAGCAGTTTTTTGCTTTGGCCGGTGTGGAGAGACCATTTTGGGAACAACTTTCCTCTTCTTTGCTGGTGGGGGGTTTTTTCTTTGGTTTGTGGGGCTGACGCGGTCGATGTTTGCTCATGTTGTTTGTCTTGTGGGCCCGTTGGGGTCGATGTTTCCTTAGGTTGTTTCTCTTTGCTTGCTGGGGAAGGTGGATAGTTGATAGGAGATGCTGGTGGCGGAGGTTCTGGAATTGGATGCACAGGCGAATTTGGTGAGCTAGAAAGAGGCCAGTTAGGTGATGACGACGGCGGTGGGTCATTATGAATGCTATGCTCGGTAGATAGTGGTGGCCCACTCAACCTGATGTCTTGTCTAGGCCAAAGGATGAAATTCTTGATGGCTTGTCCCAGTGTTTCAATGCCCTCGGGTGCAGGGATGTCCAATATGTCATCCTCATATCCTTGCACTACGGTCACCACTTCGAACCTGTAGTACTCATCTGGAATGTTTGCACCATGAAACGTCCATCCAGGGATTGCGAAGCCAGTGCCTACTTCCTTAGTACGAACATTGGTAATGCCATAACTTATAACTAGTGAGCAAGGCGTTGGCACGTCAATGGCATCAACTGGATAGCGAACCTTTGCCATAAACGCGACACTGCTTGGAGCATTTGCAGACTGTGCTATCAACTACATATTTACACTGGCGGTTTTCTTAAGGAACCACCAGTGTAAGTATATTTACACTAGCGGTTAACATATAACCGCCAGTGGAGATTGCCGCCCTTTTAGGGAATTTCAGCCCCCTACCCGGCCATATATATGTATTTATTTATTTATTATAGATATTAAGCTGTATTAGATCATGATCAAATATAGCAAAACAAAATTTAATTATTATACAGTATATTTATATACATCAAAGGACTGTGCTCATAATATACATATATATATGTTAATCAAAGTTACATGTGATAACATCTCAAATTTACACATCTAATTAATAACCCTCTCGGGTAAGCCCTAGCATGCTGATTTCCGTTAGCTCTCTGAACTCTTTACTTCCTAGAGTGTCTTCATTGTCATGATAATTCCCGTTACTTGGAATAACATGTTTCATGGTGAATGAGCAAATTCTGGATGGTTAGCATTGAAATCTTGCCATTGCTTACCATCGGCTGGATGTCGTAGCTTTCCATCGTTTTTGTGCTCATCTGAAGCATGCCAGCTCATAAGTTGGGCATCCTCAGCGTTTGCGAACAAATACCTCAATCGATCAATCACGGGAAGGTACCACATCACCAGAGCAGGAATTTTCTTCTGCGCGTAGTAGTCTACTTCTTCTTTATCTTTCCTGGTGGGTTGGGTCTTTTGTTGGGTCTTCTTTCGCTTCTTCCCCGTACACACGGTGGTGGCACAATCTTTCTCTCGATAGTCTTTATTCGTCTTGTATTTACTTGCACCACAATTAGGACAACTATCCAAGTCTTTGTATTCATCACCTCGATATAGCATACAATGGTTTCTACATGCGTGGATCTTTTCGACACCCATTGTAAGCGGACTGATTAGCTTCTTTGCGTAGTATGTGTTAGCAGGAACTCTATTCTCCTTTCGAAGCATGTCTGTGAGAATACTCAAGAACGCATCGAAGCCAGCATCGCACAAACCATACCGGGCTTTTACCATCAATAACTTTAGCACTGACCGCAACGTCGTGAAATCTTTCGTGCAACCCTTAGACTCATCGAAAAAAGGCTCTTGTGCAGCCTTCCTCATTTCCTCCATACCTTTCATGAAGAAGATAGATGGATCTAGATGACTACGCAATATTGCATCTAAGAAGTCTGCATCTTCCTCAGCACTAACATTGGGCGGACCATCAGCATTAGGCACAACAGGTTCACTCTGAGGATAAGGTGTTTGTCTCTCCTGTATGAAATGACATCCATCAGCAAGCATATCTGCACCATCGACACCGATGTTCACAGGAGTACCAGTTGTGTAAGCTGCAGAGCTGCCCTCTCCATGGTTTGTCCAAATCAGGTAATTCTCCATAAATCCTCTGCACACGAGATGAGAAAATATTGCTTTCGTGTCATCAAATACGATAACATTCTTGTAGTCTATGCATGGACAATATATGTGCTTCGTATTTGACCTACAAGCATGAATCTTAGCGACATCGATAAACATCTGCACCTCAGGTATGTATGATGGATCAACTCGTGATAAATTGTACATCCAGAATGACCTCTCCATCATTAACTGTAAAAATATAATGAGTTTATTATGAGCAATGCAAAATAAAAATGATTGTTTATAGATATTATTTAATTAACGAACCTTTTTTCTAGCAACCTTGTTCGAAGAAATACAGATAAAAACCGTTCACTTGAGAATTTTTAAATTTGTAGACCTTTGGAACCTTAGTTCACTAAAATTTAGAAGAATAATGTGTTAAGACTCATTCTCAATGTCAAAGATTGAATATTTTGCAAATAATAAAGATAATTTATAATATAGACACCCAATTAAATAGAAGAATAATGTGTTCCAACAAAGGATTGAATATAGACACCCAATTAAAAAAATAGAAAAAACTAAAAAAACTAGCTCTCCCTACATGAATACACAAGAGTACACACCATTCATGGAAAAAACTAATATAACCTAAATTGAGAAGTAATTATGAAAAGGGAGAGAAGAGATATACTATCTAACCTTCATAAACAACCTAATTTGAATAAATAAAGGCAATAACCTAGCAATCATTCTCTCTAACTCATAGGAAACCCTAGATCCAAAAAGTGGCTTAAATTGAGCAAAGTAGATTAAATAGAGGCAAAAGATACATAAACTGACCTTTCTTAGCAACCTCCTCCAAAGAAATAAACAAGAAAACCTCCCCCCTTATATTTTGGCAGATCCGGAGGTCCATAAATGCTTCCAATGGCGGCTGGCTGCGAGAAAGTGTTCGGTCAGGGGGAGAAGAAGGGGTATTTATAACAGATTTTACACTGTCGGTTGGCCTAACGATCCGCCAGTGAAAATCAATTAACACTGGCGGTTTTCTTACGCCAACCGCCAGTGAAAAGTACCTTAACACTGGCGGTTTTCTTAAGCCAACCGCCAGTGAAAATAGTACCTTAACACTGGTGGTTGGCTTAACTCAACCGCCAGTGTAAATAGTGTTTACACTGGCGGTTCCCTTAAGCCAACCGCAAGTGTTAAGTTACGATTTTCACTGGCGGTTGGCTTAAGAAAACCGCCAGTGTTAATTAATTTTCACTGGTGGTTCTTAACTCTGGCCCTTAATTTTATTTGCACTAGCGGCCGGTGAATGAAACCGCCAGTAAAAAAAATGCCCGGCGCCACTATAGAGCTCCTGTGTACTAGTGGTTTCTAATGTTTCTGCCGCTATTGGTTTCTCGGTTCACATGTCAGAGGATGCAGAACTTTGATGCGTAGGAACTTTTTATTTAAGTAGCAATCTGTTTTCAATTTATTCATTCCTTTATAGATAGATAGATATAGATTTATAGTATAGATTAAGACAATCAGGATATGACATTGGCGACCTATAACTAGGGATTAGGTAACACTCTGAAGGTGATTCCACAGTAATCATGCTAGTGCAGACATGTTTAGGATAGGCCTGTAAAGGGTCCACATCGATGAATCCCTGTTGCTGTTCTCCTCCCTACGAATAATTATTATTTGGACGGTCAGGACCTATGAGCACCTCTTTGCTGTGCTTATATCCAACCAACAAACATGATGAAACTTCACATTGTTTTCCTGCACGTGTGAACATGTGTTATGACTTTATTTGCATATAGACAGATAAGTGTCGCCTTGCTGGTCAGTGTATTTACATATATGTTGTGGTTTTATGGACGGCAGTGAATGAATACAGACAGAGATGTGTTGACATGCTAGTTAGTGTGACCTTATTAGCATAAAGATAGAGAAGTCATTGCACTTTTAGTGTCTGCTTTCAATTGGCCTATTGTCAAATAGTGGGGAAAGATGAATATAAATACATCATCAAGTGTGTCTGTGTTGAACCATATATAGAGCTCTTGAGGAATCACGAATCATCTAGTGAGACATGAATACCAGTGGTTACTATGGTTTCTCTTTCACATCAAACTAGGTCACATGACCAAAGGGTCTCGTGAGTAGAGGCCTATGTGTCATCAGGAAATGAATTAATAGGTGACCGAGTGCAGACCATTTCGTGCTAAGTACAGTTTTCAAAACCATGCACATATACGACCAGAATTTTAGATAAACCATCATGGAGAAATTGTTAGGGAAAGCGAGTTGCCGCCTTCAGTATAGAGTTTTCTTGTCGGTTTTCCTTTTCGGACAGGATGTATGGTCAGGGAAATTTCAAACTTTCCATTACAGTAATAAGGTTCAAGCTTTCTGTGTCAGCCAACCAACATCAGGGAAACCTTATTTTTGTTATCCGTAAAACCTCCTTGAACTATTCAAATAATTCATTAACTCATACTTATAACCACACACCAGCCAACATTAATGTTGCACTTAATTGTCCGATACATATAATCATCACGGTTTAGAAATAGAAATGTGTGGTTTCTTACATGGAGTTTTTTTCTACTTAGCTCAACTTGACTTGATAGTTCCATATGTAGATGTGGGTTACTTAGAGTAGTTGATCCAAATAAGTATATAGTAGATGAAGTATATATGTGCCTCGCATGGGTTTCGTGAGCAACTGCGGCTGGAGTTCCTTCTCATTACGTGTGGCAAGTGTATGTAAAAGACTGCGTTGGAGTAAAGAGTGAAGATGGAAGTCCCAATTATGGCCACATCTTCTACAAGTGTCCGGATCGCAATGTGAGAAACCTTTTAGGCTCTATTTTTTATGATTTATAACAATTATTGTAATGATTTTTATTCGAGCTTCTTGATTATTTGGTTTTCTAATTTTACTGGGATGATAGTGGATGTGCCTGCTGGTACTGTGAGGAAGACTCACGTGCAAAAATCAACTGAGGAGGCAGATGAAAGTGCACCTGTGCATGAAGAGGTGAATCAGAAGATGTGACAAAAAAATCATCTCTTTTAGTTGTCAAATTGTACAAAATAAAAATTAAATAATTATATGTTTCACCTATTACCTTTAAAGAGTAACATAACCTTAGCTATCCAATCTAAGTTATTTGAGTACTATAACAAGGCCCTTTTGTCTTTTAAACTATTTTTGACCTCTATGGATGAACGCGAGCTTTATCCCTGTTTCTAATCTATATTTTCAAATGCCCCTTACAATTCTATCTTTACATGCAAGACTGCCACATTAATCTCTACTAAGTACCCAATACGGCACTGGCGGTGAGGGGAATGCAGGGGTGAGTGGAGAAGAAGGCTAGCTTGTGAATATAGCGAGGAACCTCACAATGGGTTCTTCTATAGCGACGGCAGCTGAAACACGCGGCACCACGGTCAAATGGTAAAAGCCCACCCTGATACTCAGGAAGGTTTATTTCTTCTTCGTTGCCTAATACAATATACTAGGGGCCCCATTAATATAGGTTCCCTTTGCTTATTGGACCCAAACTCTAACAAACTAATCTGCTAATTCCTCCCTTAAATCCCTCGGGTTCCTAGTCCTACTCAGCTAAACCGTAGCCTTGGTTGTGGTCTGTTTGGTGCAATGCTGCCACAAATGAGGCGACAACAGTACCCCACTAACTCTTTCAATTCATTTAATACAAAATACCCATGCCATCCCTCTTAGGCTTCATTTGGCAACAAGTCGAACCAACCCAAGGGTGATGCATCTGTGCCGATGTTCCATGTTGGAGTTTGAACCCCTTTGTTAATTTAGTTATTTGGATTGGAAGATCGAAGCAGAGCGTCGGTGTTGGTGTTGCCTTTTGTGTTAGAGCATAAATCGGCCCGTGGGCCTGCCGACCCAGGCTCCCCACCCTGCCTATATGTTTGCACTAATTCCTGTTGAGTAATACAATGAGTATCCACATTGGTTTGTTGTGACAATGTCAGTGCTGTCTACCTCTCTCCACCAACCTTGTTTAGCATGAGTGAACCAAGCATACCGAGATTGACATGCACTTTGTCAGAGAATGAGTCGGCCTCGGTGAAGTCCACATACTGCTCGTTCCCGCCTCGTCCCAGTATGCCAACATCTTCACCAAAGGTTTGTCGACCTCCGTCTTTACGGAGTTTAGGTCTGGTCTGAATATTCGCGGTGCTCCCAATTCCAACTGCCGACCCAGGTTCCCTACCATGTGCCTATATGTATGCACTGATTCCTCTTGAGTAATACATTGAGTATTCACTAATTCATACTCTGTCATTTTGGAGCAGAGCATCGGCGTTACCTTGTTGAGCGGAGCAAAACGAGACCAACGTGGAGATGACCAAGATTAATAGCAAGGGGTGAAGTACACAGCAACTAATAGTTGCGGCAGTTATGTAGGCTTTCAGTATTTTAGCAAATATTTTAAAATGTTTGGTATAAATTAAACACTACTTTAAGTTAATATCTTGAAATATTTGTTTGGGGAGAAAAATAATTAAATGAACGAGCCGTGGATAATTGCATTGAATGAATCATGAAACATTAGGTATGAGTTGGTTTCCTTTTGCCAAATATATAGCATATGCAAACGACAATGTAGAAGAACAAAAGAGCCGTGCTCCTGAGCTGAGAGAAAGGTGAACAGAGGGAACTACGGGTGCAAAGTTTGTGGCTATAGTTTGCTGCTCTTTGCAAAGAATGGAGTCACCCCTTCTTATGTAGCTGGTGCTAGTTAGGCTTGTGTGGCATCGGGGTCAGACAAGTGACCAAATATTTGAGATTGTCTAGTTTGGAAAAAACAAAGTCTGGTGCTAGGCAGGACTGAAGGACCGAAAAGATGACGTGACCGAGCTGCGAGGAACAACAAGACGTATGGGGTGATCACCTGCCGGAGAATATGGCCACTGAAGCACCAGGTTCGGTGGAAGTGTGTGTGCACAGGTGGAAGTGTATCGCCACAACTGCATCTCTTGCATTGGCCAGCCTCGTGGCCTTGATCCCTTCCAGCTCCTCATGGTCTACTTGATCATCAAACACTATTTTGGTTGCTTTACTTGGGAAGGCAAAAATGTGTTTCGCCTGAATATTACTTATAGCAGACACGAATAGCTCTGCTTGCTCTTTGCATCAGAGATTCAGAGTCACATGTGAACATTGTTGTGTGAGTAAGACTGAGGCATCAGGATTACTCATGTAAGAATTACCACTCTGGGGTGATACCACATCAATCTTGCTAGTGCATACCTGTTTAGGATATGCAGATTTGAAGAAGGGCGAGAAGGCCTGTAAAGGGTGATCGTGGTGCCCCTGTTGCTGTCCTCCTCCCATTGATTAGTAAAAACGGCCAGGAAACATCTGTACCTCTTTGGTATCCTTATCTATGCAACCAACAAACATGTCGGAACATTTGAGATTAGATATTTGAAAATATATAGAGCTGATAATGTGCACGTCAATAAAATGGAACAGTTGTGCTCTGTTTTTCACCAGATAAGGAATCAAATGGACTGGATGTGGACGGATATTGTGTTGGCAGCGAAAACAGGTAGGCCTGCACAAAATGCTAGCACCAGACGGTCCGGGGCAGTGCACAGGTGTTGCACGGTAATGTCCGGTGTGTGCACTCAAGTGCTGTCCGAGTTGGACTCAAATTCCAAGTTTGTTTAGTTTAAGTTTTGCTGATGTATTTGGAGTCTAGCCCCAGGATAGACCTCTCATTCCTCAAATACAAAGGGCCATAGCCGATGGAAGGATCCAATGTATGAATCATTATGTAACGACTTCGTCTGCATGGCGTACTGACCAGTGGGACCTCTCCGTAAGTCGGCAAGTCCAACGGTGTCTTGTACTCAGTGTAGCAACTATAAAGGTCGCGAGGGCGGGATGGTGGGCATATCTCCATACAAATGAATTCATTCCATAGTTGTTTTCTTACCAAATAGATAGAGTAGTGTTGCAATTACCTGTGATCGAGTTGAGGTTTGCTTCGATCCGAAGCATTACCGTAACATTTGGTACCAGAGCGAGTTGATCGAGGGGAGAATTTTTTTTTTCGCACTCTGATCCGGGTTGGCGCCGAAGCGGAAACCGACCAAATTCCAGTTGGAGATGACGACCTCCATGGATGATCTCAAGGCGACCGTGGAGATCCTCGCGGCGCAGCTGTCCGGGGTTCAGGACGTGTTGACCCAGATCGCCGGGTTTTAGCAGATGATGACGACGGCGCTCGACAAGCTCAGTGACCTGGAGAAGTGGCGCACCGTGGCGGAGACGTCCATGGGCTCGATGATGCAGCGGACTTAGGAGACGACGACGCGCATGTAGCAGCTAGAGTCTTGGCCTCCTCCTCCGCCACCACAACCACTGCCTCCATCGACAGCTCTTCCGCAACCGGTTCTGCTTCCACAACCAGGGGTGATGTCGCACCCGCCAGCGGGATGGATTGACTTGAACACTGCACCAGCGGCGTCGCATCATTTTGCGTCGAGCTCTCAATCGCCCCATGGCCACGGCCTACACATGGATACCCGGGTTGCTGGCATCGGCGGACCTCCTCGTCCTATGATGCCACACCCCGTCACTGGTATGCTTCCTCAACCTGATTCTGAGATCGCGCACTGCAACCGTTCGATACCGGTTCCCAAAATGGATTTCCCCAAATTTGATGGTGAAAATCCGAGGTGGTGGCGTGATCAATGTGTTTTGTTTTTCGAGGTGTATGGTGTGCATCCGATGATGAAGACGCGGTATGCTGCCCTCAATTTTCATGGACCAGCAGCAGCATGGCTCCAGACGGTTGAGTGCAGAGGCCGGATCACAGATTGGGATAAGCTGTGTGGATTGGTTTTCGCCCAGTACGATCAGGACCAGTACCCCAATCAGTTGAGGCAGTTGGAAAATCTGAAACAGACAGCATCAGTTCAGGAGTATTCTGCTCAGTTTCAGAAATTGTCTCATGGAATTTTGCTTTACAATCCAGCGTTTGATGATGTCTACTTTGTCACTAAGTTTCTGACAGGACTCAAGGAGGAAATTTGATCAGCTATAGTGCTGCATCGACCTCGCGATTTGATCACTGCCATTACCTTGGCAACTCTGCAGGAGGAGGAACTTGCAAGTACTCGACCGAAAGTATTTGGCCGAGGAGCCTCCAAATTCACAGAAAAGAGCAATTCCCTGAAGAGTGATACAACTCTAAGTGATGGAAAGACTCCTAAAGCTGAGGGATAGGAGAAATGGGCCACTCTAAAACAGTACCGTCGTAAGAACGGTCTCCGTTATAAATGTGGAGAGAAGTGGGGGGCGAATCATACTTGCCCAACCCAGGTACCACTGCATGTACTTGAGGAATTGTGGGAAGCTTTAGAGCAGCGTTCAGCTGCAGTGTCTGTTGGTGCATCTTCAGAAGCAGACGAGGGCATATTGACTGTACAAGATCAAGGCAAAACTCAGGCCGGCCGACGTCAGACCTTGAAACTGTTGGCTCATTTGGGGAAGCAACAAGTGCTCATCCTGGTGGACTTGGGCAGTATTTGTACGTTTGTCAGTGATCGCTTGGTGGATGTGTTGAATCTGCTAGTTCAAGAGTGCCTAGCGACATGTTTCAAAGCTGCCGATGGGGGTCAACTTCAGTGTAATACCATGATTCGTGGAAGGCGCTGGTGGATCCAGGGTCATACTTTCGTGTCGGATGCTCGAGTGCTGGCACTTCGATGTTATGATATGATTGTAGGAGAAGACAGCCTTGAAGCCGTCAGTCCAATGTGGGTGGACTATAAGACCAAGGAGATGCGAATCACACGTGATGACAAACAGTTAACTCTGCGAGGAGTTACAGATCAGCTCCATGAGTGTTTGGAGATACCGGGCAAGAAGCTTCAAGGTCTCATCAGAAATGGTGGTGTGGCATATTGCATTCAGCTAGACAGCATGGTGCCAACAAAGCTGTTGTCGGACAATGCACAGTACATTTGCTCGGTTGAACAGACTGACCAACCTGAGATCCCAGCAGCAGTTCAGTCTTTGGTCACTGAATACGACCATTTGTTTGCCAATCCTACAGACTTGCCACCCTCTCGAGATGCAGACCATCGAATTCATCTCATGCCGGGAGCACAGCCAGTTCGTGTGCGTCCTTATCACTACTCTTCTATTCAGAAAGAGGAGATTGAAACACAAGTGAAAGAAATGTTACAGAATGGAGTCATTCACCCAAGTGCTAGTGCCTTTGCCTCACCAGTCTTATTGGTACAAAAGAAAGACGGTTCATGGCGTTTCTGTGTAGATTATAGACATTTGAATGCAATGACATTGAAGCACAAACACCTGATGCCGGTGGTGGAAGAGTTGCTGGATGAGCTTAGTGGAGCAAAGATCTTTACTAAACCGGATTTCCGGGCAGGTTACCATCAGATACGAATGGCAGAGGGTGAGGAATATAAAAACGGCATTTAGAACTCATCAAGGACTGTATGAATTCCTGGTGATGCCGTTTGGTCTGACGAATGCACCGGCTACCTTTCAAAGTCTCATGAATACACTGTTTTCAGATCTGCTAAGGCATGGAGTATTAGTCTTTATGGATGACATCCTCATATACAGTGCCTCTTTGGATGAACACTTGATGCTCCTACGTCAGGTGTTTGAAATCTTGCATGCCAATAACTTCTATATTAAGCGCAGCAAGTGCTTTGCCCAGAATTCAGTGGAGTATCTGGGGCATGTCATTACTGCTGATGGCGTGGCTACCGACCCAAGTAAAATTCAAGCTGTGGTGCAGTGGCCTAATCCAACCAATGTCAGACAGTTACGAGGTTTTTTAGGACTGAAAGGGTATTACAGAAGATTTATCCAACACTATGGGCTGATCAGTCGACCATTAACTCAATTGCTCAAGATGAATCAGCAATTTCAATGGACGACTGAGACTGAACAAGCTTTCCAGCTGCTGAAACAACGAATGATTCAAGCACCAGTACTAGCTGTTCCAGATTTTGCCAAGCAGTTTGTATTGGAGACTGATGCTTGTGACTTTGGCATTGGTGCAGTATTGATGCAAGAGCACCACCCTATAGCGTATCTCAGCAAGCATCTTTGCCCCAAGAACCAAACACTATCTGTGTATGAAAAAGAGTGCCTAGCAATTCTAATGGCAGTGGAAAAATGGAGACCATATCTGCAACATGGGAAGTTCATAATCCGAACTGATCATAAAAGTCTGTTACATTTGACTGAGCAAAAGATAACTTCCAGATTGCAACATAAAGCTATGGTTAAGTTGATGGATCTACATTATACTATTCAGTACAAGAAGGGTATCCACAATGCTGCTGCTGATGCCTTGTCCAGATGTGAGCAGGAAGAGGATCTTCATGCTGTCTCAGAATGTGTACCAGTCTGGATACAAAAATTGCAAGAAGGTTATCAGGATAATCCAGAAGATCAACAGTTGTTCACGGAACTAAGCATTGTGGGCACTAATAACAAGGGCTATACCTTGCAGGATGGAGTCATCAGATCCAAAGGCAGGATCTGGGTGGGCAATAACACCTTGGCACAGCAGCACATTTTGGAAGCAGTCCATAATAGTGTCATTGGAGGGCACTCAGGCATCATAGGCACTTACAACAGGGTCAAATCCTTGTTTGCTTAGCTGAGCATGAAGCAGACAGTGCAGACATTCGTGCGACAGTGCCAGGTATGTCAACAAGCTAAGTCTGAACATGTTAGCCTACCTGGATTACTGCAACCACTACCGGTGCCCACACAAGCTTGGCAGGTAGTCAGTCTTGATTTTGTCGAAGGACTGCCCAAATCAGATCATTACAATGCTATATTGGTGGTAATTGACAAATTCAGCAAATATGGACACTTCATTCCATTGCGTCACCCATTTAGTGCCATTTAGATTGCAAAGATCTATTTGGACAATATCTACAAGTTACATGGACTGCCTCAAGCAATGATTTCTGATAGAGATCCAATTTTCACTAGCAATGTGTGGCAGTAGTTGTTCAAGTTAACTGATACAAAACTGCTCATGAGTTCAGCTTATCATCCTCAAACGGATGGGCAAACGGATGGGCAAACTTAAAGACTGAACCAGTGCTTAGAGGGTTTCATACGCTACACAGTGCACTCGTGTCCACGGCAATGGAGTAAGTGGCTGTCAGTAGCAGAATTCTGGTACAATACCACTTATCATTCGGCATTGGGTCATACTCCATTTGAGATCTTGTATGGACACAGTCCTCGTCACTTTGGCATTGCTAATCTTCACCTCAGTGCAGTGCAGGAATTGGAACAGTGGCTACAAGAAAGGAATTTACTCACTCGTGTCATTCAGCAACAATTGGAGAGAGCACAACAGTGGATGAAAGCACAAGCCGACAAACACCGTAGTGAAAGGATTTTTCAAGTTGGTGATATGGTGTACATGAAGCTACAACCTTACATTCAGACCTCGATTGCTCCCAGGTCGAACAAGAAGCTAGCCTTTCGATACTATGGTCCATTCAAGGTGCTAGAGAAAATCGGGGAAGTCGCTTACATGTTGGAACTGTCAGAAAATAGCAAGATTCATCCAGTGTTGCATGTGTCTCAACTGAAGAAACAGGTGCCAAGTTCTATGCTGATCTCAGACGAATTGTCTTCTATCTGCAAAGATCCTGGTTATGTCTATCAACCAGAGCAGTCTATGGCTTTTCGGCTGATCAAAAAGGGGGCTCATCCAGTCAGTCAGGTGCCGGTTAAATGGCATGAGTTACCAACAGCTCTTGCAACTTGGGAGCACGAGAGCGTCTACCAGCAGCAGAAAGCAGCCAGTGGAAGTGAATGAACCGCTTGAGGACAAGCCTGTCTTCATCAAGGGGGGAGTGTAACGGCTTCTTCTGCACGGCGTACTGACCGGTGGGACCTCTCTATAAGTCGGCAAGTCCGACGGTGTCTTGTACTCAGTGTAGCATCTATAAAGGTCGCGAGGGCGGGATGGTGGGCATATCTCCAGACAAATGAACTCATTCCATAGTTGTTTTCTTACCAAATAGATAGAGTAGTGTTGCAATTACCTGTGATCGAGTTGAAGTTTGCTTCTATCCGAAGCATTACCGTAACACATTACAATTTCTTTCCCTTTTGTTTATTTAATGTTGACTGTTGCTATAATCTCCTTGAAACTCCAATATGCTAGCCTACAAGCTTCTCGATGAAATTCGTGGGTGTTTAGATGGCCTTGCCGACACTTAACGCTAGGTCCATCTTCCTATTGGATTATTCCGGGGAAGTGTTCTTAGGTTTTACGGTGCAAACCATGCACTAGATAGTCTGGTGCAGAGCACCAGATAGCGCGCGCTCACGCTAGACATTGCTGGGTAGTCCCTTACGCATATCATCCTATGGCAGCACAAAAAGTTTGATTGTCCAGTGAATGCCTTTCGCTGATGATAGACCATCTGGTGGTCACATTTTGGCGATATGCTATCCTCCGTGTGTTTTAGCATTACGATGTGTGGCCATCTTTTGCACCAACAATATGTACAAACCGAAAGAAACTAAATAGAAATCGAATCATTTGCACCTTCATATGTAAGAAAATCAGGCTTTAAACGATTATAGTGTTCTAAGCTTGTTATGAAATGGGGCATGATGAAATTTGTTTTCGTGCAGATGTGAACATGAGTTCTGACCTTATTAGCATAGATATAAATGGACTAGTGTTCCCATGAAGTTGGTGTTCAGACATCAGACGGTTAATTTATGTTGTTTCCAATTATGGTTCACTGTGTTTTATAAAATGAAGGATCAGAAATTCAGAATCTGCTGTGTCTGCGCCTTAATTTATTGGGAGTTACTGGAATTGACCCACCACGTCCAGATAAAATACTAATCCTGCTGGTATATATATGGTAGTATCAAGATAGCTGTAGGGCCTTATGCTATATATGTCAGAAGCAAGACTAGAGACACAAAGTTGAATATAGTTTACTTGTTCATTGCAGATATCCTCCCCAGAAGAAGTGAAACGAAATGGGTGTTGATATGGCCCCGGATAGCATTATGGGATGATGCAAAAAAATTGATTGTCATTTCTACAGGACTGGAAGGCAGAGGGAATATGCACAGATCATTGTGTACAAATTCAGTAGAGGACAAGAACCGAGGCCGCGGGCAACTGGTGCTGTTTGTGTGTGCAGACCTGAATGGTATGGATGTCACCTCGCTCTCTAGGAGAGACTGTGTCAACTATATAGGCACTGCACTAGCAGCTACGGCACGACACCGAGTTCAGACTTGTGGGTAGCATAGCTCATGCACACGACTGTCCGTCTCAGGAACTAGGGAGATATCTAGTACTAAGGAAGATTAAATGTATGAAGGAACAATTACCGCGTGTCTGTAGCATAGCAAAGAATATCCTGACCAAATTAGCAACGTATCAACGAGACTGAGATAGCTGCTCAATAAAACGAGTATTGTATAAGAACTAACAGGTGATCCTGTATCTCTGCTTCATCAACTCTACATGAAGCTGGCAGTCTATCGAATATCAGTCTCTTGTGTCTGTGTGCGTGCTGCTTTCACTCCTCCCTGGCACCCTTGGTGGTCCTGCAAATCAATCTAGAACATATATCTCTTGTGGCTCGTGCTATCTCTCTGACCATTGTGAACCACTCGTGTGGTACAATCTTAAACTGTAAGTGGCTCTGGCTTCCTTTCCTCATGTGCTGTGCGTCTCTAAAAATGGTGTAATTTCTTTCCACTCGCCTTATATCCCATCTTTCTTTTTAATCTAAAAAAAGTCATATCTCCAAAACCAAGTATCATAATTAAAGTTTTATTGCATCATTGTGTTCCTTGCAATAAATTCTTAAAAAAAGATCCCACGTGAATATGTTTTCATAAATTTTTTAACAAGCATTTATCTCATCATAAACTAGCATTAATACTACATGAATATCCTATATATATTACACGATCAAGGACATCGACTAAAGGCATAGAAAAAGCAAAAGAAAAAAGAAAGAAAAAATAGGAAAAAAAATAAAAAAAGAAAAAGAAGAGAAAAGAAACGTACCCACATAATACCTGGGCTGTAGCGCTGAGGTGGTTGGAGGCCGACTCGCTTCCGACCGAAGATTGGCGGCGGGCACACGGAGTCCGCGCTATATACGAATACGAACTTGCAACGAATTGAAGCCGTCAAGCGTATCTATACATATATATATCCGTGTTCCCTGCGCCAACGAGGTGTTACCAATGCAAAGAGTTCACGTTTCAGCCGTCCCATTAATTCATTGCGATACATCCATAGCTCCAGTACGACACAGCTAAGATCATATCTCGTCGACGCACGCCAGGGGGGCTAGCAAATAAATCAATGGCGTCGTCGTTGGCGCCGTTGGCCCAGCGTCTCCTCTCCAGCTCCGTCACCTACGTCCGGCGATCCACAGGGAGCCACGAGCACCGGATCGACGGCTACTCGCTCCTCCACCAGGCGTCGAGACCAGGGGAGGCCGTCACCTCCAAGCCATTCCACGTCGGCGGCCGCAGGTTCGAGCTCCTCCTCTACCCGAACGGGATCACCGCCGACCACCGTGGCTCCCTCTCCGCCGACCTCAGGCTTGCGTACGACGACTACAACGACTACGTCCTCCCAGAGCATTGGGACAAGGCCACGCACGGGCAGGTACCACCTGAGCATCCTCGACGGCGCTGGCAACCCGGTGCTCAGCCGCGCCGTCGGGCCATGCCGGTTCCTGACCCCGGTATACCATCGGCGGTTCTATGACCGGAGGGAAGTCGAGGGCGAGGAGATTGTTAAGAGGAAGACCAGCGTCGACAAGCTCGTGGCGGTGGACGAGCTGCGGAGGTCGGCGCCGTTGATCCTTGGGAACGACGACTGCATCAGGGTCCGGTGCGATGTCTGCGTGGTGGAGACGACAGACAAGTGGTGGAGCCACCCTTGGCTCATTCGACTCCAACGCGCGATCCATGTGTTAGAAATATAGACAATTTTATCTCTAATTTAATCCATTGAAATGACATGCGTTTCCTCTGTCATTGTACAGTTTGCACTGTGCCTGCTGGGTCCTACAGCTAGATGAATTCTCTATCGCTTGTTTGGAACTCTGCATGTCTCTAAAATTTCTGCCCAACATTTCATGATTTGTGTTAACCACTCCACTTGGACATTTGTGTCACAATCACAGTTAAAGCGTGAGTTTTTTTTTTTTTTCTTGAGAGCATTGCCGCTGGTCGAGCCTGCCGCACCTCTGCCTACGGCTGGTGGGACGCACATCCCGACGAGCCCATACTGTACTCGGCGTGGGCATCGCTGTTCGAGCTGGCCGTGGAGAGGGCGGCCACCTCGCCGCTCCTCGTCACAGTCTTGGTAACTGACGACTGCTTTGCAGTCGACATCGTCGCCTCTATCAGTGTCGCATGCCTTAAAAATCGTCATCAAGATGTACAAACACATCAAGGGCGTGGTGCCCAAGGCGTTCCGAGCCGGCGGCCACAGTCGGAAGGTCACCTACCTACTACCCAACGGCTACGCGGACTCCTAGATCGGTTGGCTCAGTGTGATGCTCAGCCTGCCGGACAACCGCTGCTTCTTCCGTGACAGCGGCAGGCGGACAGCGGGCGCCACTGCGGCGCACAGTGTCTGCATCGTCGACCGGGAGGGCACCTGCTGTACAGCCGATGCGTGGAGCAACAGAATTATAGTCTCCATGGCACCTCGTTCGGGCGGATCGGATGGTTGGCATCTGCATGGATGTCATGGATCCCGCCATGGCCGAAGAAACCAAGTAGGCGCTGCATTGCCTCAAGGATGATAGCCTGGTCGCCCGGTGTGAGCCCACCATTCGGCCAGAGGTTGGACAAGGAGTCAGACCTCCGGTGTTTCCTTTGAAGATACCAAGACTAGATTTCAATTGAACAATTGAAAAGGAACATGATGCACAGACAGAGACCTAATCTTACTATGTTGTCGTTAAATTATTATTTTTCATTCAAGCTGTAAATGAAACTAAGCTACATGCACAGATTCAGACTAGTCTTACTATGTTCCGGTTTAATTTAATGTTTTAGTTAGACCTACACCGATCTTACTGCGCATGATTTTCTGTGATCGCTGTGGGCTACACAATATGTTCACTATGAAAAGGAGGCATCAGGTTCCTGCTTATAGTTTGCCTGTTTTGTAACTACATGAGGCATCATCAGGATCTGTCGTGCTACAGTTTAAATCCTGCTCTGCACAAAGCTTAGCTTTAACACCTCTACTACTTTGATGACAATGTAGTCAAAATTTTTGTCACGTGTGTCTAGAGCTTGGTATTATGGATTCACCAATTTTGAAGATATGAAAAGTGCAACTAAGCAAGGCTCTTATCCAAGAAGGCAGGCCTCAGGCCTCCAAGCTAGTGACATTAATTACCAGACTTGATATCTACAAATTTTGCAGAGTCTTCGACTTCAAAAAAATTGTGAAGACGACGAGGCTGATCTCAGAGATGTTAAGTGTAATGAGATGCTAAAAGTACTACATCGAAATTTTGAGCAATCAAAAAAGGTCTCTTAACACTTATTTCTCATCTTTTGTGTCTTTCCACCCACTGGTCTCAAATATATTTATTTCGAATAACAAAATCAGTATAGACAAGCAGATAAAATAATCATATTTTCAATGCATTCTATATCTATTCTATTGCAATGTTGTACTTTCAATTAAAGAATCCAATGATATCGCTGCGGCTTAGGCTTCCTCCTATTCATATTGATCACTCAAGCCTGCCTAGACAATAAATCCTGTGGGCTGCCCCGGAGCACACTGAGTCATCTTCTTATATAGGTGTGCACGACCCTGAACGTTGTTGAAAGAAGTTCTGAAACTTATTGCATTCGGTTTGCCCATGCATGTTTTGCTACTCGACCTGCGAACCAAATTAAGCTTTTGCATGATAGGATTCAGAGGCATCAGGTTCTGTCATGAAACAATGTCACTCTTTCCTTCGTCCTAAAGACTTTGCAAAGGCACTTCCTTACATACGATTAGTATAAAAAATGCCCGTGCGTCGAAATGAGACAAAAAGTAGTATGTCTAGGCCAATAGAGTTAATTCAACTCAAATGTTCACCTCACCAATCCTCCATCAACTTCCAGCTTCCTTGATAACTACAACTCAAAAATCCGGAGTACACGGTTCTCCCCCATTCACAACTATGTGGCACACTAATATTAATTTGGTGTCATAGTAGTTTTACTCTTTTCTATAAGCTAGCATACTGGCCTATGAGTTCCAACAGGATGTATGATTTAAGAGAAACTTAATTCATGCAGATACGCTGACCTATCATACTATGTTTTCTTTAGTTAAATTTGAAGCTGTAAAAGGAACACCTAACCCATATATCAATCTTACTGCATATGATTGCCTCACCTCTAGGCCTTTCCACGTCGGTGGCCGCAGGTTCGAGCTCCTCCTCTACCCGAACGGGATTGTCGCCGGCCACCGTGGCTTCGTCTCCGCCGACCTCAGGCTCGCGTACGATGACTACGACGATTACTTCCTCCCACAGTGTTGGCACAAGGCCACGGCCAGGTACCGCCCTAGCATCCTCGATGGCGCCAGCAACCCAGCGCTCAGCCGCACCATCGGGCCATACCGATTCCTGACCCCGGCATACCGGCAGATCTGTGACCGGAGGGAAGTCGAGGGCGAGGAGATTGTTAGGAGGAAGGCCAGCGTCGACGAGCTCGTGGAGCTAGGTGAGCTGCGGAGATTGTTAGGAGGAAGTCGAGGGCGAGGAGATTGTTAGGGAACGACGACTACCACAGGGTCCGGTGCGATGTTTGTGTGGTGGAGACGATGGAAAGTAAGTGGAGGGGCAATGGTTGGTTCATTCGACTCGAACACGCGTTCCATGGCCTCTAGGTTCTAGCTAGTGTAGTATACTATATTGTTGACAGTTATACTAACGCTATCAAGGGTATAGCCAAGTCTATCCCTAGCAACGGTGCTAGAAATGCTTGTTGATACTTCTCAACGCAATCAACGGGGTTGTCAGTCCCCATGATCGAAGTATATGGTAAGGCTTTATAGGATGAAATATGGGATTCTGCAAGCGCACAGAACTATCACGTAGCACTTTACCTGGGAGTACCAGGTGTCGAATTTATATTTTTCCAAAGGAAGGTTGGTTGTTGTGATTCCTAGGATTTGATAGTCAAGGGTCTAGATATGGATAAATGGGGTAAAACCTTAGTGAGGATAAATCAATGAAGGATAACTAATGTGGACACAGTAGGATAGCTCTAGTTAAGTTCAGGAGGCTATGGGATAACTCTAACTCGGCAGTTGATCAATTGTTTGCTATACCAAAGAGTCTGCTTTACGGAGAGAACGTGGCTGATTTAATAACTAGGCCGAACGTGGTGGAATCCAGAGGATTCTAGGGCTGTCACCACCTAGAACCTACCACAACTATCCGTGGGCCTAGCAGCACTCAAGGGTAAGATATAGCCTAAGCACCGCACTTAATCTATAAACTTACTACTCTAACTCGGTACCAAGAATTAGAGCACCCTAACCAAGAATGAGACAGGTATACAACTGCTTAAAGTATAACAATAGATAAATGAAACGGAGGATCTTTATTACCGATAAGAGCGGAGAAGAATACCGCAGAAGAGGTCACCGACAAGCCCGGCTCCTCCACAGACTTCTTCTTTCTCCTGCCTTCTCTCAAAAACACCTCAGAGAGAGCCTCCTCACTGCTCTGCTCTTCTCTAGCTAGCACTATTCCTAAGAGTAGAGCTTCACTAGAGAGAGAGAGGGAACAACTTTGGACTCATGAATGAGCTGTTTCTCTAGTGATTCCAGTTACAAGTGAAGCAAGGGGTCCTATTTATAGTGCAGGGAAGCTCCAGGGGTACTTGTAGGTGCTCCAGAGGTCGGTGGCCCGAAGTGGGAGGGCGAGCGCTCTATGGATTCACCGCCTTGCCATCTAACGGCCACGGTTCTTCCCCAAAAACGGTTGCAAGGTCAGTTGATGCCCATTTTATGGTTGTAGAGTCGGTTTGTGACCCTTGGAGGATGACATGTGGGTCCATGGATCTTTGGCATGCATCACTTGATCACCGATGGATGAAACCGACTTCGATTGATGGCCTGGATGGCTTCTGGGGACCTTCACACGGATTGTGGACATGGCAGGCGACAGAGGCAGGGCGGGCGCCCTATGTGGAGGGCAGCTGCCTCCCCTCTGATCCCCATGTGGCAGCTGAGGTGGCCTACGTGCCCGGTGACTTCCATTTTTTCCTAATTTTTGGTCCTTTTCATGCATAGACATAATTTCTTCAAGCACATGTGGAACTAGGTGAGTTTCAAAGTAAGTTCTTTGCATTTCATGTGGTTTTACCTTAATTATGGGTGAAATGTTGACTGTAAAATAGGGTGTTAGCGACCATCAACATATATATAATTTCCTCTGTCATTGTACACTTTGCACAGTGTGACCCTAAATGTTGTTGAAAGAAGTTCTCAAACTTATTGCATTCATAGGTTTCGCAACCATGCATGTTTTGCTACTCAACTAGCGAATTAAATTCAGCTTTTGCATGATAGGATTTAGAGGCAGTGAAACAGCTTCCTTTCTTCGTCCTAAAGACTTTGCAAAAGCAATTCCCTGAATAGGGATCACTAGCAAAGATGCTCGTGCACTGTAACGAGAGGACAACAGTATCTCTAGGGCAATATACTTCATTATTCAACTCAAATGTTAACCTTAGCTTCATCCATCAGCTTCCAGCTTCCACTGTTGATAACTACAACTCAAATCCAGAGGATGTGTTTGTCACCCATGCACAACTATGTGGCACAGTAATGTTAATTCGGTGTCATAATACTTTTGGTATTTTCTATAAGCTACCAAACTGGCCTATGTGTTGCAATGGGATGTACAATTTAAAAGGACCTTAATTCATGCAGAGACGCCGACCTATCGTACTATGTTTTCGTTAGTTTAATTTCAAGCTGTATAAGGAACTTTATGCACAGATGCAGACCAAGTGTCCAAGTCGTACTCAATTATTGTTCAATTTAGTTTTTTATTAGATCTATATATCAATCTTACTGCATATGATTCTGTGGATCGCTGTCTATGTGTACCACAGAACAAGTTATAATTCGGTGATCGCTGTCTATATGTACAACAGTACAAGATAATGCAAACCCTAGGCCTGCATAAAATTTACTGTTGGTCATGCTTGACTTGAATGCCTCAAGCTTGCTGTGTATATATATGAGCACAAGCACAATGACATAGAACAGATATAAAGACGAACGTAAATACAACGTACAATCCAGGCTATACAGGATGTTCATGTGGAAAGGAGGCATGATGTCCTTTTCTAGGTTCCCGCGAATAGTCCCCTGGTTTTGTTACACGGTCAGATTGAGAGGAACCAGGATCTGTCAAGCAACAGTTTAAATCGTGCTTTGCTCAAAGCTTAGCTTCAGTACTTATATGTGAAGTGTGTTGCCTGCCGAATGGTGTTTGTTCTTGCATTGCCAATGTTGTCATAAATTAGAGCTTGGTAGTGGGGATTCACGAGTTTTGAGGACATGAAAAGCACAACTAAGCAACGCTCCGATCCAAGCACACATGCTCCCTGTGAAGCCCCAACAAGTCACTCCCTCTGGCTGATATCACGGGGCTCCAAGATAGTGACATTATTAGACATTATTAGACTATATATCCAAATATTATCCGAGCCTTCATTTAAAAAAGAATAAAGGTGACTTGTAGTCGATTGGACATAGAATGTAATGTTAAGGAGTAAAAAAGGTCCCTTTTGTAACAAGAAAGGGTTCTTAACAATTATTTCCACTAGTCTCAAAGAGATTATCTCTAAGAATAAGATTTATACACACAAACAGATAGAGTAAATATTCATATTCTCCATGCATTCGATCTTCTAATATATATAGTAATATAATGCTGTACAGTCTTAGTGTACTACTAGCAAAATTATTAACTTGTCTTGAGACATCAGGCATGCATTAGTGTCCCCCATATTTAATTTGATCGTTAGCCTTCAAGACAATGAATACGTGGGCCGCCTCAGAGCTCACCGAGTCACCATTATATATAGGTGCACAATGACCTTGAACATTGCAGAAAGAAGTTATATATGATAGGGTTCAGATGATTATTGCACTCATAGGTTTGGCCACCATGCATCTTTTGTTACTTGACCTGTGAACCAAATTCTGCTTCAGTACTTAGGATTCAGAGGCATCAGGTTCTATGGTCAAACCATGAAGATGTTAGCTTCCTCCTGTAGACTTGATTGAAGCACTTCCAAGAATTGGAATCCTTGTGCCATGGCTCATGCCTTCGTGATGTACACCCAGGTTGTGTTTACGTGTCTTCCTATAATTTCTGGGAGAAACAGATGCAGATAATCGTTGGCAATCAAGGCAGGCTGCCCAGTTTCAGATCGACCAGGCTGGAAGATGCAGAGGCCTGTTTTATATACGTAACAGATTAGACATAGAATTTAATTTCCTAATCCAATCCAAAACAGCGTGCCCGGTTGCTTCTTATATAAATAGTCCATCCATCTCAGGCCAGGATTTGGATTGGCACGTACGCATCTGCCAATATGTGCTGTGCCACATCTGCTGATATAAAACAATCAAAATCACTGTGGCTTTAAGAATGCAATGATATCACTGTGGCTTAGGCTTCCTCTATCTGTGTTGATCATTGAAGCCTGGCAAGATAATAAATACAGTGGGCCGCCACGGAGCTCACCGAGTCTCCATCTTATATAGGTGCACAGTGACCCTGAACGTTGTTGAAAGTTCTGAAACTTATTGCATTATTAGGTTTCGCCACCATGCATGTTTTGCGACTCGACCTGCGAACCAAATTCAGCTTTGGCATGATAGGATTTAGAGGCATCAGGTTATGTCATGAAACATCTTCCTTTCCTGTGTCCTAAAGACTTTGCAAAAGCAATTCCTTGCATAGGGATCACTAGCAAACATGCTCGTGCGCTGCAACGAGAGGAAAACCAGTATCTTTAGGCCAACAGACTTAATTCAACTGAAATGTTAACCTCACCTTCTAGCTTCCGCTGTTGATATCTACAACTCAAATTCAGAGTATGTGTTTGTCCCCCATGCATAACTATGTGGCACAGTAATGTTAATTTGGTGTCATAATATTTTTGCTCTTTTCTATAAGCTAGCAAACTGGCCAATGTGTTGCAATGGGATGTACATTTTAAAAGAAACTTAATTCATGCAACCTATCATAGTATGTTTATGTTAGTTTAATTTCAAGTGGTAAAAGGAACTTTATGCACAGATGCAGACAAAGTGTCCAAGTCTTACGGTTGAAATTTGACTGAGCAGAATTCTACGGCTGAATTGTTGTGAGAGGAAAATACTGTTCTGTGGTTGAAAATAAGCTAAACCTAACTCAAGTGAACAAGCAATTATCGTTTAATTTATTTATTAGACATATATCAATCTTACTGCATATGATTCTATGGATCGCTATCTATGTGTACAGCAGAACAAGTTATAATTCGGTGATCGGTGATCGTTGTCTATGTGTACAAGAATACAAGATAATGCAAACCTTAGGCTTGCATAAAATTTACTGTTGGTCATGTTTGACTTGAATGCCTCCAACTCAAGCTTGCCGTTTATATATAGGAGCACATGCACAATGACACAGAACAGATATAAAGACGAATATAAATACAAGAAGCCAGGGCTACACAGGATCTTCAATGTGGAAAGGAGCCATCTGCCGTTCTATACAGGCTCCCGCGTCTAGCCTCCTTGTTTTGTTACACGGTCAGATTGAGAGGCATCAGGATCTGTCATGCAACAGTTTAAATCCTGGCTTGCTCTATGTGAAGAGTGTTGCCATTGATCCGAGCAGACAAGATCCTTGTGAAGCCCAACAAATCACTGCTCTCACTGATATCACAGGGCTCCAAGCTAGTGACATTATTAGATTTGATATCTAAAAATTATCCTAGCCTTCATGTAAAAAAAATAAAGGCGACATGTAGTCGATTGGACAATCTATATAGAATGTTATGTTAAGTAGAAAAAGGTGCCTTTGCGTAATATCAAAAAGTTTGTTAACAATTATTTCTCATATTATGTCTTTCCATTCCACTAGTCTCAAAAAGGCTTCTCTCTAAGAATAAGATCTATACACACAAACAGATAAAGTAAATAGTCATATTCTCCATGCATTCGATCTACTAATATATAGCAATGCTGTACTGTATACTAGCTAAATTATTAACTTGTCCTCAGTCATGCATTGGTATCCCACCTAATTATATTGATAGCTCAAGACTTCAAGACAATGAAAAGCATGGGCCGCCTCGGAGCTCATCAAGTCACTGTCTATATGTAGTTGCAGAATGACCTTGAACATTGCAGAAAGAAGTTATGATAGGGTTCAGATGCTTAGTGCACTCATAAGTTTGGCCACCATGCATGCTTTGTTACTCGACGTGCGAACCAAATTCAGCTTCACTACTGTAGGATTCAGAGGCATCAGGTTCTGTCGTCAAACCATGAAGATCTTATCTTCCTCCCCAAGACATGACTGAAGCACTTCCATGAATAGGAATCCTTGTGCCATCGCTGATGCCTTCGTGATGTACACCCAGGTTGTGTTTACGTGTCTTCCTATAATTTCTGGAAGTCTCGAATGCAGATAATCGTTGGCAGGCTGCCCAGTTTCAGACCAGCCTGGAAGATGCAGAGGCCTGTTTTACATACGTAACAAATTAGACAGAGGATTTCCTAATCTAATCCAAAACAGAGTGCCCTGTTGCTTCTTATGTAAATAGTCCATCCATCTCAGAAGCTCACTCACTACATGGACAGCCGCCTTGGTTACATCTACCCCATGATGAATGGTAACACATACACATCGGATATGAAATTAGTTGATCTAGAAGAGACAAATGCAACTGGCTACACAACGTTCGCCCGGCGCAGGGTGGCCTGCACGAAAAACATGGCATCCGGACTCGATGAGGCACACAAAATGATCAACAACCGTGGTGGGTACCAGAATGGCATCATCTTGCTCTTCTCCGATGGGTTGATACACACAGAAGACTTCTTTGATGGAGCCGAAAACTTCAAGTCCAATGTTCCTGTCCACCTATTTACTCTCGGCGGTATTGAGTATAACCAGGTACCTTTAACAATTACTACTAATTATTGTAGGTCTTCTGTAAAAATTCACGAAATGTACTAGGACGAATTAAAGTTCGTTCTCAAGATTATCAGCAACCGCTAGCCGTTAATATGGTAGGCATTAATCACGGATCGCTAATAATAGCCATATCTACCATGTTGCTTTAAAAAGACTACGCATATCTGTTATTATGAAAAAAAATCTATAAAGTGACCCTTAAATTTATGTTAAATTTCCCAAGTTATCATTATGAAATAAAAATAAAATAATTTCTGTATTTTGCATCTAAATTACTGTATGGGCCATTCTAAAAGATGATTGAAATTAATATTTAAATTGTTTCTAAAATTCCCAGCTCTCATTACGAAAGATACATCACCAGAATCCTTATGTTTGCCAGGTGTCAAGATGTTTGTCGAGTGCACTTTATTGGGCACTAGGCAAACAATATCTTTGCCGAGTGTCACATAGAAGCACTGTAACCTTCAAATTTGTTTCTTAAATACCCAATCCTTTCCCCGCAAAAAAATAAATAAAATAATCCTGCTATTATAAATAAATAATACTTACCTTAGTCATGATAAATAAATAATACCAAATCACATATAAATATCAAAATAAGCTATTATGAAAAATATTTCTGTAATAATAATTTACACTATATATGTTCTAAATTACACAATTTTAACATTTTTAAATTATTGTTACTTTATATAATTTTATAAACTTTTATTAGAATATTGTAACATGTAAAATACGTTAATTTAATTATAAGGACTCCTGTTTTATAAAATAATAGTACTACACGTAAAATTCTTCAGTGCGGTGAACCCGATATCTTGAGTTCCACTGGGGACGGAAACAATTGCTTACGCCATTATAGTAACTAAAAGTGTAGTGTAGAGCCTAGAATATAATTTTGAATAACATAAGGAAGTTACGTTTTGTGTGAAACATAAAACAACCACTTGAGTTTATTCTTAACAATTGCATATTGACAAGTAATATGGCCAAAAGTGGAAGACAAAATACAGATTGTTGATGTCATAGAACAGGATACAACAAGTGCAAACGGAACTTGAGCTTAGGTTTCAACTAAATACATATGGTGATCTAAATAAATGTAATGCAAATGATGACAACACATATCTTAATAGTTAATACTACTAGCCGGAGAACCTCAAGCTAAATATCTGTCCATTAATTCAGTAGGCTCTAATCATCATCATTGATAATAATATCCATTGAATCTATTCTATTTTATAATGAGAGTTGCCAATCAGCTATTATGAAAAACATAATAACTTCTAAATCTACATCTAAACTACCGACATCACTGAAAGATAATTTTAAGCAACCCCTAAATTTGCTTGTAAACTATACTGATGCCAAGACTGTAGCTCTCGACTAAATTACTCTCATATGTGTTAAATTAAAATTTCTCACTTTGTACTACAGACATGAACTATTATGGAAAAAACTAAATTACTATAAGGTGCATTATATGTTTAAAAATTATCTAGTTAGACTACCGTTGGATTGAAGTTTAACATTAAAGCTAGGTATCAGAATCCATACAAGAATATTTTAGCACAAATATATATTTATATAGTTTATTGGCCACAAAAGGAATGCTAACTTAACAAACCATCATGTACCAGTGATGATAATTCATTTTACATTATATTTAAACTCTGTGGCTGCAAATTTTGCAAGACGCTAATTTAGCTAAGTTTATACATTTAATATGATGCCATATAATTGTTAGTGTAATTGTATATCGTGTATTTTTAATAAAATACTACTACTACTACCACTACTATAGACTAGTACAAAAAAGATTTTTAGGAACATCTCTCTTTTCTATCAGAGGCGGTTAAACTAGCACCCCGCCTCTAACGTCTCCGGGAGCACTGTAGCTCAATAACCGCTGCTAAAAATCCATTTTCAGGGACAGTTCTGTTAAGAAATTTGCCTCTAAAAATGTATGATTTTTAGAGGCGGTTCTCTTAAGACAACCGCTTTTAAAACTCTATTTTCAGGGGCGGTTCCATTAAGAAATCCACCTCTAAAAATGAGTGATTTTTAGAGACGATTCTCTTAAGACAACAGCAATTGAAATATATTTTCAGAGGCGGTTGACTAAGTCAACCGTTCTTAAAAATAGCTGCAATACAAATAAATTCATATCTTTTTAAATTAAAGTCAGACGCAGACAAACTTTATATCAAAATTGTATAGCTCGACGAGATCTAAAACTTTTTAGTTGATAGATTTTTCGTTTGAGATCATTTAGGGTTCGAAATATATAAATTAAGTCTTAGATTTTGAATTTCAGATTTTAAATTTTTTCAAATGACCTTAGATGGAGAAATGTTCTGCATCAAAGTTGTAGTACTCGATGAGATCTCAAACTTTGTAGTTGAAAGTTTTTTCATTTGAGATTGTTTATGAGTTAAAATATTGATAACAAAATTCATACACATATGAGTATAAATAGACTACTTCATAAAACTAGACACAAGTGAATGTGTGGTGCAGTGGTATGGGAGGCATCGCGCGAGGCAGAGGTTTTGGGTTCGAATCCGGCACTTATTTGAAACAAAGTGCAAAATAAATTCCGTGAGCTGTGATGGTCCTTAGCGCTTCGGGCTATATTAAAACTATATTTTTATTATGTTTTAAATGATTTTTTAAAAGTTTGGAAAATTATATTTAGGGACGTCTTCTGAAAATTGATTTTTAGAGACGGTTTTAAAACCATTATGAAAATCACTTATCTTTACAATCGGTGGCATAGTGGTGGTTTTAAAAACTGTTTCTGGAGATAATTCTCCTAGTCCTAGTTCAGGTATTTGTAAGTAATAAAAGCTAAAGATGACACTGTTCAGGAGTGATCATCAAGAATAGGGATCCTAGGATGAATGGCCAATTCTCCATATATTGATTTACAGAAAACCATCCAAGTGACGTGGTCATGGTGTATGCCTTTGACTGCACCGAGTCTACCCTGGCCTGGTCCAAGGCGGATGGCTCGATCTTTTGGATGGTGCCCGGGAAGCTTACCCGCTTGGTTGACAGCTGTATGGATTACATGAGGCAGCTGAATGGATATAGGTTATAGGGTATTACTTTAGGAAACGTACTAGGTGATACAAAAGATAACCAACTAATTAATTCTACATATTAAATTTGCATGGAACTTTTAACGCTTATGTTACATAACATTTTGCTTCATCTACTAAAAAAAGTGAAACATAACATTCTAGAGCACATATTGATGGTATAGTCTATGAAATCAGAACTAATTGGTGAAAACCATGACCGACTTTTGCTAACTTTTGTACATGCCTTTCTGTCTCATGTGCATATATTAGGGTCTTCATGCCATTGCGGTAAACTCCCCAGGTGGGAAGTTTCACACTACCCCGGTCCCGGAAAGGCCAATGTTGTCTCCACATTTCTCATTGCTACTGGATAGCATCTTTGATTGTACCACATTCGAAGATGAGAATCCTCCTAGTCTTAGTTCAGGTATTTATATGTAATCAAAGTGAAAGCTGATACTGCTCAGTAGTGTCATCAAGAAGATGAATAGTAGGATGTATGACCAATTCTCATACTTATTTACAGAAAATCAGCCACTTGATGTTGTTTCGTTATATGCCTTTGATTGCACTGAATCTACTCTGGCCTGGAAGAAGATGGATGGCACGATCTTTTGGATGGTGCAAGAAAAGCTCACCCGCTTGGTCGACAGCTGCATGGGTTACATCTACCCCATGTTGACCCCAAACACATTCACATCGGATATGAAGGTAGTTGAATCTTCAGACATGGTAACTGGCTATAGGTCGTTTGCGAGGCGCAGGATATCCAGTACAAAGAATATGGCTTCTGGCCTTCCTGAGGCACATAAGATGATCAGGAACCGGGGTTACTGAAATTGCATCATCCTGTTCTTCTCAGATGGGTTGATAAACAAGGGTGACTTCTTTGATGGAACAGAGAACTTCATCTCAGAAGTCCCTGTGCACACGTTTACTCTTGGCGGGGACGCATATAACCATGTACGTATAAATTTAGAGCAAATAATCCAGTAATCATGGTTTATTATTTTTTAACCCATATATGATGTATATGTATATGTTATAGGGTCTCCAAGCCATTGCGGATAATTCTCCGGGTGGGATTTTCAACTCCCTTCCAGTTCCAGATAGACCTGAGTTGTCAGCACCCTTCTCAGCACTACTTGATAGCCTTCTCAGGAGTACCAAGGAGAACTGAATTTATCAATAATGCTAGTAGTGTTCCCATGCAAAAGTAAAATTTACAATTCATTAAGATTTACGTCTTATATATTGTATAACTATATTTGTGTCACATAATGAATTAGTGGTGGTTTGTATACGGACACTTAGCTTGCCTGGGGATTTGTATTTGTTATGCTGTTATAACTGGCTATGATGACTATTTGAAACTTTTGATGTGATCAGATTTAATACTAATATGGCAAAACCATTTGATCGTTTCAAAATACTTTTATAAGTGGTTTATGTTATTAACTACCTCCGGAATAATTAATAGAGGCAAGGGTATTATGTTATTAACTACCTCTGGAATAATTAATAGAGGCAATGGTATTACAGAAACCACTTGTAGAAAATAAATACACTTGAAGTTGATTAAGGGGCTACCGACACTGTAAATCAATGAAGTAACCTTAAGCCAACCACGAGTGTAAAACATATTTTTGCTAGGAGAGTTCTCAAGCTGAAACTTGAGAAACATCATTGACATTTTGTAGGGACAAGTAGGTAGACATGGCTGGGCTAGTCGCCTCTACGAAATTGAGCCTATAAGTAGCAACTGGAAACCATTTGTGATTGTGTATGGAAGTCATAATATTTATGGCATGCATGGAACAACTGGCTGGAAACTAGAAATTTCCTGGCGGTGCGAAACCGACAGAAAAATACCTAATACCGACAGGAAAACACCGGCAGAACTAAAGTGAGGGAAATAAAATTTTTCTATCGGTGAGACAATTTTATTATCGGTACAGGTCGACAGGAAAAATGTGTTGATGTTGATAGGAAAATTCGATCACACCAGGTTTTGATTTTTTCCACTGTCGTAGTAGCCCGACAGGGAAAATGTGGACACCATAAAAAACTAACAAGAAAAATAGGATCAATAAAACAATTTCTGTTTGAATTTAAATTATTTATACAGTAATCATATAACACATTAAACAGGTCGAAGAATATAAATGAGACCATCAGTTAAGAATACCATATTATATATATATATATTATAATTGCCGAAATCATCAACATTATGTACAAAATTTGTACAAATATTCTCTAAATATTTGCAACCAATACAAGAGCCTCTCTGTTATCTCCTATTAGCCTAGCAGACAATGTAGCAGCTTAATTCCATTGCTGCTATATATATTATAAGGATTTTATCCTATCTTCCATGAAGACCTCACTGTTTATCTTCCATCTTCATCATCAATGATGAAAACCTGCAACAAAACATTACGCCCATTAGTGACCTTACAAATGTTCCATTTCTCAAGTAAGTGAAAGTGATTTCTGGAAAAACAAGCAACATCTCTCTGCAGCTACTCTTATTTATATAATAAAATAATAACATTACGGAAAAGGTAAGAGCTTTTGTGCAAAAAGGCATAGCCTTATCTCATCTCACATCCAGAAAATGTCTAACTAAAGTACAGGGGATTAAAGAACAAATATATGAGCAATGATTGGGCATATCTGAAGCAAAATCTGGCAAGGGGATTAATCAGTCCATACCTGGCAGTCGCACTTGATTTGGAGGGTTCTTTATCGCTGGAAACGGCGAGCACACAGGACCAGGGTCGTTGCCTCAGTGCCGCGTTACCGCCCGTGGTAAGCACTGCTGCCTCGGGGCCGCGCCATCACATGGGGCCGGGCCGCGCCGTCACACGGGGCTGCGCCGTCGCCTTGCAGGGAGGTTGCATCGGCTGAGAGATGAGAGGATGGAGGGGGGTGTACAGGTCTAGGGTTTGTGGCGTGGTGCTTATATATGTCTGTCCACACAACACGATCGTTCTTGGGCTAGGTAAAAGGCTGACACAGCCCAGGCCCTTAGCTGTTGTGTTTCGGTCTGGTCATCCACGTAATTAATTTTTTTTGTCAGTATTAGCTGAACACACAATGGAATAACAAATATTTCTGTCGGTTACACAAATACCGACAAAAAAATTGATTTACTCCGTCGGCCTCGAGTTTCCGACAGAAAATTGCATATTTTTTTTTGGTCGGTTGGTCTTAAACCGACAGGAAATCTTTTGTTTCGAGTAGTGCGTACATGCAATGGAAAGTGCAGATCAAATTTTAAATGTGGATTTGCCATGGTTATCCATATGGGGGAGAGAATGTATTTTCCATCCATGATAGACATGAGTTTGCCATCGTTATTCATGTCGCTCAATGTAATGTTGATTATTACTGCCTCGTGAGTCATGTCGCGCAACTGGTATATACGAAGTATGCCATTTGCCAACTTAGTCAGCCGCTACTTACTCGACTCCATTTGTTTTTGATGATATAGCCGGTTGCTGCAGACCATGGAAGAAATGGACATCACTACCCATAGCCTTCGTCATGATAGATATGCTAATCTTCGAAGGAATCTCCTTGTTTTTATTATTCACTATATTCGTGGGCAATCTCCGTGTTTTTCTTAACTATCTTAGCCACTGGCGGATGACAGCTGACTAGCTTTAGGTGTTGCTTCCTGCATTAGGTGGCATCTTTAAACGAATGGGCCTATGGTCCAATGGTAGGACTGTCCAGTGGAACATGATTCACCAGGATTTAAATCCTGGTTGTCACACCTTTCCTGCGTTTATTTCAGGACTTAACGGCGTTGTGCTTTTAGTGGTAGGCGACGTTCCCGTCGACAGCGAGGCACCTGTGGCGACTTCGTCAATCTCAAGATTTGCCGGCGCAGTCCTTCGGAGGTGCTCATAGGGGTAAGGTTTACGTGTGTGTATTCTTAGGGGTGAGTGTACGTGCGTTGTGGACTTCTGTGTCTGTACTGTGTAATTCGTAAAAAAAGATGGCATTTTTGACGAGACAGACTGGCAGATGGCGTCTTAAACTAGACTAGGCCACTGTACATAGTATGATGTTAATTTGTATTTAGTCCCTGGGGAAGAGTCACGGAAAACCTTATTCTGTGCGTTTATTATACTATCAATTTATACATTTGGCAATGACTGCAATGAGGTATGCCATGACACATTCTTATATCAATTCAATTTTCGTAGTTATGCACTAAAAAGTTTATTTCCTGTGATATAATATAATATACACGATACCAACAATATAATTGTTAAACTAATTAGCTATAAGGGCTTCCATTAAAGAATCATGCGAATATAACTAGATTATTGCTTGAGATATGCGCTTCCACAACTTAGCTCGATGGATGCATGTATCTGAGGTTGCTGTACCTTCCTTTGTAGTTCATACCGTGTTCACCGCTATTTCAGCAATCCCAGCTAAGTGTGCACATGCACATGCCCGATCGATTCTTTTCCTTTTTTCTACCAGAAAGTCCATGAACGATACTGGACGCAAGAAAATTGAATGCCATCATGTGGACTTGAGCATTCAAGTATTTTTTATGATAATATTTGAGCATTGAAGTCAAAGGCCAAGAATCTGGTCTTCTTTCATTTGGCTTACTTAGTCCACCAAAGAATCATCCGAATATAACTAGTTTTATTGCTTGAGATCTGCGCTTCCACAACTTGTTGGCTCCATGGATGCATGTATCTGAGCTCGCTATATCTCCCTCTTTAGGTCATTCTGAGTTCACCGCAATTTCAGCAATTCCAACAAAGCGTGCACATGCCCATATCGATTCCTATTTATTTTTCTACCAGCAAGTCCATGATTGATACTAGACACAAGGAAATTGAATGCAATAATGTGGACTTGAGCATTGAAGTCTTTATTTTTTATGATAATACTTGAGTATTCAAGTCAAAAGCTGACGATCAGATCTTCTTTCATTTGCCTTAATTATCCATTAAAGAATCATACGAAACTAGTTTAATTGTTTGAGATCTGTGCTTCAACAAGTTGGCTCGATGGATGCATGTATCTGAGCTAGCTATAGGCAGCTTCGTCTTTCGTTCATACCGGGTTCACTGCTATTTCAGCAATCCTAACTGAGCGCTTGCACATGCATGGCCAGATCGTTGTTTATTTTTCTTTTGCTAACAGCAAGCCCATGTCTCCATAATTGATAATGGATTACATTAAATGTCATCATGTGGACATGAGCATGCAACTAAGCCTACCATCCGATCTTCTTTCATTTGCCTTACTTAATTAGTTCATTAAGGAAAGGAATCATGTGGATTTGTGTAGTATTATAACCAAGTACTACACTAGTTTTATTGCTTGAGATCTGCGCTTCAACAAGTGGGCTCGACGGTTGCATCATGCATGTATCTGAGCTAGGCAAATCTATCTCTTAACTTTGAGCTTCCTAAGGAACTTCAAGGTATTAAACTTTTCTAATTGCTATTGTTTGGTCAGATTTGTGTGTTTTTTTTCCAAAACGAGTTTTAGAGGCAGGGATGGGATTTGTTATCCCGACAAGGATATGCAAAGGGCATAGCGGGCGAAGGCTATTAAGGAGAAGGGCCTTTGCTCGTCTGAGCACTATTACCGAGGCACAAGGTTCTGGGTAGTTAAGGCAATAAGTCTCTTTTTTTCATGGTACAAGAGCTCCTCTTTTATAGGGTACGATTAAATACATTTCACTGTATACTCCTTCCAGATAGAAAAAGAATGTCGTTTAGGACAGCAACACGGTCTCCAAAGCACGATTTTGACTTCATATTTCTATAAAAATATTTACTGAAAAGTGATATATGTATATTTTTATGAAAATATATTTGAAGAAAAATCTATTTATATAGGTTTCATATTTCCAAACTCAACAATTTTAAAGTTATTCATGATTTATATTCCCAATGTTTGACTAAGACCTTTTTCAAAACGATATTTTTTTTCCTATACGGAGGGAGTATTTATGCACTCTATCATTACTAGAGAATGCACCTTCGGATTTTTGCTTTAATCCCTATCGTCTCGGGGCCCGGGACTAATATCAGCATTTATCCTGGGTCCAACGGCTAAGGGCATGTACAACCCACATACAGGGTGCTGTCTGTAAGTTTTTGAAGTTTGAACACAGACAGCTAAATAGACGGATCATACAATGGACATCTTTTTTGTCGTCTATAAGCTATTTAATGTTATGCATGTGGTTAAGATCAACCATGAATAACATTTTGTATACCATTGTGTTGCTATTTGATAGATAATGGATCAAATTTAAATAAGATAAAATGAGTACAATATTTTTAAGAATCATTAATATAAATGATATATTATACATTCAGTCATAAAAAACAATTGTCCAATCAAAAGCAACATTCGATTATTTTCATGTGAATGTTAGCTGTTAGTCTCTGGCAAATGAGTTATGAACTGACGTTCTCTTTGTCCTCATCTCAAACTCTGCATCCTGGATGTGCTTCCCTGTATAGCTACTGCATGTGCTTGCTTGCTTCCTCGTCAGTGTTCAGACTCAGAAACATGGGTAGAAGACATCAAATGCCAGGAAGGCATCACCCATAGCGTGCCGCCCCGCCGAGAAGGGACGGCCCCTGCCCTGAGCCCTAGGACCGGCATCAAGCAGCACAGCGGCCACGCCGGCGCCAAGCTCGTGGGGAGCACAGACAACCAGCACGGAGTTGGCGACGCCAGCGCCGCGCGTTCCGCGGCAGTAGCGAAGGCCGCCAGGGGATGAATTTTGGCGTGCCCAAACTAGAATCCGCAAGTGCCCGCACAGGATCAGATCGCTCTGTCAAGTCTAGAAGACAAGGTCGTACAGCCTCCGTTTGCACGCCAAACTAGGGTGTTTTCTGTAAAAAGATCAATACACAGACGGCAAATAGACGACCGCTGTACGTGCCCTAATGCAATAGAGGGACCATTAGTCCTAGTCGATGGATTCAATTGGGACCAAAGGTCACACACACACTTTGGTCCAGGGGAGGTGCGCTTAGACTTGGATGGTCAATGGTAAGGATAGGGAAGGAATCGGCTACTGTAGCCCCCACAGACACTGTAGCATCTTCGGAGAACTGTAGCATTTTGTTTTTTTTTGTTTTTCATTTTTTGCCAACGTTTGCTTCTTAAGCAACTTTGTCATCCAAATACCAAACAATGCATGTGAGTAGTAAAACAGCCAAGGCCTGTCAACGGGCACACCATGTTACAGACAACACAACGTTCCGTTATTACATTATAAGCAATAAAAGAAGGAAGGTGTTCAGAATGATGGTGTCCATGCGAGCAGGTAGAAAACATAAGAAATTCATGGATAGTATTGGTAAATTCAGTTCGTCTTGGTGCCCAAGAGGAGGGTATCAAGTATTTCTGAGAAGTGCGCGGACAGCTTGGGTCTTTCTGGAACTGGAGTGGAGTGGAACTTCCCACCCCGAGAATTATCCGCAATAGCTTTGAGAACCTAGCATCACATATATGACAGAAGGATTGACTTAATAATAAATCAATAAACCATGATGTTGACAGGATTAGCTCTATCATGACACTTACGTTGTCATATGCGTCCCCGCCAAGAGTAAACGTGTGCACAGGGAATTCTGACTTGAAGATCTCCGTTCCATCAAAGAAGTCTCCCTTGTTTATTAACCCATCGGAGACGAACAAGATGATGCCGTTTAGATTACCTCGGTTCCTGAGCATTTTTTGTGCCTCGGCAAGGCCGGATGCCATGTTTTTCGTGCAGGATAACCGGTACCGCGCGAACGCCGTCCATTCTGTAGAGTCAACTACCTTCATATCCGACGTGTAATTGTTTTTCTCCAACATGGGGTAGATGAAACCCAAGCACCTGTCTTTCAAGCGGCTGAGCCTCTCTTGCACCATCCAAAAGATCGTCCCCACCGTGTACCAGGCAGCGGTAGCGTCGGTGCAGTCAAACGCATACACAACCACCACGTCAAGTGGCAGCGTTTCTGTAAACCAGTAGAATTGGTCATTCACATATATATTCTATTTTCCATCTTCTTGATTATATCACTCGGAGCCGTACCCAGCCTTCAGTTTAGTTACTTATATAATATATATAAATACCTGAACTAGGACTAGGAGATTCCTCGTCTTCAAATGTGGTGCGATCAAAGATGCTATCCAGTAGCAACGAGAAACGAGCAGACAGCATTGGCCTTTCCGGAACAGGGATAGTATGGAACTTTCCACCTGGGGAATTCTCCGCAATAGCACGAAGACCCTAATATATATACACACACAACGGATACAGGCATATATTGATCAATATAAGTTGGTCATGGTTTGACCTTTAGTTCTGATTTCATAAATCTGTGTTCTAGCATGGCTAAGGGGGTGTTTAGTTACATGGATGTAAAGTTTTTGGGTACTTAGCACAAGTGTAACTTTAGCAATTAGTGTCCAATCAAGGACTAATTAGGCTTAAAAGATTCGTCTCGTGATTTAAATGCAAACTGTACAATTAGATTTGTATTTAAAAAGAAATTTTAAAGTTACACTCCATTATGTTTCATAGCTATAGAGGAGGAAAATTTGGAATCAAATTTAGGAGTTATTTTAAATTATCTTTTAAAATGGCAAATATGGTAACTCAGATGTAAATTCAATTGGATATTTCAATTCATCTTGGATAGTGATTAGAGGATACAAAACTACAAGCTACTTGTTTTTTATTATTTTAAGAATTTTCAGTGTTTATCAATTTTCCTAGAAGATTTGGCTATAACTAGATATGTGGAGGTTTCGTACGTTCAAGACCATCAATTAATAATATATTCAAGATACCTGGTTATACTCAACCCCGCCAAGGGTAAACGTGTGGACGGAAACTTTGGACTTGTATTCTTCGGCTCCATCAAAGAAGTCTCCTTTGTGTTTCAAGCCGTCGGAGAAGAGCAAGATGACGCCATTTGGGTAGCCACGGTTGCTGATCATTTTGTGTGCCTCATGGAGCCCGGAAGCCATGTTTTTCGTGCAGGCCACCCTGCGCCGTTCGAATTCACTGAACTTCTTTGATTCTGTGTCTGCTGGGTCAACTAATTTCATATCCGACGTGTACGTATTATTGTCCGCCATGAAGTAGATGTAACCCATGCAGCTGTCGATGTAGTGGGTGAGCTTCTCTTGCACCATCCAAAAGATTCCATCATCCACTGTGTACCAGGCTGATGTCCAGTCGGTGCAGTCAAATGCATACAAAATCACCACATCTAGCTGCCCCGGCCCTGCAGACCAGTATCGACGATTGATCAATATTCGTAGATATCTATACTTTGTAGCGTGCATGCATGTTTTTATTTATTTATAATCTACCTGAAATGGAACTGACGAGAAGCTGGTCTGGAGAAGGGAGCTGGGACGACAAGTCCTCGACCGAGGAATTTAATTCTAGCGCGCCGAGAACCTACCATAAACAAATAGAAGAATATGCGCAAATTAATCAATATAATCATCTTGACCCTTCCATGTAATACACTCCGTAAAGAGATTATAAGAGATCTTGCTGATGCATATTATTCGAGGTGCAAAAAAAAAAACATGCCTAACCTATATAATAATTGTTGTTTTCCATGCGCATGGGGCTGGGATTTCAATAGATTTTTTTAAGACTACATAGTACAATGTAGACGCCCACAACACGCATGTATACATTTACCCCTATGCATATTTATGTAGTCTAACGCTCGAAGAACTACATTAAACCTAAAGTATTTGGTTTCATAGGTTCGTTAATGGAACACCATTTGAAGCATCCTATAGCATCCACATTCTATCAAAATGATCGTACCTGGCCAATTCGGTCATCATCAGGTGCTTTTGACAGTTTTTTAATTTCTGCATCTAATTCTTCCAGTTCATTAACAACCTCCTTCGTAGATGGCCTGTTGTGACGGTCCCTTTGAACACATTTCAAGGCTAATTCAACACATTTCTTCACTTGTAGGCGTTCTATTGTGTGTGATGGATGACCAGGCTTTTCCTTCAACCTTTTGTTCCAGTTCCTGAATACCTGATTAGTTGGCACACAAAGTTAGGAAACTTGAAATCACTGTATTACAAATTATACGAAGTTACGAGAAAACAGAGTTCCTCGTAATTTTTCATACATACATGATTAACGAACTCTCCATGCCCTTTATCATAACAGTGTGTCAAACCCCATCTTCCATCCATTACGTTTAGAATTAGAACTCCAAGGCTGAACACGTCATATTTGTTCGATATACAGCTACTACTTAGAAATTCTGGTGGCATGTACCCTCTGCATCAAATGGATGGATCGGCATCAATCGGGTTAGTGCAGTATAATGGAACTATGTGCTATGGAGCTACTACGAGATAGCTGTCATAAAACAATGTTTTCAGGCACTGCAAGAAACATGAGGCAGTAACTTACGTTGTTCCTTTGGCATTCTTTGTTACCAAAGTTTGTGTTGTGAGTCTGGACAAGCCAAGATCTGCAACTTTGGGGTTGTTATTGTTGTCCAGCAAAATATTACCAGGTTTGAGGTCCAGATGCAAAATAGGTCTCTGGTATGCAGTATGAAGGTGATTTATGCCCTCACAGGTTCCTTTGATAATTTTGTAACATGTGGGCCAATCAAGATCACAAGAATCCTCTGCAAAAAAATGGAATGGAATACATATATGAAAAGGTACAAAAATAACTTATGCTAACAAAAACACGGTGATATATATAAAGAGGAGCTTGACTATCATACCTGAGATATGTTTATCAAGGGCTCCACCTTGCATAAGTTCGAAACAGAGAATTCGCTCCTCTATTTCAGCAAACCTCCCTTTCCCGTTATGTTCAACAAATTTTGTTTTTGATTCACGACAGAAGCCAATTAACTTTACCACATTCTCATGTTGGACCTCTCTGAGGTTACTGAATTCATTTTCAAATTCTTTATTATCAAGCCCTAGCAAGGGCTTTAGCCTCTTCACAGCAATCTCTTTGCCTTCATACAACCCCTGCCAGAAATCACATATTGATATATATAGATCACAAACTACAAACTTCTTGTGCACAACTGTTTATCGCCGGATTGAAATAGTGTGAACTCTGAGTACAGTACTCATACCCTGTAAACATCGCCATACCCTCCACTGCCAACTTTGAGATCGTCAGAAAAGTTTTTCGTTATGGCTTTAAGAGTCTCGAGATTCAAATCCATGTCGACAATCATTTTCAACCACACTTACGTTGGATCTTGTTTCTGAGACAAAAAAAAAAAATCCTCTTTCCGTTAAAATTCACAAAGAATTTTTCTAACCTACAACACGGAAAGGGACAAGTGATTTCAACGATTACCACCAAATGCGTGTAACTGGACTATGACTTTCATGGCATGCAACTAATTTCCGTGGGACACTGTGCACCAAGAAACTTATGTGGACTAGCACACTTACCTGGAAAGCTAGGACGCCGCGGAGAGAAGAGTGGTCTGCTCCTTGGTAATGTGGATCCCATGATCCCATCCATCCACATTTATATAAAGGAGAACGAGGTACAACGTCCACAAACAAATACTGTTGACTTGACGAACGATGAGCTATATTTTTAGAGACATCTCATTTTTCCTTTAGCTGTGGTCAAAGAAAATTGGCCTTCAAAAATGTTCCAAAGATAGTCCAGTTCAAGAAATGGATTTATTATAGATAGTTGGTATGTTTCGAGTCACCCAACGAAATGCCCTCCAGTTTTAAGGGCAGATAGTAGCAGTGGCCCATAGTGCCCTCCACGTTTAAAGGCGGATGTTAACACCTAGCCTCTCTAGAAATGCTATTTATATTGCCGGTTGTTGTTATTGTTATATGGTGTGTCTCTAGAAAATAGAATATAATTGCTTTTTAGAAGGTTGAAAACATCAGCCGCCTCTATGATTCGATTTTCATGAGCGGTTGGTAAATTGGTACGCCACTAAAACTAGGCGCAGAAAAAATTTCAATGACTCTTCCATATGAAATCAAATTAAGATGAGCTTTATATCGAATATGTAGAGATCAAAGAGATCTACAGCTTGGTACGGGCTGAATTTTATATTTTCTATCATTTAGGGTTTGTGAAATATTTGTTTTATGGTCTTAAATTCTGAAATTCCAATATTTGAATTTTTTTGAAGTACATGGGATGACAGACATCATATACCAAATAATTTTCTATTTAAACTCATTTAGATGCTGAAATATTTAATATAAAATTCATAAAAAATAATACAAATACGCAGGGGTAGGGAAGGCGTGGAGGTGAGTTCAAATCCTTGAAAAATGATTACTTTATCATGGAAGTGCCCAATGAAGGTTGAGCGGAGATTGCCCCAGCAGGGGATGGTGCCGGCCGGGTTCCAGCTGCTCGAGTTAGGCATTCGTTGAATTGATACAGGAGCAGGGGAAGGTACTACCCGATGAAGTCGTTGGATCACGAGGAAGCTGCGCAGGGAAGGGACGTTGGTCCCCGCGGCACCCGAGTGGACGGTGCTAAGTGGCGCTTCCTCGTTGACGAGGTGCTACAGCTCCAGCTGGAAGGACGATGGGCAGTGCTAGCTGTCGATCTTGTCCGACAGCTGCACTGTTTTGACCACTACTTTCCCTTCCACTCATTTCTAAAATTAATGCTACATGAACATCCTATATACATTACCCAAAAATATGACATCGACAGAACAAAACATCATTATATATATATATATATATATATATATATATATATATATATATATATATATATATATATATATATTACGCAAATAAAAGAATATCGAAAAAAGAAGCATAGAACATCCTACTCCCTCCGTCCTTAAATATATGTCATTCTGGCTTTCCGAGAAATGACTTTGATTAATTTTATATAAAAAATATTAATATTTATAATGCATAATCGATATCATTAGATATACCTTTTAATCTAGTTTTCTAATAAATTTATTTGAAGATACAAATGTTGCATATAATTTTCTATAAATCTAGTTAAATTTGTGGCACGAGAATTAGAAACGACACATAATAAGGGACGGAGGGAGTATATATTAAGATAAAAAATATAGCAAAGCATAGAACCTCCCATGTATATTAGACGAACAAAAACTCAGGAAAGAAGAAAAGACCACAAAAATAAAAAAAGAAAATAAAAGAAAATTAGATTAAAAGGTAACATGAACAATAGAACACAACAAAAAAATTTAAAAAATAAAAAAGAGACAAAAGGAAAAAAAGACAAAATGAAATGCCACATAGTAAATAAAAATAAAAAATAAAAGATAACCAGCATAAAAGAACATAACAAAAAAATTAAAAAAGAAAAGGGAAAAGGGAAAAATAAATATAAGAAAAAACAAAAAGAAGAAGAAGAAGTACACACATAACTAGGCGTAGCGTTCCTGCAGAGGGTGGTCAGATAGCGGCACGCGTCCGACCTGATCGGAAGCCAAGATAGACGAAGGATGATGCCTTATTCTGGACCCCATGCCATACAGAAGGTCCGATCGGTAGTACGGGTGTGATTCATTACTTTATGGTCGGCGAGCAAGGATGGAGTGCCCGTCCATATTGTTTCTAGCCATGATGAGGCTATGCACTTTTTTTTGTGTTTGGTTGTCTTTATTGTTGGTCCAGTACTAGATAAGTTCTTGTTTGGTTACATGTATGTATTAAAGTTCTGGATGTCCTGCACCATGCATAAATCAATCCATCCTGGCTCGCGAGTGAAGGTAAAATCGAGAAGATGGAACCGTGCGTGATGGAGGGAAGAGGAATGAAATCAGACCAGCAAAACACATGAGGAGGGAAACCAAACATGGTCACAGTGCGTCAGTGCCCCACGCGGTGTCAGATGGCCCTCCGGACCACCTGAGCGGGGCAACCAATCGCCCCCTACCTGAAGCCATCGGGCTGTGGCAGCACCTCACCGGTGGCGATACGGTAGTGGATGTTGGCCAGAATGTAGAACATATGGTGGCATTCCGAACGGTGGGGTCCAGGCCACGGTTGGCTTTGCTGGAACTAGGATTTCAACCTTGGGTATTCTCGCATAAAAAAGAATTTAATTCATGGGCACTATTGTAAAACATAACTTCACATTTTTTTTTTTGTCTTTGTTCTATCACACAAAGTCCTCAAATCAACTGATTTGTTAGTTCATTTTGCAAACAAATAGCAATTGCCATATAAACTGAGAGAGCTTTTTTTTTCTGTTGTGAACTATAATCAACTAAAATACAAGAGAATATATTGTGTTATACATTTATATATATAAGAGCATCTCCAACAATACTCCATATTCCTTCTTCATTCATGATTTTTAGGAAAAAGAAGAAAAACTCATCTCCAACAGTATCCCAAATTTCTTCCCCATCTTTTACCAATTGGCAAATAGACCGACATGGTGCATAAAAATGCGCGCAATGTTTCTTGCGTGCATCGGTCTTCCCCGCACCATTTTCTTGGTCATCTAAAGGTGGAAGGGCGTGGCAGAGAATAGAGAATAGGAAAGGGTTCCTGATACAAATGTATGAGAGAGAAATAATATATAAAATTGGTTATGATAATTTAGAGATAAATAACACTAGTACATAACGGAGGCGGTCAAAACTGATTAACCGAGACGGTTTTTGCAACCGCCTCAGATCAAAGGTCACGGTTAATCGTGCCATTAACGGAGATGGTTGCCTGCCCGCAACAGTAAATCAAAATAAAAAACAAAAAAAGAAAAATCCATAGATAGGCCTGCCAAGCCCATCCACGGGCCCGGCAAGCCCATCCACGGAAGCTGCATCCGCCGTCGCCGCCGGTCCGTCGCCGTCCGTCACCGTAGATCTGAGAGAGAGATGTTGATCTAGAGGAGGACGCCGTCGTCAGGCCATGCTCGCGCCACCGTAGGGCCGCACCCGCGTCGCCGCCGGCCACCACCGCAGCCGAGCAGCAGGGGGCCACGCCTATGCTGCCGCGGGCCCGGCGAGCTGCTGGCCGGCGCCGCGGGTGAGCCACGGGGGACCACGCCCGCGCCGCCACGTGAGCCCCAGAAGCCGCCGGACATCTCCGCCGCTGTGGGCCCGGCGAGCTGCTGGCCAGCACCGCGCAAGAGCCACGGGGGGCCGCGCCAGCACCACCACGAGAGCGCCAGGAGCCGCCGGCCACCACCGTGGTCGAGCCGCTGGGGGCCGCGCCCGCGCTGCTGCCATCCGCCACCGCGCGCGAGGGAGAGAGGGAGTAGGAGTTAGAGAGGAGGGGCGCGCGAGAATGGGGGCACGCGGTGCTGCGCCGTGAGGGAGGAGGGAGCGGTGGCTAAGGGAGTTAGGGTACTGAGGGTGAGGGAGCTAGGGTTTTGGTTGTGGTATATATAGTACAAACGCGCTATCGGGCTTAGATGGGCTATCTGGGCCTTATATTTACCGAGGCGGGTCTTGTAAAGTGACCACCTCGGTTAATGTATTAACCGAGGCGGTTGCGTTATACTGTCTGCCTTGGTTAATATATATTAATCGAGGCTGTTATTTTTAATTTGTCCATCTCGGTTAATCGATTTTGCGAGACGGTTTTTTATAACCGCCACGGTTAATAAAAAGTGACCGCCTCAGTTAATGCCTGGCATTAAACGAGTCGGTTAGCCTTCTTGTCCGCCTCGGAAATAAAGGAAAACGCCTTGCAAAAGATTTTTTGTAGTAGTATAATATAGGATTCCTGCTGTCAAATTGTCTTCTATTTTTTAGTAGTGGATTATTAGAAACTCTTGGAGGTGAGTTTTTTTCTCCTATTATTTTTTTAGGAGTTGCAAAACTACACGATTTTAGGCCCCATTTGGAACGGAGGATTTTTCTCTCATTCCTGCAGGAATTGAATTGATTCCTATGAAATTCCTGTATTCCGTTAATTGGAAAAATAGAATTCTGTTGGAGATGCTCTAAGTATGTAGACATATATATTCAAGAGAGCATCAAAATAGTTGGGTATTCCTGGGAAGAATAGCCCTGGATCCGCTAGTACTCTCAAGTGGACTACTGGAGGAGATGATGCCAAGGACTCGTTGCCGCTCAGCATGACCTCCTTGACTTGGTGAAGGTCGTCGTAGAAGTCTGTGATATAGGAAAGGCTCCCAATGTTGATAAGCTGGCCGGGGGCGAAGGCATCGGCTATGACGGAGAACTCACCAGGGAGGCTGACAACGCCATCTGGGGAGATGCTGCCTGCTCTGGCGACAAGGCGAGTGGTTCCAGCTATTGTAGTGCCTGGATCACACTTGATCTGTTCCCCTACCTGGCGCGTTGGTTGTCCCGGTGTCGAAACCGCGGCAAACATTGTTGTTCATCGGGCGTCACTGAGTGTGGGTATCCGGTCGCTCTGGTGGTCAAGAACACAGAGAAGGCGCGGTGATGTATCCTGGTTTGGGCTATCGGGGCCCTATGTCCAGCAGTAGAAGTTCCTTCTATTCAAGAGCACCAAAATCAATGGTGTACAACAAGGGTGTGTAAGGCATTTGGAAGGGGATCACTCAATGCTGTCCCACTTCTCGTCGGTTGGGTTCCTTCCACATCAGTGGAGACGGAAGGTGAGGGGGAGGTGCTCCCGGTTGCTCCTCTCTAGGTTGCTCTATTTTCGAAGCATGGCTCAAAGTTGTCATGGAGCACTACTTTTGGATCTCTCGGTTCTATTAGGCCAATCTCAATGGCAGTTTCATCGGAGTTTCATTCATATTAAATGAGCCGTCACATAAGCACTTTTAATGATGTGGTAAGATTTTTAAGAAGAGAGAAGAATTGAGTTTTATGGGGATAAAACTCTCTTGATATAGTTACCAACTCTCTTTGAGTCATGGAATTAAATGAGAATAAAACTATACAATGAAACTCTCCATTGAGAGTGTTTCATCCATGTTTGATTTCATTTTGCATGATATGACAGCCTTAGAAACAATGCCATGGAACTCTCCATTGAAACTGGCCTTATGATTCGTCCTCGCACCTCTCATATGCTCTGATCTCCCCTTATAAACTGAGGTATAGGTCGGGTACAATGCGTTTCGTAGGTTAAGACTGGCCTGTATGCGGCGGAGTCCAAAGAGGGCACTGCTGTGGCGTGGATGGACCTCAATGTTTCATGGTGTCGGAGGTGCCTCTTCTGCCCTCCAGCTGCTCTGTTTTGAAACACTGACCGTCAGTGGTTGCCGGCTTTGACCGGCCTCCACCAGGTGTGCCTTGTAGCAATACTAGATTCAGGCGCTTTGCCGAGTGCATCGAGCACTCGGCAAAGCCAGTACGATTGTTGCACTTGGCAAAGGGAACTTGGAAAAAAAATATTGGCAAATTAAATGAGTCTTTGCTGAGTGTTATTAGTTGGGCACTCGACAAAGAAAAGTTACCGTGATGGCGTGAAAACGGTGACAGATGCTTTTCCGAGTGCCTCCTTGGGCGACGCTCGGCAAATAATTTTTTCTTTTTTTTGAAAATTGTTTGCCGGGTGCTGCACTAGCTGTCACTCGGCAAAGATTTAATTTTTTTGAAGAAAATTATTTTGCTGCCCCACTGGCACTCGGTAAAGATTTTTTTTGAAATTCTTTGCCGAGTGTCACAAAGTCTAGCACTCGGCAAAGCTATAATTTTTTTAAAATCCTTTGCCGAGTGTTGAGGTCATGACACTCATCAAAGCTAGGAAACTGAGCTTCTGGGCACCCATTTTCCCAGGTTTGTCGAGGGCCATGACCCTAAAGAGTTTTTCTTTTTTTTTTTACGTCCTATCATGACAATCAGAAAATATCATATATATATATATATATATATATATATATATATATATATATATATATATATATATATATATATATATATATCACATCCGTCACATATTTATCACATCCATCACATATATATCGCATCCATCACAATATATATCACATATAAAACACAAAATTGTCATGTCCATGTAATCCTGAGTGCCTAGTATATCACAAGTGCATCGAAATTATAACACGTCCAACAAAACAAATCCGCAAGTACATCACAGTTAAACAAATCCACAAGTGCATCACAAGTATATTACAAGCACATCAGTATGGTGGAAACTAGGTGGCTGGTGAAGGAAAAGTTTGATCACCTGCAGGCGCATGACTTGGGTCATCCGCATGTGATTGTTTGTGTTTCTTATTGTTATTAATTCTTTTTTTAAGTTAAGATTTACCTTTACTTGTTTGCGGGATCGTCATCCATTTTTGTAGTGGATGTTCTACTAGAGGCCCCTGATAGAGATGAGATAACCCTGATATTGCACTAGAGTAGTAATCGATAGTGTAGACGTATCGATGAGATATCGTCGATAGTCAACCGAGGGGTATGCCCAAGGTTGTAGATGAGTCGGTAGAGGTGTGCTTGAGACGGGGGAGCGTAACACAGAGAGCATAGGACACCCGATTTAGACAGGTTCAGACCGCCGCGAGGCGTAATACCACGTCCTGTATTTTTGTGGATTATATTACTATGAGTTGATGTGTTTTGAAGAGATCCCCTGCTCGCCTTATATAGTAAGGGGAGCAGGGTTACAAGTCAGATTTGCCATGTATATCAGATTACAATCTTAGCCGAACAAGAAAACTAATCGGCTAGATATTAGGAAATCTATCTCCTTGGCCGGCAAGGCTCCTGATTGACGGATATGAGGGATCTTCTGGAGAACGTGTAGACGATGCGTCCTTGGCAGCTTGGGCCTGGTCGAATGAAGTGGCCCATGTAGCGTCATGTAGGTATATGTGTCTATACCCCCGTAGCTAGTCCCCGAGCACCTTGCATTCATGGGGAGGTGCAGATCTTCGGAGTTACTTGACCAAACGGATGTAAGGAGCTCAAAAAAATTTAAAAAAGAGCTTCTCTTTGGTGAAGTGTATCCACTTCTGTTTCGGTAGAGCAAATACATTCACCGCGAGGTGAAGTGCATCCACTTAATCCCCGAGCCTGTTGGAAGATGTCGAAGTATCTTGTAGCAGGATCAAAAATAAAAATCATGATGAGTTGTTGAAGTTCCCGAGCGCAGCATGGTGCGCAAGACAGTCGTCCGAGCAAGCGAGGAATTGGCGAAGTCCCCGAGCACAACATGGTGCGCGGGATAGTCTTCCGAGTAGGCGAGGAGTCAGCGAAGTCCCTGAGCACAGCATGGTGCACGGGATAGTCTTCCGAGCAGGCGAGGAGTCAGCAAAGTCCCCGAGCATAGCATGGTGTGCGGGATAGTCTTCCGAACAGGCGAGGAGTCGGCGAAGTCCCTGAACATAGCATGCTGCGTGGGATAGTCTTCCGAGTAGGCGAGGAGTCAGCAAAGTCCCCGAGCACAGCATGGTGCACGGGATAGTCTTCCGGGCAGGTGAGAAGTCAGTGAAGTCGCTGAACACAGCATGGTGCGCAGGATAGTCTTCCGAGCAGGCGAGAAGTCAACGAAGTCCCCGAGCACAGCATGGTGCACGGGATATGTAACAACCCTAAAAATCCACACAATCTAAAAATCCCAACCAATTAAAATTTTTCATTTATTTATTGTGAAAACCCATTTTTCTTGTGCAAGCATATAGGTTTCATTATGAAATTGGTAAATAATGGAGTGTAGTTTGCATTTTTATTCCATTCACATAGAATAATAACTTATGCATCACATTTGGGATTTATTGTAACTTATGTTTGTATTTACTCAATAATTAAAATGGACAATATATGTATATATACACTAAACTGAAAATAGAAAAGGAGAAAGAGAGTTAGGCCAGCCATTAGTTTCGGCCAGCCGGGTCGCTAAGTCAGCCCGAGCCCGCCCGACCTTCCTCTCCTCATCTCACCGCGCGCGGCCCACGTCGCGGCTCGGCAGCGCACGCGCGCGACCGGCACACGCGCGCTCGCTCTCGCGCTCGCTGCCAACCCGGCCCCGCCTGTCAGCCGCTCTCGCCCCCCCACTGTTCTTCTTCCTCACGAAGGCGACGCGCCTGCCGGGGGTGTCGCGCGAATGGCGTGACCCCGGTCCCACAGCCGACAGCATGGCAGAGCCCTGACCCCGCTGTCCCCCTCCTGTCCCCTCCTTTCTTGGCCGCCAAGCGAACCCGCGCCCATCCGGAGCCCTAGATCCACTCGAGCCACGGCCCTTCGATCGGCCGAGCGCAATCGCGGCCGTCCGCCATGGGAACCTACCAAGCTCGCCTATAAATTGGAGCACCCCGAAGCCCTACCCTCATTTCCCCTCGCCGCCACCGCAGCACAGACCGGCACACCGCACCAAACCGAGAGAGAGAGCGTAGGAGAAGGGCGGAGCAGAGGAGGAGAAGCTGCCGGAGCGCCGCCGCCGCGGAGCACGCCGGAGCCGGACACGGAGGAGAAGCCCGAGCTGCGGACGAGGAGCGGCACGGCACCGCGATCGCTCTGCACGGCTCCGACTCGCCACTGCACCGCCATCCTAGCTTCACCGACACCACGGTGAGCCACCGCACGCCATGTCCGAACCTTGCCTTGCTTTTGCCATGGCGTTCCACCCTCGGGACGCGCAGGCACGAGCCTTTACCGGCTCGGGAAGATCACCTGCACCATGCACTCATTCGACCGGCCGAAACCCCCGGACTACAAGCTTGCTAGACCGAGAACGCAGCACGACGCGTTCTCGGCGGAGCGCGCTCACCACCGACGCGTTCCGACGCCGAATCACCCGTTCCGAGCAATCCGTTTAGCAACCGTATAGGTTAGAGCGTCGTGGAGCACCGCCACGACCCCCTCGAGCCAGCCACGCGGATCTAAGCGCTAGAGGAAGCCGGAATCGCCTTGGCCGCGTGCGCCGCGACCTTACCGGAGCGCCGCCGCGAGCCGTCGCCAAAAGAAGGTCATGCCATGGCTAAAGTTCGCCACCAGAGTGTTGTATGACTCTCTGGCCTCACCAATTTGACAAGACCGCATTCGATTGAACCAATACTTGGTCGTAGCCGCGTTGCCGCCTTCCGCCATCGTCGGCGACACGCCGCCGCCACAACCGAGCACCTTGGAAAGCTCGGTAGCCAAAATTGGTAGTTGGTATACCATCGCCATAGACCCTGCACGCGTATACATCTCCTAGAAGACCTCCTTAGCCCCGCCGGAACCTCACCGTCGCGACGACATCGCCGCCGACAGGTTCCGCCTCGCCTAAATCCGTTCCGAGTACCCCCGGTCGCCTCGCGCTGCGGAGAAGGGCCGCCGAGGTTCGCCAAGTCTGCCTCGGCACCGCCGCTAGAAAGCCGAGCCCTGTCTTGCCGAAATATGGCCATCGCCGCCCTGTCATGGTCCGCCGCGCCGGAGAGACACCGCCGCCTTGAACAGACGCCCTGGAACCCTGCTAGCACCGAATCTCCGATTCGCCCGAGCCTCCCCAGGAGAGCTCGGGAGAGCAGCACCCTCGGCGCACCAAATCTCCGATTCGCCCGAGCCTCCCCAGGAGAGCTCGGGAGAGCGGCACCCTCGGGCGCCCAAATTTCCGATTCGCCCGAGCCTCCCCAGGAGAGCTCGGGAGAGCGGCACCCTCGGGCGCCCAAATTTCCGATTCGCCCGAGCCTCCCCAGGAGAGCTCGGGAGAGCGGCACCCTCGGGCGCCCAAATTTCCGATTCGCCCGAGCCTCACCGGGAGAGCTCGGGAAAGCAGCCCCCTCGGCGCCCAAATTTCCGATTCGCCCGAGCCTCCGCGGAGACCTCGGGAGAACGGCACCCTCGGGCGCACCAAATGTCCGATTCGCCCGAACCTCCGCGGGAGACCTCGGGAGAACGGCACCCTCGGCGCCCCGGATCTCCGATTCACCCGAGCCCCGCCGAGCTAAACCGAACTACGCCGAGCACCGCCAAGCTACCCCCGACCACCGCCGAACTATGCCGAGCTCCGCCGAGATACCCCCAACCACAGCCGAGCTACCACTGACCACCGCCGAGCCACGCCGAGCTAAACCAAGCTACGCCGAGCTCCGCCGAGCTACCCCCGACCACCGCCGAGCCACGCCGAGCTACGCCAACTCCGGCAACTCTCTGGGAACCAGCATCGAACACCTGGGGGCGACCCTCGGGTCTGTGTTCTGTTGAGGCGCCACTTGCCGCACAACTGGACCCGCGCGCCACGTGGACCAATCCCGAGCTGCCCCTGATTAACCGACCAGTTTTCCCATTTTCAGAAAATAGGATAATCTTCGGAAATTCATAAATTATTCATACGATGTCCAAAAATTGCGCACCATATATCAAAAATCTCAGAAAAATGAGATCTACAATCTAAGACTATGTTTGTGTGCATTTGGCTCTTTATTTTATTGGATTTTTCTGAAAAACTCTATAGGAGTCGCTAACGCGACTATTTCGTGTTCGATTTCAGAGCCGGAGGAGGATCTGACTAAGGAAGACGACCACGAGTACTTTCAGGAGCTAGGAGACGACTATGAAGGTGCCACGTCCCACCAAATCCTTAGATCCTATTACGCATTGCAAATGACATTGTTGCTATTGCTTTATGATTATGTATGGATTGGTTGCATGGTAGTATACTTGAATTCCCTGCCTTGATAAGACTTTACCCTGCTATCCGCTGTTAGGTTAGCTGCTGCTTAATTTACTGTTACTCTTCCACTACTTTCTACTTGCTATATGCTATGTGGTGGAATTGGGACGGTGTATAACTGATTATAACCACTGGGAGAGAGTGCTGCGTGCGTCTTGGGTGCGTGGTAAGGGTTGATGTCGACCAAGTGGGATGTGAGACAAGCCCATGGGGCAAGTCGTGCCGGGGGTGCAACCTGGGCATCCCCAAGCGAGATACCTGTGGCGGGTAAAGTTGTTGAGGAGGTTCCGGGTGGGATAGCCTTGGTGGTTTGAAGCCCGTGGACGGAGGTGCTGTGATAGCACGGGGAGAGTATCCCCTAAGTGGAGATGCCTGCTTGGTCACAACCTAGGATCTGACTAGTGACCGGAAACATCTGGATTCCCTTGCTACTCGCTCGCTTCTGATGGGCGGGAGACGGCTGGACTACTTGGTAGGGCGGTGCCACTACTGCTAGGTTGAGAGGTGATAAGGGTGGACGGTGACGGATGGCGGATTCCCGTACCGTTCTAGATGCGCAGTACCACTGATGGGGCCCGGTACTGCGTCTCCCAGTCTCAGCATGACGGTGTTGGATCCGGAATATCCCAGGGCTGAGTGGTAGGGTGGTACCGACCTAGGCAAGCAAGCACCCGGAATTCTGCCTAGATGATTGTACAGCATCGATGATGGCTAATCTTGTGAGTAGTGAAACCTCTGCAGAGTGTATGGTTGATCGATCGATACATAAGCCAACTCGTTGGCTATGGACCTTTCCTAATGTTTCTGCAACCACTATTAGATGAGAGCATATTCTTTTCTCCCCCTGGATAACATTGTTCCGGCAGTGTACCCGTTGTGGTAGTGTGCCGCTGAGATAGGCCCGAGAGGGAGTTGGGCCTGTCGAATGAGAGTGAGGTGTGGATATGTGAGGTGTGGTGATGGGAAAAGGGATAATGGTGTTAACTGGTGATAAAATTTGACTAATTAAACATTGATTACAGCTGCATAGGAAAACCTCAGCCTATAGGTCTGCTTGTATAGCCTTGCATCCACTTTCCACAAAGCAAATGCTGCATAGGTGGGCTCCGTGGCCAGTACAAATCGTACTGATAAATTTGCTGTCAGGTGACGAGAATGAGTACGACTTCGAGGGAGATGATGACGAGGAATAGGGTCACGTGCTACACTCAAGTTGGCCGTGAAGGATGAATCGCTTCCGCATCTTCTAAAGCTTCTCTGATTGTTGATTCCGCCAGTGTGGCGATGTAATAAATATTTATGTAAGACTTATTTACCGTTGTATGGATCCTGGTGGCAACTGAGATTTGGGTAATTTCATGGATTGTCCCAAGCAATCTGTTGAATTACAATTCGAGCCTGTGGATTTCCCTTCGTGGAAATCGAGGTCGTTTCAGTTGGTATCGGAGCCATACTTGACTGTAGGACGAGACCCATAGAGAATGGACGTTAGAATAGGAAGCCAGACTCTCTTTCGGTTATATTACCGACCTTGCATTCACTTTTTATGCAATGGCTTATCTAATACAAGGACCTGCTAATCCGTTTCTTGAAAAATTCGCAGATGACCAGCCTTGGACCACCACTTCGTCCACTGCACGATGACACTATTGAGAACCTGATCAAATGGCCATTGACCTTATGCACCAGTAGCTTATGGGACCCTGCGTGGCCCTTAGACTAGTGATACCATGCGTTGTCCTGTCATTGGCTATCTGCGCTTAGCTCGATCTTCTTAGCAGCTAGGAACATCCTTTATGTAATAATAACCATGTGATGAGTGACATTTGGATCTTATGCTTCTTATGGTTCTCTAAGCTTCTTTGGTTGAGTGTAGGATAGCATGAAAAATGTTTTAATTCATTTAAATCGTTGAAAACATCTAACTCCTACTTAAACAACTACAAGATTATTACTGCACTGAGCACGTACCTAATAACTTCAGATGTCGATGAGACGTTCTGCGCGTCTGGAGAACCGCCAGCCCTCCCCTGCACCTGCGCCAGGACGCGGGCGTGGTCGCAACCGTGGACGCCCAGCTGGCAGACGTGCTGGAGTTAACCTGGAAGAAGAGCTACGCCGGGCAGAGGATGCACCACCGGTGAACGATCCGCCACCACAAGGTGAGAACGTGCCTCCGCCACCGCCACCGCCGCCACCACCGACGTTGGCGGAAGTGATGGCTCAGCAGACCCAGCTGCTAAATGCCATAGCTGCTGGGATGAACAGACACCACGGGCCACCCCAGAATGACTTCCAAAGGAAACTGGAGGGTTTCCTGAAGCTGAGGCCACCTACCTTCGACGGGACCGACAGCGATCCCCTCGCTGCCGACGATTGGCTTAAAGAGATGGAGAAGAAGCTGGACCTGACCACTTGCTCCGACGAGGAGTGTGTTGGGATTGCTAGCCACCAGCTGACCGGTGCTGCACGAGCATGGTGGGACAACTACACCAGCGCTCACGAGGACCCAGCCCGCATTGACTGGGATGAGTTCACCGAGGCTTTCCGTGACCACCACATTCCTGAGGGAGTCATGGAGGCCAAGGAGAACGAGTTTCGCAACATCTCCCAGGGAGCTGACCGGATCCACGAGTACACCACCCGCTTCAACTGCTTGCTCCGCTACGCACCTGCGTCTTGCGCGAGTTCCGAGAAGGAAAAGATGTACTACTACAGGAAGGGACTTCAGACCAAGATCAGGTTGGCTCTGTCAGGGAACAAGAGCTACACTCTGCGTGAGCTGATTGACCGCTGTATTGAGATCGAGAAGGATCGCATGGAAGCACGACTGGAATTCGAGGCCCAGAACAAGGGAAAGAAGCACCGCTCTGAGGGACCCGCTCGCGCTGCTCCACCCCAGAGACAGCGAACGGGTGCACCTCTGCCTTTCCGGACTCGCCAGGGACCTTCTTCGGGAACGAGCCGTGGTGGTACCAACAGCAGCAACTATCACCGCCCCGCTCAGACCTACCCTGCGCCGACTTGAGCTGTGCAGAACACACCCGCCCCCGCTACCAACACGCCAAGGACAAACAATTGGAAGGCTCCTGCGACAGCTACAGCAGGCAGTGCGCCCTTCACTTGCTTCGGATGCGGAAAGCCTGGACACCGTGTGGCTGTGTGCCCCGACCTCAACCGTGCACCAGCAGCTGCACAGGGCACACCAAACCGGGGATCTGCTACCCGAGGAAGACTGAACCACATGACCGCTGAGGAAGCTGAAGCTGCACCTGATGCTGTGTACGGTACGTTCCTAGTTCAGGGTAACATGGCTACAGTTCTGTTCGATTCGGGAGCTACATGTTCATACATTTCATCTGCATATGCACGAAAGCATAACATACCTGTAACCCCGAGAGCAAACCCCATCCTAACTAGCTCGCCCTTAGGAATCTTCAGAAGCGTTCACATATGTAGAGGAGTGATAATCACTATCGAGGGACTTGACTTTCGAGCTGACCTAACCCTACTACCCTCCAATAGCTTAGATGTCATCTTAGGCATGGACTGGCTAACCAAACACCGGGGGGTGATATGTTGTTCACCTAGATATGTTCAGGTAACCCACCCTTGGGGAACAGCTGTCCGATGTGTACCCCAAACCGAGAGAGTCCAAGCCCTCCTATGTGCCGTGGAGACTAAAGCAGATAAGACAGAGCTGACATTCAGGGATGTGCCAGTAGTCTGTGAATTCAATGACGTATTTCCAGAGGAGTTGCCAGGAATGCCACCAGATAGAGATGTGGAGTTTGTTATAGAGCTGATGCCAGGGACTGCACCGATTGCCAAAAGACCCTACAGAATGTCGGCTGATGAGTTGAAGGAACTCAAGAAGCAGCTGGGAGAATTATTGGAGAAGGGCTTCATTAGGCCTAGTGCCTCGCCCTGGGGATCTCCCGTTTTGTTTGTCAAGAAGAAGGATGGCACGATGAGGATGTGCATTGACTACCGGAATCTGAATGCGGTCACAGTCAAGAATAAGTACCCACTGCCCCGCATCGATGATCTGTTAGATCAACTGAGTAAGGGCAAGTACTTCTCGAAGATTGATCTCCGATCAGGGTACCATCAGATGAAGATCAGGGAAGAGGATATCCCGAAGACTGCATTTGTCACTAGATATGGACAGTATGAGTGCACAGTAGTCTCATTTGGACTCACTAATGCTCCGGCATACTTCATGAACATGATGAACAAGGTCTTCATGAATGAGCTAGACAAGTTTGTGGTGGTATTCATTGATGATATATTGGTTTATTCAGCCACAAAAGAGGAACATGAACATCATCTGAGGACCGTATTGGAGAGGTTGTCTCGCAACCAGCTATACGCCAAATTCTCCAAGTGCGAATTCTGGCTTGAGGAAGTTGCTTTCCTTGGACATGTACTGTTAGGAGAAGGAGTCGCGGTAGACCCAGTCAAGATTGAAGCTGTGAAAGAGTGGGAACAACCCTGTAATGTGTCAGAAATCAGAAGCTTTTTGGGACTTGCAGGATACTATCGCAGATTTATTGAGAATTTCTCCAAGATTGCAAGACCCATGACCAACTTGCTGAAGAAAGAGAACAAGTTTATCTGGACTCCTGAATGTGAGAAGAGTTTCCAGACCTTGAAGGAGAAGCTCACTACTACACCTGTACTAGCCCTACCCGACATTCACAAAGATTTTGTTGTATATTGTGACGCCTCTCGGCAAGGATTGGGCTGTGTACTAATGCAAGAAGGAAGAGTGATAGCTTATGCCTCAAGACAGTTGAAGGAACATGAGCAGCGATACCCGACTCATGACCTAGAACTTGCAGCCGTGGTACACGCACTCAAGATTTGGAGACACTATCTGATGAGCAACAAGTGTGACATCTACACCGACCACAAGAGCCTGAAGTACTTCTTCACACAGGAAGATCTGAATATGAGGCAGCACAGATGGCTAGAACTCATCAAGGACTATGATCTTGAGATCCATTATCACCCAGGAAAAGCCAATGTTGTCGCTGATGCACTTAGCCGCAAAAGCTACTGCCATACCCTCATCACCAACTCTATGCCACCTGAGCTCAGGAGAGAGTTCGACGCATTCCAGCTCGAGGTAGTCTCCTATGGCATGCTAAATGAGCTTCGCGTCGAGTACAATCTCACCTCACGAATCCGTGAAGCGCAAAAGAACTGTCCTGAGATAGACTATATCCGTGGTTTGATGAAGCTGGGAAGAGGCCCCGAATACCGAGAAGATGAGCAGGGAACTGTATGGTACAAAGATAGAATCTGCGTACCGACGGATTCAGCAATACGAGAAGAGATTCTGTCAGAAGGGCATGACTCCAAATATTGCATTCACCCAGGGTCAGCCAAGATGTACCATGATCTAAGGAAACACTTCTGGTGGGAGAATATGAAGGCAGACATTGCAGGGCATGTAGCCCGATGTGACACTTGCAGCAGAATCAAGGCCGAACATCAATGACCAGCCGGCCTACTACAACCCCTCGCAATTCCAGAATGGAAATGGGAATGCATTTCGATGGATTTTATCGTTGGGTTACCCCGCACCGAGAAGAAACACGATTCGATTTGGGTGATAGTCGACCGTTTGACCAAAGTCGCTCACTTCATTCCCATCAGCATTGGCTACGATGCCGAACGGCTGGCGGATCTATACATAACCCACATTCTGAGACTACACGGGGCACCCACAAGCATAATATCTGATCGAGGCTCACAATTCACGTCTCGATTCTGGCAGGCCTTGCACAAATCCATCGGAACCAAGCTGGACTATAGCACGGCTTATCACCCACAAACTGACGGTCAAACAGAAAGAGTGAACCAAATTCTCGAAGATATGCTCCGAGCTTGTGTGATAAAATACAAGACCAGTTGGGAAAGCTGCTTACCCCACGCTGAATTCTCGTACAACAACAGCTATCAAACAAGCCTCAAGATGTCACCGTTTGAGGCATTGTATGGGAGACCCTGCAGGACCCCGCTAATGTGGTCAGAACCTGGAGAGAGAGCCTTCTTTGGCCCTGCTAAGATTGTAGAAGCAGAGGAAGGCGTAGCACAGGTCAGAGAAAATTTGAGAATTGCACAGAGTAGGCAAAAGAGCTATGCAGATAGGAGACGAAGAGAGCTTGAGTTCAAGGTTGGGGATTATGTCTACCTCAAGGTATCTCCACTTCGTGGCACTGTCAGATTCCACGTGAAGGGGAAATTGGCACCAAGATATGTTGGGCCATACAAGATCTGTAAAAGGGTTGGAAAGCTTGCTTACAAGCTGGAACTACCGGAGGAATTGTCTGGAGTACACCCCGTGTTCCATGTCTCGCAATTAAGGAAGTGTTTGAAGCTTCCCGAGGAGCAAGTTCCTACGGATGCATTAGACCTGCAAGACACACTTGAATACAAGGAACATCCGATCAAGATCTTGGCACGGGATACCAAAGAGACGCGAAACAAAACCATTCCGATGTGCAAGGTACAGTGGAGCAATCACACTGAAAGGGAAGCTACGTGGGAGAAGGAATCGGACTTGCGGATTATGTTTCCTTACCTCTTCGAAGGGTACGCTATCCCTGAATCTCGAGGTCGAGATCCTAATGAGGGGGGAGGACTGTAACAACCCTAAAAATCCACACAATCTAAAAATCCCAACCAATTAAAATTTTTCATTTATTTATTGTGAAAACCCATTTTTCTTGTGCAAGCATATAGGTTTCATTATGAAATTGGTAAATAATGGAGTGTAGTTTGCATTTTTATTCCATTCACATAGAATAATAACTTATGCATCACATTTGGGATTTATTGTAACTTATGTTTGTATTTACTCAATAATTAAAATGGGCAATATATGTATATATACACTAAACTGAAAATAGAAAAGGAGAAAGAGAGTTAGGCCAGCCATTAGTTTCGGCCAGCCGGGTCGCTAAGTCAGCCCGAGCCCGCCCGACCTTCCTCTCCTCATCTCACCGCGCGCGGCCCACGTCGCGGCTCGGCAGCGCACGCGCGCGACCGGCACACGCGCGCTCGCTCTCGCGCTCGCTGCCAACCAACCCGGCCCCGCCTGTCAGCCGCTCTCGCCCCCCCCACTGTTCTTCTTCCTCACGAAGGCGACGCGCCTGCCGGGGGTGTCGCGCGAATGGCGTGACCCCGGTCCCACAGCCGACAGCATGGCAGAGCCCTGACCCCGCTGTCCCCCTCCTGTCCCCTCCTTTCTTGGCCGCCAAGCGAACCCGCGCCCATCCGGAGCCCTAGATCCACTCGAGCCACGGCCCTTCGATCGGCCGAGCGCAATCGCGGCCGTCCGCCATGGGAACCTACCAAGCTCGCCTATAAATTGGAGCACCCCGAAGCCCTACCCTCATTTCCCCTCGCCGCCACCGCAGCACAGACCGGCACACCGCACCAAACCGAGAGAGAGAGCGTAGGAGAAGGGCGGAGCAGAGGAGGAGAAGCTGCCGGAGCGCCGCCGCCGCGGAGCACGCCGGAGCCGGACACGGAGGAGAAGCCCGAGCTGCGGACGAGGAGCGGCACGGCACCGCGATCGCTCTGCACGGCTCCGACTCGCCACTGCACCGCCATCCTAGCTTCACCGACACCACGGTGAGCCACCGCACGCCATGTCCGAACCTTGCCTTGCTTTTGCCATGGCGTTCCACCCTCGGGACGCGCAGGCACGAGCCTTTACCGGCTCGGGAAGATCACCTGCACCATGCACTCATTCGACCGGCCGAAACCCCCGGACTACAAGCTTGCTAGACCGAGAACGCAGCACGACGCGTTCTCGGCGGAGCGCGCTCACCACCGACGCGTTCCGACGCCGAATCACCCGTTCCGAGCAATCCGTTTAGCAACCGTATAGGTTAGAGCGTCGTGGAGCACCGCCACGACCCCCTCGAGCCAGCCACGCGGATCTAAGCGCTAGAGGAAGCCGGAATCGCCTTGGCCGCGTGCGCCGCGACCTTACCGGAGCGCCGCCGCGAGCCGTCGCCAAAAGAAGGTCATGCCATGGCTAAAGTTCGCCACCAGAGTGTTGTATGACTCTCTGGCCTCACCAATTTGACAAGACCGCATTCGATTGAACCAATACTTGGTCGTAGCCGCGTTGCCGCCTTCCGCCATCGTCGGCGACACGCCGCCGCCACAACCGAGCACCTTGGAAAGCTCGGTAGCCAAAATTGGTAGTTGGTATACCATCGCCATAGACCCTGCACGCGTATACATCTCCTAGAAGACCTCCTTAGCCCCGCCGGAACCTCACCGTCGCGACGACATCGCCGCCGACAGGTTCCGCCTCGCCTAAATCCGTTCCGAGTACCCCCGGTCGCCTCGCGCTGCGGAGAAGGGCCGCCGAGGTTCGCCAAGTCTGCCTCGGCACCGCCGCTAGAAAGCCGAGCCCTGTCTTGCCGAAATATGGCCATCGCTGCCCTGTCATGGTCCGCCGCGCCGGAGAGACACCGCCGCCTTGAACAGACGCCCTGGAACCCTGCTAGCACCGAATCTCCGATTCGCCCGAGCCTCCCCAGGAGAGCTCGGGAGAGCAGCACCCTCGGCGCACCAAATCTCCGATTCGCCCGAGCCTCCCCAGGAGAGCTCGGGAGAGCGGCACCCTCGGGCGCCCAAATTTCCGATTCGCCCGAGCCTCCCCAGGAGAGCTCGGGAGAGCGGCACCCTCGGGCGCCCAAATTTCCGATTCGCCCGAGCCTCACCGGGAGAGCTCGGGAAAGCAGCCCCCTCGGCGCCCAAATTTCCGATTCGCCCGAGCCTCCGCGGAGACCTCGGGAGAACGGCACCCTCGGGCGCACCAAATGTCCGATTCGCCCGAACCTCCGCGGGAGACCTCGGGAGAACGGCACCCTCGGCGCCCCGGATCTCCGATTCGCCCGAGCCCCGCCGAGCTAAACCGAACTACGCCGAGCACCGCCAAGCTACCCCCGACCACCGCCGAACTATGCCGAGCTCCGCCGAGATACCCCCAACCACAGCCGAGCTACCACTGACCACCGCCGAGCCACGCCGAGCTAAACCAAGCTACGCCGAGCTCCGCCGAGCTACCCCCGACCACCGCCGAGCCACGCCGAGCTACGCCAACTCCGGCAACTCTCTGGGAACCAGCATCGAACACCTGGGGGCGACCCTCGGGTCTGTGTTCTGTTGAGGCGCCACTTGCCGCACAACTGGACCCGCGCGCCACGTGGACCAATCCCGAGCTGCCTCTGATTAACCGACCAGTTTTCCCATTTTCAGAAAATAGGATAATCTTCGGAAATTCATAAATTATTCATACGATGTCCAAAAATTGCGCACCATATATCAAAAATCTCAGAAAAATGAGATCTACAATCTAAGACTATGTTTGTGTGCATTTGGCTCTTTATTTTATTGGATTTTTCTGAAAAACTCTATAGGAGTCGCTAACGCGACTATTTCGTGTTCGATTTCAGAGCCGGAGGAGGATCTGACTAAGGAAGACGACCACGAGTACTTTCAGGAGCTAGGAGACGACTACGAAGGTGCCACGTCCCACCAAATCCTTAGATCCTATTACGCATTGCAAATGACATTGTTGCTATTGCTTTATGATTATGTATGGATTGGTTGCATGGTAGTATACTTGAATTCCCTGCCTTGATAAGACTTTACCCTGCTATCCGCTGTTAGGTTAGCTGCTGCTTAATTTACTGTTACTCTTCCACTACTTTCTACTTGCTATATGCTATGTGGTGGAATTGGGACGGTGTATAACTGATTATAACCACTGGGAGAGAGTGCTGCGTGCGTCTTGGGTGCGTGGTAAGGGTTGATGTCGACCAAGTGGGATGTGAGACAAGCCCATGGGGCAAGTCGTGCCGGGGGTGCAACCTGGGCATCCCCAAGCGAGATACCTGTGGCGGGTAAAGTTGTTGAGGAGGTTCCGGGTGGGATAGCCTTGGTGGTTTGAAGCCCGTGGACGGAGGTGCTGTGATAGCACGGGGAGAGTATCCCCTAAGTGGAGATGCCTGCTTGGTCACAACCTAGGATCTGACTAGTGACCGGAAACATCTGGATTCCCTTGCTACTCGCTCGCTTCTGATGGGCGGGAGACGGCTGGACTACTTGGTAGGGCGGTGCCACTACTGCTAGGTTGAGAGGTGATAAGGGTGGACGGTGACGGATGGCGGATTCCCGTACCGTTCTAGATGCGCAGTACCACTGATGGGGCCCGGTACTGCGTCTCCCAGTCTCAGCATGACGGTGTTGGATCCAGAATATCCCAGGGCTGAGTGGTAGGGTGGTACCAACCTAGGCAAGCAAGCACCCGGAATTCTGCCTAGATGATTGTACAGCATCGATGATGGCTAATCTTGTGAGTAGTGAAACCTCTGCAGAGTGTATGGTTGATCGATCGATACATAAGCCAACTCGTTGGCTATGGACCTTTCCTAATGTTTCTGCAACCACTATTAGATGAGAGCATATTCTTTTCTCCCCCTGGATAACATTGTTCCGGCAGTGTACCCGTTGTGGTAGTGTGCCGCTGAGATAGGCCCGAGAGGGAGTTGGGCCTGTCGAATGAGAGTGAGGTGTGGATATGTGAGGTGTGGTGATGGGAAAAGGGATAATGGTGTTAACTGGTGATAAAATTTGACTAATTAAACATTGATTACAGCTGCATAGGAAAACCTCAGCCTATAGGTCTGCTTGTATAGCCTTGCATCCACTTTCCACAAAGCAAATGCTGCATAGGTGGGCTCCGTGGCCAGTACAAATCGTACTGATAAATTTGCTGTCAGGTGACGAGAATGAGTACGACTTCGAGGGAGATGATGACGAGGAATAGGGTCACGTGCTACACTCAAGTTGGCCGTGAAGGATGAATCGCTTCCGCATCTTCTAAAGCTTCTCTGATTGTTGATTCCGCCAGTGTGGCGATGTAATAAATATTTATGTAAGACTTATTTACCGTTGTATGGATCCTGGTGGCAACTGAGATTTGGGTAATTTCATGGATTGTCCCAAGCAATCTGTTGAATTACAATTCGAGCCTGTGGATTTCCCTTCGTGGAAATCGAGGTCGTTTCAGGATAGTCTTCCGAGCAGACGAGGAGTCGGCAAAGTCCCCGAGCACAGCATGGTGCACGGGATAGTCTTTCGAGCTGGCGAGGAGTCAGCAAAGTCCCCGAGCACAGCATGGTGCACGGGATAGTCTTCCGAGCAGGCGAGAAGTCAGCGAAGTCCCCGAGCACAACATGGTGCGCGGGATAGTCTTCCGAGCAGGCGCGGAGTCGGCGAAGTCCCCAAGCACAGCATGGTGCGCGGGATAGTCTTCTGAGCTAACCAGATGGAGTTGACTTTATTTACTTTTTTTGCTTCGTCGGACTAAGTCGTGTGGCATAGCAGCAGTCGAATCGTCACGCGCTTCTTTATATTAGCCAAAGTGTCAAAAAGAAAATGGTTCATGCCATCCTCCGAAGCGATTCACTGCCTCTTAAGCTCTTGCCCTTTCCGCCGCCATCTAGGGTTTGCCAAGCGTGAAACCAAAATCCAATTCCTCTTAGATTCCGTCGATTCGATTGCCCCCGCCTCCAAATCTTATCCCAATTGCTGAAATGGGGCCAAGGAAGAGTGAGTGAGTGCCCCCAAGAAGAAGAAACTGACAGCGGATGAGCTTCGACTGGATGTCGAATGGCCGCGATCTACGGTGACGGAGAAATTACTGGAGAGCTTGGCGATCTTGCAGACGTTGGACCACCTTTGTTTGTTTATTAATGATAACTTGTGCGCAGAGAACCAGGCGAGGACGCAGGCGTAGCTCCAAGATTTATCATAGCGTCTCACGGCGTCGCAGGAATGATACGAGGCAATGGCGGCCAGGATAAAACCTGTGCTTGATATCGTCGAGTACGTGCCTACTAATCCACCTGTGGGAGAGTTCGGCGATGAGGGAGCACGCCCGTTCGCCATCGTCCAGTGTAGCCGGGATGCTCTCCGTCACTTGAAGATCTTCTGCTAGGACGTGGCCGAGAACATCGCTGCCCATGTGCTCGGCGTTCTGCGCTCCCACTATCCCGGCGTGAAGAATGAGAGGTCGATAGGGGGATACGCCCTCGGGACCACCAATGATCAAGAAGAGCAATTAGAGGAGGAGGCTCGATCTGCGGCGGAGGTCCTGGCAGCTAACATGCAGCTCTTCCCCCACAGAGGGCACTTAGGTGTTGTTTGCAAAAACTGTTAGTTGCCTGCATGTACCATGGGTGCTTAGAACGATTGCGGCAGAAGAACTTGTATATAGTGTTTTATGATAATTCCCCGAGCAATGTCGGGGTTTGTTATGAAAGCTTTTTAGTCCTCGTCTTGTTGATACAGATCGGCGGTGTTTAACTTACAGCAAAGATGAGTTTCAAGTAGAGCCGTTTGGAGACGTGCCCGAGCATGGTCGGGACTTGTGGAGAGACGTATTAGTGCCTAAGCGTGGTAGGGGCTTATGGAGACATTGCTAGAACTGCCCAAGCATCCCCAGGGCTTACGTAAAAGTGGTGGTAAACGGCCCGAGTATCCCCGGGGCTTACATATTGGCTACATTAGCTGCCTGCGCATTGTCAGGGCTTACGCGTTCGATGGCGATGACGGTCGGAGCGTGGTCGGGGCTTACATCTCGGTGATGATAACTGCCTAAGCATGGCCGGGATTATGTATTAATAGCGGCGAAAAGGCAATATTAGCTGCCTAAGCATGGTCAGGGCTTATGCATTGGTGACATTTAACTGCCCTAGCATGGATGGGGCTTATGTTTCTTGGTATTGGCAACCGCCCGAGCATGGTTAGGGCTTAGGTGCTGGAAGCTTGGTCTGCTGCACTACACACATACTTATATATGGCAACATTTGGAACTTTTATTGATGCAAAATAGAGGTACACATATCTTTGTGGTGAGCCGCTAAGGATAGAAGCGCCGTAAATGTTCGATGTTCCAGGAGTTAGGGATGTCGATGCTGTCGAGGTTGCAAAGCCTGTACGACCCTGGCCGGGTTACAGCCTTGACCATGAAGGGTCCTTCCCATGGGGAGGAGAGCTTGTGCATGCCTATTTTGTTCTATTTTCAACGGAGAAGGAGGTCCCCGACCATGAAGAACTTGCTGTTGACATTGTGGTTGTAGTATCGGCGCATCCCCTCTAGGTACTTTGTCGTGCGTATGTAGGAGATGATGTGCTCTTCTTCTAGTTTGTCGATGTCATCGGCTCGTGTGGCGTCGGAGTTTTCTTCATTGTAGTACTTGACTCTAGGAGCTCGAAAGGCGACGTCGGCAAGGAGGACTGCCCTGGATCCGTCGACCATGAAATAAGCAGATACACCGGTGTTGCGGCTAGGCTGCGTCCGCAGTCCCCAGATGACCGCCGGTAGTTCGAGGATCCAATTGCCAGGGCTTCATTCGACGACTTCGTGTAAGCGTTGCTTGATAGCATCGAGCAGCATTCCATTTGCTCTTTCCACCTGGTCGTTTGCCCGGGGGTGGGCCACTGAGACGTATTTCACCGTGATGCTAATTTCGTCACAAAAATCACAGAAGTCGCTTCCGGTAAATGTGGAGCCCAGGTCGGTGATGATGCTTTTTGGGAGTCCGAAGTGATGGGAGATGTCATCGAAGAACTCTGTAGCCTTGGCTGCTGTAGCCTTTACAAGTGGCTTGTACTCGATTGAAACGACCTCGATTTCCATGAAGGGAAATCCACAGGCACGCACTGTAATTAAATAGATTGTATCGAACAATCTATAAAATTACCCAAATCCCAGTTGATACCAGGATCCATACAACGAGTTCATAACAGAGTTTTACATAAATTATTACATCACCACACTAGTGGAATCAACAATTCAGAGAAGCTGATAAGATGCGGAAGCGATTCATCCTTCACGGCCAACTTGAGTGTAGCATGTGACCCTACTCTTTCCAATCGTCTCCATCGAAGTCGTACTCTTTCTCGTCACCTGACAGCAAATTTATCAGTACGATTTGTACTGGCCACGGAGCCCACCTATGATAGCAGTTGCTTTTGTGGAAAGTGGATGCAAGGCTGTACAAGCAGACCTATAGGCTAAGGTTTCCTATGCAAGTGTAATCAATATTTTAGTAGTCAAGTTTTATCTTATTCAACTCCACCCTTCTTATTCCAATTCATTCCATTCCCATCCCATACACCGCATCTCACACCACCTCGCACTCATTCGGCAGGCCCAACTCCCTCTCGGGCCTGTCTCAGCGGCACACTGCCTCACCGGGCACACTGCCGAAAAACATTATCCAGGGGAAGAAAAGAATATACCGCTCCCTAAGAAGTGCAACAGGACTCAGGAAAGGTCCATAGCGGACGAGTCGGCATATGTATCGATCGATCAACCATACACTCTGCAGAGGTTCTACTACTCACAAGATTAGCCGTCATAGGTGTTGCGCAAACACCTAGGCAGAATTCCGGGTGCTTGCTTGCCTAGGTCGATGCCACCCTACCACTCAGCCCTGGGATATTCCGGATCCTACACCATCACGCTGAGACTGGGAGATGCAGTACCGGGCCCACTCAGTGGTACTGCGCATCTAGAACGGAACGGGAACCCATCGACCGTCTCTGCCCACCCCTTATCACCTCTCAACCTAGCAGTAGTAGCACCGCCCTACCAAGTAGTCCAGCCGTTCCCCGCCCATCGAAAACGAGTGAGTAGTAAAGGATTCCCGAAGTTCGTGGTCACCGGAAGTGTTGACTAGAATAGACCAAGCAGGCTTTCTCCATCTCAAGGGGATACTCTCCCCGTGCCATCACAACACCTCTATTCACGGGGCTTCAAACGACACATGCCATCCATCCCGGAATCACCTTGTACACCATTACCCGCCACAGGTATCACTCGTGGGAATACCTAGGTTGCACCCCGGCAAGACTTGCTTTTCCAGCTTGTCGTAATTAGCCCACTTGGTCGACTCGACCCTCACCACGCACCCAAGACTCACGCAGCACGCTCCCCCGTTTGATTAAGTCCGGTTCACATATGTTAAACCATTCCCAATTTCCCCGCATATTTGTGTGTCATAATCAATAAGTAGTGGAAGAGCAATAAATATATAACAGCAAGCATCTATCCTATCAGCGGATAGCAGGGTGATAGTTTAAACAAGGCAGGATAATCAATTATTCTAACATGCAACCTAAACAGTCAATATCATATGATCATAAAGCAATGGCAAGTACGGCATTAGCAATGCGTAATAGGTGCTAAGGATTTGGTGGGACATGGCACCTTTGTAGTCATCCCCTATCTCCTGAAGGTACTCGTGGTCGTCCTCCTCAGTCTGATCCTCCTCCGGTTATGAAAACGGAATTAAATTAGTCACATTAGCGACTCCTATAGATCAGTCAGAAAAACCAGCAAAATTAGAAGATTCAAATGTACTCAAACATAGGCTCAGGTTGTAGAGCTAATTTTTCTGAGAATTTTGATATATGGTGCGCAATTTTTGGACATCGTATGAACAAGTTATGAATTTCCGAAGTTTAACCAATTTTCTGAAAAAGAAAAAGGGCTAATTAATCTGGGGGTGACACGTGGCGGCTTGTGATTGGTCGGCTACTGTTCACATTGACCAAGTCAATGGCTCGGCTGGCGGTGGCTCTGCTGACGTCAGCATGATGTCACTGCTGACGTCAGCGTTGACTGAGTCAACGGTGTACTGTCCGGTGGGGTCGGATGACGTCATCATGACGTCACTCTGATGACACGTGTTGGTGCCAGGGCACGCCACGTGGCAGCACTGGAGCGCTTCGGGCTCGGTCTACGGTGGGTTCGGTGCACGGTGGACGGTGCGTGTGTTGGTCCATAGACCGTAGGCCTGGCTCATGGTGAACTGAGTGCACCACTTTATCCCTTTTGTGGTCTATGGTGGACTGGGTCCGTGGTAGCGGTGCCGCGGCATGGGCGTGCACCCTGCTGACGCCTGTGCCCATGTCAGCGCTCGCCAGGTGTTCGATGCGGGGTCTCAAAGGCTTCGCCGGCGACGGCGGCGTACGGCGGTGGTTCGGTGTCCTCGGTTCCGGGCGAGAGTGGTTCCTACAGTTCAGCAAGGCTCGTTCGTGGTGTTGTAGTGTCCACAAGAGGATGTTTCGTACTGTCAGCTGCTTGGTTGCAGTGCCATGGCAGCCGGCGGCGATACGGCTTTGGCGATAGTGCTGTCTGCGTCTCGTGAGGACGCTCGGGTTGAGCGGAATCGCTCCAACCTTCACTCGGGAGCAGCTACGTGGCTCCAATTTCGGCACAAGGGCTCCGACGGGGTAGTTTGTGCAAAAGGTGCGGCGGCGGACCTCTACTAATGGTGGCGGACGACGGTGAGGTGTCAGCCCCGGCGATTTGGCACAATCGAGCGCGGCTCCCTCTATTTGGCATGGTCAGCAAAGGTCTTCGACCCACTAGTGGCAACCCGGAGTCACAGCAGGGCCTCCTTTTGGCTACGGCTCACGGCGGTGCTCCGGCGAGGTCACGACGCACGCGGCCAAGGCGAACGAGGCTTCTTCAAGTTCGTCCTACTATGCAGTCGCATCGAAGTGGTCGTGGCGTTGCTCCACGGCCTGCTACCCTACTCGGTTGTGGCCGGATTCGTCTGGGACGTACGCGCGACACAGCGACGTTCCGGCGGTCGGTGGCGCATGCCAACCGGGTGGTCGGGAGGGCTTGGGACACTCTTGAAGCGTGGTCAGGTCTCAGGGTGTAGCGGTGGTCCTCCTAATCCAGGTCGTTTGGCGGGACTTGGCGGCTATGCACGGGAACGCCGGATTAGAGGGCGGCGCTCCGGGAGCTCGGTTCGCGGCGGCGTTGCCCGCCGTTCTGTTCCGGCTCGGTCGGTCTTTTTGGCCGGGCTGCATCTCGTGTGCGTGTGTGCGGTGTGTTCTGGGATCAGAAACGACCCGTGGCCTACGTGCTCGAGGATTCGAGCGCCATGGCCGAAAAGCACGGTGAGGTTGGCAAGGGGCTCTGGTGGCTTACCGCAGTGTCGGTGAAGGTAGGATGGTGATGCAGTGGAGGGTCATTGCCGTGCCAAGAGTTCGCAGTGCCATGCCAATCCGTGATGGTGGCACCGGCTCCGTCTCCGACTCCGGCTCCGGCGTGCACCGTGGCAGCAGCGTTCTGGCGACGCCTTCTCCTTCCTCCTTCCTCCTTTCTCCTTCTTCTCCCCCTCTCTCTGGCGTGCGGTGCGGTGAGGTGGTCTGTACCGCAGCGCGGTGGCGGGGAAACGGAATTGCTCTAGGGTTGATGTCCTACCCTCTTAAATTGGTGAGCTTGGTGTGCTTCCTATGGCGGACGACTCCTGTTTCACCCGGTGGATCGGAGGGTTGTGGCCCGAGCCAGTCTAGGGTTCCAGACGTGCTCGGGTTCCCTTGGCGGCCAAGGCGAGGGGGACAGGCAGGGAACAGGGCCACGCTCCGGCCGTGGGGTTGCCGGCTTTCGCACAGTGTCACGTGATTTGCGTGGGCGCCGGGGAGGAGAAGAAGAACAGTGGGGAGGAGGGAAAAGGGGCTGAAGAGCGGGGCCGGGCTGTCAGCGGCGGTGACGGCGCGCGCGTTCGGTCGGCAGCGCGCGTGCGTGCGTGCGGGTCTGGGCCATGACTCGGTCGTGGGCCGGCCCATTGTGGCGATCTGGCTTGGGTGGTGGTGTGAGGTCAGCTCGGGCTGGCTGGGCCGGCAGGCCGGCTGGCTTCTCTACTCTCCTCTCTCTCTCTTTTCTTTTCTGATTCTTCACTCACATATATTTGCTTTCACCTAATATATGAGTTTTTGAGCCAAACATAAAATGTCAATAAAATCCAAACATGGAACTTGAATTCGTGGATTTATATTTTATATTTATATATAGGTGAGGTATTTGCAAGGTTCATAAGCATATGTAAATTATTATTTGCAATATTTATCTCCTATATGCATGCACATACATGAGAAAATTTTTGATGGTTGGGATTTTTGTGTATGGATTTTTAGGGTTGTTACATCGATCCACTTGGAGAACTTGTCAATGGCGATGTAGATTACAGCGACGTAGGCGTCCATCTTCTCGCAGGGTGGAGTCCCAGTCTTTGTTGAGTTTGTTGATGACCAAGGCGGATTCCCCGAAGACCATAAGGCGTGTGATGCCGAGCTCGATGGTGATCTATAGACCGTGGATGGCAGCTTCGTACTCGGCGGCGTTATTGGAGGCTGCAAAGTATATCCGCAGCACATAGTGGAGGTGCTCGCCAAGAGGGTGAGATGACAAGTACGCCGGCGCCCGCACCGCCGATATTGAGGGATCCGTCAAAGTACATCATCTAGTGTTCCTCGTGCTCGGAGGTCACTAGCTCTTGCATCTCTGTCCATTCAGCGATGAAATCCGCTAGGACTTGTGACTTGATCATTGTTAGACTACGGAATTCTAGGGAATAGGTTCCCAACTCCATAGCCCACTTCATGACCCTTCCATTGGCATCTTTGTTGCACAAAATGTTGCCTAGAGGGTGCTTGGTTACCACCATAATTGGGTGGGCTTCAAAATAGTGTCAGAGTTTGCGCGACGTGATGAGGATTGCATGTATCAACTTCTGCACCATCGGGTAGCGAGCCTTTGACTCATTTAGCACTTCGCTGATGAAGTAGACCCACCGCTGGACTGGATATGTATGTCTGGCTTCTTCTCATTCAGCCATGACGGCCGTGCTGACCACCCTGTTGGTTGCTGCATTGTAGAGCAGTAGTGTCTCCGCCTTCGCAGCTGCGGTGAGTAACAGAGGGTGGACCAGGAACTGTCTGAGTTCCTTAAATGCTTGGTCAGCTTCTTCCGACTAGACAAACTTCTCGCCATCTTTTCCGCCTAGCCTGGAGATGAAACGGCTCAGGGCTGCCATGCATCTGGTGAGCTTCTGGACGTCTTTGAGGCTGGTTGGAGGCTTCGTTCACATAACGGCTTCAACTTTCTATGGGTTTGGGAGAATACCGTGCTTGCTGACGATGTTGCTGAGTAGATTACTAGAGAAGACATAGAAGGTGCACTTTGAGGGATTCAGCTTCCACTGAAAAGCAGATAAAGCCTCGAAGATTTTATCAAGGTCGGAGAGGAGATTTCCAGCCTTCCTGGATTTGATGATGACATCGTCGACGTAAGCTTCGGCAACCTCTAGGATGAGGTTGTGGAGGCATGCCTACATGGCCCGTTGATATGTGGCACCTGCATTCTTCAGGCCAAAGGACTTGTTCTTATAGCAGTAGGCCCCAAAGGGGGTGATAAAGGATGTCTTCTCTTGGTCTTCTTCATTCAAGGAAATCTGGTGATATCCGGAGTAACAATCAAGGAAACTGAGTAGCTCGCAGCCGGTGGTGGAGTCGATGACTTCGTCAATTCGTGGGAGGCCAAAGGGGTCTTTAGGGCAGTATTTGTTGAGATCGGTGTAATCAACGCACATTCTCCATTCGTTATTCTTTTTTCGTACAAGGACCGAATTGGCTAAATAATCGGGATGATACACCTCTTTTATGAAGCCGGCAGCTAAGAGCTGGGCTAGTTCTTCCCTAATAGCGTCCCTCTTGTCTGGAGAGAATCACCGGAGCTTCTGCTTGATGGGCCTGGAGGTCTTCAAGACATTCAAGTAGTGCTCGATCAACTTCTTGGGAACGTTGGGCATGTCCGCAGGTTTTCATGCGAAGACACTAACGTGTTCCCTGAGGAAGCTGACGAGCGTGTCTTCCTATTTGGGGTAAAAATCCACCCCGATGCGAGTAGTCTTGCTCGGGTCGCTGGGAATGAGGACCTCTTTGGTCTCCTTGCTCTTGGTCGCAGCCCTGGGCGGGGTCTTCTCTGGGATCATCTGCTCTTCGGGCTGCATCTTGTATGCGTCTACCGCACATGTCTTTATCAGACGTCGACGGCTTCGGCCATGGCCTCCTTCTCGCAGTCATACACGGTCTGGATGTCAGAGCGAACCGTAAGGACACCGGTCTCTGATGAGGTAGGTGTAGTTGGGGATGGCCCCGAACTTGACCAGAGCTGGACTGCCGAGGATGGCGTGGTTGGCAGCATCGAAGTCGGCGACCATGAAGTCGATGTGCTCGATGCGGAGGCACTGCGGGGTCCCAAATCGGACGGGTACATTGATCTGTCCTAAGGGCTGGCATGACTGCCCTAGAATGATCCCCCAGAATAGAGCTTCGGTTGGCGCTAGGTCTTCTTTGCGTAGCCCAAGTTCTCTGACACCTACTGAAAAGAGGATGTTGAGGCCGCTGCCACCATCGATCAGCACCTTACCTGCGTATAACTGGGTCAAGGATGAGAGGAAAACGACCGAGGTACGGGATGTCCATCCACAGGTCGGCTCTGCTGAAGGTAATGGGCTTGTGCGACCAGGGTGGGTCCTTCGAGTCAGCGACAGGGGCGTCATAATTGGTGACAGAGTTGACGCGCCTAGCGATGAGCTTCTGTTCTCTCTTTGACTCAATCACACTGAGGCCACCGATGATAGTGGAGACAGTCTTGCTGGCATTGGTGAAGTCGGGAGGCGGGTTGTCGTCGCCACCATGTCTGTCCTTGTCAGAGTCGTTCTCCTCGTTGCGGGCTCGTTTCTTATCTTCTTATCGGTACGCCTTGGAGAGATCATAGCAGTTCCTCATGAAGTGGCCGTGAGTATTATGGAGAGGACAGGGGCCGTCGAGGAGTTGCTCGTAAGCTTCCTCGTAGGAGCACTTAGGACCCGGCCGGGTGTTGTAGATTCTGTAATGGCGGCATCTTTCTTCGGATCTGAAAGTCTCGGGCTCATCTTGACGGCGCCGATCATAGCGGCGGTGGTCGCGGTGGTCGCGGCAAGAATCGCATCGTGGGCCGCGATCGTCGGAGCGTCGCTCAGTTCGGCAATCGCCATCTTCGTGGCGCGTAGAGTTAGGGAAGCGTAGGCGGCTATGAACGGAGTGTCGGGCCGCCTCGTTGCCCTCGGCATACTTGTTGATGATACGCAGCATCTCGGCGATGGTGCTTGTCCTGCTACGGAACAGCTTTCGTTGAAGATCTTCATCTGGTCGGAGGCCGTGTGTGAAGGCGGTGATGGCCTCAGTGTCTGTAACGCTAGGGATATTATTTCTGGTCTCCGAGAAACGCCGGATGAAATCTCGTAAAGTCTCGCGCGATGCTTGCTGGAGCTTCTCGAGGTCATACTTCGAGCCTGGCTGCTTGCAAGTGGCACTATAGTTGCCGATGAACTGCTTCTTCAGCTGGTCCCAAGTATCGATGGAGTCTGGCTTCAAGCTGAGCAGCCAATTGTTGGCGGATGCGTTAAGCATGACGGGCAAATAATTTGCCATGACGTCTGCGTTTCCTCCGGCGGCTTTGACCGCGATCTCGTAGATGGTGAGTGTTGATGGTAGTTATTGCTAATTTTTACCCATCAACTAAACATGAATCAAGGGCATAAAACAATGCACAACATTGTTATAGGGTTTGATTCTAACAAGTTCCACGAGTTTCGGTGTTCTCACTTGTTTTGCAGGGTATGAAGGGATATTCAATTTTTCACCAATTAGAAGTATCTCAAATAAGGAATTGGAGTGCACCATTGCATAGAGCTCGTCAAGACGATCGAAACAGACCTATCGTTTGTTATTTTTGGAGTCCGAAATAAAGAGATATGGATTTTACAAATACTAGAAGATTCTACAACCTGAGCTGCGGGATTAATTAAAGGCTGCGGGATTAATTAGACCTAAATCAGAATTTGGCCCATTAAAGCCTATGTGCACATGGTGAAAAGGCTTAGTACCATATCGCTTGCCTAAGGTGGAGGGGAGGCCAGGCGCCCCCATGTAAGGAACCCAGGACCCTCCGGGTCAAGTGCACCGTTATGGAGTTGTAGAGGCGTCCCTCGAATGGATAACCTCTCAACTATAGAGAATAGGGCTAGACTTTCCAATGTAGTAGATTAATTCTAGTTGAGAGTTAGGGAGAGCGGAGCTGCGCTTCGGTTCTTGAGAAGTCTTCAGGGATCTGGTATATCTTTGTATCTCATCTTTGTAAAACTTATGCTTTAATATATTTATCTTCTCTATTTACTTTATGCCTTGAATTTGATTGGTTAGTATAGTTGTTATACTTTGGCATAGGATCTCCGCTCACATCGAGTGCTCTAGTTTTCTTATGGGATTAGAGTAGTAATTAATAGTGTAGGCATGGTGTCTTGACTAGATGTTACCTGAGACTGCACTCAACCTTACGAATAGTTGTGGTAGCCCCAGGAGGTGATAGCCCTGATGGCCGACGTATTGCACCTCGTGTAGGTTCATCCCGTTCCGTGGCTAGTGTTCTGATGTCCCGCAGTGTTATTGTGTGATTTCTTTATCTACCATGAATCAGTTATTATAGAACCCCAGTAATAGAGAAGTGTTTAGGAACCTTGAACTCTCCCGTTGTCCTCTCACTTTCGCTATCTACTTTTTTATCATAGAATTCTCCTGTGTGTCTATATCATTTAAGCATAACTCCTATCATTTATCCTTTGACCCTACTATAGTCTAGTTGGTGTACTAAGTTAGTAGATACATGATGGTCAATTATCAAATTCTTTAACCATTGCTTCCCTGTGGTAAAGTATAAATAACGACACCTAGAATACTCCCGGTAAAATGGTACAATGGTATTCTGTGCGCTTGCGGAATCTTTCATATTCTATTTGCACTTAATAAATACCAACAAGCATTTTTGGCGCCGTTGCCGGGGAAGCAATTGGCATAAGAGTTTTATAGTGATCTTGTTGTCTGCTAATTTAGTGTACTCTTAGATTTAGTATGACTACCCCTGTTCTGTTGAGTTGTGGAATAAAACATGACAACAGAAGCCGTTTTGACCTTCCGATAAGTTTTCACAAGACAAGAAGATACATTGAAGAGCCCAGGATGCCTGAACATTCAAGATTCATCAATAATGGAAACCTGCCATCTCACAGGTTTGTACATATATATATATATTTCTTTCTAACCTTGTGTAGATAGGAGAAGGAGGTCATCGTCATAACAATTCAAATCACATCTCAAATGACAAATATAGAGGCTGTGCTACACACAAGTCATGGTAAGTATGATCAAGAAGGTGAGAAAGTCCTGTTCATGGGCTTTAAACTTTTGAGTAGTTATCTTTTAATTCTTGCATCTCATTGCATATTTATTTTAATCAATGCATTCACACCATTTAGTTTATATTCCCTCATATCAAATCCATAGCATGTTTAGTTCTTGCATACATCCATACCACTTGCATATTAAAAGGAAAAAATATATATATATACCTTACTATGATCATATTATTTTATCTCTATTTGAATAAATCCTTGTAATGTTTTCATGCTACCTTTATTCACTATAGTTTATGGCTAGAATAATTTCATACATCTCTTAAATGAAGCATGGTGCCAAGTTTAGGAGTGTTTGATCTTACTTTCAAAAGTTTTTAATCAAAGTTTATTAACTAAAAGTGTAATAATTAGAAGGTCTTCCAAGAATGACTTTGTGTCCTAAAGTAACCACTCTTGAAAAAATAATATGAGCTTGTACCTTTTGATGTAATAGCCTTGAGAACTGAGCATAGAATTATAATTATAAAAATATTCCCTCGGGTATTTTTTGACATTAACCATTCCAGGCTTGAAGTAGAAGGATGACATCATTAGGTATGTCCAACCAATCATCATGCAACATTAATCCATCCAAACTTAACTTTGCCTTGCAAAATTCAAGGTTGGGGGAATGGGCTTATTTAGAAAATCTTAGGTTGCTAATATTGGTTGTCTCTACCTTGTCAATCCATGTTCAAATTGTTAATCAATGATCATGCTCTTTCATCTCTGTTTGCATAACTCTCTACAAACATTCATGTTACCTTTGTTCGCTATAGTATACTTAAAGTTTGGAGAAATTTCATACACTTTTTAAAATTAGGCATGATGCTTAGTTTAAACTATTTTCTGGAATCATAGTTAGACAAGGTATTTAGTTTGATTTCCGAACCAAGAGGTGTGATGATTTTACTTTCAAAGGCTGTTTGAATTAAGCATGGTGCTTAGGTTGAAATGCCTTCGTAAGTCAAATTGGACATGGTGTCTAGGTTGATTTTTGATCCGCTCGTATGCTGTAGTAAACATTGGATATTCTGTTGGACTAACCCTTTCAGAAAACTTCCAATTTAATTTGGGTAAGTCACGAGATAAATTCAAATCAGAGATGAGACAGGGCACATGCTAAACTTCAATAACTTTGCAGAGGAAGACATAGCTCATTCATTATGGATGGAAGAACTGTGAGTATTAATGATTCATTCACTTTATCTTCTGCTGTAAGTTACTTGGACTCAATTCATGCCATTATAGAACATGATCTATGCTAACATAATATCAACCCTATCTTCTTAGTAGCATAGATGGAATATGATAAAATTTTGGACAAACAACCTATGTTCCAAAGTTGTACATACCTTCAGGTATATGTTGTCTACTAATCTGTTGCAGGCATAATAATGAATGGAGTGACAAGGTGTCATGAGATGAAAGAAGCAAAAGATGGCAAAGAGGATAAGCAACAAAGGAGACAAGATGTTCATGAACAACTCAAGATGCAAGAGAAGGAAAGGACCACCAATCATCTACCCTTCATTACTTAGTGCCATCACGCTTTAATAATGAAGGTAATATCTTAAGGTAAGTGGTCACTATTTTCCTCTCGATCTTGGAATGTAGATAAATAAAGACATAAATATGTTAGAGTTACATCTTTAATTGATTAACCTAAATAACTCAACATGCTTTGTCCTCTAAGATTGTTCATGACATCATTCTTTTGATCTCAATCTTGACCAAATATGCTAAAACATTGTATTCTATCTTTGGAAGATGATAGTCATACTCATGTGAAAATTTATATATTATGTAGAGATAGACAACCATTCCATTGGTTAAGCAATTTAAATCTTTTCTGCCATATGAACTTAAATGTAATATTAATGCTTAATTGTCTGATCTTACCACTCATGTCATGAGTAAAACAAATTATGTAACATCAACTTTGTCTTGTTCAATGTGCCTAAGGCTAGAGAAGAATAAATAAAGAAATAGATTCGGTTCTATTGGTGTTTTTCCACCAGCAGAGCCCATGCACTTGATCTCTACCTTGGTTTTGCAAATAGGACAACACTTCAAGCAAATTTGTTAATTCCTAAAATTCTACAAGTGAAAGTTCTGTGAACATGCACGCTGAGCAAGATGCTACCAGCTTCCACTATTAATGCTCTACTTCAACCTACTGGTCAAACAAAGAACAAAAGTGACATCACCATCACCAGAGGTGCAACCATCAACACCTTCATCTCTAAGACGGAGAGATACACAAGAGTGGAAAAAAGTCTTGTCGGTAGACTTTAAATTCCGCACCCTTACCATAAGGTAACATGGTAGTTATCTAATTAATTAGTATTCATAATTTACATTAGTAATTTTACTTTAGCATATTCATCTTTATGGATATCAAAAAAAAGAGAGAAAAATCTTTATTGCCATATTTACTGCATCATGAAACATTAAAGCCCCATGTGAATAAACTTATAGAATATTCGCTATGGTGGCATAAAAAAATAATAAATAAAAAAATAATAGCATCTGTATTTACTTTCTTGCATTATGCAAATCCTAAGCCCCATGAGAATAAATATTCTCCGTGGTGGCATAAAAATATATAGCATGCATACATATTTGATTATTGCATAAGAAAGTTAGAAAATCCTAAAAAGAGAATCCTGCTAGAATCTATCAATTAAAATCAACTCATAGAATAATCAATTACTTATTGGCTGACCGCTAACCCCTTAACACATTCGAGCCTCGAGTTTTGGTTTTCTTATTGGAGTACAATTATGCAGGATAACACTATGTCTGAGGAGTGAGTTCATTAGTGGCATCTACCAGACTGCTGCTGGTAAGCCCACTCTAAAGATCATCAACACCAAGTATTGCAAACATCTAGCTTGGGGAAGGAGCATCCCCTAGTTATCAGGTAACTATACGTATGTAATTATCGAGTCTGTTTTATAAAGTCATAAAATACCAAAAATATCTGAACACATGAAGGTTCACCATAGTACCATAAGAAAATCTAAAAATACCAAAAATATGTGGGCACATTGTTGACGGTGGATAATGTCAACTTTTATTAGAACTTTAGACACCAAAGGATACATGAATACACACTAGTTTAGGGTTTTAACTGACAGTTTCCACGAGTTTTGCATGTTCTGTATTTTCCAGGGGCTATTCCAGAAAAGCATGAAAGAAGGGTTAGAGAGCATAATTACCACGAAACTTAACCGCCAAGGAAACATCATCACGAGAACAATAGAATCATCTGGAACACACCCGAAACACCAGGGCCCGAGAACCACCAGGGTTGGGCCGGCCGGCGCCAGGGTGGGGCCGGCAGGCACCCCCCACTAGGGTTTTGGCCCACCTTCTGGAGTCTTCTTCCACCGCCTTTGTGGATTCATCTTGGCCCTTGTTTCAAGTTAGTTTGATCCTACAGCGCACGTGCATCCCACCGGGCTATAAATAGAGGGGCCGACCCCCTTGGAGGCATCAAACCCATCATTCATTCAAGGCATCAAGTCCTCAAGCCATCAAGAGCCTCCTAGTTCATCAAGAGCCTCCTAGTTCATAGTTCTAGCCTAATTAGATTAGAAGTAGAGGAGTTCTAGTTCTTCGGCAGATCTGGAGCCCCGGCGTCTGTCTGGGGCTCGGAATTCGGTATAATTCTAATTCTTTCTCTATTATTGTATTCTTCATTATGATTAGAGAAACATTATTCTTAATAGTTCATATGTTCTTGATTACAATAGTCTTTGTCTACTTTGATTATATGTCTAGTATAGTTGGTTTGATCTTATTGAATTCATGTAATTGCTCGTATAGCGTTTATTCATGCGGACGATGGATAGATGATGAACAATATGTAGACGTGGTGTCTAGGTATTTTGTTTATCTGCGGGTGCACCTTGATGTGCCTGGTCGTGTGGTAGATCGCGTAGGTGACAGCTGCGTTGAGTCCTCTGTAGTCCACCCCCGTATGTGGGCAAGCAGGCACGGTCGCGAAGTTGGATGATGACTTTGTTTCACATCCTTCCTAGATGATGCCCTTTGCATGTGATTATGATAAAGGATTAGTCTAACAATGATTGCTAGATGTAATTGCACTAATTAGAGTTATTCATTGATGTAGTTATAGAAATACCTTTGATATTAATTCCTTAGTTTATCCATTGGCTAACTATTACTATGACTAGAGAAGTGCTCTGATGATTATCTTTTATTTACGATGCTTGATCTCTTTATTTACCTTATGACCTCTACCGGTTATGAGTAGAGTAAATGACATCGGTAATGTCACTTATCCATTGTATACCATCACTATCAATATAATAGATTAAAGTTTATCCTAATCCTTCCCAGTGGTATAAATATAAATCGACAACCTGGTAGAACTCCCTAAGTAAAATGCTACAATGGTATAATTATCTGTCCGCTTGCAGAACTGATCTTAGTTTATATTTCTGCCTAGTCACATAGATTAATATATAAAACCTTTATTTATTCTTAGCATTATTACTTAGGGATGACAACCTAGTTCTTGCATAAGAATGTTCGTAATAGAAAGTGGCTAGTTGCTAATGACAAGTTAATTAATTACCACTCATCTTCTAATCTCGCTTCTCGCATTAAAAGTTATATAGTTATATTTGGTGACGTTAGTAGATGTCAACAAGCATTTTTGGCGCTGTTGCCAGGGAAGGCACATTAAACTTAGGAAATATTGATAGCATATGTATACATAATGGATAAGATTGTATTACCGATTGATCCCTAACTCAAACAGGCACACCTTTGTTTCTATCATTTGCTTATCTTATGCAGGGTGATGAATGAATGGTTTTTCTCTTCCAAATAATTTCACTGACGATCCAGAGAAACTCCTGAGAAGAAAGAAGTTTGTAGAAGCGAGGGACAATTTCAAGCTACCATCAAAAACACCCATTGCTGCTCAAGCTCATTCATCAAGGGAGCCAGCTCCAACATTGGAAGAAGAACACATAGGAGAAGATTTATCTCCTGTGTTTGAAGACATGGCTGAGAAGACGCTGCGCGAGTTCTCTGCCCCAACAACAGAAAACATTCGGACTAGACCAGCAGTCAACACTGGGGAGAATGGATTCGAGCTCAAGCCTGCTCTTATCACCATGGTTCAAGCCAGCCAGTTTTATGGAAAAGCTCATGAAGATGCAAGTGCACACTTACAACACATTTTAAAGATTTGCAGCACCTTCACGATTAGAGGAGTACCAAGAGACGCTATTTTACTCCATCTTTTCCCATTTTCACTTTTGGGGAAAGCTAAACAGTGGTTCTACGCCAACAAAGATAAGAACACCTACATGGGACCGATGCTCAACTGCTTTCCTGGCAAAGTTCTTTCCTAAAGGCAAGACAAATGCTCTGCGTGGGAAAATCTCAAGTTTTCAACAGCAACATGACGAATCATTCACTGAAGCATGGGAAAGATTCCAAGATTACATTGAAGACTCTCCTCATCATGGGATAGAGGATTGGCTACTATTGCAGACCTTCTACCACGGGCTTATCTTAAGCACCTATGAGTCCATAGATGCTGCAGCTGGAGGAGTTTTCCTATCACTTAAGCTTCCAGAAGCTCAAGCACTTGTTGAGAAGATGACCTCAAATTCAAGTTGTAATGAAGAACGTACTCAACCTCGCAAGAGAGGAGGAGGTATCCATCATCTCAAGGAAACTGACATGGTCACTGCCAAGCTAGACCTCATCATGAAGAAGCTCGACATAGAGAAGAAGAAAGTTATGCATATCAATAATTCTCGCATGACCTGTGAAGAATGCGGAGATTACGGGCATTTAGCTGTCGACTGCCCTACGTTGCAAGAGGATGTGAACTTCGTCAACAACAACACCTACTATCATCCTCAGCAAAATCAAGGATGGAACCAGCCAAACCAAGGATGGAATCAGCAACCTCGACAAGGTAATTACCAAGGTAACAACCAAGGTAATAATTACAATAATTACAATCTTCCGCCTTTAAGAGATTTAGTTGCTAGTCAATCTAAATTGTTAGATCAAATGTCTAGAAAGGTAGCCTCAAATGATAAAGCTTTAGAAAACATAAATACTAGAATGGCTACCTTTGCTTCTGCTATAAAGAATCAGCACATCTTTAATAAAATGTTAGAAACACAATTAGCTCAGCTAGCTACTGCTGTCCCTCCATTTGAGAAAGGAAAAATTCTGGGCCAGCCGGAGGATTTAGAAACTGCTAACCTTGTTGATATTCACAATGCAACCCAATACCAAATTGAGCCTACAGATATATAGTGGATAGATCACTCACTACCTGAAAAGATGGGAGACCCTGGAAGACCTGTGATTTCTATCTCTATAGGATGTCATAACTTTCCAGAAGCTATCTGCGATTTCGGCGCAAGTGTCAACATAATGCCCAAGATAATCTATGAGACAATTTTAGGTGATCTTTTATTGTACACAGATATGCGTTTGGAGCTTGTAGATCAATCCATTTGCTACCCCGAGGGAATACTAGAAGAAGCTGTTATCAGAGTGGGGCAATCATATGTCCCAATTGACTTTGTGATCATGGATACCGGAGGAGATGAGAAGGCACCTATTATCTTGGGACGACCATTCTTGTGCTCAACCAAAGCCATCATCTATGCCAAACATGCCAAGATTGTCCTCTCTATCAAAGACAAGAAGGAGAGATTTTCATTCAAGAACCGCATCCTCAAGAATCCAGCAGTTCCGAAGCAAATCTATCAACAAGAAGAGTAACAAAAACAACCAGCACCCAAGAAGAAGAACAACAGAAGATGGAGGAAGAACAAGCCCCAGCATATACCTGAAGAAACCACTCAACTAATCAATGTTATCAACACAGAAAATGATCATATGCTCCCAAAGCCATTTCCATCAATGAAAGGTGACCCAGGTGTATCAATCATCCAATGCACAATCAGAGACATCACTTTTCCCGACACCATCTGCGACACTGGATCAGGCGTCAACGTAATGTCCAAAAAGGTATATGATAAATTATTTGATGATTTACCATTATACCCAACATATATTCAGTTGCAGATGGCAGACCAATCACTGAGATTCCCTGTAAGGCGTAGTCAAGGACATCATGGTAAGAATTCAAAACAAATATATACCTACAGATTTTCTAGTTCTTGACATGCAGGGAGACGATGAATCACCTGTCCTTTTGGGAAGACCGTTCCTCTACACCGCCAATGCTATCATCTACATCGGGTCTGGATAGATCCACTTCAACCCACCCACTGGAAAGGTACACTGTCAATTTAGAACACATCTTAACCATGAGCAGATCAAGAAGCAACACAACAGGAGGAAACACCAAGCCCGCCGTCAGGCCGCCTAGCCTTACTGTGGATAGGAGGAGTTCTCTGGTAAGATTGTGAAGTATAAAGACTGCTACAAGGAGCAAGAAGAAGGCGTACAAGCACCACGCCAGAGTGAGTGGAAAGCGGAAGCTGAGAGGATGGACCAGATTGCTAAAGCAGAGAAAGAAGAGATCCAGGCACAAGTAGAAGAATGGATGAAGAGAGATGAAGAATCAAGAGAAGCATACAAGGAAGAGCTGGAGCTAGAAAAGAGAGAAGCAGAAGAGACAGAAAAGAGATGGAAGGAGAAAGAAGAAGCACCTACTACACCACCACAAAATGGGGAATTGACTGAGGTAACCTCAGACGATGAACCTACTGAGTAAGTACTCTCCTCTATCTAAGTCACGTCGGTAGACTTTAAATTCCGTACCCTAGCCATAAGGTTAGAATGGTAGTTATATAATTAATTTGGCATTCATTAGTAATTTTGCTTAGCACATTTATTAGTACAATCATTTTCGTATATTAAAAATTAAAACCAATAAAAATGTTTACTGCTTTATTTACTACATCATAAATGTTAAAGCCCCAGGTGAATAAACCTATGGTAACCCTGTAGGCATATTTACTGTGGTGGCATAAAAATAAAAATAAAAATAACAATCTATATTTACTTTGTTGCATTATGAAAATCCTGAGCCCCATGGGAATGAATATTCCTTGTGGTGGCATAAAAATTTTTATAGCATGCATACATTTTTTGATTGCTACATAAGAAACTTAGAAAAAACCCTAAAAAGAGAATCCTGTTGGAATCCTGCTAAAATCTATTAATTAAAATCAACTCAAAGAATAATCAAAGTGCTCATTGGCTGACCGCTAACCCCTTGATAAATTCAAGCCTCGATTTTTGGTTTTCTTGTTGGAGTATAACTATGCAGGAATAATATTATGATTAAAGAGAGAGTCTATTAGTGGCAACCATCAGGACTGCTACTAACCAACTCACTCTGAAGATCATTCAAGCACCAAGTATTGCAAACATCAAGCTTGGGGGAGGAGCAACCCCTAGTTATCAGGTAATTTTACCTATGCGATTATTAAGTTTACTTTATACAAGCACAAATTACCAAAAATATGTGAACACATGAAGGTTCACCATAGTATCATAGGAAAATCTAAAAAATACCAAAAATATGTGGGTATATGAAGGTCCACACCTTTCACAAAATACCAAAAATATGTGGGCACATGAAGGTCCACTCAGTTAGGAAGCTTCTGTTGGAAATATAAAATCAATTACTTACCATGGAGTGGTATTAAACCTAACTCCCCTCCATAAGATTTGGTATTTTTATTGGTAATTGAGTTTCATAGGACAACACAAGATCAAGGAGCTAGTCAACCCGACGCCCTTACGCTATCGATACACCTGCACCCAGAAGGATCACTCAATCTGCAACATCAAAGACCTTGTCAAACGTCAAGCTTGGGGGAGGGCACTCTCCAATTAAAATCCAAATAAGTGTAAGTTTCCTATCTTATTATCCTTATTATTATATCGTTTTTTCGCGTGAGTTAGCTAGTAAGATAAAATTTAAAAACCAAATAAATATCCATCTATATATTAGAGTTTGTTTAGAATCAGTCTAGGCTAGAGTTAATAAAAAATGATGAACATTAAAATTTTGTCTTGGAGATGATGAATAGTTGCTCTGTTATCATATCTTTCGAGTACCTAGTTATCAAACTTTAATTCTCCTGAGTTTTAGATATTGCTGTTTTAACTTAAGAATTTACTCTGAATCTGAAACTTGTGGAGGCATATGTTTGAGCTAAGTCTAGGTAATTGATTGATATGATTCATGAAAGTTGAGCTGCTATTTATCTTATTTCTAGCATTACTAAATTATGGAGATTTATTTTGAAAATTTGAAATTTACATGATGAGCTCTTGTATGACAAAGTATGAATTCCTACCAAACCCATATATTATACATTTAGAGATAGAAAACCTTTTGCACATTCATGATGGTTGCTTTACATTGAGTTTAGTCAACCTTTGTTGTATACCATATGAGAGTCTTGTCATGCTTTTAAAATCAAGATCATGTACACACTTCAGCACATTTGCATTATTCCTACCCTGGGAGTAATCACAACCATTTCCACTTTCATCGATGTTCATCATAAATATGTTTTCTCCTACACTAGGAGTAAACACCAAAAATATATATATACCCCGTAGGACAGCCTTGATATAATTACTCTAAGTTCTTATTATTATCTCTCTAGTTACTTATACTCAAAGGATACATGTGGCTATGCAAAAGTATTGAAAAAGAAAAAGGGAGTAAAAGATGAACAAGTGTCCCAGCATTAAAACAATAGGTACTAGATGCTCGCCTCCCGAATAAAAAAAAGAGAGAGAGAAAGAATAAAGATAGCCCATGTGTTCCTCCATGTTACAAAGGAGAGTAAATCATTTTCAACGAGCAAAAGTAGAATTAGGAATAGCCACTAAATATCACATATACACCTATCCACCATATTCTATACACATGCACATCTTGGTTTGATTGTATGCCTCGATTCTCTGTGGATCCATTGTTTGACTTTACAACATATGAATTGCATGTATGCTTAAACCTTGTTATTGACACTCGTATGAGCTCCACTATAATCCTTAGTTATAGGAAGGCATAACATTAATGCCTTAAGTGAGATCCACAAATACCATATATACTGAGAGACTTGAGGGTGTCATACAATTAAAGCTCTGAGTTTTATTTTGAAAACTTGCAAAACTCCGAAATATTAGTACTGTGAAGAATTTGCTACATAGTGCAAGACTTGATTGTTCTTTCTTTCGATTACTCTAGACTAAGGCAAGAATTGTAAAGCCCCATAGTTAAAGGTAAAATGGGTAAGTTTAAAAGTTAGAGCAGTTTTGTCTAATCCGGAGGAGAATCTATGTTTGAAGCATGTATACTTGGGAAGTATGAAAGCATTGTAGCAACTCCAGATCCAATTACATTAGTAATTAGGCTTAGTTTGTTTGCCAAGGGACTGGCAAACAGGTAAGCTTGGGGGTGTTGTTGACGGTGGATAACATCAACTTTTATTAGAACTTTAGACACCAAAGGATACATGAATACACACTAGTCTAGGGTTTTAACTGATAGTTTCCACGAGTTTTGCATGTTCTGTATTTTCTAGGGGCTATTCCAGAAAAGTATGAAAGAAGGGTTAAAGAGCATAATTACCGCGAAACTGAACCACCAAGGAAATATCATCACGAGAACACTAGAAGCATCTGGAACACACCCGAAGCACCGGGGCCCGAGACCCACCAGGGTGGGGCCGGCCGGCGTCCCCCCACTAGGGTTTCAGCCCACCTTCTGGAGTCTTCTTCCACCACCTTTGTGGATTCATCTTGGCCCTTGTTTCAAGTCAGTTTGATCCTACAGCGAACGTGCATCCCACCAGGCTATAAATAGAGGGGCAGACCCCCCTAGAGGCATCAAACCCATCATTCATTCAAGGCATCAAGTCCTCAAGCCATCAAGAGCCTCCTAGTTCATCAAGAGCCTCCTAGTTCATAGTTCTAGCTTAGTTAGATTAGAAGTAGAGGAGTTCTAGTTCTTCGCGGATCTAGAGCCCCGACGTCTGTCTGGAGCTCGGAGTTTGGTATAATTCTAGTTCTTTCTCTATTATTGTATTCTTCATTATGATTAGGGAAACATTGTTCTTAATAGTTTATATGTTCTCGATTACAATAGTCTTTGTCTACTTTGGCCAGTATAGTTGGTTTGATCTTATTGAATTCATGTAATTGCTCGTATAGCGTTTATTCATGCAGACGATGGATAGATGATGAACAATATGTAGACGTGGTGTCTAGGTATTTTATTTATCTACGAGTGCACCCTGATGTGCCGGGTCGTGTGGTAGATCGAGTAGGTGACGGCTGCGTTGAGTCCTCTATAGTCCACCGCCCGTATGTACGCCAACAGGCACGGTCGCGAAGTTGGATGATGACTCTGTTTCACATCCTTCCTAGATGATGCCCTTTGCATGTGATTATGATATAGAATTAGTCTAACAATGATTGCTAGATGTAATTGCACTAATTAGAGTTATTCATTGATGTAGTTATAGAATTACCTTTGATATTAATTTCTTAGTTTATCCATTGGCTAACTATTACTATGACTAGAGAAGTGCTCTGATGATTATCTTTTATTTACGATGCTTGATCAGACTTATCACCTTTATCTTTATTTACCTTGTGACCTCTACCTATTATGAGTAGAGTAAATGACATCGGTAATGTCACTTATCCATTGTATACCATCACTATCAATATAATAGATTAAAGTTTATCCTAGTCATTCCCAGTGGTAGAAATATAAATCGAAAACCTGGTAGAACTCCCTAGGTAAAATGTTACAATGGTATAATTATCTGTCCGCTTGCAGAATTGATTTTAGTTTATATTTCTGCCTAGTCACATAGATTAATATATAAAACTTTTATTTATTATTAGCATTATTAATTAGGTGCATTTGTAAAAAGAGTAGGTAGAGACTTAGGGATGCTCCGGAGCTTTCCTTTCACAAAGTTAGTAGGTTGGTGATCAGGGCACTCTGGAAGTTCAGCCTCTTCTTCCTGGCCTTCGGGAACCTCTGGCACTTCAATCTCCGGCGGAACTCCCTCCTCCGGTGGATCGAACTGCAATGGCGTCACGCCTCCCGGCGATCCTGTATGCATGATATGCATATATGAGAACTGAGAATGCACATGAAATGCAAGATAGAGATGCACGAATTAACCTATGATATGCAATCAGTTTAACAATCCACACTCATTTACTGAGTACGTGCATATTTCTTCTCAAGACAACTAACTCATACTCACCCTTCTTAAGCAAAGCATAGAATAATTTCTCGTCCCGGGTGAGAGGTTTACAACCTGCACTTAATAATCAACATGCATCAACTAACCTACCACAACCAACTTATAATTAACAGGCATGAGCAACATCAAATAAACAAAACATTAACATTGCTGCCTTAAGCTTAAATTAGGATCAGCTCTACTGTTTTAAACAAGTGATAATGCTGAGCATCACAGAAATGCATAAAAACACTTCACACCCAAAGATATTTGCTTAAAAACAATTAAACAAACCCTAGCCTATAACTGGACCTACTGTTTACTGTGACCAGAAAAATCCATAAAAATTATAGAAGCTATTACACATCTAGATTAGCCTATTGATAAAATTTCAAGTCATTTGGACAAGTATAACAGTCTACACAAAAATAACAAACAAGCAGACTTTTAAGCAATGGAAAATACTTAACACAGTGAAAGGTATCAAACAACAGATTTCCCAATTTTCTTAGCTTCTTTCCAACATAACATGGTCCAGGAAAAATATTCATGACCATATCCTTAACACATTAAGCATGGTGATTTTTGCAAGATTAAAGCATAAAAGGCACATTATACTAGACATCATATAAATAACAGTACAACACCATCAAACATATTTTTCTTAGATTCTACATCCATAAACAAGATGAATGCAAGTGGAATCACATTTTTAGCACATTCCTACAATTACTTATGCATTTATCAAGTTTGCAAGCAATTAACAACTTAAATATAACTGCACATAAAAAGTATTCCAAAAGTACATTTTATATTTTTCCTTGATAGAGCTCAGAAATACAAACATAACAAAATTTGGTTCACCCCAATTGGACACTCCTAGCTCCAGATATGAATTTTGGAAGATTTTACACATTTTCTGGAAATTCATTTTATAAATCATAAAACCCAAACCCGATAGAAACTGCTACGTGCACCCGACTCAGTGAACCAGAGGCGCACCCGAACAGCTGACTCGTGGGCCCCGGGGTCAACCTGACCCCACGCGTCAGAGAGAGAGGCAGAGCCGCCGGCGCTGACCGGCGAGAGCTCGTCGACGGCGAGGTCTCCGGCGACGTCGAGGCTACCTACCAACTCGTGGCAACGAGACGAACCCAAAGGACCAACTACCGAGGGTTGTCCCCCACCGGAGCGAGCTCGACGGCGGCAATGGCGGACGGTGGTGGTCCGGCGAGCTTGCGCCGGCCGATTCCGGCCGTTGCTCGCGCGGCTAAGCACCGTTCCTAGATCCTGGGACCCTAGCGGACCTATGCGTGCGACGAATCGAACTATTGCGCACGGGAGCTCACTGACCGCGCTCGCATGGCGGCATAGCGGCGAGCGGGTTCACGGCGAGCTCGGGTTCCGGCGAACCTACGGCGAGACCGACCCATCCGACGGCCTAGACTGGATCTACAGCTAACTTAGACTCCTAAACGAGCAATGGAGAGAGAAGCCGACCCCGGCATCGCCCTCGTCGCGGCGACCCGAGAGCTCAGCAGTGCTCCGGCAATGGCGCGGCGGCGAGAATGCCAAACCGTTATACCTTAGCTCGGCTGAGGTCGGCAACGGGTCGAGGATGAAGAGCAGAGCAAGTCGAAGCTACGGCGGAGATGGAGCGGTCGGAGACGGCGCGGTGACGGCGGATTTCACCGCGGCGATGGCTCGGCGGCGATGGCGCTGGCGGAGGGGAAAACGGAGAGCAGGGGCGAGAGCGAGCGAGTGAGGGTGAGAGGAGCGCGCGGTTGACAGGATGGAGTGTCGCCTTTGGTTTATGCAGGGGCGCGGCAGGGCAACGACGGCGTACGGCGCCACCTGGCGCGATTCTTCTGACGGCGGCCGCGCGGCGACGACCGACGGCCGAACTGAATCGCTCCGATTCAGTTTCAATGAACCGACTGAAACTCGATTTTGATCGATCCATAACTCGCGATCCAGGGCGTTTCAGCGAAAACTTCACTAATATGGATTGAAGAGCTACATGAGTAGATCATTTGGTATTAAGACACTTTACTCTAGATCAGCCTGGATTGAGAGATACAGGTCGATGAACAGGGGTACACCGAAACTGAAAACCAGTTTTAGACTTAGCAAATTTTTGAAACTTCAAAACAACTCCAAATCTGCACTAATTCAACTTTTTGACCACCTTCCCACCATTTTCATGAGTTGACCCAAAAATAAAGTTTGTTGCTTATAAAATTCTACACAACTTTGATTAAGGGTGCACTGACATGCAAAATCTCTAAAATGCCCTTCTTGTTTGAACAGAATAGCTTTTAGAGGGCTCTCTAGTCAACTATGAGCTAGAGGGGTATTTTGGGGATTTCACCAACATGAACATTGTTCCAAATGTTATCCCAAACATGTCTAAAGCATTTAGAACAGTAAAAAAGCATCACGTTTGCATGCTAACATATCTACCACACATAAGCATAAAGGAAACATATAGTATATAAGAAATGCAATTTGACTTGAATAGTGATGATGCATGAAATGACATGATAGGTGCTTGATGACATGCAAATGCAAGTGTGAAAATAGTAACTAACACTAGGGTGTTACAGCCCTTCCCCCTTAAAAGAATCTCGTCCCCGAGATTAGAGTTAATTACCATTGTTTATAGAAAGAAGGATAGACTTCCTTGAGGTAATCTTCTCGCTCCCAAGTCGCATCCCAATAACGTTGGTTGTTCCACACCACCTTATAGAACTTGATCACTCGGCTACGGGTGATTCTCTCTTTGTAATCTATTACTTCAATAGGCTTTTCTTCATAGGTCAAATCTGATTTCAACTTGATATCACCAAAATCCACTTGTTCTTCCGGTACTCGTAAACATTTCTTGAGTTGGGATACATGAAACACATTGAAGATAGTGGACATGTGTGGTGGCAACCGTAACTTGTATGCTACTTTCCCACTTCTTTCCAAAATTTGAAAAGGACCTACAAACCTTGGAGCTAACTTTCGTTTCACTCCGAAGCGTTGTACGCCTTTCATAGGTGACACTTTCAAGTATACGTAGTCACCCACTTCAAATTCCAATGGCCTTCTTCGCTTGTCCGCATAACTCTTTTGACGAGTCTGAGCGGTTTTGAGATGTGTTTGAATGGTATGCACTCTCTCTTCGGCCTCTTTCATAAAGTCAATCCCGTAATATCTCCTTTCGCCTGATTCAACCCAATTGAGAGGAGTTCTACATTTGTGCCCATACAAAGCTTCAAAAGGCGCCATTTGAATACTCTCTTGATAGCTATTATTGTATGAGAACTCGGCCAAAGGTAACCATTCTTCCCACGACCCTTTAGACGATAGAACACAAGCTCTCAACATATCTTTGAGGATTTGGTTTACCCTTTCAGTCTGACCAGAAGTTTGAGGATGATAAGCTGAGCTGGGAACCAAATTGGTTCCCAAACACTTGTGTAGATGCTCCCAGAAGCGTGCAATAAATTGCGGGCCTCTGTCGGAAACTATCGTCCTCGGCACACCATGTAGCCGAAGTACCTGAGCAAAGTAGAGCTGTGCCAACTGATGAGGACGATCTGTAGTTCGAACTGGTAAGAAATGTGCAATCTTAGTCAATCGATCTACAATCACCCAAATAGAATCATGGCCTTTTTGCGTTAAAGGTAACCCAGATACGAAATCCATGGTTATCTCATCCCATTTCCAACCTGGAACTGGTAAAGCTTGCAATAGACCTGCTGGCTTAAGATGAATAGCCTTCACGCGACAACAGGTATCACACCTGGCCACATAGGCTGCAATTTCTTTCTTCATTTTGGTCCACCAGAACCTAGGTTTCAAGTCTTGATACATCTTACTACTACCGGGATGGATAGACAACTTGGACAAATGAGCCTCGTCCATAATCTGATTCCTCAACTCACGGTCTTTCGGTACTACCAATCGATCCTTGAACCACAATATACCTTTTTCATCTACTCAGAAATGAAGCATTTCTTGTTCTTTCATCTTCCTCTTGATATGATATATGCCGGGATCTATTTTCTGACCTTCAATAATCTTGCTTTCCAAAGTACAACTGAGAGTAATATTATTCAACACCACTGGATGCACAAGATTGAATCCGTCTGCTAGCAAAGGCTGCAATACATTGCAATGAGACTTTCGGCTCAAAGCATCGGCTACGACATTGGCCTTGCCCGGATGATAGTGTACTTCTAGATCATAGTCTTTGATCAACTCCAGCCACCTTCTTTGCCTCATGTTCAACTCAGGCTGAGTGAAAATGTACTTGAGACTCTTGTGATCGGAATAGATATGACATTTGTGACCCATCAAATAGTGGCGCCAAATCTTCAATGCATGAACTACAGCGGCAAGTTCCAAATCATGAGTAGGATAGTTTTGCTCATGTTTTCTCAATTGACGCGAGGCATAAGCAATGACTCGGCCTTCTTGCATGAGAACACATCCTAACCCAGTGCCACAAGCATCGCAGTACACATCCAAAGGCTTTTCAATATTAGGTTGTGCAAGAACTGGAGCAATGGTCAACAACGTTCGCAAGGTGCGAAAGGCTGTTTCACACTCCTCACTCCACACATACTTGGTATCCTTGTGCAATAACTTGGTCATAGGTTTAGCTATCTTAGAGAAATCTTGGACAAAGCGGTGATAATACCTAGCTAATCCTAGAAAGCTACTAACCTCAGACACATTGGTAGGTGACTGCCAATCCAACACCTGCTGAACTTTTGATGGTTCTACAGAAATACCTTCAGCAGATAAGATATGGCCCAGAAAAGGCACTTTAGTCAACCAAAACTCACACTTGCTGAACTTAGCATATAGCTTATGCTCCCTGAGTCTAATCAAGACTATTCTCAAGTGTTCAGCATGATCCTCCATGTTTTCAGAGTACACCAGAATATCGTCAATAAAGACTACCACGAACTTATCCAACTCAGGCATGAATACCGAATTCATTAGGTACATGAAATGTGCAAGAGCATTGGTTAATCCAAAAGACATAACCAAATACTCATACAATCCATACCGAGTGGAGAAAGCCGTCTTGGGAATATCTTGTGGTCTGATCTTAATTTGATGATACCTAGATCTCAGATCAATTTTGGAGAAAACCTTGGCCTTGGACAATTGATCAAATAAGATATCAATACGAGGTAGAGGATACTTGTTCTTAATTGTCACAGCATTAAGTGGCCTGTAATCCACACACATACGCAAAGTTTCATCCTTCTTCTTAACAAAGATTGCAGGACAGCCCCACGGAGAAGAACTAGGGCGGATAAACCCTTTGTCCAATAACTCCTGGAGTTGTTTCTTGAGTTTAGCTAATTCATAAGGAGGCATTCTATATGGCCTTCGAGAAATAGGTGCCGTACCGGGAATAAGTTCTATTGCAAACTCCACATCTCGATCAGGAGGAAGTCCAGGTAGATCATCAGGAAAGACATCAGGAAACTCACACACTACCGGAATACCTTGGATGGTCTTGCCCTCAACTGCGAAAGAGAGATTAAAAAGATCCCCTCTTCGAGGTAAGGAAACTTGAAAGGTACCCCCATCCTGGGGCGCCTTCAACGTCAAAGTTCGGTTAGCAACGTCCAATACCGCACCCGATTTGTTCATCGAGCTAACCCCTAGAATTACATCCAGACCTAGCCCAGGCAACACAATGAGATGACTGATAAAACTCCTATCATTAATCTCAATACACGCCTACTTGATACCCTCACGTGTGCATATTTCAGCATCAGCTGAGGTTATCCGGAAATTACATCCCAAATCAACAATCTGAAAAGCATGCCTTTGTGCAAATGCTTGACTTATGAAAGAATGCGATGATCCAGAGTCGAACAAAACAATGGCAGGGTGCTGGTTAACTGAAAACATACCCGCAGTGACTGGTTCACCTTCTGGAATTTCTTCAATAGTAGTGTGATGCACTCGAGCCTGCTTTGGATGAGGGCAATAGCGAGCAAGATGCCCCTGTTGACCGCAGTTAAAGCATGGCCCCAGAATTTGGTTGGTCCTCACTTGAACGGCATTGCTTGGAGGAGCATTGTTCTTATTCAAAGGCACTGTGAAACCTTTCTTGTAGCGTTGTGGCGCTGGCTGCTTCTTTGGAGGGGGTCTGAATTTTGCTCCGGGAACAGCCGGACGGTAAGCAGGGCGATTTGCCACCACACGACTAGCTGCTGGAGTCCTTGACTGAGAAGAGCTTCCTTCAAAGGGCCTCTTGCCTCCCTTGGAAGCAGTGTGCAAGTTGTTCTGTTTCTCTTGGATATAAGCTTCACTGATGAACTCGTTAAAAGTTGTACGAGCGTTGTTCGCCAGAGTCTTTATAAGCTTGGTACTAAGGCCTCTCTTGAAAGTTTCGATCTTCTTTTCATCTGTATCCACCATCCACGGGGCATACCTTGACAGATTGTTAAAGGCATGATGATACTGAGTGAGGGTCTTGGTACCTTGAGTAAGCTGCATGAACTCATTCACTTTCATCTTGATCAAGCCTGCTGGAATGAAATGTCCCCTGAAATCCCTGGTGAACTGCTCCCAGGTGATATCAGCGACCACAGGGTAGGCGGTCTTGCGATTGGCCCACCATATTCCAGCTTGGCCTTGCAGCAACATAGCAGCAAAGCTAGTCTTCATGGTTTCAGTCAATCGCAGCACAGAGAATGACTGCTCAATAGTGTTTAACCACTCATCAGCTTCCAGTGGTTCAACGGCCTGCTTGAATACCGGAGGCTTAGTGTCCATGAAGTCCTTATAGTTACTGTACTGGTCCTCATCGTTTCCGCGGCATCCATCTCGATTGTGATTGTGGGTGTTACTAGCAACCATCTGCTGCAGAATCGCTTGCTGAGTGTCCAAGAACTGAGCAAACATCTGCTCCTGGGTACGCGGTGGAGGAGGCGGCAACTCCTCATCTTCATGTTCATTCCCACCACTATTGGTTGACCCATGACGACGGGTATGAGGTGCCATCTGTAGCAACACACAACAACCATTGTTAAGTGTCAGTTATGCCAAAGATAACCGAAAGATTATGCCCAAAAGATATCAATAATCATTTTTGATAACCAACAAACGGCACAATAATTCAATAATCATCACACAACCGCACAATAACAAGGCGCAACCAAAAAGGGTTTCCAAACTGCATAAGTTACCATTACTTAATTAAAAGTTTGATGGTTCCAGCCCTGAACACATAGGGTTCTCTCATCACAATTCAGGTTCTACCCATTACATGACATTAAAAGTTTTCCCAATACAAAAGGGTGCCGATCATGGCAAGATCACTAGAAAAAGCCTAGTCATCGTGGTCACTGTCCATGCCGGACACGTTCCCACCATGGTCATCACTCTCGTCAATAGGCACGATCTCCTCGGGGTCTTCTTCCTCTTCTTCCTCACTTGCTTCACCATCATCAGCTGCAACGAAGATCTCAGGAGCAAACTCCGCTGCACCCGGAGGATGAAACGGATCAGCACGGTTGTTCAGACGATGAACATCCTGCTGCAACTCCCAAACCTGCTGCTGACTAGCATGCAACTCCTGTAAAAACTCATCGCGCTGACGTGTCAAGCTCATATTGCGATTGTCAAGCTGGTGGCGAAGATCTGCATTCTCCCTCTCAAGCACCTCGACACGGCGATCAGCTGCCAACAGGGCGCCAGTGCATCGTAACAACTCATTGCGACAGGCAGTGAGAGCTACCACCAAGTCATCTGAGCTACGACGAGCCATACGTGCCCACTCTTCAGCTTCTAACTTCTTCTCCACAGCATCATGCAGGGCTTCAACGCACTTCATCCAACCATCCCTAGTGGAATAACGCATCCTCAGGACAGCAAACATAGCACTCATAGAAGCACCCGTGCTATGAGCACGCTCATCCCTGCCACGCTCCAAAGAAGCTTGGCTAGACTGAGCCCACTCACCCTAAGAAGCATCCACCCTGGGAAAAACATTTGCTGGCCCCAAATCAGCTCTCTTGTTGAACCGGCTGCAAATATCCGTCAACACCTCGAAAGCTGCAAGCTGCGCACCATCCCATGGTGTCCTCATGTCAACTTCCACCTTTATTCCTGGAAACGACCACCCCTTTCAAGCACAGGGATAGTCACCCAAACATCAAACCAAGGCTGCACCATGGTTTCCGCTGGCTTCCAGAAATATAGTGGTGGCTCTGCATATCCCACAGACTTCAACAACCTCCATAGCACAGTGGGTGTGCCAAACTGCTCCAGAAACTGACCACTCTGCGGCTCACCTTCAGCTGCCATCTGGTACATTACAACATCTTTCAGCATTTAGAATAAGATAGGGCAGCACAATTTTTATCATAGGGAAGGAAAATAGTACAAATAGCTTGAGTTAATTTCATGATCATGATGCATGCACGTGCCAACGACCTCACACATAGTATATATTAACTAACGTTATAGTCGGTGGTATACCACGTGCTCTCATATACGTAACTAACTGTGCTATACTTTTTGCGTGGTTAGTGTACCTGCAGAAGATTCATTTCAGCCCAAATCCCAATGTATGCAGGGCAACAAGAAGCACTTTTTGCCGGAAATGTTCCCATGAACATTTGCGACCCCAAAAGTAATTACTCCACCTTACTTCCATAAGTACACATATGGATCACATGTACTCACTTCAGTACCCATAACACTCACCATCGATCGATGGTTGTTCGATCTTACACTCACATCTCACCTTACCTTAGGCGACGTGGTACATTGACCCATAGGAAGCAATAAGAAACCGACAGTTCATAATTATCCGCACGATAAAACCAAATGAACCACAATAGAAACATGATGCAATTCCCCCCCAAGTCAGTATTTACATAAGCCACCTAATTACCACATATATATAGGGCTATAGGACTTGGTCATTGGTACTCATAAGTTTTGCAAACACTTGGTTTAAATCACCTATACACACTACCAGTTGGCAATTAGTTTGTAAAACTCAAAACTCTTTTAGTTTCCAAATAGTCAAGTGCCGGTTTATGCTGAATTATGCTTTGGTACCAGCTGTCACAGAACCGACCAATTTATACGAGCACAAGTACAACGATCGCATTTTTAATCGCAATCCAGTAGCACTTGAGCCAATATAAACCCGGTAGTCCAGAAATCTCGAAGGATTTCAAACATTTCATACCCCAAGGATCATTCATTCAGCAATACCCGATCACATGACACATAAGTTCGCAACCGAATTTAAACATCAGAGTACAACATAGTCTTTTACACAAATATAATAGTAGCGGAAGTTAACATAGTTTTACACCACAGAGTTCAAATACGAGTACCATCAAATGACCCTGTCACAGCATTCTTACAACATCTAAGGATAGATAATGACCCTGCCCTCGGGTCTAGTCTTCTTCGCCCGCAGGGGTGAAGCAATTCCTGCAATACGCGTAGTAGACTACACCATCTGCAACAATGGGAATAAAACCCTGAGTACTCAATTGTACTCAGCTAGACTTACCCGACAGGGAGTAAATAAAAAAACTCTCAAGGATATGCAAGGCTTGTTTGGTGGAGCTCAGAGGGTAGCATCATTTTTGCATCAAAAGCATTACTACAGTAGAACCTCAACTTATTCATTTTAATTGTGATAAGCTTCGATTTCAGTTAAGCTATTTACTAAGATTAGCCACTATACTAAGCATTCACTGAATATTATAGCAATCAATAAAACCATATGATTTCCGATATCCACAGATATCAACCTCATCTCACCATAATCATTATGTTCAAGTTATTAGCCTCTACCTCACCAGAAGATCAGTTCAGTTTCTCACTAACCAGGAGAGATGGCGATTCGAATCGATTGTACCAGCTGGCAAATATGCCAATCACAAACCCTGTCAGCTGAGCCACTGGCTTCTTGGGCCACCGTTAAATCTTTCTGAGACATAATATGTATCGCGGGCTTGGAGGGGTCCATATTCTCAGAGACAAACCCACTTCCAGGATGCATCAAGTCCCTGACCTGCCCTTGGTAAGATGGTGTCTCCGCACATCCTTCCTACCTCCAGAATATGTCTGCCTTATCACGCCCAATTCCCGGCTCAGAAATAAATACTCGGCTTCGCAGTCAGAACGACTTATCTGGCCAGCTATGTGACGACGTCTTTCAATCTCAACTGATGTCTGGTGGCCTCAGTCCTAGTCGGCCGCAAGCAGCACCGAAGACGGCATGACCTCAACCATGTCATGCGGCTCCCGGCTACCTAGCCTTGATTCTCTCATTAGACACTGTGGCATGGTGGTATATATAGTCCATCATGTGGAATCCAACCCCATCATCATTAGTAACCACCTATGCTCGTGAAGGACAGGAAATCCCTCGTCTTCTACCGGTCTAAGCATGGCTAAGCATAAGATCGAACCCATCCCTTATCTAGTAATACTTCAGGATCAAGTGTAAGTGGACAAGGTATAAATGCAGCAACGGTATCATATCAACTCCTATACTTAAGTGCACAATCATACGATTTAATAAAGACCAGTGCATTTATAAAAAGAGTAGGTGGAGACTTAGGGATGCTCCGGGGCTTGTCTTTCACAAAGTTAGTAGGTTGGTGATCAGGGCACTCTAAAAGTTCAGCCTCTTCTTCCTGACCTTCGGGAACCTCTGGCACTTCAGTCTCCGGCGGAACTCCCTCCTCCGGTGGATCGAACTGCAATAGCGTCACGCCTCCCGGCGATCCTGTATGCATAATATGCATATATGAGAACTGAGAATACACATGAAATGCAAGATAGAGATGCACGAATTAACCTATGATATGCAATCAGTTTAACAATCCACACTCATTTACTGAGTACGTGCATATTTCTTCTCTAGACAACTAACTCATACTCACCCTTCTTAAGCAAAACATAGAACAATTTCTCGTCCTGGGTGAGAGGTCTACAACCTGCACTTAATAATCAACATGCATCAACTAACCTACCACAACCAACTTATAATTAACAGGCATGAGCAACATCAAATAAACAAAACATTAACATTGCTACCTTAAGCTTAAATTAGGATCAGCTCTACTGTTTTAAACAAGTGATAATGCTGAGCATTACAGAAATGCATAAAAACACTTCACACCCAAAGATATTTGCTTAAAAACAATTAAACAAACCCTAGCCTATAACTGGACCTACTGTTTACTGTAACCAGAAAAATCCATAAATATTACAGTAGCTATTACACATCTAAATTAGCCTACTGACAAAATTTCAAGTCATTTGGACAAGTATAACAGTCTACACAAAAATAACAAACAACCAGCCTTTTAAGGAATGGAAAATACTTAACACAGTGAAAAGTATCAAACAACAGATTTCCCAATTTTTTTAGCTTCTTTCCAACATAACATGGTCCAGGAAAAATATTCATGACCATATCGTTAACACATTAAGCATGGTGATTTTTGTAAGACTAAAGCATAAAAGGCACATTATACTAGACATCATATAAATAACAGTGCAACACTAGCAAACACATTTTTCTTAGATTCTACTTCCATAAACAAGAAGAATGCAAGTGGAATCACATTTTTAGCACATTCCTACAATTACTTATGCATTTATCAAGTTTGCAAGCAATTAACAACTTAAATATAACTGCACAGAAAAAGTATTTCAAAAGTACATTTTATATTTTTCCTTGATAGAGCTCAGAAATACAAACATAACAAAATTTGGTTCACCCCAATTGGACACTCCTAGATCCAGATATGAATTTTGGAAGATTTTACACATTTTCTGGAAATTCATTTTATAAATCATAAAACCCAAACCCGATAGAAACTGCTACGTGCACCCGGCTCAGTGAACCAGAGGCGCACCCGAACGGCTGACTCGCTGGCCCCGGGGTCAACCCGACCCCACGCGTCAGAGAGAGGCAGAGCCGCCGGCGCTGACCGGCGAGGTCTCCGGCGACGCCGAGGCTACCTACCGACTCGTGGCAACGAGACGAACCCAAAGGACCAACTGCCGAGGGTTGTTCCCCACCGGAGCGAGCTCGACAGCGGCAATGGTAGACGGCGGTGGTCCGGCGAGTTTGCGCCGGCCGATTCCGGCCGTTGCTCGCGCGGCTAAGCACCGTTCCGAGAACCTGAGACCCTAGCGGACCTATGCGGTCGACGAATCGAACTATTGCACACGGGAGCTCACTGACCGCGCTCGCATGGCGGCACGGCGGCGAGCGGGTTCACGGCGAGCTCGGGTTCCAGCGAACCTACGGCGAGACCGACCCATCCGACGGCCTAGACTGGATCTACAGCTAACTTAGACTCCTAGACGAGCAATGGAGAGAGAAGCCGACCCCGGCATCGCCCTCGTCGCGGCGACCCGAGAGCTCGGCGGTGCTCCGGCAATGGCGCGGCGGCGAGAATGCCAAACCGTTATACCTTAGCTCGGCTGAGGTCGGCAACGGGTCGAGGATGAAGGGCAGAGCAAGTCGAAGCTACGGCGGAGATGGAGCGGTCGGAGACGGCGCGGTGACGGCGGATTTCACCGCGGCGACGGCTCGGCGGCGATGGCGCTGGCGGAGGGGAAAACGGAGAGCAGGGGCGAGAGCGAGCGAGTGAGGGTGAGAGGAGCGCGCGGGGGACAGGATGGAGTGTCGCCTTTGGTTTATGTAGGGGCGCGGTAGGGCAACGACGGCGTACGGCGCCACCTGGCGCGATTCTTCTGACGACGGCCGCGCGGCGACGACCGACGGCCGAACTGAATCGCTCCGATTCAGTTTCAATGAACCGACTAAAACTCGATTTTGATCGATCCATAACTCGCGATCCAGGGCGTTTCAGCGAAAACTTCACTAATATGGATTGAAGAGCTACATGAGTAGATCATTTGGTATTAAGACACTTTACTCTAGATCGGCCTGGATTGAGAGATACAGGTCGATGAACAGGGGTACACCGAAACTGAAAACCAGTTTTAGACTTAGCAAATTTTTGAAACTTCAAAACAACTCCAAATCTGCACTAATTCAACTTTTTGACCACCTTCCACCCATTTTCATGAGTTGACCCGAGAATAAAGTTTGTTGCTTATAAAATTCTACATAACTTTGATTAAGGGTGCACTGACATGCAAAATCTCTAAAATGCCCTTCTTGTTTGGTCAAACAGAATAGCTTTTAGAGGGCTCTCTAGTCAACTATGAGCTAGAGGGGTATTTTGGGGATTTCACCAACATGAACATTGTTCCAAATGTTATCCCAAACATGTCTAAAGCATTTAGAACAGTAAACAAGCATCACATTTGCATGCTAACATATCTACCACACATAAGCATAAAGGAAACATATAGTATATAAGAAATGCAATTTGACTTGAATAGTGATGATGCATGAAATGACATGATAGGTGCTTGATGACATGCAAATGCAAGTGTGAAAATAGTAACTAACACTAGGGTGTTACAGCGACGTTAGTAGATGTCAACACACATGAAGGTCCACACTTTTTAGAAAAAACCAAAAATATGTGGGCACATGAAGGTCCACCTAATTAGGAAACTTCTGCTGGAAATATAGAATCAATCACTTACCATGGAGTGGTATGGACCTAACCCCTCTCCATGAAATTTGGTATTCTTGTTGGCAATTGAGTTTTACAGGATAATACAAGATCAAAGAGCTAGTCAACCCGACGCCCTTACGCTGCCGGTACACATGCTACTATAAGGATCACTCAACTTGCAACATGAAAGACCTCGTCAATATCCAGCTTGGGGGAGGGCACCCTCCACTTAAATCCAGCTAAGTATAAGTTTCCCATCTTTATTATTGTACATATTGCTTTTCGCGTGAGTTAGCTAGTGAAATAAAATTTGAAAACCAAATAAATAGTGTTTAGGTTAGTTAGTATGTTTAAAGAAAATAAAAAGAGAGTGCTTACAACAATTTTGCTCGGACTTAATGGAAACCATGCTCAGGAATTTGATAAGTAGCACCCCACCATGATTCCTCATTTCAACTTAGTTTCCAACCTTGAATCATCCCAAGTTTTAGATACAACCATTTTAACTTGAAGATTCGCTTTGAACCTGAAACTTGTGGGTAGCAAATGCTTCATCTAAGTCTAAGTAATTGAGGGGTATAATATGCACAGTTTGAGCTGCTATTTATCTTGTTCCTAGTGATACTTGAATTCTGGAGATTTATTTTGAAAATCCTTAAAACCACATGATGAGTTCCTGTATGACAAGAGCTTTATAATCCCACCACAGCCATACATGCTAGATTAGAAAAACATACACATTATATGCTACTTGCTTTGTTTTGAGCTTAGTCAAGCTTTGTTGATACCTTAGAAACTAGTCATGCTTTTACAATCAAGGATACATGCACTCCACCCATAATGCACTACTCATATCCGAGTAGGCGCATCCACATTCTACATTTTCCATCTAGATCCACCTGAAAATGTTCTACTCCTACACTAGGAGTGAACACTAAAAATATCCCATTGGTTACCCCAGATCAATGCTCCAAGGTTCTTGTTGTTATCTCTCAAAAGAAAAAGAAAAAGGGAAGTATTGTTGCAGAGAAGAAGCATGTCGCTATGCAAAAGAGTGAGATGAGAGAAAACAATGGTTACAAAGATGCCTGTCTGAGAGGTAAAAATGGACAAGTGTCCGAATTTATCAAAACAATGGGTACTCTGATGCCCGCCTACAAAAAAGAAGAAAAAGAAAAGAAAGATAGCCCATGTTGTCCTGCAACACAATTCCCTAATGTTTGAAAAAGAGAGAGAGATGTCTCAAGGAGCAAACGAGTAGAATTAGGATTAGCCACCATATATATCCACGTACCACCTCACATCCACATATATACACATTTTGATTTGACTGTATGACTTGTTCCTTTGGATCCATTGTTTGACTTTACAATACATTCACTGCAAGTATGTATGAGCTGACTCCTTACCCATGAGCTCCACATAAGCCATTAGTTATAGGGTGAGAGAAAAAGAGAAGGCATGCATCACTATTACCTTGGTGAGGATCCACAAATATCACATATTAAGAGACTTGAGAAAGTCATACAAAGAAAACTCTGAGTTTTATTTTGAAAACTTGCAAAAGCTCCAGGATAAGAGTTGAACAACAAAGCTTGAGACATAGTGTTTAACTTAGACATTCTATCCTTCATTTACCCAAGACTCAAGAGAAAGCTACATGCTCCATGGTAAAGGTAATACAGGTAAGTCTGAAGGTTAGCTTGGTCTACTCTAATCCTTAACTACTTCTTGGCTTAAAATTGAATACTTGTGAGGATATAACTTTTGATATATGCTAAGTTTGGCTTTGCTAAGGGACTAGCAAAGGGTAAGCTTGGGGGAACTTGTTAACGGTAGTTATTGCCCATTTTTACCCATCAACTAAACATGAATCAAGGGCATAAAACAATTCACAACATAGTTATAGGGTTTGATTCTAACAAGTTCCACGAGTTTTGGTATTCTCACTTGTTTTGCAGGGTATGAAGGGATATTCAATTTTTCACCGATTAAAAGTATCTCAAATGAGAAATTAGAGTTCGCCATTGCATATAACTCATCGATACGATCGAAACAGACCTATGGTTTGCTATTTTTGGAATCCGGAATAAAGAGATATGGATTTTACAAACACTGGAAGATTCTAGAACCTGAGCTGCGGGATTAATTAAAGGCTGAGGGATTAATTGGACCTAAATCAGAATTTGGTCCATTAAAGCCTATGTGCACATGGTGGAAAGGCTTAGTACTATATCGCTTTTCCAAGGTGGATGGGAGGCTAGGTGCCCCCATATAAGGAACCCAGGACCCCCCGAGTCAAGTGCACCATTATAGAGTTGTAGAGGCGTCCCTCGAATGGATAACCTCTCAATTCTAGAGAATTAGGGCAAGACTTTCCAATGTAGTAGATTAGTTCTAGTTGAGAGTTAGGGAGAGCGGAGCTGCGCTTCGGTTCTGGAGAAGTTTTCAGGGGTCTGGTATATCTTTGTATCTCATCTTTGTAAGACTTATGCTTTAATATATTTATCTTCTCTATTTACTTTATGCCTTGAATTTGATTGGTTAGTATAGTTGTTATACTTTGGCATAGGATCTCCGCTCACATCTAGTGCTCTAGTTTTCATATGGAATTAGAGTAGTAATTAATATTGTAGGCGTGGTGTCTAGACTAGAGGTTATCTGAGATTGCACTCAACCTTACGAATAGTTATGGTAGCCCCAGGAGGTGACAGCCCTGATGGCCGACGCCACCTCGTGTAGGTTGATGATTGTAGGACCGTAGTCAGAACTTTCTAGTCCCATTCTCATCCCGTTTCGTGGCTAGTGTTCTGACGTCCCGAAGTGTTATTGTGTGATTGCTTTATCTACCATGAATCAGTTATTATAGAACCCCAGTAATAGAGAAGTGCTTAGGAACCTTGAACTCTCCCGTTGTCCTCTCACTTTACTGTCTACTCTTTTATCATAGAATTCTCCTGTGTGTCTATATCATTTAAGCATAACTCCTATCATTTATCGTTTACCCCTACTATAGTCTAGTTGGTGTACTAAGTTAGTAGATACATGATGATCAATTATCAAATTCTTTAACCATTGCTTCCCTGTGGTAAAATATAAATAACGATACCTGGAATACTCTCGGTAAAATGCTACAATGGTATTCTGTGCGCTTGCGGAATCTTTCATATTCTATTTGCACTTAATAAATACCAGCAGTGAGCCACTTTGTAGGATCAGTGGTGCCGTCATAGGTCTCGACGCTAACGACCTTGAAGCTTGGCAGCCAACGTACCGCCTTGAGATCGGCCGTGAATGGTAGCTCGGTTGGAGTCTTGCCGGTGTGAGGAGGCCCGTGAGCTTCATCATACTCCCTTCGGTGCCCGGTCTCTGCTGAGTGTCTGGCTTCTCTTCAGCTGCTGAGGCGGCCGTGAAGATCTTTGTTTTTCAGTAGCTCGTGGAGATCAGGTTGATCGACCTCCTGGTCTTCATATTGGCGATGGCGTCCATCATGGCGTTTACGTCCGCCACAGGAGTGGCCTCCGTCTTCTCAGCGGTGCTCGTTTGCTGACGCGGTGGAGTGTGATGGTGCGGCATTATGCTCTTCATCGATCTGGACATGAGCCGCCTTGAGGAGGGCTGTTAACGATAATTATTGTATGATTTTATCCATCAACTAAATATAAAATAAGGGTATAAAGGCAAACACCACCATAGAATAGGGTTTTAACTGATAGAATTCCACAGTTTTGGTGAACCAGTGTTTTGCAGGGGGTTAACTAGAAATGAACCAAGGGAGACCCACATGTCAGATTAAAACATCGAATTCCACCGCAAAAGGAGATCAAGAGTATTCCAGAGAACACTGAGACACACCTGATGAAGCGAGGCCCACATGGCAGCCAGGGGAGGTCGACCGACCTCCCTGACTGGTCGGCCGACCCACCCAGGTGTCCTTCTCGTGTGCGTTTCGACGTGGACCCACATCCTGATTTTTAGAGCAATCTCCATCGCCCGTCGAAGTCGGTTTGATCTAACGGCTACGGTTCATCCCACCGGCTTATATAAATAGCCCTAGACCCCCTAGGGTTTCATATCAATCATCAATCAATTAGATATCATTTCATCCAGTTCAGAGACCTAGAATCCTTAGAATCATTAGAGCTTCACCATCTAGAGCATAGCTACATAGGTTAGAAGTAGAAGGAGGCAAATTCTACTTGAGTTTCGGATCGTGTCTGGAGCTAGAGGCTTCCCGGAGCCATTGTAAGCTCTCTCTTGTATCTTAAACCTCTTTTGAGTGCTTGAGATAAAGTTGATTGACATTGTTTTACTATTGATTATGTTCTCAATTATGCTATTCGTTGCTTATCTAGATTGTATACTTTGCATAGTTTGGATGCATTCATATTCATACATAGATTTGTATAGCTCTCATTCATTGACGTCAAGGATGGGTGACCAACAGCATGTAAGCATGATGCTTAGATGTAGTTTGTCTGCAAAGGCGCCTTATATTCTGGGTTCTGTGGTAGATCATGGATGTGACACTCTCGTTGAGTCCTTTATAGTCCACACTCCGAATGTAGGGAGAGTAGGAACTTATTATTACTTTAGAAGACTTGCTATGATCTTGATCTTCCTTAGTAATATTCCCTTAAGTATGAGTATGAAGTGTCTTTGCCATGATTGCTAGTATAATTGCACCAATCTAATATGTCATTGATAGTATAGTTAGAATGAATTAGGATATCCTTATGCTTCTGCCTAATCAATACTAGTGCCTAGATAGGAATTGCTCTAAGTAATCATTATTATATATTGATTGGTTGGTTGATTGATCATTATGCTTATCATATATATCATTATTATTGTGACATAACCCCTGTTCTGAGTAAGTAGGTCATGCATGGTATTCTCCATATTTGCATATGCATATGATATCTATCTATATATCCGCATCCCATTTATTGCCAACCCTTCCCAGTGGCAAAATATAAATGACAACGCAGAATACTACTGGGTAAAATGCTACAATGGTGTATATTTTATCTGTGCGCTTGCGGATACAATATAATATATTTTTCAGTCACTTGCTAGCAGGAGAGATCTTTTAGAATCATACTGGGGATGACAACCTAGTTACTTCTAAGAGATAGAAGTTGAGAGTTCAAGTGATCTGTAGGCTAATCAGGTGGCACATTAATCTATACCTCCCATCATTTTTAGCGCTATTGCTGAGAATAGAGTCTAACTCTATTTTTGGTGGTGACATTAGAAATGCCAACAAGGGCCGTGAGGCGTGCAACCTCTGGTGTCTGGCGCATGTTTGCTGCTTCTGTTATCGCGCAAGCGATATTCACGCTTGGGGTTTTGTAGATAGGGATGTCACCGACCAGATCGAATTCTTGTTCAAGATTCCGAGCGGCAAATGGGGCCTTCTTTTCGTCGATGCGGTGTTCACGTTGCTGTCTCCGCTCAGCGTTCCTCTGTTCATGGGCAATCCGAGCTTCATCGTCCCCTTCTGGGTTTATGTAACAGAACCGACCAATTTATACGAGCACAAGTACAGCGACAGCTGTTTTCCCAGCTATCAAGCCACACTTGAGCCAATATAAACCCGGTAGTCCGTGAAATCTCGAAGGATTTCAAACTTTTACACAGTACATACCCCAAGGATCGCAGAAACTCAGCAGTACACATACACATGATACATAGATTCGCACATATTTCAAATACATCAGAGTACAAGATAAACTTTTACATAAAAGTTCAATAGCGGAAACGAAATCATTTTACATAAGCATAATTTCATAATACAGTGCCAAGTACCGACCAGTCACAGCAACATAGATGAGACAGATAACATGACCTTGCCCAAGGTCTAGTCTTCCTCTCCCGAAGGATAGAAGTAACTCTTTAGTCAACCAAGCATTCCTCCTGCAACATTGGGAATAAAACCCTGAGTACTCAATTGCACTCAGCTAGACTTACCCGACAGGAAGTAAATAAAAAGACTCTCAAGGATATGCAAGGCTTATTTGGTGGAGCTCAGAGGATAGCAACATTTTTGCACAAAAAGCATTACTACAATAGTTCCTCAACTTATCAATTTTAGATATTGTTCAGCTTCGATTTCAGTTAAGCTATTAAGCTAAGGTTTGCTGCTATACTAAACAATCACTTGATATTATAGCAATCAATAAAACCATATGATTTCCGATATCCACAGATATCAACCTCATCTCACCATAATCATTATGTTCAAGTTGTTAACCTCTACCTCACCAGAAGATCAGTTCAGTTTCTCACTAACCAGGAGAGATGGCGATTCGAATCGATTGTACCAGCTGGCAAATATGCCAATCACAAACCCTGTCAGCCGAGCCACTGGCTTCTTGGGCCACCGTTAAATTTTTCTGAGACATAATATGTATCGCGGGCTTGGAGGGGTCCATATTCTCAGAGACAAACCCACTTCCAGGATGCATCAGGTCCCTGACCTGCCCTTGGTAAGATGGTGTCTCCGCACATCCTTCCTACCTCCAGAATATGTCTGCCTTATCACGCCCAATTCCCGGCTCAAAAACAAATACTCGGCTTCGCGGTCAGAACGACTTATCTGGCCAGCTATGTGACGACGTCTTTCAATCTCAACTGATGTCTGGTGGCCTCAGTCCTAATCGGCCGCAAGCAGCACCAAAGTCAACATGACCCATGTCATGCAGCTCCCCGCTACCTAGCCTTGATTCTCTCATTATTTCATTGTGGCATGGTGACACATATAGCCAACCATGTGGATCTCGTCAGTCACCACCTACACTCGCGGATGACAGGAAATCACCCGACTTTCTCGCGGATGACAGGAAATCACCCGACTTCTACCGGTCTAAGCAGGGCTAAGCATAAGATCGGTCACCTGTCTAGTAATAGTATCAGGTTCACATATATAGTAGACAAGGTAGATATGCAGCAATGGTTTCAAACCAACTCCTATACTTAAATGCACAAACATACGATTTAATAAAGACCGGTGCATTTATAAAAAGAGATAGGTGGAGGCTTAGGGATGCTCCGGGGCTTGCCTGGGGTTCAGCACTAAGTTAGTGTTTGTTAGATGACACTTGTTCGACGAGCATTTCCCATCCAAGCACTCGATTAGTCCTTCCACCTTCGTGATTAGTCCACCACACCGTCTTGTGGTTAGTTCCATCATCATGTCCTTCATGTTCATGTGTTCATCATCTATCGTACCTAAATGAGATGCACAATACACATGTATAAATAAGAAAAAGTAATACAAGACATGTTAATCTAGCATCACTGAACCATGAGCCAACAATGCCACCAAGAAAGGCAACATGAAAGCAATCATAATCTCACATGGGCATTTTAAGGACAGCAGGACAGCAAGCACAAGATTTAACCATAACTGAAGCTATATACATCCAACCAGGGTGATCTAAGCCTTTCTGGAAAGCTATTGAAATTGTATACAACTTTGGTATTATCCTCTTCAGATGATTTAATTCATATAAAGGTCAAACAACACAAATAAGACAGCTCTGTCCAGACTTGGACAGATTCAGTCCTCCCAACTCAAACAATCATAACTAGAGATTTAGACCACCAAAAGGGATGATCATAGACAATTTGGAAAGACATAGAAATATACTACAACTTCTTTATTATCACCAAGAGGTGATTCAAAGCATAAATTGGTCAAACAAAACAAACATTCAGATCTGGACAGAAAATTGGTAAAACCTGACAGCAAACTTCCAAAAGCCATAACTCCTAAACTATCAGGCCTATGAACAAGAAATTTTAGGACAAGCTAGACATAGAAGTTGGCTACAACTTTTGTATAGAACACATTTTCATGAAACATCATTTTCATGAATAAAACACCATAACAATAGGGACTATACATGCAGCCATTTTCAGCATATAAGCAAAACATGCTTTTCCCTTATTTATCACCTAAGCACACATAGGAATGAGCTATTTAGATAGCTCCAAACATGATTACATGGTCATACAAGACTCATCTCAGACCAAAGCATATTAAGGAATCACAAGAAACATATATGCATTCATTTATCTTTAATTATTCACTCATTATTACATAAAAACCCATTATTTAATTATTTAAGTTATATGGTAAACATCTCAAATGAGTCCCAAACTTTTATGAGAGCTAGGTGATTATAAATCATGACCAAGGTTCAAATCTTACATGCTCAGGTTCCATAATTTGATTATTACAAAATAAACAAATCTATAATGCAATAAAGCATTGGAGAGCAAATTAAATATGAAACTCAACATTTTCTGAAATAACATGACCATATTATTGATTTTCAGGCTAACACAATATCATACAAAGGTAGTGGAACACCATTTTCCATTTTTACCATAATATATTATTTATAATGCATTTAAATCTACTTAATATGCACCAAAGAAGATAAATCAACAACTCAGTCATACATGCACCATAAATCATGAAATTTTAACCATACATCACACATCATACAGAGAGTCTACAATTAAATTTTCATGCCATTTGGAGCAATATAACTTCAGATAAAAAAATAACAAGTAATTCAACCATTTATTTCCTATTTAAAAAGATAAATGTGAAACACCTTGAAAACAGTAAACAACATATATGTTTTATATCATTATGAGCAATTGCATGTTACTAGAAGACTAACAAAATTGGAATCACCAGATTTGGACTTCTAAAACCCTAGATATGAGCAAAAGCAAGTTAAATTATTTATTAAACCACTTTTCAATATTGAATTTCTACAGCACAAAAATGTAAATAACACAGCACATTTTATGGATCTAACATGCAGAACACTTCACCACTAATCTAACAAAACAAGTTTCATAAATTTTGGAGCTGCCAAATATGAGATATGAATTTCTAAAGAACTGCAAGAATCTGAAATTTTTGATGCACAAATAACCACCGTGGGTCCCACATGTCATAGACACAAAAGAGATACAGAGAGCAGGCTGCTGTTCTTCTTCTTCCTTCGTTCGCTCGCACAGACAAAGGAGAGGAAGACGGCCATGGCCATGACTGTCGGCTGGCTCCGGCCAGCGGCCAGCCGAGCAGCGGCGGAGCAGGGCCGCGGCCGGCCTAGGTGGCCAGCGCACCCCCCAGTGGTGGCAGCACGGCCGGAGCTGGCCCGAGGCGCCTGGTCCGCGCGTATGTAGGGGCAGTAGCAGCGTCCACCGCGGCGAGCGGCGCTCCGGCGACGAAGGGCACGGGGAAAAAAGGTTTTCCGAGCACGGCACGAAGAGAGGATGATGATGGTGCCGTCGATTTGGTCAGAGGAGCACCAGAGGTGGAGGAACGGTAAGGGCAGCGGGACTCAAGCTCGTCGGCAATGGTGGCCGCGTCCGTGCCTATGGCCAGAGAGCAAGGGAAGGGATGGGAAGGCGAGAGGATGAATGGGAAGGAAGGAGGAAGGAGTGGAGAACACCGTGGTGTCTCCTTTTTCTCGGGCAGAGGCGAGGACAGAGGTGGAGAGGTGGCCGACATGGAGCAGCGAGCTCCAGAGCAGCGCTGCCACGCGTCCTTGGTTGCAGCAAAAGAGCGAGCACGTGGCGTGCGCTGTCGATCGGGTTTGGACAGCCGATTTCGGCATATTCGGTCAAGATTTGGACCTGGGAGAAAGAGGCGAAGTTGTTCACCTCGGCTTGATCTACAAGAGTGATTAAGGTTGCTCGGCCGTTTGATAACTGGATTAGTGTGTAATTAAGCCCGAATTTGATGTTGTCAACATCTTAATTACAATCGAAGATTGAGCGGCAAACCTTGTCAAACAGAGTCGGATTACTCTCAAATTTTGATATGTTGTGCTCCAAAGAGTTTGAGACAACTTTTATTTTGGGTCCAACTCAAGTTGCTTAATAAAATTTGTAGAACACGAAACATCAATGCAATATGGGCTGATTTCGGACTTAGAATTATTTAGGTGCTGAAATCAGGATTTTACCAAACTTGATTCCACTGTTTGAGGCACTTAGAGATTGAATCATGAGTTGGTCCAAAAATAACATTTGTTCTACTCTAAGAGATCTGTAACTTTTGTTTAAGGTCAAACTTCATACCTTGCTCACAAATAGTATTTCCACTTTGGTCAAAGTAAGATCATTAGAGAGCTCAATTTGGATATTTAGGCCAATTGAGGTATTTTCTTGACATTTTCTCAACATGAAACCTTCATGACTTTTGTTGTAGAGTTCAAGTAGAGTTGTTTGGTCAAGGTTGCAAGGTTTGGTTGGCTTTGCATGCTCATGTTCACGTAGTCTTGCAATCCAATCAAGCAGAGGGCTTGTCATCTCATGTGACTATCCAATTTAAATCTTCATGCAACTTCTCCAATGATCAAGGTAGATGGAGATGAATATGAAATAGTGATTAGGATCATTGATTGAAATAACTTGGTTAGGTCCACACTCGCTGGTTAGCTCGTGACTAACACCTGGGGTGTTACAGCCTTCCCCCCTTAAAGGAATCTCGTCCCGAGATTCGGAACGTAAGAGCTTTCAAGGGTAGAGAAGCATGTCAGCCCCTTTTTCCAAGGCGGTGCTAGTACGAAGCTACTTAGAAATTCCATAGCGCTCATAGGCAGGGGTGATCACCTCATGGCTGATGAAAATGTAAGGATGGCAAAGGTTTGTTGAATCGTTACTCCAAGATATCATATACTTCCATTTACCTTGATGCAAATGCAAGAGAGATCATTAAGGATAGGTCAACTTTTTGATCATTCAAAAATTCTTTGTAGTTGACTCTTGTTTGAAGAATTTCCTTCATTAATTTCTATGAAGCATTGTTACATCGGCAGGAATCCAAGACAACACAGCTAATTTGGGAGGAACCCAGGACAATCATCCCAATTAGCACTCTTAGTATGAGGGTGTGAATTGGAGTGTCCAAGAGTAGCTTTAGAACATCTGTTTCTCTAGTGGATATAGCATATACCACCATTTTCATATGGGATGAGATCATAGGTGAGGCAGATATTTGCTGAGCTGAGAAAATTGCCTAACCAACATACAAGGTTCATGTCGGCTACAGACAAAGCAATTGGCGTCTGATGAAAAGCTACATAATGTTCCATGTGTACAGTTCTCTCTTTCTGATGGCAACACTGTATTATTTGAGTTTGTTGAGTGAACGATGAATGCGATAGCTGACTCTGTCGGCTCAGTGCTTTTGATGTCCATCAATAAGGGAACCCTCGTGTCTATGTAGACACAGTCGTTTGGGTAGAGCCTGAGGTAACCTCTTTATAACTGTTGTTGTAAGAAAAACAATGATAGCAGTCGCCATTTCTAACAAGATCCTTGAAAACAAAACACATATGCTCTCAATATGTATTTTAAGATTTGATCAATTCTTCCTGATTGGCCTGAGGTATGCTATGCTGAAGATAGGATGAACTCTGGATTAGTTTCATTATGTACACAAAGTTTTCTGTCACTCCGTGATAAAAGGCACAGAGGACATCAAGTGACAAGTGTAGGCATACAGATGCATATGGTTACACTCCATTCTCTTCCAAGGCACAAGATTCTGGCAGGCATTTACTCGAGTAAGGTGATTCTTGTAAATGCTTCCAAAATGAGCTAAAAACTATAGTTCATGATCCGAGGCAATGGTTTGGAGTACACCTTGTAGTAGCAAAAGTTTGTGCAATATGCAACTTGGCATACACATTTGCACGATGGTTAGTCTAGACAGACATGAATTGTGCAGGTTGATGAGACAGATCACAGATTCCTGCATAGAATCAAAAACCTTTTTGTACACGAGGAAAACCGATGAGCAATCCCAAACTTATGTATTCTCATTTGCAGCCGAGAATAAACAAGATTGAAGCGGATTGGCAGGTTTAATGAGGTTGGTTGTGTAGAGTGTTTACTCACAAAGTTTTGAGAAGCAGTCCTCTACCAACAACTTGAGTACAACTTTCTTCATGATACAGCCGTGAGTTAACAAACCAACTTGTTGAACTACTTTGGACAATGTGTAAACCTTCTTATTTCGCATCAGAAATCCGAGATCAGAGGGTTTCCAAAAAGAAATCTGAAATACGTTGTTTGACAAAATTCAACTTGTCTTCACTTCACACTCTTAGGAGTTGAGTGGTAGAACACCTTGACCGATCAAGAATAAGGAACTAATTAATTTTTTTTAATGTCCTTTTTATTGTTCATACCATAGAGTATCAAACAGGTCACCTGATTGCACCAAGATGTACTATGGTATTGACTTCATCTGTTGGGGTGTCTTTTGTAGCTGTTCACTAGGCTGAAACCATAGTTTGCACTATCTGAGTGATTGACAAAGATGGAATTGGTTTCATTATAGCAAGGCCTTGGAGGTAAGGGTGCCACAAATAGTACCATTTGGCTTAGGGGTTTCTGGCATAGCATGGTTCTATGGGACATGGTCTTCAAAAACATGGTCAAACACTTATTTATACCCCTAGAACACACTTGTTAGCATGGAACAACACTTCTTGATAGAAATCTATCCGGCTATTTCATGCATCCATTTCTTTATGTCAAACAGACTAATCCAATTGGGCAATACATTGCTCACATGAGAGAGCGAATGAACAAACTTCTGCATTTCATCAGCAGAGGCAATCATCTCATCGAGTAGAAACTAATAACGGCCGGTCTTGTTCCTTCTTGATACAAGAACCAATACACTTCATTGCTTAGCTGCAGACTATTCTTCACACTGGGGTAACTAGTTAGTTGTCCCTAAAAAGGCTCTACATCTTCAGCTTCTGTAGCAAATGGTTGCAGATGATATACATGCACAAGGTCACCATCACGGTCAGCAGACCTGAAGCGACACATGAGAAGATTTATTTTGACCGTATGATCTTCATGCAAATAGGTATTGAACTTGGATAGAAGCTAGTGGACTTGCAGATAACCTATCAGAAAACATATCACATCCTGCTAACTATTGCCTGACTGATACTTTGCAGATAACTTTAAAGTTCCTGTGCTCTTTTGATCCCACAATAATGACAAGTGTTGGTTGATATGCCCTAGTAGATCATGTCAGATTCTTTGTTTACCACATCTTGTAGTATGTCAATGTTGATGTCAGTGACTTACTCTTCAAAGATCATTCTCTTTGTGACTTCTGAAGGAAGCTATATACTTGACAAACATCTGTACTTTCTGATAGAACATTGAAGGATTGAGTCGGTAAAGACTTTGCAAGATAGATCAAGAAACATAGGGATAGATCAATTTGAATTAGAGACACCTTCAAAGATATATTTGGGAAAGTCCATGGAAGACAACACATTGGTATTGCTTCATAATGGATTACGATTAGAGGCCATGATACCAACGTGTGCCGAGAAGCACTACTTTATTGGGCGTCCCCACAAAGAGGTTCTCGGTTTCGTCATGGCACCATCAGTCAATAATCATAACATCACTATCAAACATGACCAACGAGAAATCTTAAGAAACATGGATAGATTGGGAGATACGAGATATTACGCATCGGTGTAGTTCTGCAATGTATCATGACCAGAGATCTCGATATTCGCACGTGCCGAGCAACACAGCCTAGTGGTTGCGATCCACAGGATGTCCTCGGTTTTGTCGTAGTATCATCGATCACGGATCATAACAACATAAATGAACATACAACCAATGAGAAAATCGGGCGTGGCAAGGATAGATTTGTGCAAGGATGACATTTCGCAGAGGGAAGGTAAGCTACTACAATCAATTATAGGGTTAATAGCCAACAAGAGCATGATTTGGCAATGAAAACATGAGTTAGAAGACAGATTAGTTGCCAAAATAGTAGTACATGAGGCTTTACTTCAGTCCCACGCGGTTTCCATGTGTCTAGTATGGAGATTACCCGACCCATGATTTACAAGAGATTAGATAGAAGGAGGGAAAATCATGAGACAAAGATTGACAAGCATCTTGAGAAGATGATAACCATAGACAACCAGATGTCTCATGAACCAACTATCTACAACAATCATAGGTTGAGTTGACAAACATCATGATTCATACAGAAAGAATACAAGGAAAATGGGGAAGGAGAGATTTAACTCACACAAGATGGTTTCCTTCAAGTGAGTAACAAGGAGAGAGTCTAGATAGAAACATGGCATAAGAGAATTATAGGTTAGCTACCAAGAATAACTAACATGAGATTGTATAATTCCACATGCATGTCGCATCTATCAAGAAACCTTCAGACCATCCAATGGCGTGAGCTTGTGTACCATTAATTAGTACTAGGAGACTCTTAATGATCAACATTGTTAGGCCTTTAGAGAGATTTGGAAAACAACTTGATCATGGGACAGATTCAATGCATGATTTGTGAGATTGAATTGATAAAACCATAACATGATCCATAATGAAAAGATTACAAGGAAACTTCTGGGTAAGCTGAGAAAAGGTTCAAATCAAGGATTTGGGCAAAGACTCCAATGAACATGATGTAGGCAAGCTTTGTTGACTGAAATCTAAACATTCTCTAGATATGGAAAAGACTGCTGGAAGTAAGGAACAGATTAGATCAAATCATTTGTAGGGGTGATCGATTTTGCATAACCTGATTTCCAAAGAAAAGATTATAAGATCTAATTTAACAGAGATCAAACTATCATCATAACATCTAGAAGGACTAGAGGAGACACTCCAGATAGGATTTGGATAAGGCTTTAGATGAAAAATAATGCAGGCATGGTTTCATAGATCTTGAACAAGAACATATGACAACCATAGGCTAGCATTAAGAGAAAACTCAGGTGGGTCTATTGTGTCAAATGAAAAGCCTACAGGGAGAATTGGTTTAGCTTCTGACCAGATTTATGGTTGAGAAATACTTATAGAGGCTACTTAAAGGTTTAGCAACTCTTATGATTTCAAAACAAGCAAGGAAGAGAGGCAACACAAGTTGTAAACTTAATAAGGCTATTCAGACAACGTAGAACAAGGTGAGAAGAAGCATACTTATGCAACAAGCAACAATCACATGATGCAACAATCATGATGCATGCTCATCCTATTCGTTCTCACTTAGTTGCCTATATAACATGGCAAATACGTTCTAAGTCGGTGGCATAGCCTACGTACTCTCTCAGTATATAGCTAGTCGTTAACTACCATATACGCATTCGAGGTTAGCGTACCTGCAGAAGATTCATTTCAGCCCAACCCCACATGTATGCATGGCAATAAGAAGCACTTTTTGCCGAAAATGCTCCCATGAGCACTTGCGACTCCAAGAAAGTAATTACTCCACAATACTTCCATAAGTACACATATGAACCACATGTACTCACTTCAGTAACCATAAGCACTCCCCATAGATCGACGGTTGTTCGATCGTACACTCACATCTCACCTTACCTCATCTGAAGTGGCCGGTATAAATCGTCAACCCAAGAAGCAATAAGAAGCCGCAATGTCACATATATCCGCACAATAAAACCAAATGAACCGCAAATGGAAACATGATGCAATTCCCCGTTAGTACTTACATAAGCCACCTAATAATCCTAATATGGGCTATAAGACTTGGTCCTTGGCACACTTAGTTTGTTCAAACCATTTGTTTAAAACACCTATATATAGCTATAAGTTGGTAATTAGTTTTGCAAACTCAAAACTTTTTATTTTTAAATACTCATGTGATGGTACATGCTGAATTTTTGCTCTGGTACCAATTGTAATAGAACCGACCAATTTATACGAGCACAAGTACAGCGACAGCTGTTTTCCCAGCTATCAAGCCACACTTGAGCCAATATAAACCCGGTAGTCCGTGAAATCTCGAAGGATTTCAAACTTTTACACAGTACATACCCCAAGGATCGCAGAAACTCAGCAGTACACATACACATGATACATAGATTCGCACATATTTCAAATACATCAGAGTACAAGATAAACTTTTACATAAAAGTTCAATAGCAGAAACGAAATCATTTTACATAAGCATAATTTCATAATACAGTGCCAAGTACCGACCAGTCACAGCAACATAGATGAGACAGATAACATGACCTTGCCCAAGGTCTAGTCTTCCTCTCCCGAAGGATAGAAGTAACTCTTTAGTCAACCAAGCATTCCTCCTGCAACATTGGGAATAAAACCCTGAGTACTCAATTGCACTCAGCTAGACTTACCCGACAGGAAGTAAATAAAAAGACTCTCAAGGATATGCAAGGCTTATTTGGTGGAGCTCAGAGGATAGCAACATTTTTGCACAAAAAGCATTACTACAATAGTTCCTCAACTTATCAATTTTAGATATTGTTCAACTTCGATTTCAGTTAAGCTATTAAGCTAAGGTTTGCTGCTATACTAAACAATCACTTGATATTATAGCAATCAATAAAACCATATGATTTCCGATATCCACAGATATCAACCTCATCTCACCATAATCATTATGTTCAAGTTGTTAACCTCTACCTCACCAGAAGATCAGTTCAGTTTCTCACTAACCAGGAGAGATGGCGATTCGAATCGATTGTACCAGCTGGCAAATATGCCAATCACAAACCCTGTCAGCCGAGCCACTGGCTTCTTGGGCCACCGTTAAATCTTTTTGAGACATAATATGTATCGCGGGCTTGGAGGGGTCCATATTCTCAGAGACAAACCCACTTCCAGGATGCATCAGGTCCCTGACCTGCCCTTGGTAAGATGGTGTCTCCGCACATCCTTCCTACCTCCAGAATATGTCTGCCTTATCACGCCCAATTCCCGGCTCAAAAACAAATACTCGGCTTCGCGGTCAGAACGACTTATCTGGCCAGCTATGTGACGACGTATTTCAATCTCAACTGATGTCTGGTGGCCTCAGTCCTAATCGGCCGCAAGCAGCACCGAAGTCAACATGACCCATGTCATGCAGCTCCCCGCTACCTAGCCTTGATTCTCTCATTATTTCATTGTGGCATGGTGACACATATAGCCAACCATGTGGATCTTGTCAGTCACCACCTACACTCGCGGATGACAGGAAATCACCCGACTTTCTCGCGGATGACAGGAAATCACCCGACTTCTACCGGTCTAAGCAGGGCTAAGCATAAGATCGGTCACCTGTCTAGTAATAGTATCAGGTTCACATATATAGTAGACAAGGTAGATATGCAGCATTGGTTTCAAACCAACTCCTATACTTAAATGCACAAACATACGATTTAATAAAGACCGGTGCATTTATAAAAAGAGATAGGTGGAGGCTTAGGGATGCTCCGGGGCTTGCCTGGGGTTCAGCACTAAGTTAGTGTTTGTTAGATGACACTTGTTCGATGAGCATTTCCCATCCAAGCACTCGATTAGTCCTTCCACCTTCGTGATTAGTCCACCACACCGTCTTGTGGTTAGTTCCATCATCATGTCCTTCATGTTCATGTGTTCATCATCTATCGTACCTAAATGAGATGCACAATACACATGTATAAATAAGAGAAAGTAATACAAGACATGTTAATCTAGCATCACTGAACCATGAGCCAACAATGCCACCAAGAAAGGCAACATGAAAGCAATCATAATCTCACATGGGCATTTTAAGGACAGCAGGACAGCAAGCACAAGATTTAACCATAACTGAAGCTATATACATCCAACCAGGGTGATCTAAGCCTTTCTGGAAAGCTATTGAAATTGTCTACAACTTTGGTATTATCCTCTTCAGATGATTTAATTCATATAAAGGTCAAACAACACAAATAAGACAGCTCTGTCCAGACTTGGACAGATTCAGTCCTCCCAACTCAAACAATCATAACTAGAGATTTAGACCACCAAAAGGGATGATCATAGACAATTTGGAAAGACATAGAAATATACTACAACTTCTTTATTATCACCAAGAGGTGATTCAAAGCATAAATTGGTCAAACAAAACAAACATTCAGATCTGGACAGAAAATTGGTAAAACCTGACAGCAAACTTCCAAAAGCCATAACTCCTAAACTATCAGGCCTATGAACAAGAAATTTTAGGACAAGCTAGACATAGAAGTTGGCTACAACTTTTGTATAGAACACATTTTCATGAAACATCATTTTCATGAAGAAAACACCATAACAATAGGGACTATACATGCAGCCATTTTCAGCATATAAGCAAAACATGCTTTTCCCTTATTTATCACCTAAGCACACATAGGAATGAGCTATTTAGATAGCTCCAAACATGATTACATGGTCATACAAGACTCATCTCAGACCAAAGCATATTAAGGAATCACAAGAAACATATATGCATTCATTTGTCTTTAATTATTCACTCATTATTACATAAAAACCCATTATTTAATTATTTAAGTTATATGGTAAACATCTCAAATGAGTCCCAAACTTTTATGAGAGCTAGGTGATTATAAATTATGACCAAGGTTCAAATCTTACATGCTCAGGTTCCATAATTTGATTATTACAAAATAAACAAATCTATAATGCAATAAAGCATTGGAGAGCAAATTAAATATGAAACTCAACATTTTCTGAAATAACATGACCATATTATTGATTTTCAGGCTAACACAATATCATACAAAGGTAGTGGAACACCATTTTCCATTTTTACCATAATATATTATTTATAATGCATTTAAATCTACTTAATATGCACCAAAGAAGATAAATCAACAACTCAGTCATACATGCACCATAAATCATGAAATTTTAACCATACATCACACATCATACATAGAGTCTACAATTAAATTTTCATGCCATTTGGAGCAATATAAATTCATATAAAAAAATAACAAGTAATTCAACCATTTATTTCCTATTTAAAAAGATAAATGTGAAACACCTTGAAAACAGTAAACAACATATATGTTTTATATCCTTATGAGCAATTGCATGTTACTAGAAGACTAACAAAATTGGAATCACCAGATTTGGACTTCTAAAACCCTAGATATGAGCAAAAGCAAGTTAAATTATTTATTAAACCACTTTTCAATATTGAATTTCTACAGCACAAAAATGTAAATAACATAGCATATTTTATGGATCTAACATGCAGAACACTTCACCACTATTCTAACAAAACAAGTTTCATAAATTTTGGAGCTGCCAAATATGAGATATGAATTTCTAAAGAACTGCAAGAATCTGAAATTTTTGATGCACAAATACCCACCGTGGGTCCCACATGTCATAGACACAAAAGAGATACAGAGAGCAGGCTGCTGTTCTTCTTCTTCCTTCATTCGCTCGCACAGACAAAGGAGAGGAAGACGGCCATGGCCATGACTGTCGGCTGGCTCCGGCCAGCGGCCAGCCGAGCAGCGGCGGAGCAGGGCCGCGGCCGGCCTAGGTGGCCAGCGCACCCCCCAGTGGTGGCAGCACGGCCGGAGCTGGCCCGAGGCGCCTGGTCCGCGCGTATGTAGGGGCAGTAGCAGCGTCCACCGCGGCGAGCGGCGCTCCGGCGACGAAGGGCACGGGGAAAAAAGGTTTTCCGAGCACGGCACGAAGAGAGGATGATGATGGTGCCGTCGATTTGGTCAGAGGAGCACCAGAGGTGGAGGAACGGCAAGGGCAGCGGGACTCAAGCTCGTCGGCAATGGTGGCCGCGTCCGTGCCTATGGCCAGAGAGCAAGGGAAGGGATGGGAAGGCGAGAGGATGAATGGGAAGGAAGGAGGAAGGAGTGGAGAACACCGTGGTGTCTCCTTTTTCTCGGGCAGAGGCGAGGACAGAGGTGGAGAGGTGGCCGACATGGAGCAGCGAGCTCCAGAGCAGCGCTGCCACGCGTCCTTGGTTGCAGCAAAAGAGCGAGCACGTGGCGTGCGCTGTCGATCGGGTTTGGACGGCCGATTTCGGCATATTCGGTCAAGATTTGGACCTGGGAGAAAGAGGCAAAGTTGTTCACCTCGGCTTGATCTACAAGAGTGATTAAGGTTGCTCGGCCGTTTGATAACTGGATTAGTGTGTAATTAAGCCCGAATTTGATGTTGTCAACATCTTAATTACAATCGAAGATTGAGCGGCAAACCTTGTCAAACAGAGTCGGATTACTCTCAAATTTTGATATGTTGTGCTCCAAAGAGTTTGAGACAACTTTTATTTTGGGTCCAACTCAAGTTGCTTAATAAAATTTGTAGAACACGAAACATCAATGCAATATGGGCTGATTTCGGACTTAGAATTATTTAGGTGCTGAAATCAGGATTTTACCAAACTTGATTCCACTGTTTGAGGCACTTAGAGATTGAATCATGAGTTGGTCCAAAAATAAAATTTGTTCTACTCTAAGAGATCTGTAACTTTTGTTTAAGGTCAAACTTCATACCTTGCTCACAAATAGTATTTCCACTTTGGTCAAAGTAAGATCATTAGAGAGCTCAATTTGGATATTTAGGCCAATTGAGGTATTTTCTTGACATTTTCTCAACATGAAACCTTCATGACTTTTGTTGTAGAGTTCAAGTAGAGTTGTTTGGTCAAGGTTGCAAGGTTTGGTTGGCTTTGCATGCTCATGTTCACGTAGTCTTGCAATCCAATCAAGCAGAGGGCTTGTCATCTCATGTGACTATCCAATTTAAATCTTCATGCAACTTCTCCAATGATCAAGGTAGATGGAGATGAATATGAAATAGTGATTAGGATCATTGATTGAAATAACTTGGTTAGGTCCACACTCGCTGGTTAGCTCGTGACTAACACCTGGTGTGTTACAGTTTAGAGGGCTATCGTTGCTGACGGTGAGGATGGGCCCGCTGACGTACCGCGTCGTCAGGGAGGCATGTCGCAGAGGTTGCCGTTGTCGGTGCCATTTTGGTCGGAGCAGTCGTTGTCGGCGATGATGTAGCCGGTGCTGCTTCCGGCGTGGTCGGAGATGGCATGGTCGGAGCGACGCAGCAGATGTGAATAGCTGGCAGCTCCGTTTCATAGGCCGAAGAGCAGAGCGCCCCTCGGAAGGCCGTGATCGACACCCTTCAACCCCGTGGCTGATCAGGGCTGGTACTCGACGGTGCGTCCTCGTGGGGGTGGCGGTGATGACCAGAGTCGTATCCCGCCAATCTGAGCGAGGACGAGAACGTTGTACCACCTATGAATCTTGGAGACATTGCCCTGTAGCAGATTGATCTGAAATTGTTTCCAGAATCCGGATGCTTTTGAACAAACCTTGGGTGACCCGATCTATAGATCCGATTAGATCGCTGTTGGCGATGGTCCTCTGTACATAGCGTGGTCGCTGGCTTGCCGGAGTGGAGGGGGCTGGTGAAGTTGACGTAGATGCGATCTGTGCCGCATCTAGGATCTTCCCTTCGCCGTCGGAGCCGATGACCCAGGTGATGGATCCCACCATGAAGATCTGGCCCAGTGTTGGGAGCGCTACGGAGCTTGAAAAATCACCATCTTGCCCTCCATGAATTCAGAGGGCACACCCCCTACTTGGCGCGCCACTATCGATGAGATATCGCCGATAGTCTACCGAGGGTACGCCGAGGTAGCAGATGAGTCGGTAAAGGTGCACTTGAGACGGGCAAGCGTAACACGAAGAGCGTAGGACACACGATTTAGTCAGGTTCAGGCCACCGCGAAGCGTAATACCCTACATCCTATGTTCTTGTGAATTGTATTGCTATGAGTTGATGTGTTTTGAGGGGATCCCCTGCTCGCCTTAAATAGTACGGGGAATAGAGTTACAAGTCGGTTTTGCCATGTATATCAGATTACAATCCAAGCCGAACAAGGAAACTAATCGGCTAGTGTGGGGGTATAGACCTGTATACCCGCATGGCACTACATGGGCTGCACCATCAGAGGTGGCCCAGCCCAGGAGATGAAGGCGTGAGGCACACGGCACTGCACCGCATAGTTATTGTACTAACTTAGATACTTTACTTGTAACCTTGTCCCTTCAGACTATATAAGGAGGGGCAGAGATCCAACATATTAACAGAACAATCTCATACAATACATCAGAACACAGGATGTAGGGTATTACGCTTCGCGGCGGCCTGAACCGGTCTAAATCGTGTGTCCTATGGTCTCTGTGTTACGCTCGCCCGTCTCAGGCGCACCTCTACCGACTCATCTACTAACGTGGGCATACCCCTCCGTAGACTATCAGCGATATCTCGTCGACAACTAGATATTAGGAAAGCTATCTCCTTGGCCGCCAAGGCTCCTGATGAGCGGATATGCGGGATCTTCTAGAGAACATGTACACGACGCGTCCTTGGCAGCTTGGGCCTGGTCGAATGAAGTGGCACATGTAGCGCCATGCGGATATACGAGTCTATACCCCCACAAGACATGGTGTCTAAGCTAGAGATTATCTTCAATTGTCTCATGTCCCACGGTTGAGGTGGTAGACGACAAGTGGTAACAACTCTGTCCATCCCTTTTAAAAGAACCGCCGGTAACAACTTTGTCCATCCCTATTAATCGATTTCTAGTGGTGGTTCTTTAAGATAACCGCCAGTAAAAATAATCTGAAATTAATTTTTTTAGTTTTTCAAATGACCTTGTATGATAAAACTATCAAAATAAAAGTTGTAGATCTCGAAAAGTTATGAAAGTTTGTAGTTGACAACTTTTTCATTTGAAATCATCTTGCCAGCGAAAAATACGTTTAAATTTGTTAAATTTGAAATTCAAATTTTGTAAACGACTTTGTATAGAGAAACTTCCAACATAAAAGTTGTAGATCTTTAAAAGTTATGTAACTTGTAGTCGATAACCTTTTCATTTGAATTCGTTTGGGGCCTCAAATAGTCAATTTTCCTCCGTTCGTTATAATATGTGGGGAATCAAACACTCTTTTAGACACAAGTGATGGTGTAGTGCAGTGGTAGAGGGGGTATCGCGCGAGGCCGAGGTTGCGGGTTCGAATCATGCCGGCCGCGTAGCATGCATTTTCATGCAAAAAATGCCATGACTTCAGACTTCGACGGAGATGGAGACGGTACAAATCGATTTGTACTGACGGTTTACAAACAATCGCCTGTAAAAAACGCTGATTTCTACTGGGCCTCTAGCACTGGCAGTTCTCAAAACGTTTGTATAAATGCCTCTACAACCGCCTGTATTGAATCTTTGTGTACTAGTGGAAAGAGTAAGTCGTCCTTTGGAGTTCGAAATCAAATTTAAGGATAATGGCAATACCTTGATATATATATTTTTGGCAAGAAAATCCGCAATAATGAAAGTTTTCCCCCTATATTACCTGATTTATTCTTTTCCTTTGTCTACCAGCAAGTCCATTATGGTTACTGGACGCAAATTAAATGCCATCTTGTAGACATGAGCATTCAATTCTTTTTTGATAATACTTGAGGATTCAAGTCTAAGGTTAAGGATCAGATCGTCCTTCAGTTGCCTTACATAATTAGTCCATTAAAGAATCATGCGAATATAACTAGATTATTGCTTGAGATCTGCGCTTCCATAACTTTTCTCGATGGATCAATGTATCTGAGGTTGCCATACCTTCCTTTGAAGTTCATAGCTTGTTCACCGCTATTTCAGCATTGCCAGCTAAGTGTGCACATGCCGATCGATTCTTTTTCTTTTTTCTACCAGAAAGTCCATGATAGAAACTGGACGCAAAAATTAAATGCCACCATGTGGACTTGAGCATTCATATTTTTTTTCAATAATACTTGAGCATTCAAGTCAAGATCCAAGGATCAGGTCTTTTTTTTATTTTCCTTACTTAATTAATCCATTAAAGAATCATGCGAATATAACTAGTTGTATTGCTTGAGATCTGCGCTTTCACAACTTGGCTCAATGGATGCATGTATCTGAGCTAGCTATATCTTCCTCTTTAGTTCATACCATGTTCCCGCAATTTCAGCAATTCCCACTGGTACAGAAATGGGCTTTGTTCCCGGTTGTGAAACCCCTTCAGCCCCAGTTTCTCAACCGGGAACAAGCTTCCGGGAGTAAATGTCACCCCTTTTAATCTCGGGTCCAGAACCGGGATCAAAAGTGGACCTTTAGTCCCGGTTTGAAACACAAACCGGGACTAAAAGGTCTGCAGCACAGACCACGTGTCCTCGGGTCTGTAGAACCTTTTAGTCCCGGTTTGTATAAACAACCGGGACTAAAACCTTCCTTTTTTGTTTTTTGTGTTTTTTCAGTTCATTATTCGTTTTGTTTTTAAATTATGGTTTCAATTTAAAATTATCTATACACACACATATACATACACATATTACATATATATATACATATATATATATTTTACATATATATATGTAAAATATATATATATATGTATATATATATTATATGTGTGTGTATCGGTTTTGACAAAGGGCACAATACGACATAAGACATATATATATTACAAACTACATATATATGTACATATACATATACATATATACTAGAGAGTTTAACACTTTTTCACTCCAAATGTTTTCCTCTCCAAAAGTTTTCACTCCAACATATATATATATATGCCCTTCAGTCATCTTCATCACCACCGTTGCCCAGCTTTCAAGATTCATTGGGGTCATTGTAAAATTCTCCGGAGGAATTCAAAACTTGATCATTAAGAAACCCTGCTATGGTCTCTTGAATTGCCTTGAGCTCGTCTTTTACCAGGACCTTTTTCTTTAAATAATCAGTCTTCAAACAGAGTCAAAGGGAAAGGTATTAATATATATGATTATATATATATGTATATATACATTTGTGTGAGTTAATATGAGATCGATTTAACGTACTTTTAGCTTCTCCCAGTCAGTTCTGACTAAGTGCACCCTCATGAACTCGCAGACATAGTATCCACAAGTGTTATTCCCAGGTTGTTGCCACAGAACCCACTTTACAAGACAAAAAAGATTGTCATCCGATCCGGACAATACATATATATATATATATACATATATAACATGAATGGCCTCTAAGTATATATACTTACCATGTGTGGGATTATAGTCAGTGGTGCTTTGCAATGTTTGAGGTCGTATTTCTCAATGAATCTTTTCCAAACACTGCCAATCAAAATAAAAATATCCAATGATCGATGTGAATATTTTCTAAACACTGCAATTGAAGAATGTAAGGAGAAATAAATTACCTCTGAAAAATATCTATCATATCTTGAATTTGGTCCAGGCTCTTTCTCATAGAATCTAAGATCTCCATGTGGCTTTGTTGAAGATCGATGACGATCAATATCCAATGATCGTTAAAGTTGTAGGGGAAGAGTATCTGTTTCTTGCCGTGTTGCTTTGCTAAGAACTTCATGAGATTCTTCTCTGTGTCTTCTTTCCATGTTGGGTTGGGTTTAGGGTGTTTGAATACAATATGTGGATCAATGAAACCAACTTCATTAGACCCTCTCTGTTTGCACATTTGCATCTCATAGCTGCATATATATAGAGAGAGAGAGAGTAAGGATATATATAGAGAGAGATATTTGAATTGCAGAAAGAAAGTACACTTACAGACAATAGCAGCTCATTATTGTTTTGTCGAGGGAGTCCATGTGGCATAGTTGGTGTAATTCAGCAAAATCAACAAACATAATATCATCGCCACGGAACAAATGTTAGTTTCTAATTTGGACAGAAATCCAAGACTCACCTCGTGTACATGCCCCAAGGTACCACTTGTTTAGCAAGTACATTTGCGTACCTAGTTGACTGAAGGTTTTTGGATTCCATAGACTCCGACCATGTTGATATTTCCTCCACTCGTCAACTACTTGCGCTTTCTCCACTTGCTCCAATCCAACCATTTGGGCAAGGTTCATACCATTTTCTGCCATGAAAGCTTCAAACTCGTTCAAATTGACCTCACTAGGTACCTGAATGCGGTCCATAAATGAGCCATATTGATTCGGTATCTGATCAGTAACAATTAGCAGGGGGATTGATTGCTTGTCTTGTTTGCCGAGTTGCGGAACATCTTTCCCTACCTTCTTCTGTTTGTCAATAGACTTCGTGAGAGAGCGGTCATAGTCCAATAGTGAGAGGGGCTGTTTAGCTTCTCTCAACTTCTTCTCGTGCTCCATCCTTTTCTGCCTTAAAGCATCGCGAGGTAGATAGTAGTACGGTTGCGCATTCTTTTTCTTCATCTCATCTGTCTCCTTTGGTTTTCTTGTGAAAAAATCTGCGACTTGTTTTTTCACCGCAACATCTAACTCTTCTTTAGTCTTTTCACCGGGCAGTTTCTGAGGACTGGGATGCTTTGTTTTCCTGGTGGCTTTCTTCTTCGCGGGCAGGGTTGGTTGCACCACCTGTGGTGGAGGCCTCTTAGTAGATGGCTTGGTAGGTGGGGGAGGTGTTGGAACTCGTGGCGGCGATGACGGCTTTGCTGTTGGTGGAGGTGATTGTGCCCCGTCTGGTGTAAACACATCTTTGTACTCGCAGCCCAGAGCACTCTGATGGTCTGGGGAATAGATTATTGGACTTGGCCTTTGCTTCTGTTCTTCAGGACGAGGCGGCGGTGGCGCCCCTGGAATAATAATGTATCGCTTGTGCCATACAATGAATGTCTTCTCAGCTTCTCCTAGTGTCTTCTCCCCATCACCTCCTTCAATTTCAAGAGGCACATTACCAAAACCTTTGGTAACTCTATCCACCGAGACGCTAGCATATCCAGGTGGTATTCTTCTCCCATGGATAGTGGGTGTCTTGGTCGGGTCTACCGGGTTTACAATACCGGTAGCAACCATGACTGTGGAGTTCCCCTGTGCAATGTGCAGCTCACACGGTGTAAGTGGATTAGTGATATCATCCATGGGGAAGCGCAACGCTCCGTCATCTTGCTGATTTGGCACCTCAGTAGAAGCACAACTGCTTTTTGCAAGATTTTCTGGTTGGCTAACTCCTTCTGATGTATGTCTACTCAATGCTAATTCCAACTGCCTTGCTATTTCCTCTTGCATTCTTGCCTCAAGTTGTTTCTCACGTTCATGACACTGACGTAGCGCTTCACGTGACTCGAGAACATATTCTTCTAACTTGCGCATCCGCTCTGCCTCCTCTTCCTTCCTTCTTCGACGGCTTCTGTAGCTATCTTTGTCCTCAGGGAAACCATGTTCCCACGTCACACCCGGTCCCAAGCCTCTGGTTCGGCCAGGGTGCTCAGTGGTACCAATGGCATATGTCAGTTCGTCCTTCTCTCTCTTCGGCCTGAATACCCCTTCCTCTTTATCGTGCATAATATATTGCAATCTTTCTGCTGCGTCTACAAGTTTCTGGCCATGAACTACCTTCCCGGTCTGCAGGTCAAGACTTCCCCCATGACCAAAAAACCATTGTTTCGCACGTACAGGCCATGCAGTTGATTCTGGTATGAGCCCCTTGGCTAAAATATCAGCTTTCAATTTTTCCCACTTGGGAATGGCAGAAGGGTAACCACCTGATCCCAAGTGATGGTGGTATTCCTTTTTGCGAGCATTCTCAATGTTCCTTCTGACCCGTGTCTCACCCTCTTCCGATAACTTGTACTGTACAAATTCATCCCATTAGGGCCTACACTTTGTGATCGGACCAATGGCTCGGTCAAAATCTGGCGTCTTGTTCTCCTTCACATATGTCTTGTAGAGACTTTTCTTCCAACTCTGAAACTGTGTGGCCATCTTCTTCATTGCCCACCGCCTAACTAGCGACTTCAAGTCTTCACTGTTGAACTCTGAATAATTATCCATTTCTAGCATGAAATGTTGAAGAATATCATTCCACACTAGATTCTTGTCAATCAGAAACAAAGCTAACATCAGGAGCACTGGGCTTTGCCTTCTATTCTCGTGCACTGATCAGGATCCTGTCCCTTACAAGGTATCCACAATGGTTCACGAATTTCTTTGCATGTGGTCCTAATGGTTCGCCCATATCTGTGTTGAACTCTGTGATCACAAAGCGACCCTCTAATGGCTTCTCTGGGCCCCGGACTCCTTTGCTCTTGCCCGTAGATGTCGTCGTTCCAGATGGCTACAAAATTAAGTTAAAAAACAAATATTTAATAAGTGTCGGTAACCACGCATATAATGATTTCGTAACCATGTGTTCGCAATAAACAAATACCTCGCCAGTAGTATTATCTGCAACATTGTCTTGCTACACATTCCCATCATCCACTAAGTACCGACTCCCGTCGTCTTCTCCCTCCAACCAGTGTTGACTGACAGTGTTGACAATGTCCATCATTTCTTGTTCCAAATTGGCTCTTTCTCCGGCCATCTAGAGGGGAAAAATTGTTAATATTAATATTGCATGTGGAACAAGAGAGACAGAAAACTTAAACCCTAGCCCTAACACTAATTAAACCGTATCTCTAAGCCTAAACCCTAACACTAAACCTTAGCCCTAAACCCTAACACTAAACCCTAGCCCTAAACCCTACACTAAACCCTAGCCGTAACACTGAACCCTAACACTAGCCCTAAACAACCCTAACACTAAACCCTAACATTAAACCCAATCCCTAAACCCCCCTAAACCAAATTAATAATACAATTAATTAGTATAAGCTAATAACTAAACTAACTGCAAAAACTAAACTAAAACTAATTTACTAATTAATTACTAATATATTAGCCTAAACTAAACTAATTTGCATGTGGTCCTAACTAATTAAACTAAACTAAACAAATAATTAGTAATAAAAAAAACTAACTAACTAAACTAACTAACCTAACTAACTAAACTAACTACTAACTAACCTAACTAACTAAACTAAACTAACTAACTAAGCTAACTAACTAACTAAAAATAGAACTAAAACTAAATAGAACTAATTAATAATATCTAACTAACTAAATAACTAATTAAACTATCTAAACTAAACTAAATTAATTAACTAACTGAAAATAAAACTAAACTAACTAAATGAAAAAAACCTTTTGCTTACCTCGGCGATGTAGGGCGGCGGTGAGCAGAGGAGAGAGGGCCGGTGGCGGATCTCGTGGCGGCCGGCGTCGAGGCTCGCAGAGGGACAGTCCGCGGCGGCGGCCGGCAACACGGAGGCCGCGCGCGGCGGTCGAGGAGGCGGATGTATGGCGCGCGACGTTGGCGGGCCGGGCGTCGAGATCCCGCGCGAGGTGGTGGCGAGCTCGAGCAGGTCAGGGCGGCACGCGGGCGGGGGGGGGGGGGGGGGGGGCGTCGCGCCGGCGGGGCACTGGCGGCCGGCATCGGTTGCAGCGGTCCGAGAGGCGGCGTCGGCGTCGAGGGCGAACGGCGGACAGGGAGTGTGAATCAAAGAAGTCCGAGATGGATCGAGGTTGAAGGTGAGCGTTCAATATATAGGTCGGGACTTTTAGTCCCGGGTATGATCCAAAACCGGGATCAAAAATTTTTAGTCCCGGTTCCAACCAGGAACCGGAACTAAAGCTCATACTTTTAGTCCCGGTTCTTGGTAAGAACCGGGACTAAAAGTGTGTTTTTGGCGGGCCTAAAAATTTTGGCCCACCTTTAGTCCCGGTTGCAGCCTACAACCGGGACTAAAAGTGAGATTTCTGTTCATCTCCCGCCAACTTCATTTCTTTTTGTCTTACTTTATAATACTTATAAACCTTAATAATTCAATAGTAAATGAAAATGTTGACAAAAAAATTTAAAAACAGGTTTCTGCTTTATTTTACTGCATACTACACAGAAGAAAAATCTTTTACCTATATTTCTTGATTTCTTTACAAATATTAAAAGTAATATACGGTAATAATCATTAATTCATTAATGCAAAAATATAGTGCTCAACAAATATAAATAAAATGGTTGGTATTTAACAGAAAAGTTGTTTTCAATTTATTTCAATGTAAATTCATGGATCTAATGTCTCACAATTATTACATAATAGCTCAATTCGCTCTAAGCAATCACAGTAGTGAACTTTTTTTAAATATATGTCCCTTGATCATAATCGACGCAACCATGGGGTGTCTTCGTTGTTCAATAGGATGCTTGGGTCTTTGTTGACCGTGAAGGGTGGGATTCGATCATCCTTCTCATAATCTTCTGATGTGTCTGTCTTATCTTCAATTCCCACAATGTTTCTTTTTCCTGAAAGAACTATATGACGCTTTGGCTCATTGCTAAATGGGTTCTTATCGTTTTTCCCTCTTTTCGGTTTCGAAAACATGTCATTGACATAGAATACCTGATTGACATCCTTGGCAAGCACAAATGGTTCGTCTTTGAACCCACTGTTATTGAGGTCCACTATTGTCATTCCATACTGGTTGTCCACTGTTACCCCGCCTCCGGACACCTTTACCCACTGGCACTTGAACAAAGGAACTTTAAAAGTAGGTCCATAGTCTAGTTCTCATATCTCCTCTATGCGGCCATAGTATGTTTGCTTAGTCCTGTTCGGGTCTGTGGCATCTATGCGGATACCACTGTTTTGGTTGGTGCTCCTTTTATCTTGGGCAACTGTGTAGAATGTATTTCCATTTATCTCGTACCCTTTGTATGTGAGGATATGCCATGATGGTTGCCTAGCCAACAAACACAGTTGCTCCGGAATACTCTCATCACCCTGACATTCTTTTCGTAACCAACCGCTAAAAGATTCTATGTGATGGCGCGAAATCCAAGCTTCAGACTTGCCTGGAAACTGTGATAGTAGGAATTCCTTGTGTCTGTCCATATATGGCTCCACCAAGGTGGAGTTTTGCAGAACTGTGTAGTGTGCTTTATTGAAATAATCGTCACCCTGACCAATATATGTCTTCTTCCCTAGTGTCCCCTTTCCACTTAGCCTCCCCTCATGTCATGATTCTGGAACACCAATTGGGTCTAGATCAGGAATAAAGTCAACACAGAATTCAATGACCTCCTCGGTTCCGTAGCCCTTCGCGATGCTTCCTTCTGGCCGAGCACGGTTGTGAACGTATTTCTTTAGGACTCCCATAAACCTCTCAAAGGGGAACATGTTGTGTAGGAACACAGGACCCAGAATAATAATCTCCTTGACCAGGTGAACTAGGAGGTGCATCATGATATTGAAGAAGGATGGAGGGAAAACCAACTCGAAGCTGACAAGACACTGAACCACGTCATTCTGTAGCTTAGCAAGATCTAGAGGATTGATTGCCTTGTGAGAAATTGAGTTGAGGAATGCACATAGCTTCACGGTGGCTAGACGTACATTTGGAGGTAGAATTCCTCTTAATGCAACTAGAAGCAATTGTGTCATGAGCACGTGGCAGTCATGGGACTTTAAGTTTTGGAATTTCTTATCTGGCACGTTTATTATACCTTTTATATTTGAGGAGTATCCGGATGGTACCTTGATGCTGTCTAGGCATTCAAACAGGCTCTCCTTCTCTTCTTTGCTAAGACTGTAACTAGCAGGTCCTAAGTATTGGCGTCCATCAGCTGTCTTCTCGTTCAAACACTGGAGGTCCTCTCGCGCTTCAGGTGTGTCCTTGCTCTTTCCGTACACACCCATGAAGCCAAGCAGGTTCACACAAAGATTCTTTGTTAGGTGCATCACGTCAATCGCATTGCGGACCTCTAGGACTTTCAATATGGTAGCTCCCAAAATATGGACTTCTTCTTCCACATAGGTGCATGACCGCTAGCGTCGTTCGGAACGGGTTCACTGCCAGGTCCCTTTCCGAAGACTACTTTCATGTCCTTGACCATATCGAGTACATCCTCACTGGTGCGGTTGATAGGCTTGGACTTGTGGTCCGCCTTACCTTTAAAATGCTTGCGTTTCTTTCTTACAGGGTGATTCACAGGTAGGAATCGACGATGCCCAAGGTAGACAACCTTTCCACATTTTTTCAAAAATATACCTTTAATGTCCGTGAAACAGTGCACACATGCATTATATCCCTTGTTCGACTGTCCTGATAGATTACTTAGAGCAGGCCAATCATTGATTGTTACGAACAACAATGCACGGAGGTCAAAGTGCTCCTGTTTGTGCTCATCCCAAACACGTATACCGGGTTTGTTCCACAAAAGCAGTAGTTCTTCAATTAGTGACCTCAAGTACACATCGATATCATTGCCAGGCTGCCTTGGTCCTTGGATTAGCACGTGCATCATAATGAACTTTCTCTTGATGCATAACCATAGAGGTAGGTTGTAGATACATAGTGTAACAGGCCAAGTGCTATGACTACTATTCTGCTCCCCGAAAGGATTCATACCATCCGTGCTTAAAGCAAACCTTATGTTTCTTGCGTCGCCTGCAAAATCTGGGAACTCTCGATCGATTGCTCTCCATTGAGACCCATAAGCTGGGTGTCTCAGCATATTGTCTATCTTACGGTCTTCTTTGTGCCACCGCATTAACTTTGCATGCTCTTTGTTTCTGAACAAACGTTTCAAGCGTGGTATTATAGGAGCATACCACATAATCTTGGCAGGGATTTTCTTTCTGGTTCTTTCATCCTCAACATCACCAGAGTCATCTCGCCTGATCTTATACCGTGATGCATGGCATACCGGGCAAGAATCCAACTTCTCGTACTCCTCGCCACGGTGAGGATGCAATCATTAGGACATGCATGTATCTTTATGATTTCCAATCCCAGAGGACAGACAACCTGTTTGGTTTCATAGGTAGTGGCTGGTAATTCGTTATCCTTTGGAAGCATCTTCTTTATTTTTATAAGCAACTCCCCAAATCCCTTGTCGCATACACCATTCTTTGCCTTCCATTGCAACAACTCTAGTGTGCTACCCAATTTTTTCTATCCTGCATCACGAGTTGGGTATAGCAACTTCTTGTGATCCTTTAGCATACGCTCGAACTTGATCTTCTCCTTTTCACTTTTGCATTCTCTCTTTGCATCGCAAATAGCCTGAGCAAGATCATCAACGGGATCATCTTGTGCTGGTACCTCTTCTTTAGCTTCCTCCATTGGAATATCATTGTTTAATATACCATAGTCAGCAATAGTGTCACCATCGTCCCATTGTTCTTCTTCGTCTTCTTCCATTATAACACCTCTTTCTCCGTGTTTGGTCCAGCAGATGTAGTTTGGCATGAAACCCGACTTGAACAAGTGAGAATGAAGAATCCTTGAGCAAAAATATTCCTTCAAATTCTTACATACAGCACATGGGCAGCACATGAATCCATCCCGCTTGTTTGACTCGGCCACATTTAAGAAAATATGCACGCCCTCAATGAAATCTTTGGAGCGACGATCAGTGTTGTACATCCAATGCTGACTCATCTACATTACAAGACAAACGAACATATATCACAATACTGGACATTAATTTATGGAAGCCTCGCTGTAATGTAGACAGTCACAACTAGCACTAAACTAATTAAACCTAAAATACACTTCAACAGCCTAAGGATATCACGACCAATCTCAATTAAAACAGACAAATCATTCGTCTGTTCAACATCAATGGGCTTCGTTCACGGGCTCAGTGCCTCATTAGCTAGCTCATCACCCATCGCAGCTGCCTCTACAAGAGTTCCAATCACGTGTTTGGCATACTCTTCTTCCCAGTACAACCCTGGACATCCACTGCCATCCCACCGAAATTAAGATAAAAAATACATAAGTTTAGTAAAAAATACATAATTTATTATATATAATCATCAAATACGATGGAGTAACTCACATTACGATACGGACACTTGTAGAAGATGCGCCCCTTGTTGGGACCCTCCTTCTTCACTCAAAACTCAAGCACATTCTTTTTCTTGCACTCGCCGCACTCAATGAGAGGGAGGTCTGGTCTCAGCCTCTTTTGAACCCGATGATAGGCCGATGACCCGGAAGCATTCATCATCTACTCTTTACTCTCTAGACTCAAATTTGTAAAGCACTTAAATTCCTAATAATGTATTTTAACAAGTGAAACTAAAAATTCCTAAAATTTAAAACATATGCAACCAATATTTGAGCAACCAATGTGTGATATGTATATTAGCAATGAAATATGTATACCGGCTCATTTAATCTTCCTTCAACCAAAAATGCAAACTATCAAGTGATTTTGAGCTTGACACATAAAAATGGAGGGAAGAATCATGCATGCATATATATATATATATATATATATATATATATATCGATCCAATTTTTTCTAGGCCAAGAATTGAGATATGATAGTAACTAAATAAGAGAGAATAAAGATAGTAACCTTTACAACCGTAGAACTGAACTTGGAGTAATGTAGACCGAGCTCCAAACCCTGCTTGACTCCTTGAGCAAGAACACCGAGAGCAGGAACAGCGAGAGCAAGAAACTGAGCTTGAGAGAGCAAGAACACTGAGCTTGAATGGCTCGGGCTCGGGGGAGAAGAAGGTTCAAATATAGGGAGGAACATTAGTCCCGGTTTTGGATACTAACCCGGACTAAAACTCAAGCTTTAGTCACGGTTTTGGCCACAAACCGTGACTAAAGCTTTAGTCCCGGTTTTTAGCTTCAACCGGGACTAAAGATTGACTTTTAGTCCCGGTTCTTGACCCCAACCGGAACTAAAAGCTCTCCCAGAGCATCTCGCCATTGGGAGCCGTTGGGAAGAAACATTTAATACCGGCTATTCTTTAAAACCGGGATTAAAGATATCTTTCTTCCCGGGCGCAAAAAAATCCGGTACTAAAGCTGAAATCGGCTGCGGATCAAAAGTCTGCTCTCTACTAGTGTCCTGTTAGATTTAATATGGGCTAGGCCTAATATTTTATCTAATTATAAATCCAATAATTCTAAGACTGGTATTAAATATTGTGCATGCGGTACGTAAATTATGTGCGGGAGTTACAGGAGTTTCTACTCCTAATGGCTAGAGTTACGGCTCATGAAAATGAAAGTTTCGGGGGTTATAGGAGTTTCTACTCCTAATGGCTAGAGTTACAGCTGGAATTATTTATTCTTGATGATAGGAGTTTCTCCTGTGAGCGTTTATTCGTTCATGATGACGGAAGTTTCTCCTCTGAGTGTTTATTCCGTGACATCTCTTGTCTCTTGATTTTCTGAGTCTGCTTGTCTTCCCTCACTAGTACAGGATCGGGTTGTACTCCCGGTTGAGAAGGGCCTTTGCTCCTGGTTTTCCAACCGGGAGTACGATTCCGGGAGTAAATGTCCACCCTTTACTCCAAGGGTGGACCTTTACTCCCGGTTTGTAGTATGGATCAGGAGTAAAGGTCCCTACAGTCTAGCCACACTGGCAGGAACCTAAGTAAAGATAATTTCCTTTTTTTGGCTCATTTCAGCTTATTAATTCATATTTAGGGTTTAGAGTTTATATAGGTATTTGAATATGCATTCTACACTAATGTTATATGCATACACGTATCAAGCATACGTAAATAATTAACCCAAGTATAGTAGGCGAAACTATATATATCACATGTATGATTGAATATACACATATTGTACATAAAATATACACACGTGTTTGTCCGTGTCCTGAACCTAGAATTACAAGCCAAGAAAATTAATTCCCGCCACAGTAGTGCTCTCCATTGGGATTCAAGACTTGGTCATTAAGAAAGCCTGCTATTGTCTCTTGGATGGCTTTGACGTGGTGGTGTTGTAGGGTCCTCTGCCTCAACCAATCAGTCTTCAATTTGAGTTAAATTGAGAAAAAAATATATATTAGTATGCATATATATGATAATCATGTATACCACTAAATATATTTTGGAGCTTACTTTGATCCTCTTAACAGGAGTTCTGTTAGAGTGCACCTTGAGGAGCTCGCACACATAGTATCCACATAGGTTGTTCCGCGGCTCCTGCTACAGACACCACTATACGAGAAAAGAATCCTCTCGTCATCCAATGATTTGAACTATAGCAAATGAAGGTGCTGGACACAACATATAGCAAAGTGCTACTTACTACGGGTGTGACTATTTGCAGCGGCGCTTTGCACTCGAGACGATGTTTTGAAATGAATTCTGCCCAAACACTACCCAATATATCCAATTAAAAGAATCATTTCGGAGTTAAAGAGAGAGCAGGTATGTATAAACATATAGTGAGTTGTGGAAGAGTGAAATTAGATTACCGTTGGATCATATCGATCATTGGTTGGTATCGTCCCAGCTCCTTTTTCATTGAGTCAAAGATCAATAACTGATTGGTGGATAGCTTGATGACCATCAAGATCCAGTGATTGCTGCATAGGAATCGAAACTCGATAAACTATACGGGCCACGTATAAAAAATGACATTATAATTAATAACACTCACTCGCAGCCGTACGGGAAGAGAATCGTTGTCTTCTTGCTTTGTTTCTCTATCATGATCTTGAGATTCACCTCGGCTTGAACTTGCCAATTAGGAGTAACTGAGTCTTTGAATACGATATATGGATCAATGAAATCAATGGTATCATCCCTTCTTTTTTGATGACCCCCATCTCATATCTAAAAATATATATTGAAGAACATATATGTAGTGTGAGCCAGGATATATAATTATATAAACAATAACAGGCCAGGTGCTATAATGACTTACAGACAATAGCAGCTCAAGATAGACTTGTCGATCGAGTCCTAGTGGCATAGCTAGTGTAATTCACTGAATTCAATGTACATGATATCATCGCCACAGAAGAAGTGCTCGTTGCGAATTTTGACCGCTATGTAATTCTCTTCCCTGGCACACGCCTCTAGGTACAACTTGTTTAACAAGTACATTTGCGTGCACAGTTCTGAGTATTTCGCAGGGTTGTAGAGTGTCTTACCATATTCATATTTCCTCCAGGTATCAACAACTGGCGCACTGTCGATGTGTCCACTTCGGAAGATTTGCTAAAAGTTAAGACTGGTAGATAGGATGAAGTCACCAAGTTCATCCAAATTGACATTTGGAGGTAAAGGACCAATGTACTCTGCGTTTGAACCATATTGATCGCTTACAACTAGGGGTTCAATCTCCTTCGATTGTTCCCCAAGTTGTGGAACATCTTTCCCTGCCATCTTCTTCTTCGACTTCTCAATGGATTTGATGAGTACGGTCATAGTCTGATGGCGGCGGGGGCTTACGACCTTCACGCAATATTCTCTAACGTTCTACTATCTTTTGCCTCAGTGCATTTGGATGTACGTAAAAGTACGACTTGGGCGGGTTTGCCTTCATTGCTTGTCTTTGTTGTTTTAATTTTTCAAAGTAACTAGCCGCTTCTTTTTTTGCCTCCGCACTTTTTTGCTCTTCAGTCATGGCAGAAGGCAATTTCTGGGGGATAGGATTGCTGGAAGTTTTTGCCTTCTTCTTCTTCGGAGGGGACGAGGACTTCGTTTGCAGCCTCTTAGTGGATATTGTTTTGGACACTAGAGGGGGCGGAGCTGGCTGAGTCATGGGAGATTTCCGCGGAGGTGGCGGAGGGGGCGGAGGCGTCGGAGACCTCCTTGGGGGTGGCGGAGGTGCCTGAGGCGTCAGAGACCTCCTTGGGGTGGCGGGGGTGCCTGAGGTGTCGGAGACCTTGGCGGAGGGGGCTGAGGCGTTGGAGACCTCCTTGGAGCACTGTGGTGGTCTGGTGAACGAACAATTGGACTTAGCTCCCCCTCCAACCTGGGTGATCAGTATAGCAAATAAACGAATGTGAGAATCTGACAAGATTAATTGTTACCTAAGTCAATAGAAACTTAGTGTGTGATTATTTCTCATGTACGTACCTCCGGTGAGGGAGCGGAGAAGGCGACGCCCCAGGAATGACGATGTAGTGCTTGCGCCAAAGAGTGAATGCATGCTTTGCCTCTCCTAGAGTCTTCTCCCCATCACCTCCGGGAATGTCAAGAGGCAGATCGCTAAATCCAGAGCATACCCTATCCACCGACACCTTAGCATATCCTGGTTGGATTGGTTGCGAATGGATTACCGGCTCAGTGGTGACGGGGGAAACATCTGTAGCCACCAGGACTGTGGCATTGTCGTTTGGAATGTGCAACTCACATGCTGTCATATGTTGTGTGACATCATCCACGGGAAAACGAAGCCCTGCATCTCCTTGAACTGGCATGTCCGTGGATGCACAACTGCTTTTCATCTGATCAGGGGGGGCTAATGTTGACCCCGGGTCCCATCCCTGATGTAGACTGCCTCTGGGTGCTCAATGCTATCTGCACTTGTCGTTTGATCTCCTCCTGCATTTGTTCTTGCAGTTTCTTTTCCCGTTCTCGCAATTGGAATACAAAGTCCTCCAGGGTGCGGAGTCTCTCGTTCTCCTCATCCTTCCTTCTCTGGTGGCTTCTATATGTTCCTCTGTCCTGAGGAAAGACCTACTGCCATGGGATAGCACCTTTGCCTCTTGTTCACCCACCGTGCTCAGCACTTTCGAGGGCATACGTCAATTCATCTTTATCTCTGTCTGGCTTGAACGCACCGCTAGAGGAAGCATCTACCGCAAAGAGTAACCTTTCTGCTGCCCTTTGGATTCTTTCACCATAAACTACCCTCCCAGTCTCCAGGTCCAGCCTGCCACCATGCGCGAAAAACCAATTCTTGGCGCGTTCAGGCCAATGGAGTGAAGCCGGCACGAGCCCCTTAGCAATCACGTCTTCTTCCATCTTCTCCCACTTTGGGACAGCACTCTTGTAGCCACCTGATCCCATGCGATGGTGGTATTCCTTCTGCCAGGCATTCTGTTGGTTCCTCCGCACCCATTGTTCCTTCTTCTGAGGTCTTGTACTGTACGAACTCGTCCCAAAATGGCCTCAACTTTGAAACAAGGCCCGGAGCGTTGAAATCCGACGTCAATTTCTTCTTCACATAATCATTATATAGCTTATTCTTCCAAGTCTGAAGTTGTATTGCCATCTTCTTCATAGACCAATTCCTCACTAGCTCTTTCAAATCATCATCAGCTCCTTCAAGTGTGAAATGTGCAGTGATATCATTCCAAATCAGATTCTTGTCAAGATCCGAGATATAACTGATATGAGGAGCGTCTTTCTTCTGTTTCCACTCTCGGGCACTGATGGGGTGCCTGTCCCTTACAAGGTACCCATAATGATAAACAAACTTCTTGGCGTTTAGTACAAGTGGTTCTCCTGTCTCTCTGTTGAAATCAGAGATTACGAAGCGGCCCTCCAACGGCTTTGCCGGGCCTCATACATTTCGACTCTTCGTCATCGTTGTCGATCCAGAGGGCCATGGATTTAGAAAAAATAGTTCAATAAGTATATTGATCATCACCGATATTTTCATATATTTCATATATTTATATCACTAGTACAGAAATCATTTTTAACAACGCCCCCATTTTTCATCAGAGGCGTATGACTTAGCAGCCCGCCTCTAACAGCGCCCGGGAGCACTATAGCTTTATAACCGCCTCTGATGAACCATTTTCAGGGGTGGTTAAATTAAGAAAACCGCCCCTAATAATAGATTCATCATTAGAGGCGGTTCTCTTAGGTTAACCGCCTCAAATGGTCCTATTTTTAGGGGTAGTTCCATTAAGAAAACCGCCTCTGATAATAGATACAATCAGAGGCGGTTCTCTCTAAAGATGCATTTTCAGGGGCGGTTGATATAAGACAACCGCCTCTAAAAATAGATACAATCAGAGGCGGTTTTCCTAAGAGAACCGTCTCTAAAGATCCATTTTTAGGGGCGGTCATAAGACAACCGCCCCTGAAATAGCTCCCAAATTTTGAGTCTTTCTTCCACCTCGAGACAGCGCTCACCAAAGCTACTCAGCTCACTTGGAGGGCGCGAAAATTGCAAAAATAGAGGCGGGAGAGTTCTGTCGTTGAACCCCTGAGGGAGTTGGATTTGAGAGGTAAGTTTGTGGCATCCTTTTAACACTTTGCAATGCTTTACATATATATTTCTTAATTTCACTATGAGATTGGGTAGAGACATAGATGGGGACATGCATGCATGGTGATTGATTTATTAACCGCAAGCAATTTGTGTTTGTAGGAGTATACATATGGACCGATCATGGATGTACAGAGGAAAAGACATGAAGTTTCCTACATACAAGCTGTGAATGGTTTCATTGAAGTTGCTAAAAGACATGCCTTGATTAAGCAGACCAAGGACATCTATTGTCCATGTTGTGACTGTCGGAACCATATAGTATGCAAGGATCTAGATATGATAAGATCGCACTTGGTAAGAAGGGGTTTCATGGAGAACTACGAGATTTGGGATCATCATGGTGAGAGAAGAAGAGAAGACTGTAACACCCGGAAATTTTCAATCTTTGAAATAGGAATTTAATTTGATTTATTTATGCAATTGATTGAGCATTTAATATATAGAATAATATTTTTTGTGAATTAAAATAAACCCTAGGGCATAGAAACATGTTATGTTGCATACATGTCGCTGCACATATTTATTTCCTGAGATTTGATTGGATTTTGCAAGGGTTCAAAACTTAGTTTGAAAAGCCATTTGGAAAACAAATTTGAAAATGAATTGAGAAAATTAGAAAAGGGAAAATTCCCTCCCCTTCTCTGCAGGCCGAGACGGCCCATCCCTCTCCTTAGCCCAGGGCGCTGCCCCTCTCCTCCTTCTCCGCATGGGCCGAGCCGGCCAGGCCGAAGCCCAGCTTCAACGCAGCCCGCCTCCCCTCCTCTCGGTCTCGCTGACACGTCAGGCCCACGGCTCAGCGTCGTCTCCCTCCTCAGGAAGGAGTCCGAGCGGAGCACGAGCGCCGCCTCCAACAGAAGGCAACCGCCGGATTTTTCGGACGAGTCCATCCCGTGCATGCCTCCACTGGCCCGTAAAAGGAAGCCGCGACCCTCTTCCCCCGCCGCTGACGCGTAGGGCCCGCTGCCCCGCGCCATCCCCTTCCTCCAGTCGGAGTCCGCGCGAGACACGAGCGCTCCCTCCTCCGGGTCGAGTCCCAACCGAGTCCAGCTCTCCTACACCTCCCTCGCGCCCCTATATAGGTCGGCCGAGCCCTGCCGTCCCTCCCCACAAGTTCCCGAGCAAGCCATGCCCTCCAATCTTTCCCTAGCCGCCGCCCCGAGCTCCGCCGTCGCCCCGAGCTCCGCCACCGCCGCCGATTTCTCCACGGGAAGACTTCTCCGTCGAAATTGGTTGTTCTCCAAGCTTCGCAGCAAGGTCAGGGACCTTCCCGACCCGTTCTCCCTCGGTTTTGTGCACTATAACCATGATGCCGAGCTTGGCCGCCACCATAGTTCCGCCACCTAGCTCGCGGCAACCTCCCCGAGCTACCTCTGTGGCAACCGAAACCATAGATAGGTTTGGCTTGAGCTCCTCTTGCTTCCCGACCAGATCCCGAGGTGTGCTGAGCTTCCTAGCCCCGAAAACGCCATCTCCGGCCATCTTGCCGGCGAGGAATCGGCCGGGCGCCCCCAACTCCGGCGACCAGGGCCGCCCCTCTTTCCCCCGAGCTACCTGCGCCGTCCACGGCCGATCCAACGGCTCATAGTGAGAGATACCCTTTCGCCGGCACTTTTGCAAAAGAGCCCCTGAGCTTTTTAATGTTCTAACCCGCGATCCTTTGGCGTATTTCTCAGATTACGCTTTCCTTTTTAGAAAACGTATTCCATTAAATAGATTCAAAAATACGTTTTCCAGATATTCACAATTTTGCCACTGATTTTGTTTTAGCTATAAAATCTCCGTTTTAGCTCCGATTTGATTCGTTCAAGTCTCGTTAGATTCGTAATTCCGTAATCTATCTAATGATACTACTGATATTCATGTTTTGAACTTTTAAAATTCGAGATTAGATTTAATCTATTATTTTATTAAAGTAAAACTTGTTTATTTCATAACTTTCCCGTTTGAACTCCGATTTTCGTGATCTTTATATCGTTGGAATCGTAGCGACGCGTAGATTATGTTTATACACTTTTCAATCTGTTTTTCCACTGTTAGTGTACTGTTTCTAATATAGATCTTGTTTGCTTCGTGTATGATTGCTTCGATGATTGTGTGGTGATTTTGTGATCGAGTTCAGACGGTGAGCAATACGTTGGTGATCAAGAGTACACGGAGGATCCAAGTTCTCCAGAGCACTTTGATCAAGGCAAGTATAGCACGGACCATCCTTGTTGCCTATTCACCTTAATCACCAAATTCATGATGCATGTGTCTACCTTGGCAACCCTAGTATTTATTCCTAGCTTTTGATCACTTGATCCTTGTTACCTATGAGATTGCATTTGAGTAGTGATGCTAGTGCTTTGATGGGTCATGATCTTATGAACTTGAATAATTGATTATGATATAAAGATTATAAGATGCTTTTTAGCAACATGGACTAAGGACTTATCTGTAAGTATGACACCGGGACTTACAGCGCAACCATGGGGGCTATATGGCTCTGGCTTTAGTCAAGTTGGAAGCTACTTTCTACCATGCTATTAATCTTGAAAGGTTCCTTGCCGAGCTGGTTGTTTTGCGGCTTCTGTCCTTGTGTGTACTGCTACGTGTGTGTGCCAATTGGAAGGAGGGCTCTACCGCCCCTTGCCATTGCGCCCGGATTGATTGGTAACTTGTTAGAAAGCCTTTTGAAAGACTTCATAGTGAGACCCTGTTATGCACCTTGGCAGTGTAGTGTGGGCCTTGCAAACCCCTGACACATGGGAATCACGACTCATGGTGAAAGTGTGCAACCTCTGCAGAGTGTAAAACTGATATATTAGCCGTGCTCACGGTCACGAGCGGCCTTGGACGTCTTACAGGAATTTAACTTACTGAATATTGATTTACTTGAAGTTTCTATTGATGTTTATTCCATATTAATTATCATGTTTATATGATCATGCAAATCTTGTTCCTTGTTATATTCTATTGCTGCTACTCAAATTGCTAATACATGATCAACTAAAAGCAACCACTGTCAACCAGTGTCAACCCTTATTTGAGCCTCATAAACCCATGTTATTCTTGTTGAGTACGACATGTACTTACGCTTGCTTTATTTTTTATATTTGGATAAAATCCCGGATGGGTACCAGATGACTATGAGGATTCTTCTGAGGATTATTAGGATTGTGTTCACCAGTCAACTATTCCCTGTGGAATGGAGATTCCGCGAGAGAGTTATCTATATTATTCCGCTGTTATTAATGTAAAGACTCTGTGATATTATTCATTATATATTAAACCTTGTGATGGTACTATGTAATTTGTCGCTTATGTGTGTGATTGATCTCTGGGCGCACATAAGTTGGTTCATTCAATTTTATCCTTAAAATTGGGTGTGACAGATTTGGTATCGGAGCATAGGTTGACTGTAGGACGCAAGCCTAGATAGAGTGGACATTTTATGATGTGCTTTTCTCATCTTATTCATGCTTTCTACCTTAACCTTGATAATTGCTAATTTATGTGCTTCCCTTACCCTTATTTCATTATGAGAATTTGATTTCTCTTCTTATTCTAAGATCTATCATGCTTTCATGCTTTCTACTTGTTCTATTACGAAAATTTTAATGTCATTCTCATTCTACCTCTATCTTGGTCGAAAAATTAAGAAGATGAGATATGATCACCAAACTACCCCACAAGCGTGTTGGAGAAGCCAAGCCGCAAGCTTGACTATCAATGTGAGGATGAATTAGGAATTAGGAAAGGATGCCCAAGCTCGATAAGAAGAATCAAGATAGGAGTCCACTTAGATAATAGAACGATTTAGATGTGAGTCAAGTTGAGTCGAGTCTTGTGTGCGTGTGAATTTTATGTGCTTGTTGCTTTGTGCTTATGAATTATGTGTGATTTGGTTCTTTGTAATGAGTGTTGAGAATTATGGGCAAGTCTCTAATTCTCTTAATTAAAAGATTTAGGGTATAAAGATTGTTAAATAAATAGTTGGGTTGATTAAAATCTAGTTTTCTCAAATTCTGATTTTCAGACCTCTCTGCCTTCGTAATTTTGCTTAATTAATTTTGTAAATCCAGAAATTATGAAAATTTAATGGGGAATATTAGACTTCCAACCCTTTCCATAGACTCAAGAATCACAGTAATATCTAGTATGGTTTGGGAGAAACAATTGATGCAAGTTAAGATTTCTGCGCAGTATGGCAGACCGGACAGTTTCTGTTATTGTCTGTTTTTGGTTAATCTAACATCAGAATCTGGAAAAGTGGTCCACATGAAGATTGTAGAGAATTTCTCAAGCTTTCCAACAATATGGAGAATGCCTCTGTTTGATTTCTGAACCTCCAGATATGATCAGTTTACTATGCTGCTATTATCGGATCTCGCCCAGAAATTCAGATTCATGCCTTACAAGTGTTTGCATAATAGAAAAAAAATTCTAAAACTCATTTATATGTTGAAAAACAGATGGCCGGTAACAGGAGGAATCCTAATCCACCACCACCACCACCACAACCTAGCATTCAAGATCTCATAGCGTCGCAGACGCAGCTGATGGAGACAATGATGCAGTTCATTCAAAACCAACCAGCTGGAGGACCACAACCTGCTCAACCTCAAGCTAGAGATAAGCGAGGAGAATTTTTGAAAGGTCGTCCACCTGTGTTCAACCACGCCGCCGACCCATTGGATGCTGATGATTGGCTTCGCGCCGTGGAGAGACAACTCACCATTGTGCAATGCAATGATGTCGAGAAGGTGTTGTATGCATCTGGACAGTTGCAAGGAGCTGCTCAAGACTGGTGGGATGCATTCCAGTATGGTCGCCCCAATAATGCGCCTGCTATCACCTGGCAAGAGTTTTGTGAGAACTTCAGGTCATACCATATTCCTGAAGGTTTGATAGAGTTGAAGCAGGCAGAGTTTAGAGCTTTGAAGCAAGAACAAATGTCGGTGCCAGAATACCGTGATCAGTTTGTTCAATTGTCGCGGTATGCTCCCGATGATGTTGCTAATGACAAGGACAAGCAGCGTCTCTTCCTCAAGGGACTTCACGATAGATTGCAACTCCAACTCATGACAACCACCTACCCCAATTTTCAAGAGCTGGTGAATCGCGCTATAGTGATCGACAACAAGCGCAAGCAGATGGCTGATAACAAGAGGAAGAAGCAAGGACAAACCTTTACAAGAAATAACCGTTCGCGTCCCAACGCCCAGCAACGGAATTTCCAGCAGAGACACCAAGGGCCATCAAATCAATGGAACCGCAATCTGAACCAACCTCGTTCTCCATCTCCACCGCAACAGCAGAAAACTCCTACCCAGACTCCTCAGCAAGCTACCACTAGCAAGACCCCCAACAGGACCAATACATTTGGCACTCCCATCAAGTGCTTTGCCTGTGGAGAATCGGGACATCTCTCTTACCACTGTCCCAAGAAGCAGAACCAGCAGACTCCGCAGAGTAGCAACCAGAAGGGAAGACATCAACAATCGTCTAATCAAGGAAGTGTGAACCATGTGTCCGCGGAGACAGCTCAGGAAGCACCAGAGGTTATGATGGGTACGTTCAACGTCAACTCCATCCCCGCTACCGTTCTTTTTGATTCCGGTGCTTCGCATTCATTCATATCACAAAGTTTTGTTAGGATATACGGTATACCACTATTAGCCCTACAAAACCCATTATTGGTAAATTCACCGGGTGGGGCTATGCAAGCTCAATATTATTGTCCTTCGGTTAGCATTGCTTTAATGGGGGTAGACTTTAAAGTGAACCCTACGGTAATAAGAACAACTGGAATAGATGTTATATTGGGTCTGGATTGGATGAAGCAGCACAAGGCAGTTATTCAGTGTGAGGAAAAGGTCGTTGTGTTAACTACGTCCAAAGGAGATAAAATCAGTGTTGACGTAGTTATGCAACCACCACCAGCAGCGACAGTTAACCAGATTCGAGAGGAATACCCAATTAAAATATTAGAAACCACAGAGCGATTCAGAAGGAGTGAAATTATAAAGTTATGTAAGGTACAGTGGAATCGGTCTTCAGAAAACGAGGGAACATGGGAAAGAGAGGAAGAATTAAGGAAGTTATATCCCCATCTTTTTGAGTAAGCACTAACTAATCTCGAGGACGAGATTATTTTTAAGGCGGGTAGAATTGTAATACCCGGAAATTTTCAATCTTTGAAATAGGAATTTAATTTGATTTATTTATGCAATTGATTGAGCATTTAATATATAGAATAATATTTTTTGTGAATTAAAATAAACCCTAGGGCATAGAAACATGTTATGTTGCATACATGCCACTGCACATATTTATTTCCTGAGATTTGATTGGATTTTGCAAGGGTTCAAAACTTAGTTTGAAAAGCCATTTGGAAAACAAATTTGAAAATGAATTGAGAAAATTAGAAAAGGGAAAACTCCCTCCCCTTCTCTGCAGGCCGAGCCGGCCAGGCCGAAGCCCAGCTTCAGCGCAACCCGCCTCCCCTCCTCTCGGTCTCGCTGACACGTCAGGCCCACAGCTCAGCGTCGTCTCCCTCCTCAGGACGGAGTCCGAGCGGAGCACGAGCGCCGCCTCCAACAGAAGGCAACCGCCGGATTTTTCGGACGAGTCCATCCCGTGCATGCCTCCACTGGCCCGTAAAAGGAAGCCGCGACCCTCTTCCCCCGCCGCTAACGCATAGGGCCCGCTGCCCCGCGCCATCCCCTTCCACCAGTCGGAGTCCGCGCGAGACACGAGCGCTCCCTCCTCCGGGTCGAGTCCCAACCGAGTCCAGCTCTCCTACACCTCCCTCGCGCCCCTATATAGGTCGGCCGAGCCCTGCCATCCCTCCCCACAAGTTCCCGAGCAAGCCACGCCCTCCAATCTTTCCCTAGCCGCCGCCCCGAGCTCCGCCGTCGCCCCGAGCTCCGCCGCCGCCGCCGATTTCTCCTCGGGAAGACTTCTCCGTCGAAATTGGTTGTTCTCCAAGCTTCGCAGCAAGGTCAGGGACCTTCCCGACCCCTTCTCCCTCGGTTTTGTGCACTATAGCCATGATGCCGAGCTTCGCCGCCACCATAGTTCCGCCACCTAGCTCGCCGCAACCTCCCCGAGCTACCTCTGTGGCAACCGAAACCATAGATAGGTTTGGCTTGAGCTCCTCTTGCTTCCTGACCAGATCCCGAGGTGTGCCGAGCTTCCTAGCCCCGAAAACGCCGTCTCCGGCCATCTTGCCGGCGAGGAATCGGCCGGGCGCCGCCCGACTCCGGCGACCAGGGCCGCCCCTCTTTCCCCCGAGCTACCTGCGCCGTCCATGGCCGATCCAACGGCTCACAGTGAGAGATACCCTTTCGCCGGCACTTTTGCAAAAGAGCCCCTGAGCTTTTTAATGTTCTAACCCGTGATCCTTTGGCGTATTTCTCAGATTACGCTTTCCTTTTTAGAAAACGTATTCCATTAAATAGATTCAAAAATACGTTTTCCAGATATTCACAATTTTGCCACTGATTTTGTTTTAGCTATAAAATCTCCGTTTTAACTCCGATTTGATCCGTTCAAGTCTCGTTAGATTCGTAATTCCGTAATCTATCTAATGATACTACTGATATTCATGTTTTGAACTTTTAAAATTTGAGATTAGATTTAATCTATTATTTTATTAAAGTAAAACTTGTTTATTTCATAACTTTCCCGTTTGAACTCCGATTTTCGTGATCTTTATATCGTTGGAATCGTAGCGACGCGTAGATTATGTTTATACACTTTTCAATCTGTTTTTCCACTGTTGGTGTACTATTTCTAATATAGATCTTGTTTGCTTCGTGTATGATTGCTTCGATGATTGTGTGGTGATTTTGTGATCGAGTTCAGACGGTGAGCAATACGTTGGTGATCAAGAGTACACAGAGGATCCAAGTTCTCCAGAGCACTTTGATCAAGGCAAGTATATCATGGACCATCCTTGTTGCCTATTCACCTTAATCACCAAATTCATGATGCATGTGTCTACCTAGGCAACCCTAGTATTTATTCCTAGCTTTTGATCACTTGATCCTTGTTACCTATGAGATTGCATTTGAGTAGTGATGCTAGTGCTTCGATGGGTCATGATCTTATGAATTTGAATAATTGATTATGAAATAAAGATTAAAAGATGCTTTTTAGCAACATGGACTAAGGACTTATCTGTAAGTATGACACCGGGACTTACAGCGCAACCATGGGGGCTATATGGCTCTGGCTTTAGTCAAGTAGGAAGTTACTTTCTACCATGCTATTAATCTTGAAAGGTTCCTTGCCGAGCTGGTTGTTTTGCGGCTCCTGTCCTTGTGTGTACTGCTCCGTGTGTGTGCCACTTGGAAGGAGGGCTCTACCGCCCCTTGCCATTGCGCCCGGATTGATTGGTAACTTGTTAGAGAGCCTTTTGAAAGACTTCATAGTGAGACCCTGTTATGCACCTTGGCAGTGTAGTGTGCGCCTTGCAAACCCCTGACACATGGGAATCACGACTCATGGTGAAAGTGTGCAACCTCTGCAGAGTGTAAAACTGATATATCAGCCGTGCTCACGGTCACGAGCGGCCTTGGACGTCTTACAGGAATTTAACTAACTGAATATTGATTTACTTGAAGTTTCTATTGATGTTTATTCCATATTAATTATCATGTTTATATGATCATGCAAATCTTATTCCTTGGTATATTCTATTGCTGCTACTCAAATTGCTAATACATGATCAACTAAAAGCAACCGCTGTCAACCAGTGTCAAGCCTTATTTGAGCCTCATAAACCCATGTTATTCTTGTTGAGTACGACATGTACTTACGCTTGCTTTATTTTTCATATTTGGATAAAATCCCGGATGGGTACCAGATGACTATGAGGATTCTTCTGAGGATTATTAGGATTGTGTTCACCAGTCAACTATTCCCTGTGGAATGGAGATTCCGCGAGAGAGTTATCTATATTATTCCGCTGTTATTAATGTAAAGACTCTGTGATATTATTCATTATATATTAAACCTTGTGATGGTACTATGTAATTTGTCGCTTATGTGTGTGATTGATCTCTGGGCGCACATAAGTTGGTTCATTCAATTTTATCCTTAAAATTGGGTGTGACAAAGACTCGGCAGTCAACACCGGAGCGTTAGATGCAACAGAATTATTAAGGCAAGATGGCGATGGCGGCCATGGTAGCATGCATGATGGGACAGATGATGACCTTGCAAGAGAATGCGGTGGTGCTGGTGGGGATGGGGAGGATGATGGTGAACACAATGACGAAGATGAAGAAGAAGCCGATGACTACCTGGAAGATATGCTGCGCAACAGAGGACAAGAATTTCTATTGAAACAACAAGGCCTAGACAACTTGGAGACGGTGTGGCAGGCAAGGAAAGAACGTCTGTTCCTGGAGGAAATGGGTTATGATAGAAGATGGTCGAAGCTGCGTTTTGTGCTGGATATGTTGATAATGAAGGCTACACATGGCCCCGATAAGAGCTTCAATGACCTATTGACTAAAATAGCTGATGTGCTTCCCAAACCAAACTTTATGCCCGCCAACACATATCAAGCAAAGAAGCTTATCAGTCCACTAACAATGGGTGTGGAAATAATACATGCGTGCCTGTTGACGGTCGCTAACACCCTATTTTACCGTCAATATTTCACCAATAATCAAGGTAAAACCACATGAAATGCAAAGAACCCACCTTGAAACTTACCTAGTTCCACATGTCTTTGGAGAAATATTGTGTATGCAGGAAAAATGGTGAAACAAGGCAAAACTGAAGCATACCAAGATAGCTTGACACCTCAGCTGCCACATGGGAGCCAGAGGGGGGCGCCTGCCCTACCAAGTACGGCGCCCGCCCTGCCAAAAGTGCCAAATGGCACTTGCCACCTCACTGATCCATGTGCCATCCTCCCACATGGTCTGTGGCACGTTAAAACAGCATCAACGGCTTAGATATAAGGCACGAGGATCCGGTGGCCCTATCAACAGGGCGCCCGCCCTATCCATGTTGAGTGACACGTCCACAATCCGAGGGAAGGTGTCCAGGAGTCATCTACACCATCAAATGAAGTCAGTTTTCATCCACCGGTGATCAAGTGATGTGCCATGGATTGAAGAACCCACATGTAATCCTCCCAGGGGTCGCAAACCACCATTCCAGGACATCAACCGACTTTGCAACCGCCATAGGGGAGGAAGGAGAGCCATAGGATGCAAGGCGGTGCATCCAAGGGAGCACCCGCCCCCTAGGAGGGCGCCCGCCCTGCTCCTTCGCACCACTGACCTCTAGGATCTCTACAAGTACCCCTGGTGCACTCTTACACTATAAATAGGACTTGGATCCTCACTTGTAAAGAGGGACACACCAGAAAACAATAGAAAATCCACTTGTGATTCAGCTCTTAGTCAGTAGTAGCTCCTCTCTCTCTCTAGCCAAGCTCTGCTCTTAGGAATAGTGCTAGCTAGAGAAGAGTAGAGTGGTGGAGAGAAGTCGGGAGAAGGAGGATGTGGAGGAGCCGGGCTTGTCGGCGACCTCCTCTGCGGTGTTCTTCACTCTTATCGGTAATAAAGATCCCCTTCTTCATTTACTTATTGTTATACTTTAAGCAGTTGCATACTTGCTCATTGCTTGGTTAGAGTGCTCTAATTCTTGAGCTCAAGTTAGAGTAGTAACTTTTATAGATTAAGCGCGGTGCTTAGGCTATAGCTTACCCTTGAGTGCCGCTAGGCCCACGGATAGTAGGGGTAGGTTCTAGCTAGTGACAGCCCTAGGATCCTCTGGATTCCACCACGTTCGGCCTAGTATCCGGTATAAGCGTAGGACTTTAGGACTTTGCATGTCCCGAGTATAGTAGTCTCTTTGGTATAACAATCATTCGATCTTTTACTGAGATAGAGTTCTCCCCCAAAACTCCAGAGCTACCTAGCGCGTTTCCACCTTAGTTATACTTCATTGATTTATCCTTACTATGGTTATTATCCCATTTATCCATATCTAGATCCTTGACTATCAGATCTTTGGAACCATAAACCCCGCCTTCCTTTGGGAAAATATAAATTCAACACCTGGTACTCCCAGGTAAAGTGCTACACGATAGTTTTGTGCGCTTGCAGAATCCCATCACCTATCCTTTAGAGCTACCCATAGTCTTTTGGCCAACAATCACATACTTTGAGCATAGGGATTGACAACCCCAGTGATTGCATTGAGAAGTATTGTCACCACTGCTAGAGGATAGATTTGGCTACATTCTTTTGATAGCGTTAGTATCTGTCAACAAGCATTTTTTGGCGCCGTTGCCGGGGAAGGCAACTGTTGAATTCCTTTGATTTGAGTCAAGTCTACATAGTTATCTTTAGAATCACGAATATGGCCGAAAGGACCATCCATGAATTCTCTGCACCTTCTGCTGCTAATATAGCAACAGGCCCTGATGTCATCGAGGCTAATACCTAGTTCGAGTTAAAGCCCGCATTAATCACAATGGTTCAAGCTAGCCCATTTTGTGGCAAGGGTTATGAGGATGCTAATGCACATCTCCAACACTTCTTGGAGATATGCAGCACCTTTACCATTAAAGGAGTAACCTCAGACGCAATTTGTTTACGACTCTTTCCTTTCTCCTTGTTAGGAAAAGCTAAGCAATGGTTCTATACGAACCGAAATGATGTGGACACATGGGAAAAGTGTTCCAACTCTTTCCTAGTGAAATTCTTTCCTCTAGGCAAGATCAATGCTCTTCGCAATAAGATCTCTAGTTTCCAACAACAAGCCGATGAATCAATTTCCAAAGCTTGGGAACGAATGCAAGAGTGTGTTGCTGCCTATCAACACCATAGTATGGAGGAGTGGCTTTTGATCCAAAACTTCTACCATGGATTAACCCCTCTTGATAGAAGCCATCTAGATGCTGCCGCCGGTGGAGCATTCTTTTTTCTTAAAGTTTCAGATGCGAAGGCTTTGATCGAGAAGATGGTGTCCAATCAAGGATGGAATGAGGAATGTCTGCAACTGCGCAAGCGATGTATGCATTCTTTAAAGAAAGCTGACATGATTGCAGCTAAAGTGGACCTACTGGCCAAAAGGCTAGAAAATTGCGAAAGGATGCGTACACCTGAGACCGTGCAAGCCATGCAGACTCACATGACTTGTGAAGTCTGTGGAGAAGTTGGCCATTCTGGACTCCATTGTCCTGAGACACATGAAGACCTCAACTTCATCAACAATGATAACAATTTTCATTCTTCAAATCAAGGATGGACTCAGCGCACCAATCCTCAAGGTAACACTTTCAATTCTTCGCAACGTCCGAACAACCAAGGTAGTAACTACCCTTCTCTTAAAGATCTTGTCTATGGTCAAGGTAGAATGACTGATAGCATAAACAAGAAGCTCCATGCTAATGATAGGATGCTATATAGCATAAATGCTAAATTGGATGATTTCTCTTCTGCAATTAAGAATCAACTTAGTTTCAATAAGATGCTTGAAACCCAATTAGCACAACTAGCAGCTGCAATTCCATCTTTTGAAAAAGATAGAATACCAGGAAAGCCTGAAACAACCATGGAATCTGCTAAGCTTGTCACTATTAGTTATCATGGCTATGAATTAGATGGATGGAATTTTCCAACTAAAAAGGGAGATCCTGAAACCCCTGTCATATCTTGCTATATCCAAAGTTCCATAATGCTATATGTGATCTAGGATCTAGCATTAACATCATGTCTAAAGAACATTATGAAAAGTTTTTCTACACTGAGCTAGTACCAACTTCTGCATATGTGCAATTAGCTGATCAAACAACTTGCTACATAGAAGGAGTACTTTGTCACGTTCTGGTAAAAGTTAGAAACAACTTTGTGCCTGCCGATTTCATGATTTTAGACATGGGTAATAGGGACAACTTACCCCTCATTATTGGCCAACCTTTCTTGAATACTGTGAATGCATGCATATTTGTTGCTAGTGGTAGCATGGATTTCTATATAAATGGGAAGAAAGAAAGATTCGTTTTCTCTTGTGCACCGCACCATGCAACTAACATGCAGGAAAATAAGAGTCAATCCATGAGGAGGAGAAAACCAAAAATCTAGAGAAACAAGAAAGACAGAGATGAGGTTAAGGAGGAACCATCATCTACAGCTTCTACACCAAACCCCGCTATCGTCAAAGAAGGACAAGATGAGAAAAAGACATCGGTCAAGGAAGAACCTCCTTCCGAGGAAGGACAATTATGGGAGTAAGTATTCTATCTCTCTCTTTAATTATTGCATTGACATATTTCCCTTCTTCGTGCATTAAATCAATTAATTATTAGAAGCATGTTTAAATTTATGTCCTGCATTTAATAAAGACCATAATAAAAGAGAGATTAAAAAAATATATATAATAATAATAATAAAATAAAAATTTGGTTTATCATAGTAGTAATAAAAAAAAGTAGAATAAAAAACAAAGCCTAGTGATCATAATAAGATGCAAAAGAGAAAATAACCCAACCAAAAGAAGAATCCGATCATGGAGAAGAAACTAGCTTGGGGGAGCCATCATCCTCGCCAAGGTATGGTTTCTAACCCCAGCTCTTTTTCTTAATTACTGTGAGTTATAATATGAAAAGCAATTCCAAATTCTTGCATAACAATAAATAAATGAAAATAATGATAAGAAAAAGATTATGGTATGTCTTTGTTGAAATGGTGAATAATTGCTCAATGATGATTTACAAATCCTGTTATACAATCCTTACTATGAAAGTTTTGAGTGTGATATCTAAATTCTGTCTTATGTCAAACACTATTGTGGGTTGCACATGCTAATAACGTAAGTTATGCTCTTGCAAGATTGAAATTGGTATAAGTAGAACTTTTACCTGACCTAAGGACTGAGTGAGAACCAACTAGAGATTTTGATTTGTAAAATTCAAATTCTTACTCATGGTTCCTTTATGAAATTAAATACCTACCATCAAGCCATACATCCACAACCAACTAAAACCGCCAAAAAAAAGAGCTTTTGTCTGTTTTGAGCTTGCTTAGACCTTATTTGATCTAGGTAGAGAAATTAGTCATATTCTTTGATCAAGATCATGTACACATTCTATCTATGTATTACTTCTACACTGGAAGTATGCATCTATGCTCCACATACCAATTGAGACAACCAACCACATCAACTTTTGTCCTTTTGATAGATGGGGAGTATAGGTTACTGAAAAAAAGAGAGCAAGTGCTCAAGGAAAACAAAAGAGGACAAATGTCCCATGGGCAGGCGCCCATATATCTTCCTAAAAAAAACTATGTATTCAGTAACCTTGCTCTCCCCTGTCTAAGGCAATGGAATAAATCTCAAGGAGCCCACCAAATAATTTACACTTGCACTTCTTGATCATTTTATATCACTTGTTGCTCCCTGTGATCTAAGAGTCTAATCTTGCAATACATTCAGTTCAAGTATGCTTTTGCTCCAATACTATAAACCCCACATAAGCTTAGGATAGACATGAAAACCTCTTTTGAGCTCTTGTGAGGTCCATCACATTAAGGAGTGATTGAGAGTACCATTAAAGGAACCAAAGCAAGATTTTCTTTTTCAAAAGAATAAAAACCCTCTAGTAAATGGTTTCACTCTACCAAAGTAAGGGATGAAGTATCTACTTATCTATGCTATCGTGTTTTTGCATAACCCATGGTGAAAAAGCTATAAGCCCCATATAGTTAACACATAACATGAATTTTTGAATCATGCTCAATACTAGTGTTGGTTTGTATGCAAGATCTTTGTGAATTATTACATTAAAGAAATTCTTGATCCAACATTGCCATGTTAAACCACATCTTTGCTTGAGGACAAGTAAAAGGTTAGCTAGGGGGAGTTTGTTGACGGTCGCTAACACCCTATTTTACCGTCAACATTTCACGCATAATCAAGGTAAAACCACATGAAATACAAAGAACCCACCTTGAAACTTACCTAGTTCCACATGTCCTTGGAGAAATATTGTGTATGCAGGAAAAATGGTGAAACAAGGCAAAACTGAAGCATACCAAGACAGCTTGACACCTCAGCTGCTACATTGGAGCCAGAGGGGGCGCCCGCCCTTCTCCTTCGTGCCACCGACCTCCAGGAGTACCCCTGGTGCACTCCTAATCTATAAATAGGACTTGGATCCTCACTTGTAATAGGGACACACTAGAAAACACTAGAGAATCCACTTGCGATTCAGCTCTTAGTCAGTAGTAGCTCCTCTCTCTCTAGCGAAGCTCTACTCTTAGGAATAGTGCTAGTTAGAGAAGAGTAGAGTGGTGGAGAGAAGTCGGGAGAAGGAGGAAGTCTGTGGAGGAGCCGGGCTTGTCGGCGACCTCCTCTGCGGTGTTCTTCACTCATATCGGTAATAAAGATCCCCTTCTTCATTTACTTATTGTTGTACTTTAAGCAGCTGCATACTTGCTCATTGCTTGGTTAGAGTGCTCTAATTCTTGAGCTCGAGTTAGAGTAGTAAGTTTTATAGATTAAGCGCGGTGCTTAGGCTATAGCTTACCCTTGAGTGCCGCTAGGCCCACGGATAGTAGTGGTAGGTTCTAGGTGGTGACAGCCCTAGGATTCTCTAGATTCCACTACGTTCGGCCTAGTATCCGGTATAAGCGAGGACTTTGGGACTACGGTGCCTAATCAGTCGAACCCGGCGAGTTTAGGACTTTGTGTGTCCCGAGTATAGAAGTCTCTTTTGTATAACAATCATTCGATCTTTTACTGAGATAGAGTTCTCCCCCAAGACTCCAGAGCTACCTACCGTATTTCCACCTTAGTTATACTTCATTGATTTATCCTTACTAAGGTTGTTATCCCATTTATCCATATCTAGATCCTTGACTATCAGATCTTTGGAAGCATAAACCCCGCCTTCCTTTGGGAAAATATAAATTCGACACCTGATACTCCCAGGTAAAGTGCTACACGATAGTTTTGTGCGCTTGCAGAATCCCATCACCTATCCTTTAGAGCTACCCATAGTCTTTTGGCCAACAATCACATACTTTGAGCATAGGGATTGACAACCCCAGTGATTGCGTTGAGAAGTATTGTCACCACTGCTAGAGGATAGATTTGGCTACATTCTTTTGATAGCGTTAGTATCTGTCAACAGTGCCCAAACCATTATATCCTGTATCGTAGGGTGTTCAAAGACCTTACCAATTGCCCAACCTGCGGTGCTAGTCGATACAAAAGGAACGACAACTATGCTGAGGACAAGGGCAGATGTAATGGCAGTATGAAGAAGAGAAAGAAGGGTGGAAACAAAAACTATGCTTCTCAGAACATTGAGGAGGAAAACAACACCTTAGCGGGAGATGATAACCAAAGACGAATCCTTGCATTGGTTATGTGGTACCTATCACCGGTTGATCGCTTGAGACGTTTATTCTCAAACCCAAGAGACTCAGATCTAATCCGATTGTTGGCTTTGGATGCTCCCAAGAAAGACGATGGAGTGCTACGTCACCCATCTGATGCACAACAGTGGAAGGACTTCGATAGCAAGTACACAGACTTTGGAGAAGATCCGAGGAACGTAAGGTTCGCTTTGAGCACTGATGGAATGAATCCTTTTGGTGATAGGACTAGCACACACAGCACATGGCCAGCTATCCTGTCGATATACAACCTCCCTCCATGGTTGTGTCACAAGAGAAAGTATTTGATGCTGACCATTATGATATCAGGGCCTAAAGCACCGGGCATCGACAAAGATGTTTTTCTTGAGCCGTTGATGCAAGAAATGGAGACACTATGGAAGCAAGGAGTGAAAATGTGGGATGAGCTTTCGAAGAGTACATTCACTTTGAGAGCCATCATATTTGTTACCGTCACTGACTACCCAGGACAGTTTTCCCTTTCTGGGCAGATCAAAGGATTCATGGGATGCTCGGTATGCTTGATTGACACTGCAGCTCAGTTCATGGAGGGATCCAGGAAGATAGTGTACATACATCACCAACGCTTCTTAGTGGAAGGGCACAGGTACCGAATAAAGAAGATGAAATACTTCGGTGCTATTGAGACAGGGCATGTGCCAGAGAGGCGGGATGGGTACTATGTGTATAACTTGGTGAAGAACATCACGGTCGCTTATGGAAAGAAGAAAAAAGATGGAAAGCTCAATAAGAGAGATAAGCCTCCAATTGACGGCGTCCCGTTCAAGAAGATGTCAATCTTCTTCAAGTACCTGCCTTACTGGCCGGATTTGGCCATTCCACATTCCATCGATGGCATCCACGTCAAAAAGAATGTGTTTGAGAGCGTTATTGGGATGCTACTGGAAATTAAGACGAAGACAAAGGAAGGACTGAAGTCACGGCAGGACCTTATAAGTTTGCTGTGTAGGCAGGAGCTTCACCCACAAGATGTGGATAACGGAAGATATAAACTACCTGCAGCCAGCTACAACTTAGCACCTGATGAGAAAAGAGGAATGTTGGTATGACTAAGGGACTTAAAAGTGCCGACGGGATTCTCCTCCAACATCAAGAGACTTGTCTCCATGAAGGACCTGACATTAATCGGTTTCAATGCTCATGATTGCCATATGATGTTAACAGTGTTCCTTCCTATTGCTATAAGATCCATAAAGCCCATGTACGTGAGGATGGTCATCACCCGGATGTGCTACTTCTTTAACCAAATTAGTCAGAAGGAGATTCATGAGGACAAATTAGGTGACTTGAAGGGATTCCTGGCAGAGACTATGGCCCAACTCGAATAGTGCTTCCCACCATCATTTTTTGATATAATGCCCCACCTCATGATCCATATGGTTGACTAGGTTAGGTGGCTCAGGCCTATGTACTTGCATGAGATGTGGCCGTACGAGCGATTCATGTCTATTCTAAACCGCTATGTACACAACCGTGCTCAACCCGAGGGATCCATGATAGAGAGATATTGTGCTGAAGAAGTCATCGAGGCTTGTCAAGATTACTTGTGCGAAGAGGATAGATGTGCACTTGGTTTGCCTATAAGTCGTCATAAGGATAGGTTGACGGGGAAAGGCAGCAACGGTAGGAAACATTCATCGATAGGGAATGCACACAAGTGGAAGAAGCACACTCCTGTGTGCTGCAATATCTAACAATGATGGAGCCATTCATTGAGAAACACATTGCGGTCATACGAGCGGAAAATCCGAGGCGCTCCGAGCAGTGGATCGTTCGACAACAAAAGAATGTCTTTAGCAAATGGCTTCGGGAACAAGACTTACCAGAAGAAGAGACCTTACGAACATTGGCACATGGGCCATCGTGCCAGATCACATCTTGGGAGGCATATGATGTAACTGGATACACGTTTTACACCAAAGCTAAGGATCAGAAATCTGTGTGTCAAAATAGTGTGGTTCGTGTTGAAAATGTCGATGCATTTGGGGAGGTTTAGATGCATTACAGTTATATAGAGGACATATGGGAATTGGACTATGGATCAGATATACATATAACCATATTCCGCTGCAAATGGGTCAAATAGCCGGGTGGCATTGAGGTCGAGAAATTTGGACTCACATGTGTCAACCTCGACAATGTAGGTTACAAGGATCACACCTGGGTTCCTGCTGATTGTGTGGCACAGGTTTTGTATTACGCTGATCCCGAAAATCCAAAGAGGCATGTGGTTATATCTGAGAAATAGAGGATCCTAGGAATAGACGGCATAGACGATTTGGAGGAGCACAATCAGTACAGCGAAATGCAATTGTTCACCAACCTACTAGACAAGATGAAGCAACTAGAAGGCAGAGTTGTAACAGATTAATTATTATTACTTTGTGTCTAGAATTGCTTGTAATAATATTTGATGTAATCCTTCAATCCCCAAAAAAATGACTTGCAATGATTCCGCTGGACTGTGCATCGACGAAACACAAAGTCCGTCTACAGCACATTTATTTCCGCCGGATAGTCCTTGATATTCATCTTTTAGTGCCAAAAAAGGAAACGAAGCTGCAAGACTCATGAGCCAAACAAGAAGAGAAGTAAGATAGAAAACGGCAAGAAAGAGAGGAAGATGCCACCAAGTCAAGCAGGCGCGGTCAAGGTCGTGGCAGTGGATTGAGGATTCCTGAAAGAGAGACTAGGACATCTACCCGCATAAGGTGTAGGGCGAGGAGACCCATGAGGTTATCCTTGACGGAATACAGACGGAACCGTATACTCAGGAGCAGATTGCGCGGATGGAGAAGTACCACTCGGAACACCAAACTACTCCGTTTGCACCGAACTCGTGCGCACCTAATGCATCCCTACATAGGGGACCTAAAACTTGAGGAGGTTCGACTGCTGCTGCTCATTCCAAATAGAGAAGTAAGCCGAGATTCTGTGACTTTACGAGATTGAGCTCAAAGAAGATACTGAGCATCAGGTTCTACCCTGTTGAGTACTGGTTTCCTCATGTCAGAGAGCATCATGCCAGCCGGGCTTTCTGGACTATTACTCAAGAGAGCTTCCACAAGTGCTACCGGGCCTAAAATATTGCACTAGCAGAACAAAGGCGACTTGGCTGGGATCTGATTCGCCCCCCTGTTTGAGCGGTTTCAGGGCTTTGTTCACATGTTCAGCGAGGTAGATCGAATAGTGATTTGTTGGGTACGTCAGTTTTATGCAACAGTGTGGATCGACCCTAATCGGGACTTTATTCAGTTTATGATTAATGAGCACATGACACACCTTGACTTGTTAGAGCTGAGAAGATGTCTCAGACTTGCCGAGTCAGATAGGAGGCTGCACAGGATAGTTTATGGAAACGTGGATCCCCCGTGACGTGGGGGAGTTGGAGGTAGCTTCCCTACAGACAAGCAGATACGTCCGCTCTTCAGGCAGCCCTTCGCTGAAGGCTCCCTATGCACACCAGACCGACTGCTACCGACAGTTCAAGTTCTACACATGGCTCTAAGGAAGTCAGTCCTCCCTCGTGGGGGCAACCGAGAGTCATTGACGAGCTTGCAACAGTGGCTTCTGCTCTTGTTGACACTTGTTATCGTCTAAATTTTATTATCAATTATCCCTACATTAAACATGAATATCCAGTAGAATAGGGTTATTACTAATAATTTCCACAAGTTTTGGTGAATTGTATATTTTTTAGGGATTATTCCAGAAAAGCATAAAAGAGGGATTAAAGTGCACAAAAAGCACGAAACTTGACCGCAAAGGAAACATCATCACGAAGACCCTGGAAGAGCGTAGAAGGCACCCGAAGCAACCGGAGACCCGTACCTGACAAGGTGGGGCCGGCTGGCCCCAAGGGGGGCCGGCGGCGCCCCCCTAGGGTTTCCACCCGCCGCATTCTGGAGTCTTCTACCACCGCCTTTGAGGAGTCATCTGGGCCCTTGGTTAAGTCGGTTTTATCTAACGGCACGCGTTCATCCCACCGGGCTATAAATAGAGGGCCAGACCCCCTGGAGGAGAGCCAGATCAAGAGATGAAGATCCTGAAGCATTAGATAGATATCCACTAGATCTAGGCTAGCAATCAAGGGAGAGATTAGAGAGATAGAGTAGGTGAGTAGAGATTCGGAGGAGTCCCGGCCTGTCGGAGCTTCTTCGTAGCTATATTCATCTGGATTCAGCTCCCTCACCCGGAGTTGCATTCTAAGGTACTTTTGTATTCAACATCCTGATTCAAGTAAGCATTTGTTCTTATTCGTTCTTAAGTTTACAACTCTATTTGAGTGCTTTGATCTTGGTAGCTCCTTGGTTGAAGTAGTAGTTTGTAGTCTAGACGTGGTGTCTCGGCTATAATTACTTGTGACTGTCCCCTAATTGGCCGGATAGTGGTAGCTCGCGTAAGTGATAGCTGCGTTGATTCCTCTGTAGTCCACTTCCCGCTGATAGGATCGATAGGTGTATAAGTGTTTGGTAGGAGGGAACTCTGATTTCCGCTCTTATTCATTTCGCTGCCCGATTAGAACGATATTATTCAAAGTTTACCGGTTGTCGGATCTAGATAATCATTAGTTATTTCCTCATTCTTGATATTCTCTGGATTGATTGTGTTATCGGGTTAAGAACCAATAGACTTAGTCGGTATCACCTACTGTTTCTTTGGGTTCGATATTAAAACCAGGATTGTCTGGTGAAGTGCTACATCGGTGTATTATCTGTGTGCTTGCGGATACTTTGATAATAATAATAATATTTAATAGAGTGCAGTTAATTTATACCAACAACTCTCCATTTGGAATGGAGACCAATTCGACTTCCTAGACTTCATGTTGTGTGAGATTGAGGATGTCATTGCTGATGCTATCAGTGTATGACGACAGCAGGTGTACCCTCATATTATTTGCTTTTTTGTTAAAGAGATTTACGAAGACATTTGCAGGGCGGAGTATGAGGCAACAGAGAACGTAATTCTGATTTACCATCCAGCATTGAGTGTTGATCGGTGTCATGGACAACGTGCCCTGTGAGCCACTCAGGAGCATTTTTCCATGGAAGAATTAGAGAGACATGCACAAGAGGATGAAACCTTGGAGGAGGCAGAGCATGTGGCTGGCCTAGGAGGGTTGATGCATATAGCAAGTGCGATTGATGCAGATAGGGAGACAGAATCAGAGTCCGAAGATAGTGACTACCTCCCTATGCCACCGCGCCATGCACATGACCACGAGGCCTCAAGGTCTGGGTTTGGCATTGACGATACCGAGAACGTTGAGAGACATTCAAAGGCTGACCCTCAGGTTACGGAAATGGCTGTTCAGTAGCCAACAGAGCTTGGACAGATACTGAAAGCGTTGACTGAGGTAAATCAAATACATGCCACCGAGTCACGTACTACACGAGAAACGATTGTCATGATGCAAGAGCAAATGAGGCAGTAGTAAGAGGTTATGTGCCAATCCCTGGCAAGTTAGCTGGCGCAGATGGCATAGCTATACACAGTGTTTAGCGATTGCTTTACTTAGGTCTACAGTGCCAGAGACTACAGGTGAGCCAACCCACAAGGATCATGGTGCCAAAGACGATAGCAACATGGCATCTTCAGATCATGAGAAGACTGTAATATTCCTGGTATTACAAGTTAATTAACCTGTCATGTCATCATGTTTAAATTTAAGTATCTACACATGATTGTGCTTAGGGCCTAGAATGATTTGATTTCAGCTAGTATTGATTGTGTAATTAAGTCCTTAATCAAAATAAAAAATAAAAATTAAATTAAGCCCTAGAGTTGACATAAAACCCTAATTCAAAATCTATAATGAATCTGATGAAAGTATCTTAATGAAAGTTGTAGAACTTTTAAAATGGGACAACTTTTATTTCTGGAGATTTTAAAGTTATATTATAGAAATTCAAATTAAACTCAAATTACTATATTGAAATTTAAATTTGAAACTTCAATTTCAAAAATATTGAGAATCTTCAAAAACTTCCTTAATAGAAGTTGTCAAGCTCACTGAGTAGAACAACTTTCATGTTTACCAATTTTCATGTTGTTGAGAAAAATCAAAAGTAATTTTAAAATTTCAGTTTGAAATTCAAAACCTAATTCTACCCCCTATTGTATAAATTCAAATTGGTGCAGAATTTGAACTAGGTGTCAAAAGCAAAGTTGTTCTCCAGAAAGATTTGCACAACTTTTGTTTTGGGTCTTTCTCTGATTCAAATGTTTAGGCACTCAATTGATTTGAATAGGTTTTGGCCTAGAGAACTAGCTACAGTACCAGAGGGCCCCTACAGTGCGCGGCGTCGTGCGCGCGTGCCCGCGCCGCGCGCCGGCCGCCGTCCGGCCGGCAGGCGCGCTGTTGCCGACGTGCCAATGCCGTTCGGGGGACCCGGATAGACGCTCGACCTTATCCTCTCCTCCTTGGTCGCTTAAAGGCGACGAGCCCCCCATTCTCCTATTTCCTCCCGCACGGTCGCCGGCAACCACCATCGACCTCCGGCCAAAATTCACTCTCTCGGTTCCACCTCTAGCAAATTCGTTTTGCCAGTAGCGTCGTCTCGTTCTTGCGCTCCGTTTCCGCCCTGTGGTGCAAGCTGCAGTAGCCTAAGGGTCCCGGAACGCCGCTGTCATCCTCAGTTCCGGCTAGAGCTCCACCGCGGGCCGACGTGGTGAGGCCAGCTTGCTCCGGCAAGTTTTTCGCTATTCCAACCCTCGTCCGGTGCTGCTGTGAATACTGTGGTTCTCATGCTTGTGTTGGTTTAAACATTGCCGCTCTAGGTATGCCGGAACGGAAGCCTCATCGTCGGCGCACGATGCTGCGTTCTCCACCGGCATCAAGTTCTAGTCTCCACTCTTCCTCCAACTCCACCGGGGTGCGCTTCATCTTCGGGGTGAGCCTCTGGTTCTCTGGAACAGTTTCCTTGGGTCGTTTGAGGTTCGTCGTGGCCGGAGTTCTTTCCGCCATTGTGGCCGAGCAGCCATGGGCGTGTTGGTGCTCGTCGAAGGCGGCTAGAGTAGGGGCTAGGTGCTTAGGATTGCTAACTAGGCTCGAGGGTAGGTGTAGTGTCGTTTGGCTTCGCTGCTGCAGTCGTCGGCGGCGAGTTCCGCGGCGGCCCGACGCGCGCGCTCGCGTCAGGGGCGCGGCGAGAGGTGGGAGGAGGAACTGACGGCTGGGGTCAGCCTGTCAGTGTCCCCGTGCCGCGGGCGAGCGCGCGCGGGCGTGGCCGGGCCGTGCTGGGCCTGTTCGCCTAAATGGGCCGAATGGCCGTTTTCATTTTCCCGGTTGATTTATGAGAGCTTTCTCATTTTTAATTAAAATGAATAGTGTTAGGTTTTAATCTTTTTGTGTGGATTAATCTACTGCATCAAAAATTATGAAATTATTTGTGGGTACTCTCTGTGATGTGTAGAATTTAATAAAAATATGAAATGTAGGATTTGAGTGCTTTCTGTATTAACTAAAGATCAGTACATTAAATGATAAAGGGAACTTTGATGATTTTTAATAAATTCCCTGTAAGTCCAAAAATCATGACAATTTAATTGGTACTGTTTTGGGTCCAGAGCTAACTGTTGGTGAAGTTTGGCATCAAATGGAAATATTTAAATAATTATTAAATTATATAGTGGTTTAAATGATTAATAATAGGAATAGGAAATGAAATGATTATTGATTGGTGTGGTTTTTGGATTGCTTGAGATTCTAGGTCAATCACCTTTATGACCTAGGGCACTATGAATTAGAGCAATCATGGCTCACCTATGGTAGGGTCTTAATCATGTATGTGCCTTATTTATTTTGAATTTCATCTGTCATTTCATGCACATCACATTCATACATTCATTCATTGCAAACGTATGGTGACCGAGAATCTAGAGGTAAAGTCTGAGGGTCCATCTAAGGAGACTGCTAAGGAAATTGTGCAAGGATTTGATATTTGTGGCACTGACCCGGATCCGACACTCTACACAATCCAAGGCAAGCCCCGGTGCATTTGTCCTCTCCTTGTTGTTTTAAAAATATTTATCACTTGAGTTAATTAATTGCATTAGGTTAGTAGGAGTTGTGTGACAACCAATTGATGCATTACCACCCTTGACCACTTGTCAATACCGGAGAACCTGATTTATTTAAAGTATTGAAAAAGGCTTAGTCATGCTAAATGATTAGATTTGCAAAAATGCTATTTTCAACTATGATGAAACAAAATAAATGAATCATTTTATGGGATTGGTTTGTCCTTGTTGGTTGACAGTGTTCCTAGCTAGTTCATTGTCATCAACGGGGATGGGTTTTCCCGTTTGGTTGGCCAACTGTCTGGGTTAGAGTCCCAACTTTCATCGCCATCGGGAAAGGGATGTGAAAACCAGGTAGTTACCAGTGTACTTGGGTTAGAGTCCCAATGCATGGTTTCTAACGGAAAAATATTAGGGACCGTTCGTTATCAGGCCTACTGTGATCAAGACTTTGCAACTAGCCACATACTACGGGAAGCCTCTGACTCCGGTGGCTCTACTGCTGGAACCGATAACCACGCACTGGCAGTGGAGAGATGGCGAGAGTAGCGTGTACCCTCGTGGCCGTCGTGCCTGGAGACGAGAGGAGTACTATGCTCTCGGGTGGCGCAGGGCCGGTTCCGGGGTATGAAAAGCCGTGGTAGGCGGGGTTGGCATATGCAACCTTAAGTGCTACACATGCAGTGTGGATAGGGATCCCCAGCTGGGTACTAATCGATTCGAATCGTCATTGCTCCTCGGTTATGGAGACTTGATCCTCACACCTACAGTGAATAGTGGTTCAGAACTAAGATTGTTTTTGAATGGATAAAGTAAATGAAAGAATGTTGATATATGAGAAAGAACTTGGAGATATGGTTAATGATGAATAGTATTATTGAAATAAAATATTGAGATAGGACTAGTAATGCTTTTCCGCAAAACTCTTGAACTCTTGTTAAAGCCTTACCTTGACTCCCCTCAGCCTGCATTCCTGAGTCTAATTTTACACTCTTAGTCGCGTAAGTCTTGCGGAGTACCCATGTGCTCAGGGTTTGTTAACCCCGTTGCAGGAGGGCGGCAGGAGCCCAAAGTCTGTCTCGCCCCGTGCTGCGTCACTATCGTCCAGGAAAGTGAAGAAGAATAAGGTTGAACCCGTGGGCACGGTTCGTGTAATACTTATCTATCTGTTGTACTGTTGATTCTACCGCTACTGCTACCCTTTTAAAATATGGTCTGTAATAACTGCACCTAATTTCCATTCAAACACTGGTTTGTAATATTAAGTACTATTTACTCTTCCGCACTTTTACTCTGATGTATTTTGTTATGAAATGTTGTAACCCTGTAATGGCTTCGCAATGGGATCCTGTCGGAGATAACGGGTGCTTATGTAGCCTGGCAGAGCCCGCCTAGGTCATCTGGAACACGGGCCCGGCTGTCAGATGTCATTAGTGGCGATGACAGGTGCCTGTGGGCCACGTGATTTAGGCGGTTCTGTTACAGCTGGTATCAGAGCGATCGATTGCTAAATCATTGCAGGTTACCTTTCGAAAACTTCAAAATATTTTGGATCATAAAAACTTAAACTGTTATTTTGAGTCCAAACTGCTTACAATCTTACCTTACTTAGTAGTTCTTATCTTGTTCTGTAATTTATCTTATTATGGTTATGGTAGCAGGTGGAACAACATTATTAACATTAGCCCTATGTTCAAACTATTTATGCTTTGATTTATATTGCATGATTTGAAATTCGTAAGTACGTGCATGCATCATGATAATCACACATGTTAATAACTTCCTCCTTAAAAGTGGGTATATGGGTTAGGAACTATCACACCTATTCTTGCTAGCCTATTATATCCTCACTAATTCGAACTTACCTTTCTAGCTGGCACGTTCTAAGTTGATGGCACGCAAGATGACTGGTCCCCGTGGAGTTCCGCGCCACCAGTTGGCACCGCGCGACGATGTGGAGGCATCCGGCAGTCGTCCACCCCGCCGCAGCCGTAAGAAATTGAAGAAGGAGATCAAGGAGCTGCACAGAGAGATAAGCCTCATGAGGGAGGACTTCCAAGTGCCCCGGGCTGATCACTACTGGGATGTGAGGACCAACAGAGACCTACGGCGGGAGATCGACCGCCTGACTCAAGAGAGGGATCAGGCTTTAGAGCAGGAGGGTATGGCATGTGATAGAGTTGAGGAGCTGGAGGGGTACGTTGAGAACCTTGAGTGGAACAATGGCATGCTGCACGAGGAGGTGCATAGGCTGAACGATCAGCTTAATTCGATTCTGGTTCCATGAGAGGAGGAGCCTGAGGAGGGTGTTGTCATAGGACCCAATGAGGAGTATTATGACAGTGAGGCTACGGATGACGGTTATTTTGAGGCAGTCGACCCAATGGAGGATGTAATCGTCGAGGAGGACGACGAGGAGGAGGTTGTCGTTATCGACTAGGCTAGTCTTAGGACTAGTGATTTTTAGTCTTCTATTATCCGAGTGTCGTAATCGTAGTGCCAAGAACAGTAGTCTGGGGTGGAGCTTCTTGTGATTCGTGTGTGTCGAACCTTGTTTTATTCGATGTTTTAAGTTGTAATGCTACTATATTTTTAATTATGCAATGTGAGTCCTTAGTGATTGTCTTAAAAACAGATGGTCAACACTCGCTCGACTGGTGCTGGTACTTCTGACGAAGGAGCTAGTCCCTACCCACCACCCATTCCACCAACCTTAGCAGATGCCATCGCAGCCCTGGCTAATGCAGCCAATGCTATGGCACAAAACCGAGAAAATCATGGCGGGCGCCGAGGCCGCCGCAAAGATGAGGAAACCACCTATGTGGACTTCACTGAAACCCGTCCACCAGTATTCACAAAGGCCGAAGAACCCTTGGAGGTCGATGACTGGCTTCGTACTATGGAGCAGAAATTCAGCTTGATTCGTTGCACGGAAATCTAAAAGCCACTATTCGCGGCTCAGCAGCTGCGGGGTCCGGCCAGTGCTTGGTACGCCAACCTATTGTCTGCACAGCCCGAGGGGCATCAGCTTACTTGGGCAGAGTTCCGCGAAGCCTTTCGAGCACATTACATCCCTGCAGGTGTAATGAAAATGAAACTGGATCAGTTCTTAGCTTTACAACAGAAGGATTCTTCTGTGATGCAATATGTGAACCAATTCAACCATCTTGCCCAGTATGCTCCTGAACACACCAATACTGACCAAAAGAAGAAAGAATGCTTTGTCAAGGGCCTAAACTTCAAGATCCAGCGAAGCTTATCTAACAACCTTAACTGCTCTTATCACGAAGCTGTAAATAGCACCATTGCTTACGAAGAAAGTGATCGTAAGCATCAAGATGAGAAGAAGAAAAAGAAATCAGGCTTTTCTGGCGGTCAAAAACACCAGAAGATCATTTATCATCCTACTCACCACAACCGTCCAGCTTACCCCCAGCAGCAAGTTGTGGTACACACCGCGGCTACCTCTCATACCTCAAACCAATAGAACACCACTCAGCCAAATGCCCCAGGCATTCGAATCAATACACCTCAGACCATCTTTAATCATCCTTACTACAACTGTGGCAAAATGGGACATTGGGCTCGTGACTGTCCATATCCCAAGAAATACAATCAAAATGCCCAGAAAGGTCCTGGACAGCAGCAGCAGCAGCATCAGAATCAACACCATGGCCAGCAGCATCAGGCTCAGAAAGTTAAACTTGTCAAGAAGGCGGGATATGTCTATTATACTCATGTGGATGACATCTCTGCAGGAGAGCCCATCATGATGGGTAGGTTTCCTATCGCTAGTCACCCTGCTATTACACTTTTTGATTCTGGTGCATCACATTCATTCATCAATCGTACATATGTGGTAAAGCATGAGATTTCAATTGGAGAAATAAAGAAAAACTTCCTTACACATTCGCCCGGAGGGCGTATAAATACTAAGGAGGTAGTGCATCGAGTACCTATCGAGTTGGGCAGGCATATATTCCCAACTACCATGATAGTGCTCAAGGATCAGGACATAGATGTCATCTTAGGTATGAATTGGATGTATCAGCACAAGGCACTGATAGATGTGCTGAATAGGACCATAAATGTCAACATACCTGGTAGTCAATCTCAGCTTCTTATCCAATTACCACTACCCATGAGAATGATTGAAAAGACAGTGCAGAGATTGTGTGCCACCTCAGTCCAAGAAATCCAAAATATTCTAGTAGTCTGTGAATTTCTGGATGTATTTCCTGATGATCTACCCGGTCTGCCACCTGACCGTGACGTGGAGTTCACTATTGAGTTGAAGCCGGGAACTGCACCTATATCCCGTAGAGCCTATAGGATGCCTCCCAAGGAATTAGCCGAGCTTAAAATTCAACTGCAAGATCTGCTTGATAAGGGTTTCATCAGACCTAGTTCATCTCCTTGGGGTTGTCCTGCTATATTTGTGAAAAAGAAGGACAAGTCTCTCAGACTCTGTGTTGATTATCGCCCACTCAACGAGGTCACCATTAAAAATAAATACCCTTTACCTCGGATTGACCTACTCTTTGACCAATTAGCTAGAGCCAAGGTCTTTTCCAAAATTGACCTTAGGTCTGGTTATCACCAAATAGAGATCCGTCCCGAAGATATCCCCAAAACAGCATTCACCACCAGATACGGCCTTTATGAGTATCTGGTCATGTCTTTTGGCCTAACCAACGCACCTGCCAATTTCATGTATCTCATGAACTCTGTTTTCATGCCCGAGCTTGACAAGTTTCTAGTTGTGTTCATCGATGACATCCTTGTTTATTCCAAAACCCCTGATGAACATGCCAACCACCTTCGTATTGTCCTAACCCGTTTGAGAGAACACCAACTATATGCCAAGTTTAGCAAATGTGAGTTTTGGCTAGATCGAGTTCCTTTTCTCGGTCATATCTTATCAGCTGAAGGTGTATCCGTGGACCCGAGCAAGGTGGAAGAAATCTTGAATTGGAAGCCACCAACCACAGTTCATCAAGTCCGTAGTTTCATGGGAATGGCGGGGTATTACCGTCGGTTTATTTCGGACTTCTCAAGAATAGCCAAGCCCATTACCAACCTGTTGAAGAATCAAGTCAAATTTGTCTGGTCACCAGAATGTGAGAAGGCATTTCAAACCTTGAAAAAGTTGTTGACCACTGCACCAGTACTAGCTCAACCAGACATTGAAAAGCCCTTTGATGTGTACTGTGATGCTTCTGGTACCGAACTTGGTTGTGTATTGATGCAAGAAGGAAGAGTCATTGCTTATGCCTCACGGCAACTCAAGCGTCACGAAGAGAACTATCCCACTCATGACCTTGAGTTAGCAGCTGTGGTACATGCCTTGAAGATATGGCGTCACTATTTGCTGGGCAGTACCTGCAATGTATACACTGATCACAAGAGCCTGAAATACATTTTCACTCAAGAAGAATTGAACATGAGACAGCGAAGATGGCTCAAGTTAATCAAGGATTATGATATTAAAGTGCATTATCACCCAGGCAAGGCGAATGTTGTCGCCGATGCACTCAGTCGGAAGGTGCACTGCAATTGTTTTGACAGTCAAGCCGTATGATCTATCCTTGTGCTATGAGTTGGAAAAATTGGGAATAGAGATAGTTCCACAGGGCATCCTGGCCAATATCAGTATTGAAACGCCCATCCGAGATGAGGTTATAGCCGCTCAGAGGGAAAGTACGGGAATCAAGCACATCAAGGAAAAGGTTCAAGCTGGCAAGGCAGATTGCTTCAGAATTGATGATGATGGTGTCGTGTGGTTCAAGGATCGTCTGGTAGTTCCAAAGGTGCCGGAGTTGCGATAAAAGATCCTTGACGAAGCACATTTGACACGGTTTTCTGTCCATCCTGGCAACAACAAGATGTATCAGGATTTGAGGCAAAAGTTCTGGTGGACAAAGATGAAGATAGAGATTGCTTGGTATGTCGCGAGATGTGACACTTGTCAGAAAGTGAAAGCTGTCCGTATGAAGCCTGGAGGAGAGTTGCAACCATTGCCTGTTCCTGCATGGAAGTGGGAAGACATCAGCATGGATTTCATCATGGGATTACCCAGGAAGACTAGAGGTTTTGATTCCATCTAGGTTATTGTGGACCGCCTCACGAAGCAAGCTCATTTTCTACCAGTCAAGAAAGATTTCAGGGCGCCGACATACGCGAAGTTTTATATTGAAAACTTAGTGAAGTTGCATGGTGTACCGAGGACCATCATTTCTGATCGAGGTACTCAGTTCGTCTCCAAGTTTTGGCGGGCTTTTCACAAGTCCTTAGGTACAAAGCTTCTGCATAGCACTGCCTACCATCCGCAGACTGATGGGCAGACGGAAAGAGTCAATCAAGTATTGGAGGATATGTTGAGGGCTTGTGCACTCAATTACCCTGACAAGTGGGATGACTGTTCGGCATTGGCAGAATTCTCATACAACAACAGTTATCAAGAAAGCATCAAGATGGCGCCATTTGAGGCAGTCTACGGTCGTAGGTGCCGAACCTCATTGAATTGGTCTGAACCTAGAGAAAGATGGTTTTATGGCATAGATTTGTTCAATGAAGCCGAAGAAAGGGTTAGGCAGATCCAAGAAAATTTGAAAGTAGCACAGTCTTGACAGAAAAGTTATGCCGATAAAAGGCGTCGACCTTTGGCATTCAAGATAGGAGACTATGTGTATTTGAAGGTATCGCCAATGAAAGGAGTCAGTCGATTTGGCGTCAAGGGCAAGTTGGCCCCGCGTTATGTTGGACCCTTCTTAATCATAGAATGCGTGGGAAAAGTAGCTTATAAGTTGCAGTTGCTAGAGCATCTTTCAGATGTGCACAATGTATTCCATGTGTCACAACTCAAGAAATGTCTTCGAGTACCTGATCAGGTCATCGATGTGGAAGGAGTGGAACTTGAACCTGAGCTGACGTACTCGGAGTATCCTATTTGAGTCTTGGACATAAAGGATCGTGTCACGCGAAGGAATACAACCAGATGGTACAAGATCCAGTGGAGTGCACATTCCGAGGAAGAAGCCACTTGGGAATCGGAAGACTACCTCGCAGAAAATTTCCCCGAGTTCTTTGCTACCTTGTAGATGTAAACTTCCTAGTCTCGACATATGTAAACGTTCCCATGTTTTTAGTGGATAGTTTAGAACTAGTTAGTTGAGACATTTTCTTTTCCATTATTTTGTTTCGAGTAATATTTCTATATTAAATCTCGGGACGAGATTTCTTTTAGGGGGGAAGGCTGTAATACCCCTGTTATTACAACTTAATTAACCTGCCATTTCATCATGTTTAAATTTAAGTATCTGCATATGATTGTGCTTAGGGCCTAGAGTGATTTGATTTCAGCTAGTATTGATTGTGTAATTAAGTCCTTAATCAAAATAAAAAAATAAAAATTAAATAGAAATCAAATTAAGCCCTAAAGTTGACCTAAAACCCTAATTCAAAATCTATAATGAATCTAATGAAAGTGTCTTAATGAAATTTGTAGAACTTTTAAAATGGAACAACTTTTATTTTTGGAGATTTTAAAGTTATATTATAGAAATTCAAATTAAACTCAAATTACTATATTGAAATTTAAATTTGAAATTTCAATTTCAAAAATATTGAGAATCTTCAAAAACTTCCTTTATAGAAGTTGTCAAGCTCACTGAATAAAACAACTTTCATGTTTACCAATTTTCAAGTTGTTGAGAAAAATCAAAACTAATTTTAAAATTTCAGTTTGAAATTCAAAACCTAATTCTAACCCTTTTGTATAAATTCAAATTGGTGCAGAATTTCAACTAGGTCTCAAAAGCAAAGTTGTTCTCCAGAAAGATTTGCATAACTTTTGTTTTGGGGTCTTTCTCTGATTCAAACGTTTGGGCACTCAATTTATTTGAATAGGTTTTGACCTATAAAACTAGCTACAGTACCTGGGGGCCCCTACAGTGCGCGGCGTCGTGCGCGCGTGCCTGCGCCGCGCGCCGGCCGCCGTCCGGCCTGCAGGCGCGCTGTCGCCGCCGTGCCAAGGCCGTTCGGGGGACCTGAACAGGCGCTCCACCTTATCCTCTCCTCCTCGGTCGCTTAAAGGCGACGAGCCCCCCATTCTCCTATTTCCTCCCGCACGGTCGCCGGCAACCACCATCGACCTCCGGCCAAAATTCACTTTCTTGGTTCCACCTCTAGCAAATTCGTTTTGCTAGTAGCGTCGTCTCGTTCTTGCGCTCCGTTTCCGCCCTGTGGTGCAAGCTGCAGCAGCCTAGTGGTCCCGGAACGCCGCTGTCGTCCTCAGTTCCGGCTAGAGCTCCGCCGCGGGCCGACGTGGTGAGGCCAGCCTGCTCCGGCAAGTTTTTCGCTATTCCAACCCTCGTCCGGTGCTGCTGTGAATACTGTGGTTCTCATGCTTGTGTTTGTTTAAACATTGCCGCTCTAGGTACGCCGGAACCGAAGCCTCATCGTCGGTGCACGCTGCTGCGTTCTCCGCCGGCATCAACTTCTAGTCTCCACTCTTCCTCCAACTCCACCGGGGTGCGCTTCATCTTCGGGGTGAGCCTCTGGTTCTCTCGAACAGTTTCCTTGGGTCGTTTGAGGTTCGTCGTGGCCGGAGTTCTTTCCGCCGTTGTGGCCGAGCCGCCATGGGCGTGTTGGTGCTCATCGAAGGTGGCTAGAGTAGGGGCTAGGTGCTTAGGATTGCTAACTAGGCTCGAGGGTAGGTACAGTGTCATTTGGCTTCGCTGCTGCGGTCGTCGGCGGCGAGTTCCGCGGCGGCCCAACGCGCGCGCTCGCGTCCAGGGGCGCGGTGAGAGGTGGGAGGAGGAACTGACGGCTGGGGCCAGCCTGTCGGTGTCCCCATGCCACGGGCGTGCGCGCGCGGGCGCGGCCAGGCCGTGCTGGGCCTGTTCGCCTAAATGGGCCGAATGGCCGTTTTCATTTTCCCGGTTGATTTATCAGAGCTTTTTCATTTTTAATTAACATGAATAGTGTTAGATTTTAATCTTTTTGTGTGGATTAATCTACTATACCAAAAATTATGAAAATATTTGTGGGTACTCTCTATGGTGTGTAGAAATTAATAAAAATATGAAATGTAGGATTTGAGTGCTTTCCATATTAACTAAAAAACAGCACATTAAATGATAAAGGGAACTTTGATGATTTTTAATAAATTCCCTGTAAGTCCAAAAATTATGAAAATTTAATTGGTACTGTTTTGGGTCCAGAGCTAACTGTTGGTGAAGTTTGACATCAAATAGAAATATTTAAATAATTGTTAAATTATATAGTGGTTTAAATGATTAATAATAGGAATAGGAAATGAAATTATTATTGATTGGTGTGGTTTTTGGATTGCTTGAGATTCTAGGTCAATCACCTTTATGACCTAGGGCACTATGAATTAGAGCAATCATGGCTAACCTATGGTAGGGTATTAATCATGTATGTGCCTTATTTATTTTGAATTTCATCTGTCATTTCATGCACATCACATTCATACATTCATTCATTGCAAACGTATGGTGACCGAGAATCCAGAGGTAAAGTCTGAGGGTCCATCTGAGGAGACTGCTAAGGAAATTGTGCAGGATTTGATATTTGTGGCACTGACCCAGATCCGACACTCTACACAATCCAAGGCAAGCCCCGGTGCATTTGCCCTCTGCATGTTGTTTTAAAAATATTTATCACTTGAGTTAATTAATTGCATTAGGTTAGTAGGAGTTGTGTGACAACCAATTGATGCATTACCACCCTTGACCACTTGTCAATACCGGAGAACCTGATTTATTTAAAGTATTGAAAAAGGCTTAGTCATGCTAAATGATTAGAATTGCAAAAATGCTATTTTCAACTGTGATGATACAAAATAAATGAATCATTTTATGGGATTGGTTTGTCCTTGTTGGTTGAAAGTGTTCCTAGCTAGTTCATTGTCATCAACGAGGATGGGTTTTCCCGTTTGGTTGGCCAACTGTTTGGGTTAGAGTCCCAACTTTCGTCGCCATCGGGAAAGGGATGTGAAAACCGGGTAGTTACCAGTGTACTTGGATTAGAGTCCCAATGCATGGTTTCTAACGGAAAAATATTAGGGACCGTTCGTTGTCAGGCCTGCTGTGATCAAGACTTTGCAACTAGCCACATACTACGTGAAGTCTCTGACTCCGGTGGCTCTACTGCTGGAACCGACAACCATGCACTGGGAGTGGAGAGATGGCGAGAGTAGCGTGTACCCTCGTGGCCGTCGTGCCTGAAGACGAGAGGAGTATTGTGCTCTCGGGTGGCGCAAGACCGGTTCCGGGGTATGAAAAGCCGTGGTAAGCGGGGTTGGCGTATGCAAGCTTAAGTGCTATATGTGCAGTGTGGATAGGGATCCCCAGCTGGGTACTAATCGATTCGAATCGTCGTTGCTCCTCAGTTATGGAGACTTGATCCTCACACCTACAGTGAATAGTGGTTCGGAACTAGGATTGTTTTTGAATGGATAAAGCAAATGAAAAAATGTTGATATATGAGAAAGAACTTGGAGATATGGTTAATGATGAATAGTATTATTGAAATAAAATATTGAGATAAGACTAGTAATGCTTGTCCGCAAAACTCTTGAACTCTTGCTAAAGCCTTACCTTGACTCCCCTCAGCCTGCATTCCTGAGTCTAATTTTACACTCTTAGTCGGGTAAGTCTTGCGGAGTACCCATGTGCTCAGGGTTTGTTAACCCCGTTGCAGGAGGGCAGCAGGAGCCCGAAGTATGTCTCGCCCCGTGCTGCGTCACTATCGTCCAGGAAAGTGAAGAAGAATAAGGTTGAACCCGTGGGCAAGGTTCATGTAATACTTATCTATCTGTTGTACTGTTGATTCTACCGCTACTGCTACCCTTTTAAAATATGGTCTGTAATAACTGCACCTAATTTCCATTCAAACACTGGTTTGTAATATTAAGTACTATTTACTCTTCCACACTTTTACTCTGATGTATTTTGTTATAAAATGTTGTAACCCTGTAATGGCTTCGCAATGGGATCCTGTCGGAGATAACGGGTGCTTATGTAGCCCGGCAGAGCCCGCCTAGGTCATCTGGAACACGGGCCCGGCTATCAGATGTCATTAGTGGCGATGACAGGTGCCTGTGGGCCACATGATTTAGGCAGTTCTGTTACAAAGACCCACAAGGATGACGATGTTGAAGATGATAACATTATCCAGCCTTCTTCTGCAGAAGGTGATTCAACATGTGTGACCATTGTAGTTAATATGCTACGACGTAACTATCTTATATAATGTTAAACTATGTTGTTGCTCCTTCAGATGAGACGATGCAAGAGGATGAAAATACTAGAGACCAGAACATTAAAAGCCCTCCTATGGCCTCTTCTGCTGCATCTAAAACAACAAGTGTGACCATTTGTAGTTCATATATGTTACCTATTCTTTTTCCAAAAAAAGTGTGAAAAAATATCAGGATCAGATGAGACGACCGACGCGGTTCATGATGCCGTTCACGCTAATGTCTTACACAACGACAGCGAGCCTCCTAAGCCTTCATCAGATACGGTTGGTCAGGTTTAGATGGGATGACCGACCCGGTCAATGGTGCCGTTGACGCCAATGGTGTACACAACAGCAGCGAACCTCCTAAGCCTTCAGATGGTGCCTCGGATCCGTAGTTGATTGTTATTTGGCTTTTTCCAATAAGACTTAATTGATATGTTGCATTTATTTTTATGAACATTTTTGTTGCGATTCCATGAACCAAACATTTTTGTAGTACTATTCATGAACCAAACATGTTTTATGCAAATGGTGTAAAGTCACGATTTTTCTGCCAGCAAGCGGATACCCTGGCAATGGCCGACAGGACGGTCTGATGCTTCAACGATTGACTCTAGCGGACTTTCCATGTTTTGTCAGGTTATGCCTATACTTCGGGCACAATTGTCAATAACAACGGATGGACCAACAGTGCGAATATTGACCATGTTGGACTTTACTTGTTTTGTCCGACCGTGCCTATACATGGGGCAACAATTGTCAAAACCCAAGGGACGGTCCGGCGTTGCTGTTATTGACTTTGCCGGACTTTGTTTGTTTTGTCCGACCATGTCTATACTTTGGGAAACAATTGTCAATACCCAAGGGGCTTTGACTACCAAAACCCTATTTCTTTGTGCTTACTGTGTACCTAAAGAAGGGCTACTATTCAGATTAGTGTAAGTGCTCATCGGTTTAGTCCCTGCACTGGTTAACTACTACTAAGGGACTGTTGGATCCAATGGACTTTGAACTAGTTGCCCTAAGAACTAGTTTAATCCCTAGCTAATTTGTCTGTTTACTACTAGCACATGTTAGTCCAGTTATTCACCAGTCTAGCTAATCACTAATCCTAGTTCATCCAAACATGCTCTATCTACTACTTTTAGTAGTACTAGTTCATCATAAATGCTTCGGCTTACTACTACATATGGACTGTTGGATCCAATGGACTTTGAACTAGTTAGCTCAAGTCTAGCCCTTGAGAATCCAAACAGTTGAACTAGTGAGTGCCCTAAGAACTAGTTTAAGCCCCAACTGGTTTGTTAGTTCACTTGTATAGCACATGTTAGTCAACCTACTCACCAGTCTATAGCTAATCACTAATCCTAGTTCATCCAAACATGCCCTATCTACTACTTCTAGTAGTACTAGTACATCATAAATTCCATGGTCAACTACTACTAAGGGACTGTTGGATTCAATGGACTTTGAACTAGTTGGCTCAACTCTATCCCTTGAGGATCCAAATAGTTAGATTAGTGGTGCACTAAGAGCTAGTTTAAGCCAAAGCTAGTTTTCAATTCACTAGTCCATATAACCCAGCAATATGTGAACTCAGTTTGTGCCTAATAGTACCAAAATACATGTGGCTAATACTTTGGTGAACATAGGACAGTCCGGCCATGCTGTCTTTGTTCTCGCCGGACTATCCGTGTTTTGTCAGGTCATGCCTATACTTTGGGCACAATTGTCAATAGCAATGGATGGTGCGACGGTGCGAATATTGACCATGTCAGACTTTACTTGTTTTGTCCTACCATGCCTACACTTGGGGGGAACAATTGTCAAAACCCATGGGACGGTCCGGCGTTGCTATTATTGACTTTGTCGGACTTTGTTTATTTTGTCCGACCGTGCCTATACTTTGGGAAACAATTGTCAATACCCAAGGGGCTTTGACTATCAAAACCCTATTTCTTTGTGCTTACTGTGTACCTAAAGAAGGGTTACTATTCAGATTAGTATAAGTGCTCATCGGTTTAGTCCCTGCACTGGTTAACTACTACTAAGGGACTGTTGGATCCAATGGACTTTGAACTAGTTGCCATAAGAACTAGTTTAAGCCCCAGCTAGTTTGTCTGTTTACTAGTAGGACAAGTTAGTCCAGCTATTCACCAGTCTAGCTAACCACTAATCCTAGTTCATCCAAACATGCCCTATCTACTACTTCTAGTAGTACTAGTACATTATAATTGCTTTGGCTTACTACTACTTATGGACTGCTGGATCCAATGTACTTTGAACTAGTTAGCTCAAGTTTAGCCCTTCAGAATCCAAACAGTTGAACTAGTGAGTGCCCTAAGAACTAGTTTAAGCCCCAACTGGTTTGTTAGTTCACTTATAGCACATGTTAATCCAGCTACTCACCAGTCTATAGCTAATCACTAATCCTAGTTCATCCAAACATGCCCTATCAACTACTTCTAGTAGTACTGGTACATCATAACTTCCATGGTTTACTACTACTAAGGGACTGTTGGATCCAATGGACTTTGAACTAGTTGGCTCAACTCTAGCCCTTGAGGATCCAATTAGTTGGGGACTAGTGAGTGCACTAAGAGCTAGTTTAAGCCAAAGCTAGTTTTTAATTCACTAGTCCATACAACCCAGCAATACTAGTGAGTGCACTAAGAGCTAGTTTAAGCCAAAGCTAGTTTTTAATTCACTAGTCCATACAACCCAGCAATATGTGAACTAAGTTTGTGCCTAATAGTACCAAAATACATGTGACTAATACTTTGGTGAACATAAGGACAGTCTAGCCATGCTATCTTTGTCCTCGCTGGACTTAACTAGCGTTGGCTTGCCAAACTGCATTGATAAAAAACCCTAGCTAACCTAAAGGACAGTCCGATGATTCGAATATTGACAGCTGGACTTTGTCATGTTTGTACGCCAACCCTAAACTTCTTGAAGTTTGTTGCGTCAGGACAGTCCGCCGTCTCATATCGAGTTGGCCAGACTTTGTATATTTGTCCGTCCCTATACCTCGTTTTTTGACTCACAATAAAAACAGGGTGTCGTTTTTTGTTTTTTCACTCACAATAAATCGAACAGAGTCGTTTTCACTCACAATAAGAACATAATTCAAATTATAAAAAAACTACACAAAAACAAACAATTCAATTTAAACTAACATTATATTTATATTAAGACTGAAATTTGGGGCGATACAGTGCTGCCACTTTACAAAAACTAATACTATTACTAACTATTACTTCTACTGACTACTACTTCTACAGTTCCACTAACTATACTACTACTACTACTCGACACTGCTGCTGTCGCCGTCACCGTCGCTGCCGCTCGTCGTCGTCGTCCTCCTCCTAGGAGGAGGAGGAAGGCTACGTGAAGCGGTGGCGCTTCTTGGGGGCTTCTGCCCGTCGTCCACCTCCCCACCGCTGTCGCGGCCATCCTCCTCCTCGTCCTCCTCCTCCGTGTCCGTCGCGCCCATCTCATCGGAGGAAGGGTCGTCGGCAATGATGTCCGCCTCCGCCTCCTCCCCGTCCACCTCCATCGGCACCGCCTCCTCCGGCGGTGGATCCACTACCTTAGGCTCCTCGTCCTCCTCCTCCTTCTCGTCCTTCTGCTCCTCGTCATCCTCCTCGTCGTCGTCCGCCTCATCGTCCCCGTCGTCGTGGTCGTCGTCGTCCTCGGTCAGCGGGGGGGGGGGGGGTGGTGGTGGCTGCGGTGGCTCGTCCCCGTCCTCGTCGATCGACGGAGACCGTGGGGGGAGGGCTCCCTATCGGAGCCGTAGCCCCACAGGTCGCGCTCCTCGTTGGAAGAGTCACAGTCTGTGGAGTACTTGCCGTTGGACCAGTACCCCATTGGTGGTGGTTTCTCTCTCACGGCTCGCCGACGCTGTTGGAAGAGGAAAGAGGAGGCGGGAATAGATGATTGCGATAGATTGGCTTGCCTCCCTTTTCAATCCCGCGCTACTTAACGAGAAGAGGGGGCGCGACGCTTGGGGTTTCCCAGCAACGGACACTTGAGTTGAGGCATGCGGTTCCACGCGCAATTGATCACATTTAGTACGCCGGTCAGTCCGCTGTTCCCTGTTTTATTCCCGTCGGATCAACTTCCAGGGATGGGTATGTCAAGTCATGTCACCTGTCTTGAATGTCATGTCACCACTGTAACACCCTAAAATTTTGAATTTGTTAAATAGAGACAAATTGATTTATTTATGCAATTGTTCGGCATATTAATCTAGTAAATAATAATTTGTGAGCAATTAAAATAAATTATAGGCAATAATGACATGTTGTGTTGCATTCATGCCGTCCAAATTTTTATTTGTATTGCTTGCATTATTTTGTTGGCCTGCAAAATATTTAGAAATCTATTTAGAAAAATCCATTTAAAATGAGTTAAAAATAAATTGAATAAATCTCCCTCTGCTCTTTGCTCTTGACCGAACAGGCCCCTCCTCTCCCTGGCTGATAGCGTGCTCTGCCTCTCTCTCCTTTTGCCGATCAGGCCAAGGCCCAGATCGAGCCAAACCAGCAGCAGGCCGGACCACCTGCAGAGCGCTATTTCTTTCCTATCGCTCGTATTCCAAGCGGACACGAAACGCTTGGTACGACACCCGGTCTCCTCTCCTCGCGTGGCCAGCACGCCTCTCCCGTGCCCCCATATAAACCTCCCAAGCTGCGTCCTTCTCCCCAAATCCATCTACTACGCAGCTCCGCCTCCAATTCGTACAGTAGAGCAGTCACCGCGACGTGCTGTAACATCCCAGATTTTGCTACTTTTGAAATATAGGTAAAATGATTTAGTTCTTATATTTTAGTGCTCATAAAAACCTAGAAAAATTAAAAAAATTTATTAAGTTAAATTTCAACTAGGTTTTAGCAACATGGTTGATGCACCCATGCTCCTGCATATTATTTTGGTTGTCTGGGTTTTTGCTCTGGTTGCTAGTTATTCCAAATATTTTCTTAGCTTTTCAAATTTAAAAAAAAAATTGAGAACATATGTATTTATATTTTATTTTTTTAAAGAAAATCTCCTTTGTTCCTATGTTGGCCGAGAGGCCCAAGTTGGCATCATCCTCCTTCCTGTTCAGACCAAAAGCATGGCCTCTCTGTTCTTGGCCGTGAGGCTCCATCCCCTGCCGATCCCTTGTTGAGCAAGCCCAACCCAGGCACAGACCAGCGAGCACCTTTTTCCCTCTGCTCGGCTGTCAGGCAGGTCCCACCAACAGCACCTTCTGCAATCCAACTCGACCCGAGTTCGTGTTACCGCAACACCGACCGAGCCGGACTCGACCCTCCCCATTCGATCAGCGATTTCACCTCGGAGATCAGTATCAGCGTCCCCTGTTCGTCCAATAAAGCCTCTAGAGCCCCTATGACCTAATCTTTTCCATCTAATCGACCAGCGCTGCCTCGTTCATAGCCTGCAAAGCCGCCGCAGCCGCCAAGTCCCGCGTGCCGCTGCCGTCAACCTGCTACGCAGCTGCTCGGTCGCCGAATTCGTCCAACCACCGGGTTCCAAAGCAAGCGTACAGAATCCGCCGCCACCGTCGAATTCTCCGTCTAATTGAGCACCGTGCTGAGCATCACTTCACCCTGTAATTCATCCCCATATTTTCAATTTCGAGAATAGTGGCCTCCCATGGTCCATCCGCGAGTGCCGCCGAGCTCCAGTTCGCCGGTCATGGCGACTGTAAGCCTCGCCACCTTCTCTAGCCGGTTGGGATCCTTCATCGAGTTATCGCTGGCGCCCTCTTCCTTCCCGTGTTTTTGGCTCGCTGAATCGTGGCCGGAATCGTCGAAATCGCTAACGCCGGCGAGCTTCCCGCCGGTGGCAATGGCCGCCGCCGTGCTCTGCAGATGCCTCAACGTGAGCCATCCTTTTTATTCTTCCGAGAACCATCCAGAGCCCTCCATCCCGAGATGAAGCGTCAGATTAGAACTTACCCCTTGGTGGGTCATCTTGTTAAAGAGACCCTAGATTTTTCATGTATTAAACCCGCCATCCATTCTTGCTATTCTATGTGAGTGCAAAATCTTTACAAAGAGCCACTCGGGTCTGTGGAAATCAAGCCGCTGCCCACTGTCCAACTGATAAACTGATTTTGATTTATTTTTATTCGAAAATAGTTCCATATTATTGCAGTTTTGCCGCTGAAATTGTTTAAGCCATACTTTCTTCATTATAAATCCGTTTGCCTTCATTCAAACTGCGTTGGATTCGTATTTTCAAACACAATGTGATCATGCTGCTGTACAGTATGTTTGGTACAATTTTAAATTCGAGTTAATATTATATTAATTATTTTTCTAAAGCAAATCTTTGAAAAATCATAACTTCTACGTTTTAAATCCGTTTTTCATGATCTTTATATCGATGTGATCATAGGAACGAGTAGAATATTTGTATAACATTTTCAAACTGATTTTGTACTGTTAGTGTACTGTTCTAATTATTGTCCCTTGCTTGTTTCGTGTATGTTCCTCGAATGTTTGTGTGTTGATGTGGTGATCAATCGAGTTTAGACGGTGAGCAGTTCATGGTGATTCTCGGAGCTATCAATTGAAATTGGATCAGAGAAAAGATCTCAAGTTTAAGGCAAGTATAACATGGACCATCCTTAATGTCCTATTCATAATAATCACAAGTCATATATACATGTGTCCACCTTAACAATCTTAGAGATTATAATATAGATTTGCTATCTTGATTGCTTGTTCACCCATTAGGATGTGCATTGGGTAGCTATTGCTAGTGCTTTATTAATGTCAATGATCTTGTGATATGATTAATGGATTATGCAATGAACAATTTAATATGGTTTTATTCTTGTTCAAAGGGGGTTAGAGCTCAGGGTTACGTGGCTCTAGTTTCTCTCCACAGGATTTCTGAACCTGATGACCCGGGACTTATTGTACAGCTGTGAGGGCTATATGGCTCTGGCTCTAGTTATTTAAAGGACCTTTTCTATCTTGTTAGAGGTTATCCGAAAGGGCGCAGTTGGGGGTTTGCCACCTTGGGTATAGTACAGTTTCTAGTCATATGAGTATAGCCGAGAAGGAATGTACCATATTAAAAAGAGGGGTTCCTACATCTCGCTGCCACTCACCCCTTGCGGCCTTGACTTGTTAGACGAACCTTTAAATGGGTTTATATGGTTCTCTGGTGTTTGGGTCTAGCTAACCCATGAATTAGAAAATCATGACTCACAGGTAAAGTGTACACCTCTATGCAGAGTTTAATAATCTGTTATAACAGCCGCGCTCGCGGTCATGAGCGGCCTTGTAGCACACGTTCTGCTAGATGTATATATTGTTCATCATGCTATGTTTATTATTGCTGTGAATACCTTTGCTATTTATTAAACTTATTACAATTGAACATTGGATTAATATTGGGATTTGGAATACCTTGTTGCTACTGAACTGCTAAAAAGAACATGATTATTAAAAGCTAAATGCAGTCAAACAGTGTCTAGCCTTTTGAGCCCCACGAACCCGTGTTATACTTGTTGAGTACGAAATGTACTCACCCTTATAATTCACCACCACAGATGAAGATTAGAGTGAGGACTATCGCAATGAGTATTAGGTTTGGTGTCTCCCAGTCAACCTTGTTCCTGTGATGGAGTTTCCGCGAGTGTGACGTCATAGCTATTATTCATATTTGGTTTGAGACTATGTAATAAATACATTGTTTCGTTATGTACTTAGCACTGTGATGATACTCTTGTAATTTGTCAGCTTATATGTGCGACTATTCCTGGGGCACATATGAGTCATTTATGCATCCTATTTTATTCTTAAAATACGGGTGTGACACGTGCTCGCGCCATCACTGTCGAGACCGCCAACCGGATCACCTCCACCGCAATTAGAGATTCCCCGAGGACCATAGAAGTTTCAAGGAGCCGCCAGGACCCTTGTTCGCCGAGCTCGACCGCGCATCCACCCTCGTCACTGGAGCAGCACGTTGTCATCTGCCCGCCGCTGTCGAGTTCATCACCGGGACCTTCTCCGTCCAATTAAAGCACCGCCGGAGCTTCGCAGAAAGGTTAGGAACCTCCCCGATCCCTTTTTCTTTCGAATTTGTGCACGTAATCGCACTGGCAACCTTGCCGTCGAGCTATGCCCGCCGCCGCGCTTGCTGCTTGCTCTGCAGAACGCCGCAACACCCTCCGATGCCCTAGATAATTTCGCCTCGAGCTCCCCTTTCTCCTAGTGCTTCCACCGAGCCAAACTGTGCACTCTAGGGCCAGTTTCCGTTTTTTCGGCGACCTTGCTCGCCGCCGGCCATGTCTGCCACTAGGTCGGTCTTCTTCCTAGGCGAGCAGAGCCCCTGCCCCTTACCATCCTAATCAGGACCGTTCAGATCTAATCCAACGGCTGAGAACGGCCGGTACCTTTTCACCGTCCCTTTTTGCTAAAGAGCCCTTGCCTGTTTTTCTTTGTCAACCCGCAACCCTTAGCGCACTCTATGGAATACGTTTTCGAAAGTGAATTTCCTTTTGGTTTATTCTAAAATACGTTTTCATTGATTTACAGATTTGCCACTAACTCTATTTTAGCCATATTTTCTCCGTTTTAGATCCGATTTGATCCGTTCAAGTTTCGTTAGATTTGTAATTTTATAAACTATATAATAACACTACTGTTACTTATATTTATAACTTTTAAAAAATTTGAGGTTAAAATTAATCTACTATTTTACTAAAGTAAATCTTGATTAATTCATAACTCCTCCGTTTGAACTCCAATTTGCTTGAACTTTATATCGTTGGAATCCTAGCGACGCGTAGATTATTTTTATACACTTTTCAATTTGTTTTTCTATTGTTGGTGTACTGTTTCTAATTTCGATCTTGCTTGCTTCATGTATGATTGCCTCGATGTTTGTGTGGTGATGTTATGATCGAGTTCAGGCGGTGAGCAATACGTTGGTGGTCAAGAGTACGTTGAGGATCCAAGTTCTCAGGATCACTTTGATCAAGGCAAGTATAGCATGTACCATCCTTATTGCCGATTCACCTTCATCATTAAATTCATAATGCATGTGTCTACCTTGGCAACAATAGTATTTATTCCTAGCTTTTGATGAGTTGATCCTTGTCACCTATGAGATTGCATTTGAGTAGTAATGCTAGTGCTTGATGATGTCATGATCTTATAAACTTGATTAATTGATTATGAAATAAAGATTAAAAGATGCTTTTTAGCAACATGGACTAAGGACTTAACTGTAAGTATGATACCGGGACTTACAGCGCAACCATGGGAGCTATATGGCTCTGGCTTTAGTCAAGTAGGAAGTTACTTTCTATCATGCTATTGATCTTGAAAGGTTACTTGCCGAGCTGGTTGTTTTACGGCTCCTGTCTTTGTGTGTACTGCTGCGCATGTGTGCCACTTGGAAGGAGGGCTCTACCGCCCCTTGCCATTGTGCCCGGATTGATTAGTAACTTGTTAGAGAGCCTTTTGAAGGACTTTATAGTGAGACCCTGTTATGCACCTTGGCAGTGTAGTGTGGGCCTTGCAAACCCATGACATATGGGAATCACGCCTCATAGTGAAACTGTGCAACCTCTGCAGAGTGTAAAACTGATATATCAGCCGCGCTCACGGTCACGAGCGGCCTTGGACGTTTTACAGGAATTGAAACAATTGAATAATGATTAATTAATTCTAGAAGGTTTCTATTGATGCTTATTTCATATTAATTATCATGTTTTTATGATCATGCAAACCTTGTTCCTTGGTTTATTTCACTTGTTGCTACTCAATTGCTAAAATATGATCAATTAAAAGCAACCGCTGTCAAACCTGTGTCTTGCCTTATTTGAGCCTCATAAACCCATGCTATTCTTGTTGAGTACAACATGTACTTACGCTTGCTTTATTTTTCATACTTGGATAAAAATCCCAGGTGGGTAACAGATGACTATGGTTATGAGGACATCTATGAGGATTACTAGGATTGTGTTCACCAGTCAACTATTCCCTGTGGATTGGAGCTTGCACGAGAGAGTTATCTATATTATTCCGTTGCTATTTATGTAAAGACTCTGAGTTATTATTCATTATGTATTAAACCTTATGATGGTACTATGTAATTTATCGCTTATGTGTGTGATTGATCTCTGGACGCGCATAAGTTGGTTCATTCAATTTTATCCTTAAAATTAGGTGTGACAACCACTATGTATTTTGCCCAACCTAATGGTAAAACGATATGGCATAAGTACTAATAGACCCAATTATTTTTGTCGGACTCGTGTCCAACTACTGTTACAGGCCGGTCTCTCTCTCTTTTGACCAAAACCAATGGTTTTCTATAATAATTTAGTTTAAATATGAACTACTTTTGACAGGACGCGGTAGTTGCATTGTTTCTCGGACGGAGGGATGTGATTGCAAAAGGATATCACTCTGCCATAATCCCATAGATAGCTCTGACAGTAAGCATTACAGTCCAAATTATTCTAGTTACCTACTGCAAAAACTGTTAATCACAGTAGCACCAAGTCCAGTACCAAGAGCTACGCTCAACCAAATAATCTATGAAGCTATCATTACATTAACTTCCAAATTATCCAAACTAAAAAAGAAATGACTATACCTTGGGCTAAGATAATGACATCTTTAGCTCGACTTTGCCTCATCTTTTGATCATGTGCCGGACGCTCAAGGCGTGGGGGTAGTGCTGGCCTCAGAACATCCTTCTTGTGACCATAGAAAGCTGCGTAAGCTTCTTCTTCTGAGTTGTATTTTTTTGTAACAGGCTCCCTTGAAGCGATCCACCGCAGCATGCGCCTTCTGCTAGTCGGTGTAGATTTCAGGGTTCCAACCAGAATGAACAACATACCACACCATATCTTACTAGTCATCACAAATAATAGAAACAAAAAATCCAAGTTATTTAATGTTAGCTGAAGATAATAAAAAAGGTATGTAGCTTGGAACACATCACTAGCAAAGACAGAAATACTATATACATGCAACAAATTCACCTCTTTAAAAATGTAAAATGATATATGTGTCAATTATCGCATAGTACTGTGTTAGCAAAAAGTATCACATTGTTAATTAAAAAGAGTACAGTGTTCTAGTAATGCAGTTATAACAATATAATAATTAATCTACTACATTTTTCGGTACTAGTTTATATGAAGACAAATATATCCATTAGCTACATGAAATAACTTAATATTAATTCGAGAAACAAATACATGCAAACATTGAATGCAAGACCAGATCTGGCTTACCAAGTGCGGGGACAAGCACGTGTACGGGGTTGACAGTTCCTAGCAGCAAATAGGAGTAGGGTGCGTGACGGCCAGGGCAGGTTGCGCCAGGGGGTGTAGCTTGCGCCGCTGGTGGAGATGAACGGCGGAGGGGCAGGTGGCGGGGCGGCGGTGGTTGCAAGAACAGCCATAATGGAGCTGGACTATCGTCGAGATGGGGGGCATGCCCCTTATCCGGTCGCTAGAGGCAGACCCGTCCGAAAGTTGGACTAATAATTTAAAAGAGCACCAAAGGATTATCCAGCGGGATAAAATTTAAACGGGCCAGACATAGGTCTCGGCCACCCTTGGCCTTTTTTATCAGGGGCGGTTGCTTACTGTAACCGCCCCTAAAATTTTTTTTTAGGTGCGGATGCTTAAGTCAGCCGCCTCGGAAAATGGTTTTCAGGGGGCGGTTAACCAAAGGAGACCGCTACTAAAAACGGCTGTTTTGTATATATCAAACTTTTCAACAACTTAGCGCTGTATTTCAAAATAGCTGCCAAATTTTCATTTGCCGCCTCTCTACAGTCTCGTTTCCTCTGCGACGAAGACCCAGTGCTCCCCGGCCGGGCGCACGTATGCTTCGTCGACGAAGAGGCCGCCCGGTGCTCCCCGGCTGCACGCCTCGTCGACGAAGATCCCCGGCCCACACTGGCGGTTCTTCCACTCCGGCGTCTTCTTGAAGGCCAGCTTCTTGCGCCAGCTTCTTCTTCCACTCCGGCGTCTTCTTGAAGGCCAGCTTCTTGCCCCGGCTTCTTCTTCCACTCTGGCGTCTAGCTGCTTGATGTCCTGCTTCTTGTGCCTGGCGTCTTCTTCCACTCAGTCCGCCACGCGCCGGAATTTGCTGGACCACGCCCGCGAGCGCACCTCTTCATCTCGCTGCCGTGAGCCCCCCTCAGCCATTCCAAAAAGGTTTGTTTTTTAATTGCAGATGTACCATACAAATGTATTTAATTGAACATACCTAAGCCAGGAGTAAGTTCATATTCACAATCTTAGTTCTCTTCTAATTTTCGTAGCGGTGTAGGCTTGTTTATAAATTTTTTACTAAAACTGTTCAATAATGCTGAAAGGATTTACATCAATTCCTCATTCCTTCCATGTCAAGGTAAAGAATTCATCCACATAGCGTTGCGATGGATAATGAAACGGAAATGACCGAAAAATACAAGTCGATGTTTTCGTCAGGATGAGTCATCATCCTCCTCGAGTTCGTGGGAGGAACCTTCGGATCCTGCTCCTAGTCCTGATCGCAGAGCGCTTAGGGCTGAACGGTTGGACCCAGAATACAATCCTACCGGCGACGAGGTAAGCATATGCTGCTAGCATTTGATGGATGACATTTCTTTCGCATAAGTGTGTTCAACATTCTTTTATTTTGTAACTGTGTATTCAGGAACAAGCACTGCAACAGACAGAGATTATTGTTTCATTATCTGCACCGTAGAGGGAGAAACGAAAGCGAGGGGAAAGAAGCAGGAACAAGTTCCCTCCTAAAGGACGGACACTTGTTGTAGATGAGGTTTCCATCATTGGCGAGCCGGTACAACCTCAAAAGGTGCGTGGCCGGTTTGCCGACGCGATAGGAGCAGCCGTGAAGGACATTATGGATTGCTCAATACAGAGTTGGAGTGATGTGCCACATAGTGACAAGGCAAAATTATGGAAGAAGATGCTAGAGGCATTTAGCCTCCCTCCTGACTCGGGAGACCTTGTCCAACAGTTCACAATGAAACAAGCGTCGAAAAGTTTCCCCCGTTGGAAGCACGAACTAAATACCAAGTTTCGAGCGTTGGGTCTGACACCGTTCAAGAAGTATGGCAAGATCAGACCTGACCAATGGCAAAGGTTTTGTGAAATGAAGAGCACACCTGAGGCCCAAGCCTTGAGTTCCTTCAACAGCCAGCTAGCGAAGAAGAACATACACCCTCACCGTCTCGGCTCGGCTGGATATCGCCCAAAAATTGAGAAGTGGAGAGCAGAGGTTGCTGCTGCTAAGGAAGCTAGTATCCCGTACTAGTACGAGGGATTAGATGATTGGTCACATTTCTGGGCTAGAGCAAGTGAAGTCTGGGACAAAGAAAGTGGGCAACAGGTTATCCCTGATGCACATACTCTAGCAGCCACGGAGGCCATAATAGAACTGTTTAAGAAGAAAGTTGAAGCGGAATTTAAACCCAGACGAGAGGTGGATGAGCTTACTGTTGCCCTAGGCAACAAGGAACACCCAGGCCGTGTGCGTGGTTTCTCCATGTTTAGAATAAAGTTTGGTTTCCCAAAGGCGTTGGCGAGTTTCAGAACAAGGCAACGCTACAAGGAGGAACATTACGAGTTGCTTCTGAAGAGAGCCGATGCAATACTTGAAGCCAAGCTTATTCAGTGGCAGCAGTCACATGGTTTGGCGGTTTCTGTGGAGCCAAGAACGACAGCTGCAGTACCAAGTAGTGTTGGGTCAGCAGCCACACCTGAGACTTTTCCTGTGGACACCATCGTTGTTCCTACCCCATGTGCTTTGCACATACCCATTAGCAGGGATGGCAGGACGATGCAAATTAGCAGTGGAACTGCTTTTCCTAGACGTATTTTGCACAACGATGAACTGCCAGTGGATTATGCCAAGGTGCAAGTACTCTCAGTTTCTCCTCATCACCTCAGTTATGGAGTTGACATCCCTTCTCCAGATGGTGAAAAGTGCTTGGGTAAGCTGGTTCACTATTTCATTGCATAGCAACGACGAGACATTGTGTTGTTGTTAGGCGGCCCCTCGTCGGGGGCACCTTGTCCCTGCACTGTAGAAGCATGTGTGCAGCAGCAGCCATCCCTTCAACATGAGCAGCAGCAGCTGTCCCTTCAACATGAGCAGCAGTAGTCGTCCCTTCAACATGAGCAGCAGCAGCCATCCCTTCCATGTGTGTAGCAGCAGCCATCCCTTGCATATGAGCAGCAGCAATTTGATCATCCGACGAGCATGGTGGCTGAGAACTGTAGCTTCTCCTATGGAGAATTCATGCAAGATATCATTGCAGGAAGGAACACTGGGTTTGAGGATGAATGCACCAGTCCTTTTCACGGCAATGGAGAGGCAGCAGCATCGTTGGCCAAGGTACAAAGTGGTACTCCTGCACCACAGCCAACTCCACCTCCACCTCCACCACCCCTGCCATAGCACCCAAAAACAGCGGCTGCGTCGGTATTTCCATTGCCCTCACAGCAACAATTACCTACGCCACCACCATCTCCATTGCATCCACAAACTGCTACACCGCCACCGCACCCACAAACAGCGGCTGCGCCGGTATTTCCATTACCCTCACGGCAACAATTACCTACGCCACCACCATCTCCATCACATCCACAAACTACTACACCGCCACTACCACCACCACCACAGCCATCATATCCATCTCCTCTGCTATCAGAGCCAAAAAAATAATTCCAAAGAAGTTGAGAACATTTGAGAATGATACAGTTGCTCCTGGGGTATCTGCGCTGTTCAGCAATCTTAGTAATAATAAACAGAAGCCCACACAACAACCTTGTGCAATCAAGGGCAGCAAGGTGATCGCATTGACTGCTCGAAATGCCAAGGCAACAACTCCAAAACTTAATAGTGGCCACCGTAATATGGCTGCTATCGTATAGGGCCCTGACGTCATTCAAGAGTTCATGCTTCTAGACAGCACCGAGTGCCCGTACAATTTTGTGCCAGGAAAGGAATTCTTACCTGATTTCACCCTACAGGGCAACAGCAGACTGTTGAACATAAGGGCCCTCCAAAAGTGGTACTTGGAGGCTGTCAATCATGGATTACCAGCAGTGCCGGCGAAATATCTAGCTAATAGCATTTTTGGCAGTGGTACAGAGTCGCAGTCGGTGGTCATAAGTTTTGAGGACTTGCATGACTTTTTCCACCAGAAGAGACTGGACATAGCTCTTATTACCCTATGGGCCGTGTAAGTAGTCTTTCGTTAAACTAATCCATTCATGATTTGCCATATGTGAGAGTGTGGTATTCTTTTAACCAAAACCATGTGCTTTTGTGTTCATGCATGTAGCAAACAGTGGATGGATTCAGAGAATTTGCATCCTAGGAACGCATTCCTAGACCCATATCTAATCTCCCATGGAAGTCATGATGGTCCTCTCAAGTGGGACAAGAATAACTCTGCATTCACGGGTGCTAAGGGTAAAGCACTGTCAGAAATTAGGAAAAGTGCGCACAGACAAGCAATGGCCAAGGCTGCAGTATATATTGGGGAAAATCTCGTAGAACGTCAGTCCTTCAAATATGTATTGGCCCCCTATACTTGCAAGTAAGATCGACCACTATCTTATTTCCTTACGTGTTTGCCCGCTGACACAATAATCATATTTAATGCAATTTGCTAATATTGTTATCTTTGTTTTTCTAATGCAGTGATCACTTCATACTTGCATATATCGATGCAAAAGCAGCAAAAGTAATGGTCTTGGACTCTTTGGTGGGAAGACACGAACAAGAATACAAAACTTTCTTCAACATTTTACAAGTGTAAGTAATCGCACTTTACAACTTTGGAAAACATGTTTGTTTCATCAATTAGCGACTAGAAGAAGTTGCAATAACGAAAATGTAATATATAGCAGATCCACAAATAGCAGTACAAACATGTTCCACAAATAGCAGTAGAAGCATTGCTTTCATTGCACTTTGCAACTGGTTCTTGGGTACAGTCGGACAAAACATACAAAGTCCTCCGTACTCGAAATGTTCTCTGTCGGACGGTCCTGGCTATTGACAATTGTTTCTCGAGTTGTAGGTGCCGTCGGACAAAACAAACATAGTCCGCCAAGGTCATTGTGTGCTCCTTCCGGACCGTTCTGGCTATTGACAATTGCTTATCGATTTGTAGGCGCGGTCGGACAGAACAAAAATAGTCTGGTGTGGTCATTGTATGCTCCGCCGGACCGTTCCTGGTTATTGACAGTTGTTGCCCGAAGTATAAGCACTGTCGGACAAAACATGAATAGTCCGGCAAAGCCAATATGCGCACTGGCAGACCGTCTGTTTACACTAGATTTTGGACGAGTCAGGAAGCGACTATTGCGGGAGGAAAAACAGCTGATTGGGAGTTCCGGATTGGATATCTGATGACGTCAACAAGACTGGAAGAGCGGGTCGGACAAGGATGGATTTTGCAATGTCCGCGATGAGGCGATCATGGAAAGGGCCCACAAGAAAGGAATGGGTGGGTTCCGATTTATTTTAGAATTAGGAAAGTTTATTGTTTCCTTATTTCTAGCTAGGGTTTTCATTCGGTTAAGATTTCTCTCTAGCTGCTGGGTATAAATACAAGCCCAAGCGCATTGTAACAAAACGCATCAATCAATACAACAACCGTTCCTTTTTTCCAGCCCCCGTCCAAAAACCCTAGGAGTAGGAGTAACGTAGAACCGGTGAGTTCTTTGACAAGTTGGGTGTCATCCGGTGGATGCCAGGCTTGCTGTAAGTACCGTCACGCTCATGTTAATCATGTATGGCTCGTATGATTCTGTCTCGTACCGCACTGCTAGATAGATTCGAGTAGTTATCGATCCTTGTTTGACTTAGGTCATGCTTAAGTTGAATTAAGAGTTAGTTATCGGCTCTAAGTAGATTTGGCATGTTTAGTTAGATTCATTAAGTTATTGATGTTGCTTATGATTATTTATTATTTATTTATTTATTTTAAGCATCATCAATATGCCCAATGTTGATCTGTTTCTTGTTGGCTTAAATCCTTTGTATCTATCTTGCTTAAATGAACAATTAATTGAACATCATCTTTAGGCAGGTAGATCTGTTTGTCATTAGTCGGTTAGTTCAGATCTTGATTGTGTATAGGTTGCACTTAATTAATAAAGTAAGTTGTGTTGAGAGTCTTTAATTAATAGATCTAATCATTAGCTTACGTCATGGGCTGCAACGATCCGGTCGATCCCCTTGACGTAAGCGACGGGTTAGGTAGATTGGTTAAAGAGTCAAAGCATCGTTTACTTTATAGACTTGTGTGTTGCCTATACTCCAGATCAGTTGTTCAGTCGAATCTGCTTGTGCTTGCTTGCTGCACGTTGTATTTTCCTAATCGTTTTTTATATGTTGTCTTGTGTTTCGATCATGTCAAGATTGATTCAAGTGTGTTGATTAGCAGTAGCGATTTGGTCGATCCTAATTAATGGATGTGATAGATTGAGACATGCGTTGGTGCATAAGGCAGTGTATAAATTAGATCTGTTTAATATAACTTGCTTTCATTCATGTTATCCTTGAATCGATTAAATACGCATCGGATGTTTCTGTTATACTCATGCTGCCGATTCATGCGATCGGATATCGGCTCTTTAGCCGATAGCCTAATGAGAAGGCCCACTAGGCCGAATATCTGGAACCACTCGGGATACACCAGTGGTTCCGCATTGTGTTACTGATTAACTCTTTTCTTCCTTGTCAATTGCAGGTCAAATTGACTGGCACGCTTGGATATTCATCGGTGTTCATCCACGCCGACCGTCGAAGCTAGCTGGGTCTGTTCGCTCCGTGCTCCACAAGACTGTTCCGGCTTCGCTGGTGTGCTGAGCGCGGACCAGATTTCGCGCCAACACACTTTTTAGCATGCCCGGTGGGACACACTTCGCTGAATCATGACTGTCGACAATGATGGTGTTCTCCGTCTGACCATGGATGAACTGCCGCCGGGCGTGGCGCAGCTGGTAGAGAAACACCTCTCTGAGTTCCAGGAAGCCTACCTCAGATGCTTTTCCAAGAGCCGTGAGAAGCATGTGTACCAGAGGACACAGCTCCCCCGGTATCTTCTGAGTGGGCAGTCCGACGCGACGGAAGAGGAGGAGCGCAAACAGTTTGAGAAGGTGATCTACGCGGCCACCCAAGATGCAGTGGCCAATAATAAGAAGTGCTTCTTGGAAACCTTCATTGAACACATGAAGATACTGTTCAGGCAATACATGCCGAACAGACACGTTTACACCACTGTGCCACTGGCAGGATCATCAGAAGTGGGAGGAACATCAACCCAGTCGCAATAGCCGAAGGGACAGACAGAGAACTTTGCCACCACAGGCACAGTTCCTCAATCGGCTGCAAAAATATGTCTGTATTACCAAAAGCTGGGCAGAGGCACCAATCCCAATGGGCCCAGAGAAGGTGCACCTGGGTATGGCACTGCGCCTCCAGGGGCGGCTGGTTACTATTACTACTCTGACCCCAACTACTGGGGCATGCGCCCGAATCCAGGCTACCAGGGGGTTCCAAACTACAATCCTTATGTCAACCACCAGCCTCAGAGACAGAATGAAGACCTGTTGCAGAGGATGACCAATGTGCTCAAAGAGCAATTTGGTTTGAAGCCCAAGGGGACGACAGTCGCCTACAAGCGCCCTTACCCGGATTGGATTGATCTAGTAGCTTTGCCGTCACGCTACAAGATCCTAGACTTCTCCAAGTTCAGCGGACAGGACAGCACTACCACTTTGGAGCATGTCAGTTGGTACCTCACCCAATTAGGCGAAGCCTCGGTCGAAGATGCTCACAGGGTCCGTTTCTTCTCACTCTCATTGACTGGGCCAGCCTTCACTTGGTTCACTTCGTTGACGCCCAACTCGGTCATCAATTGGGCCGATTTGGAGAAGAAATTCCATGCTTATTTCCACACCTGGGATGAAGAGAGGACCATCGCTGACTTGGATGCTATGAGGCACAAGCCAAATGAATCAGATGTTGACTTCATCAAAAGGTTCAGGGAAGTTAGGAACCTCTGCTACTCACTGGAGTTGTCTGATAGCAGTTTGGCGCAGCTGGCTGTTGTGGGGCTTCCTTCAGCATTCAAGGAGAAGTTGGCAGGCATGGAGTTCAAAAATTTGGGCTAGCTTTCTCATAAGGTAGCTGTGATGGAGGAACAGTTGCAGGGTCATCGCAAGGAGAACCGATTCAAGGGCAGCGTCTTCGTCAGCAATGACTATTCTGACGAGTCAGAGGAGGCCGATGAGGACATCACTGCAGTCAAGCTGAAGTGGGGCAGGAAACCGATGACTATTCCCAAGTCCTGGTGCACTGAAGAGAAATATGATTTCGATATCCAGAAGCTCAATCAGCTGTTTGACTACCTACTGGAGAACGGTCAGATTAAACTTCCGGCGGATCACGTCATGACGAATTCTAAGCAGTTGAAGGGGAAGACTTTCTGCAAATTTCACGTAAGAGACTCTCATCATACTAACAAGTGCAGAATCTTCAGGCAGCTCATTTAGAAAGCTATACAGAGGGGATATCTGAAGTTCGAGAACTCTAAGAAGATGAGCGTAGAAGACAACCCGTTCCCGAAGGATCAGAACATGGTCCAGGCGATGTTCCCAAAGGATAAGGTCTGGGTTCTGACTTCTGAAGAGGCCAAGAAGGATTCATTAGTGGACCCTGATCTCCAAATCACCGTCAGGGAGCTAGAGCAGGGACGTCCAAATAAAGACCCGGCAGACGGAAAGTAACATCCCAGCACCTGCTGAACAAATGGCAGCGGCGCAGGGAGAAAGATTACCAGAGATGTCTTGAGGAGGAGGACTACCACAGATGGGCCAGAGAGGAAGAAGAGGCTTATTACCAAGAAAGAGCAATGGAACACTGTTGGCATTTCTAACGTCATCACCAAAAATAGAGTTAGACTCCACTCTCAGCCATGGCGCTAAAAATGATGGGAGGTATAGATTAATGTGCCACCTGATTAGTCTACAGATCACTTGAACTCTTCTCCTCTATCTCTTAGATGTAACTAGGTTGTCAGTCCCAGTATGATTCTAAAAGATCTCTCCTTCTTGCAAGTGAATGGAAAAATATATTATATTGTATTCGCAAGGTATTCTTAAAAAAGAGAGAAAGCAGAACCAAGTCAAGATGATATTGATCGCCCCTTCTTCTTGCGCCAAAGATCTTACCATTTCTGATGGTCCTTAACACCCCATATTATATCGTGAATATTGCCTAATTTGGTCATAAAAATGATACAAACCATAGTCATAGGTTTTTATTTCTAACCATTTCCATAAGTTGTGATGGCTATGTGAGTGTAGCTTGTGACCACACCAATTCAAAGAGTTTGAAATAAGGTTTTGGTTCACCCAAATCAGAGGACGGTCGATAAGGTTACGCTTTCCGGAGAGTGGACAACGGGACGCAGGAGCAGTCTCGGGTGAGCACCCAGGATGCATCCGGACTCGGAATCAGGCAAACGACCAGGCGTTGGAAAGCTAACTGAGAGGCCTACATGCTCACCAAATATGAGCACATTTGGCCCAAGTTGGAGGGCGCCCGCCCTATGCACAGGGCACCCGCCCTATCCACCTCAGCAAATCGGCATGGCCAAAGCCCAGTTGTGCTCCAACCGTCATCCAGAGCCCATCCAAGCTGGTTCATGTCATTTGGGCCATAGTGGATCAAATTTTGGTCTAGTAGCCCTGACAAGTAGGGCTACCGACCCTCCACGGTGGAGTCGGTGTCCAAACCGACCGGGACCAAGTCAATTCAACCTTCTACCGACCTCCAGAAATGCATCTGAGGCGCTAGCTCAAATCAAGGGGGGCGGCCGCCCTACATCTACGGCGCCCGCCGCCCTACTCAAGCCAGTTCACTTCCCCATGTGACACAATTATCCCCACCATTGATCCCATGGCGGTTGGAGGTCGGTTTGATCCAACGAAGGCCGATGGACATCACGTGGATCGATGACGTGGTGATGGAGTAGCCCCTACTCCACCTCTCCATTATAAATAGGACCCTCTACCTCACTTGTAAAAAAACCACTAGATACACACTCTTCACATAAGAGTCATAGCTTTAGAGCTCTCTTAGCGAGGAGTAGAAGATAGGGAGAGAGCGAGGGAGGGAGCTGGAGGAGTGCCGGGCTTGTCGGCAACATCTCCGGTGTGTACCTCTGCGGATGCAGGCCTTCTACGGGTGAGCTGCTCCGGCTTCTTCTTGGTATAAGGTACTTGGCTCTGTAAGTGTTCTACTTTTCTTGTTCATTGGTACATCGTTCAATTATTTAATTGAGTGCTCTAGTCTATCTTTGGCATGCTTAGATTAGAGTAGTAATCTGTAGCGTAGGAGTGGTGCTTAGGCTATCATTTACCGTTGTGTGCGGCTTGCTCCTCGGATGTGTGGTAGCTAGTGGGTGGTGAAAGCCCCATCTAGTCTCTGTAATCCACCACGTGTTTGTGCAAGTTCTTAAAGCATAGGACCCGAAGCTGTAACGGCACAAGTTATCTTTTACGGTGCTTGACCGAAACAAAGCTCCGAAGTGAACAATGATTGTAGACCATTCCTTGATCTAGTACCTTTGCCATTAAGGGCCTCTCTACCCTATTTATCCCAAACATCTAGTTATCTTAGGACGACCTTGATTTTTAGTAGAACACTCACGTTCCCTGTGGAAATCGATACCTTAGAATACTACTAGGTGAAAGGTACTTTGACAACCGTGCGCTTGCAGTTTTACCCCCTTGCCATATTTAGTGTCAACAAGTTTTCTGGCGCCGTTGCCGGGGAACGGTAGCTGTTCTAGAATCGAACCAAGTCATCTGTGTATCCTTTTTCCTCTTTTTTCTTACCACCACCGTCAACCATCACCTTCCAAAAAAAACACCATTCTTATCATATGGATTCCACTCCTATTTGTCATCTTGCTGCTCCAAAGGCCGCTCGTTTGAAGCCTCCTAAATCTACAAAGCCGATTCTAACACCTGGCTATGAGCTACGGCCTGGTTTCATAGCCATGGTTCGGGAACAACCCTTTGCTGGGGAAGAAGATGAGAACCCATATACTCATCTGCGGGAATTCGAGCAAATGTGTTCATGCCTTTAAATTCCTGGTATGTCACAAGAAACCTTAAAGTGGAAGCTATTTCCGTTCTCTTTGACGGGAGTAGCTAAATGCTGGTATGCTCGATTCGTAGATAGTGTGCAAGGAGAGTGGAAAGAATTGCAGAGCAAGTTCTGTTTAGCTTTCTTCCCTATCTCTCGAGTTGTTCATCTTCGTAAGGAAGTGCTCAACTTCGAAAAAAAACCCAAGGAACCTTTAGATATAGCTTGGGCCCGTCTTTCAGAATTATCTATATCAGGACACAATTTAGCTATACTTGATTCTATACTTTTGCAACATTTTTATATGGGGCTTAGCAAAAAATCTGCACAATTCCTTGACATTGCCTCGGGAGGAGCTTTCTTACAAGTTTTCGCAAGTGAAGGAAGGATCATTTTAGAAAAAATTCTTGAAAACACTCGCTACACTGGAATTAATGAAGAATTCCCTGAGGAAGACGAACAACCGACCCCCAAGCGAGAACAAGAGCTGACAACCAATTCCCTGCCTATTCAAACCATAGAGCCTGTTGTCAACCAAATACCTAAACCCCTGAAGGAGGAAGAAATTCCACCTCCGGAAATCCCCTTTGAGTTCGAGGATGATCTCTTCTCCAATTTCGGAAATACCTCGAACTATTCTTCCCAAAAGAGGTCCTTAGCACCATTGCCCCAAATCAGCACATTCCAGATCCTCCTGATGAGAAATTTCGAAAGGAGAATGTGATGGCGTTAGTGTCAATTCTAAGTGATGAATGGTTAAAGGAGGCAGAGCTCTCTTCAAAAGTAATTCGACTAGACTCTCCTTCTACCTCTATTCATTGTTGCTTGAAAGGTACCACCTTGGATGTGCTTTACAATCATGTCCAAATCTTATACATATGCTCTCTCTGGAGACATACCTGTAACTCCAACCGACAAACTCTTAAAAAGCCCTTTGGGGCCAATCATTCCAAGCTCCGGGATTATTCAAGCAGTTCCCATTGAGATCGACGCGACCAAGATTCTCTTAAATTTCATCATCTTTGAAATCTCGGAATTTGATCTCTTGATAGGACATCCCATAAATAGACTCATTCAAGAAGGACAAAATCAAGGGAGCCTAAATATTAAACTTGGAAAAAGCATCAATCTCCCTATTCCACTCACTCAATCCATACATTCGAAAGTGGAAGATGACCCTGAGCGAGAATCTTTAGAAGAGGTGATGGCTGCAACTCTCACAGAATCTCTTGAACCAAATCTAGAAGAGGATGCTAAACATTTCATTGAGGAAGAGGAGGAACTACAAGAACCCCTCAAATTAGATGAAACTCTAAAGCCAGATCAACCTCCCGTAGAGCTTAAGCACCTTCCTTTTGGTCTTTAGTATGCCTTTCTAAATGGTGATCAAGAATCTCTTATGATTATTAGTGACAAACTTTCTATGGAGGAGACTTCTCTACTTATCACTATCTTAGAAAAGCATCGATCTATTTCTGGCTACTCTCTTAAAGCCCTCAAGGGAATTAGTCCTACTCTCTGCACACATCGCATTCCAATAGATTTCAATTCTACACCATCTAGGGAGCCTCAAAAAAGGCTAAACAATGTGATGAGAGACATCGTTAACAAAGAAGTTCTAAAGCTCTTACACGCGGGCATAATTTATCTAGTTCCATATAGCGAATGGGTTAGCCCCGTGCAAGTAGTTCCTAAGAAGGGAGGCATGACGGTCATGAAAAATGAGAAGGATGAGTTGATCCCACAACGAACCGTCACGGGTTGCAGGATGTGTATAGACTATAGAAAGCTGAACAAGGCTACAAAGAAAGATCACTTTCCGTTACCCTTCATTGATGAAATGTTGGAACGGTTTGCAAATCACTCTTTCTTTTGTTTTCTTGATGGTTATTCTATCTATCATCAAATCCCCATCCATCCCGATGATCAAAGTAAAACCACCTTCACATGCCCTTATGGAACCTATGCATATCGCCGTATGTCATTCGGCTTATGCAATGCCCCTGCTTCTTTTCAAAGGTGCATGATGTCCATCTTCTCTGACATGATCGAGAAAATCATGAAAGTATTCATGGATGATTTCTCTGTCTATGGAAAAATATTTGATGATTGCTTAGAAAATTTGGACAAGATTTTACAAAGATGTGAGGAAAAACACTTAGTCCTGAACTGGAAAAATGCCATTTTATGGTTCAGGAAGGCATAGTGCTAGGACATAGGGTGTCCGAACGTGGGATTGAGGTGGACAAAGCTAAGATAGAGGTGATTGAGAAGCTTGCACCACCCACTAATGTCAAGGGGATTCGCAATTTTCTTGGGCATGTGGGTTTTTATGATGAGTGTCTAGAAGCTTTTAACATTCTTAAAAAGGCACTCATCTCAGCTCCAATCATTTAACCTCCTGATTGGATGCTACCCTTTGAAATAATGTGTGATGCAAGTGATTTTGCTATTGGTGCCGTGCTCGGCCAAACAAAAAACAAAAAGCATCATGCAATTTCTTATGCTAGCAAGACTTTAACCGGACCACAATTAAACTATGCCACCACTGAAAAAGAACTTCTGGCCGTTGTCTTTGCTATAGATAAGTTTAGATCTTACTTAGTTGGAGCTAAAGTTATTATTTATACCGATCATGCTGCTCTAAAATTTTTTCTCGCTAAGAAAGATGCTAAACCACGGTTAATAAGATGGATCCTTCTACTCCAAGAATTTGATACTGAAATAAGAGATAAGAATGGAGTGAAGATCTTGGTGGCACATCATTTATCGAGGATGCATTTTAAGGAATCACCTGAGCTTCCGATAAATGACTTCCTTCGAGATGACACTTCTCAAAGTAACAGACTCGAACCCTTGGTATGCAAATATCGTCAACTTTTTAGTAATGGGATATGTCCCACCTGGGGTAGATAAAAAGAAGCTCATCTATGACAGTCGATGTCATTTATGGGATGAGCCATTTTTATACCGGGTCTATGCTGATGGCTTGTTGAGAGATGTGTTCCAACCCTGAAGCAATCAAGATCATTGAGAAATGCCATGCTGCACCATATGGTGGGCACTATGGGGCATTTAGGACACATGCCAAGATTTGGCAAAGTGGTTTCTTTTGGCCAACCATGTATGAGGACACAAAGAGGTTCGTCCAAAGGTGTTCACAATGCCAAAAGCACGGGAACATCAATGCCTGTGATGCAATGGTGAACAACCTTCAAGTAGAACTCTTTGATGTCTGTGGCATGGACTTCATGGGTCCATTTCCAAAGTCCTGTGGGTGTGAGTACATCTTGGTGGCTGTGGACTATGTGTCCAAATGGGTTGAAGCGATGCCCTGTCAAACAGCAAACTCTTCAAGTGCCAAAAAGATGTTCCATGAGATCATTTTTCCACGCTTTGGCATACCGAGGATGGTAATAAGTGATGGAGGGTCTCATTTCATTGAGAAGACCTTTCGCCTCTTATTGGCCCAGCAAGGGATACGCCGCAATGTTGCAACCCCTTATCATCCCCAAACAAGTGGTCAAGTGGAAACATCAAATAAGCAAATCCAGAACCTTCTGCAAAAGACAGTGAATGAGATAGGAACAGGATGGAAGGACAAGCTTCCTGATGCTCTCTGGGCATATAGGACAGCATACAAAAAACCCATAGGCATGTCACTATACCAGCTTGTCTATGGAAAAACATGTCACCTGCCAGTTGAGTTAGAGTTCAAAGCACATTGGGCTATCAAACGGTGGAATATGGATCTTGAAGGTGCAGGAAGAAATCAGAAAATGCAAATCTCTGAACTAGAGGAATGGAGGGAGAAAGCTTATCACAATGCCAAAATGTACAAGGAAAGAACAAAAAGATTGCATGACAAGCGGATCAAAAAGAGGGAATTCAAGCCAAGAGATAAGGTATTAATGTTTAATTCTAGGTTAAAATTGTTCGGGCATGGAAAACTTAGAAGCAAATAGGAAGGGCCATTCGAGGTTCTTGAAGCCTCATCACATGGTGCTGTCACACTCCAAGATGATGAAGGTAATATTTTCAAGGTAAATGGTCATCGTTTAAAAGTTTTTCTTGAACCTGACAACATAGAAGAAGTTGATATTATTGAATTCTGGCACTTTATTGATCCAACATAAAAGTTTGAACCCCTTACTCTTGTCTTATTAGTTTTAAGCAATTTCTTTATATGAATAATTTGACTCTCTGGTGTTTACCACCTGTGGAGTCCCCTTTGTTTTCACCATTTTTGTCTATGAATAAAAGCCAGGTACCGTCTCATTGAAGTGTGGGGGTCTTGCGACCCCATTTTGCACAAATTCATCACAGCTCATCATCAACATGTCATACATGGCGCCTACTACCATGGTTTCCACCTCACCACAGCTCCAATACCACGGTTTGATCTCTTTACACCTTTTCATGCATTCTTCTCATGCTCTAAATATACATGTTTAATCTTGCAAATTAAATAAACCAAAACCACACTTTGATTAAAATTTTGAAAAGTGACATGTTTATGGCATTGTTAAGATAGAAGCTTGCATAAAGATTGTTCCATTTACATATACTTATGCTTGTGGGAAAATACTTATAGGACAATCATATTGACTAAGTTGTTGTGGAGTGTGATTTAGTTCTACCTCAGAAATCCTACCTTTTAGACTCTAAGTACTTGGAGAACTTTCTTTTGATAAAATGTTAAAACCATAGTATCACATACTTCTCAATGGTGATAAATTCCTACCATAGCCATATATGCTTTTCATGATTAAATTTTCTACATAAGCTGCTTGCTTTGTGTTGAGTCTTGTCAAGTCTTGTTGACCCTTGTTGAGAGATTTATCATGCTCCCAAGATCAAGATCACATTCACCCACCTAAATATGCACTACTCTACACTGGAGTAGGCGCAAAAACATGCCTTCCATGTAGATCCACCCAAAAATGCTCTACTCCTACACAGGGAGTAGACGAAAAAAGGAAGCCGATTAGGATTCCATCAAGTAAATACTCCATGTTTAAAAGGTGTGATCTCTCTCTAATATGAGTTTATAGTAGGAGAGGCATGGGCTATGCAAAAATGGGTACAAAGATGCCCGCCTGAGAAACAAATAGAGAGGAGAAAAAGCTCATGAAAAAAAGAAAAAAATGATGATGATAGCCATGTCTCTAAAGAAATAAAGTTAGAGAGCGATCATATCAAATAAAGGAGTATAGTAGAATTAGGTTTAGCCACCAAATATCCATACACATGCACATCTTGATCTAAGAGCATGGTACTTCTCTCCTTGGATCCAAGCATTGACTCGCCAACACATGCAAGGTAAGTATGTTATATCCTTTCCATACCTAGAACTCCACATAAGCTTTTTAGAAGTAGGAAAGGATAAGAAAGCAACTCATTACTATTCTTTGGTAAGGAATCATATACCATTGAGTGACTTGAGAGTACCATTTGAGGAGTATAAGTGAACTATGCTTTTTTGTGAAAATTTAAAAACTCCAACTCACTAAGATGAGAATTTGGGAAGATAACTTTGTTTCGAGAACTCTTCCACTTTTCAACCACTGAAGGATATATGTTAGCCAATGCCACATATCCCACTAGTATAAGATTTGTCTTGGAAGAACTTTTGTGTTAGCTGTATGTCTTAACATGCTATGATCATGCTTACTTTTATCCTTAACTTTTACTCGAGGACGAGTAAAGAGCAAGTGTGGGGGAGCTTGTTGATAGTCCTTAACACCCCATTTTATACCGTCAACATTGCTTAATTTGGTCATAAAAATGATACAAACCATAGTCTTAGGTTTTTATTTGTAACTATTTCCACAAGTTGTGATGGCTATGTGAGTGTAGGTGCAAGGTAAGTACAAAACGGCGATATATAAGGAGAAAAGGCTTCATTCATGCTTCTTGTGACTACACCAATTCAAGGAGTTTAAAATAAGGTTTTGGTTCATCCAAATCGGAGGACGGTCGATAAGGTTACGATTTCCGGAGAGTGGACAACGGGATGCAGGAGCAGTCCCGGTTAAAATGAGCATCCAGGATGCATCCGGACTCGGAGTCACGCAAACGACCAGGCGTTGGAAAGCTAACTGAGAGGCCTACATGCTCAAGAAATATAAGCACATTTGGCCCATGCTGGAGGGCACCTGCCCTATGCACAGGGCGCCCGCCCTATCCACCTCGGCAAATCGGCACGGCCAAAGTCCAGTTGCTCTCCAACCGTCAACCAGAGCCCATCCAAGCTGGTCCATGTCATTTGGGCCATAGTGGATCACTTTTTGGTCCGGTAGCCCTGACAAGTGGGGCTACTGACTCTCCACGGTGGAGTCGGTGTCCAAACCGACCGGGACCAAGTCGGTTCAACCTTCTACCGACCTCCAGGAATGCATCTGAGGCGCTAACTCAAATCAAGGGGGCGGCCGCCCTACATCTACGGCGCCTGCCGCCCTACTCAAGCCGGTTCACTTCCCCATGTGACACAATTACCCCCGCCATTGATCCCATGGCGGTTGGAGCTCGGTTTGATCCAACAAAGGCCGATGGACATCACGCGGATCGATGACGTGGCGATGGAGTAGCCCTTACTCCACCTCTCCACTATAAATAGGACCCTCTACCTCACTTGTAAAAAAACCACTAGATACACACCCTTCACATGAGAGTCATAGCCTTGGAGCTCTCTTAGTGAGGAGTAGAAGATAGGGAGAGAGTGAGGGAGGGAGCTGGAGGAGTGCCGGTCTTGTCGGCAACATCTCCGGTGTGTACCACTGTAGATGCAGGCCTTCTACGGGTGAGCTGCTCCAGCTTCTTCTTGGTATAAGGTACTCGGCTCTGTAAGTGTTCTACTTTGCTTGTTCATTGGTACATCGTTCAATTATTTAATTGAGTGCTCTAGTCTATCTTTGGCATGCTTAGATTAGAGTAGTAATCTGTAGCATAGGCGTGGTGCTTAGGCTATCATTTACCGTTGTGTGTGGCTTGCTCCTCGAATGTGTGGTAGCTAGTGGGTGGTGACAGCCCTATCTAGTCTCTGTAATCCACCACGTGTTTGTGCAAGTTCTTAAAGCATAGGGCCCGAAGCTGTAACAACACAAGTTATCTTTTGCGGTGCTTGACCGAAACAGAGCTCCGAAGTGAACAACCATTGTAGATCATTCCTTGATCTAGTTCCTTTGCCATTAAGACCCTCTCTACGCTATTTATCCCAAACATCTAGTTATCTTAGGAGTATTCCGGGTTGTCATTTATATTTTACCACTAGGAAGGGTTGGCAATAAATGGGATGCAGGTAGATAGATGTCATATGCATATGCAAATATAGAGATAACCATGCATGACCTATTTACTCATAACAGGGGTTAAGTCACAATAATAATGATATATATGATAAGCATAATGTTGACGGTCATTAAGTACCAAAAATAACCATCAACTGTAGCATGATTTGACACAAAATGAATCACAAAGCATAGTTATAGGTTTTGATTCTAACGAGTTCCACGAGTTTTGGTGTTCTCACTTGTATTATAGGAATACGCAATTTTCCATCAATAAAGTATCTCAAATAAGCAATTGGATAGCACCATTGTGCCAGGGTGGGGCTGGCCGGCCCCACCATTAGGGTTTTGGTCCTCGGCTTATGGAATCTTCCTCCCACGCTTTCTTGGCACCCAAGTAAAGTATCCCTACGTCGATCTAATGTCGGTTTGATCCGACGGTGCACATAACATGAGGCGTGGATCGATGATGTGGCAGTTCCTTGCCCCCTACTCCACCTCGGCCTATATAAGGACGCCCTAGGCCCCCTCCAGAAGGCATTCTACACCCCGGTGCTTCATATTCTCTACATAAATTAGGGTTAGGGTCTCTCTAGTTGATCTAGTTCTCGTTCATCTAGTTTTAGTTCATCTAGTTGTAGCAGTTAGGAGAGACTAGTTCATCTAGATCTAGTCTTGTTTAGAGATTAGAGAGATAGAGTAGGAGAGTAGAGATTCTGGAGGAATTCCAGCCTGTCGGTGCTTCTTCGTGGCTGTATTCTTCTGGATTCAGCTTCCTCGCCCGGAGCTGCGTTCTGAGGTACTTTTGTATTCGACTTCTAATTCAAGTAAGCATTTGTTCTTATTCGTTCTTAAGTTTGCAACTCATATTGAGTGCTTTGATCTTGGTCATTATTTGATTGAAGTAGTATTTCGTAGTGTAGGCGTGGTGCCCAGGCTAGGTTTACTTGTGAATGTCCCCTGATTGGCCGGATAGTGGTAGATCGCGTAGATGACAGCTGCGTTGAGTCCTCTGTAGTCCACTTCCTGTTGATCAATAGGTGTATAAGTGTCTGGTAGAGGGAACTCTAATTTCGCCTCTTATTCATGTCACTTCCCAGTTAGAACGATATTATTCAAAGTTTACCGGTTGTTGGAACTAGATAGTCAATAGCTATTCCTCTTTCTTGATACTATCTAGCCTAATTCTAGGGTTAAGTTCATCGGCTTGGTCATTATCACCTACTGTTCCTTGTGGATTCGATATTTAAAACCTCCGGGTGAAATGTGACAGCGGTATATTATCTGTCCGCTTGTGGATAATCTGAATACAATCTTATTTATTAGAGTGTAGTTAATTTATACCAACACATAATGATCAATCTACCAATCAATATATATTGATCACTTAGAGCACTTCCTACCTATGCACTAGCATGGATTAGGTTGAAGCATAAGGATATCCTAAGTCATTCTAACTATACTATCAAAGACATATTAGATTGGTGAAATTATACTAGCAATCATGGCAAAGACACTTCATATTCATACTTAAGGGAATATTACTAAGGCATATCAAGATCATAGCCAGCCTTCTAAAGTAATAATAACATTCTACTCTCCCTACATTCGGAGTGTGGACTACAAAGGACTCAACGGGAATGTCACATCTGCGATCTACCACAGAATCCAGAATATAAGGTGCATTTGCAGACAAACCACATCTAAGCACCAATCTTACATGCTGTTCATCACCCACCCATGATATCAATGAATGAGCGCTATACAAACCTATGTATGAATATGAATGCATCCTAACTATGCAAAGTATACAATCTAGATAAGCAATGAATAGCATAATTGAGAACATAATCAATAGTTGAACTATGTCAATCAACTTTATCTCAAGCACTCAAAAGAGGTTTAAGATACAAGAGAGAGCTTACAATAGCTCCGGGAAGCCTTCTAGCTCCAGACAGATCCGAAACTCGAGTAGAACTCACCTCCTTCTACTTCTAACCTATGTAGCTATGCTCTAGATGGTGATGCTCTAATGATTCTAGGATTTTTGGCTGATGACTAAATTGATTGATCTGTGATATGAAACCTTGGGGGGTCTGGGGGTCCTTATATAGGCCTGTGGAATGAACCGTAGCCCTTGGATCAAACCGACTTCGACGGGCGGTGGAGATTGCGTGAAATTTCGAGATGTGGGTCCACGTCGAAGCGGAGGCAAATTGGAGCCTCTGATAGGTCAGCCAATCCTGACAGTGGATCGGCCGATCCCCCCTCACTGCCATCTGGGCCCCGCTTCGTCAGCCGTGTCTTTGGTGTTCTCTGGAATATTCTTGATCTCCTTTCGTGGCGGAATTTGTTATTTTAATCTGACATGTGAGCCTCCCTTGGTTCTTTTCTAGATAACCCCCTACAAAACATTGATTCACCAAAACTGTGGAATTCTGTTAGTTAAAGCCCTATTCTATGGTGGTGTTTGGTTTTATACCCTTATTTCATATTTAGTTGACGGGTAAAATCATACAATAATTACCGTCAACAAGCTCCCCCAAGCTTAACCTTTGCTAGCCCGCAAAGCCAAACTTTAGCAGATATTAAGAGTTATAGCTACCCCTCACAAGTATTTATTTTTAAACCAAGAAGTACTCAAGGATTAGAGTGGACCAAGCTAACCTTTAGACTTACCTTTATTACCTTTAACCATAGAGCTTGTAGCTTTCTCTTGAGTCTTGGGTAATTGAAGAACAGAATGCCTAAGTTAAGCACTATGTCTCAAGCTCTGTCGTTCAACTCTTATCCTGGAGCTTTTGCAAGTTTTCAAAATAAACTCAGAGGTTCTTGTGTATGACTCCCTCAAGTCTCTCAATATGTGGTATTTGTGGATCCTTACCAAGGCAATAGTGATGTACGCTTTCTCTATCTCTCTTACCCTATAACTAATGGCTTATGTGGAGCTCATGGGTAAGGAGATAGCTCATACATACTTGCAATGAATATGTTGTAAAGTCAAACAATGGATCCAAAGGAAATAAGTCATACAGTTGAATCAAGATGTGCATGTGTGTGGATGTGAGGTGGTAGGTGGATATGTATATGGTGGCTAATCCTAATTCTACTCTTTTGCTCCTTGAAAACATCTCTCTCTCTCTTTTCAGCAATGGGAAATTGTGTTGCAGGACAACATGGGCTATCTCTCTTTTTTTTAGGTGGGCTTCAGAGTACCCAATGTTTTGATAAATTCGGACACTTGTCCATTTTTACCTCTCAGGTGGGCATCTTTGTACCCAGTGTTTTCTCTCATCTCACTCTTTTGCATAGCTACATGCCTCTTCTCTGCAACAGTACTTCCCTTTTTCTTTTGAGAGATAGCAACAAGAACTTTGGAGCATTAATCTGGGGTTACCAATAGGGTATATTTTTGGATGTTTTCTCCTAGTGAAGGAGTAAACTTTTTGGGTGGACTAGATGGAATGTATGGAATGTGGATGCGCCTACTCAGGAATTGAGTAGTGCATTATGGGTGGAGTGCACATCATCTTGATTGTAAAAGCATGACAAGTTCCTAAGGTATCAACAAAGCTTGACAAAACTCAAAATAGAGCAAATATGATGTGTGTTTTCCTATTCTAGCATGTATGGCTGTGGTAGGAATGTATAGCTCTTGTCATACAGGAACTCATCATGTGGTTTTAAGGATTTTTAAAATAAATCTCTAGAATTCAAGTATCACTAGGAACAAGATAAATAGCAGCTCATACTTTGCATATCATATCCCTCAATTGCTTAGATTTAGATTAAGCATTTGCTACCCACAAGTTTCAGGTTCAAAGTAAATCTTCAAGTTAAAATGGTTGTGTCTAAAACTTGGGATGATTCAAGGTTGAAAACTAAGTGTTATGAGAAATCATGGTGGGGTGCTACTTATCAAATTTCTGAGCATGGTTTCCATCTAGTCTGAGCAAAATTATTGTAAGCACTCTCTTTTTATTTTATTCAAGCACACTAACTAACCTAAACACTATTTATTTGGTTTTCAAAATTTTATCTCACTAGCTAACTCACGCGAAAAGCAATATGCTACAATAATAATAAGGTGAAAAACTTATACTTAGCTAGATTTAAATGGAGGGTGCCCTCCTCTAAGCTGGATGTTTGACAGGGTCTTTGATGTTGCAAGTTGAGCAATCCTTTTGAGAGCAGTTGTACCGGTAGTGTAAGGGTATCGGGTTGAGTAGCTCTTTGATCTTGTATTGTCCTGTAGAACTCAATTGCCAATAAGAATATCAAATCTCATGGAGAGGGGTTAGGTTAATATCACTCCATGGTAAGTAATTGATTTTATTATATCAGCAGGAAGTTCCTTAATCGGGTGGACCTTCACGTGCCCACATATTTTTTGGGTTTTTCTAAAAAGTGTGGACCTTCATGTGCCCACATATTTTTGGTGTTTTTAATTTTATAATTGCAGAAATTAAATATGATGCAGAAATCTATTCTAGATGCAAAATTATTTTTCTGTGCCACCACAGTGAATAGTCTTTATGAGCGATGCCACAAGATTAGTCACATGGGGCTTTTAGATTTTATTATGTAAAGAAATAAATATTTTTATTTTCTTTTTAATGCAGGAAAGTAAATATGCAACTACTAAGATATTAATGCAATGCTGGAAGTAAATATGGATAAATACCAGTTTTACCTTTCGGCGAAGGCTCGGTTGTTTATAGTCCTCCGACAGGACTCCTTGTCTGTTCATTCCTTGTTAGGTGCATCGTCAGGTTGAGATGACCCTGGTTGCACTTCAGATGATGAGCTAGAAGGTGACTCCTTCTTCCTCCATTCCTTCCTAGTTGGTGAAGCTGATGTCGTTGGTGAGGTTGAAGCTGGGGGCTCATCCTTCACAGTTTCTTCTTCCTTCTCTTCTTGGGACTTATTCCTTTCGAGTTCTTCCTTATAATCTTCCCAACTATCCTTGAGTGGGTAGGTCTTTAGGTGTTGAGAGGAATGACGTCTCCTCCTTGACCTGTTCTTCTTCGACTGCTCATAAGTTGTGTAACTGTTGAAATAACAGCAGACCTGCTCCTTGTGGAACTAGAAGTGGACCTCCCCTGATCTCATATAGATAATTGCTCTTGTAGTGTTGAGGAACGGTCTTCCAAGTACGAGCAGTGGATCGTACTCTTCTTCTCCCATGTCCAGGATCAAGAAGTTAGTTGGGACATAGTGATCTCGAATCTGTACCATAACATCTTTAGCAATCCCCTCTGGAAATCTGAACGACTGGTCCGCCATCTGCAGATGTGTGTAGGTAGTGTACAAGGGTGCCTTGCCAAATAGAAAGTCATAAGTTACCTTGGCCATTATATTGACACTTGAGCCCGTGTCGCAGAGGTCTTGTAGAAGATCTTCTGATTGATTGTGCAATCAATCGTTGGTACTCCTGGATTGTCTAGCTTGGGCATGTGTGGTGAAACCAGAAGGTGATCATACTCAGCTCAGACTGAGTTGATCATCCTCACAGCTTCAATGTGAGTCTACCTAGCCTTGTTCTTCCTTCTGCTTGTCTTCTTCTGCGCAGGCTTGTGTTCATAAATGTACGACTTCTGTGGATGGGCTGGACTTTCTAGCATCTTGTTCTTGAAGCTGAATCTTTCTTTGCTTCCCCTGATAGTGAAACAGATCTTGGCGCTTTCGGCATAGATGATAGCCTTGGCGGTGCTAAGAAATGGTCATCCCAAAATGATTGGGGACTTCTCATCTCCTCCTGTCTCAACTACCACAAAGTCAGCAAGTACGTACGAGTGTCCAAATCATACACATACATCTTTCAGGATCCCCTTCGAATAGCAGAGTGACTGGTCTGCTAGCTGCAAGCACATGTTGGTGTATAGGAGTGCATCTCCATGGATCTTCTCGTAGATCACCTTGGGCATAATGTTGACGCTTGCGCCAAAGTCACAGATTGCTTCCTCAAAGGCATGTTGACCAATGGCTATTGGTATGATGGGTCTTCCTGGGTCTCCTTTCTTCTCTAGCAGAGAGTCATCGTTCTATCCTTTGGACCGATGCTCTGCATGGTACCATCTTGCATTGAAGATATCCACCACATTTAAAGTTTCTAGTTCTTCTGGTTAGCCTAGGATCTTTTCTTCATTGGCTGGATGGATAGAGGATGCCATCTGAGCTATTTGTGAGTCTAGCATTTTATTGAAGCGGAGCTGGTTCTTCATAGCAGAGGCAAAACCATCCATCCTGTTGATAGTCATTGGAGACTAGCTTCTTCGAAATCTGATCTAGTAGTTTGGTCTGGCCAGAGACTATATCTCTCACAATAACTAGGTTGTCATCCTCAGTATGATTCTAAAAGATCTCTCCTTCTTGTAAGTGACTGGAAAATATATTATACTGTATCCGCAAGCGCACAGATAAAATATACACCATTGTAGTATTTTACCCAGGAGTATTTCGGGTTGTCATTTATATTTTACCACTGGGAAGGGTTGGCAATAAATGGATGCACGTAGATAGATGTCATATGCATATGCAAATATGGAGATAACCATGCATGACCTATTCACTCATAACAGGGGTTAAGTCACAATAATAATGATATATATGATAAGCATAATGATCAATCTACCAATCAATATATAATGATCACTTAGAGCACTTCCTACCTAGGCACTAGCATGGATTAGGTTGAAGCATAAGGATATCCTAAGTCAAAGATATATTAGATTGGTGCAATTATACTAGCAATCATGGCGAAGACACTTCATATTCATACTTAAGGGAATATTACTAAGGAAGATCAAGATCATAGCCAGCCTTCTAAAGTAATAATAACTTCCTACTCTCCTTACATTCGGAGTGTGGACTACAAAGGACTCAACGGGAGTGTCACATCCGCGATCTACCACAGAACCTAGAATATAAGGTGCATTTGCAAAAAAACCACATCTAAGCACCATGCTTACATGCTATTCATCACCCACCCATGATATCAATGAATGAGCGCTATACAAACCTATGTATGAATATGAATGCATCCTAACTATGCAAAGTATACAATCTAGATAAGTAATGAATAGCATAATTGAGAACATAGTCAATAGTAGAACTATGTCAATCAACTTTATCTCAAGCACTCAAAAGAGGTTTAAGATACAAGAGAAAGCTTACAATGGCTCCGGGAAGCCTTCTAGCTCTAGACAGATCCGGAACTATGTAGCTATGCTCTAGATGGTGAAGCTCTAATGATTCTAGGGTTTCTGGCTGATGACTGAATTTATTGATCTGTGATATGAAACCCTCAGGGGTCTGGGGATCCTTATATAGGCCGGTGGGATGAACCGTAGCCCTTGGATCAAACCGACTTCGACGGGCGGTTGAGATTGTGTGAAATTTTGGGATGTGGGTCCACGTCAAAGCGGAGACGAATTGGAGCCTCTGACAAGTCGGCCGATCCTGGTAGTGGATCGATCGATCCTCCCTCACTGCCATATGGGCCCCGCTTCGTCAAGCGTGTCTCTGGTGTTCTTTGGAATATTCTTGATCTCTTTTCACGTCGGAATTCGTTATTTTAATCCAACATGTGGGCCTCCCTTGGTTCTTTTCTGGATAACCCCCTGCAAAACACTAATTCACCAAAACTGTGGAATTCTGTTAGTTAAAGCCCTATTCTATGGTGATGTTTGCATTTATACCCTTATTTCATATTTAGTTGACGAGTAAAATCATACAATAATTACCGTCAACAAACACTGGAACAGTCCTTTCTTCGGGCATTGCTGGAACGAAGGTCTGAAATTGCCAACCATTAACAACTGTCCCGAATGCAGTGATCAGTACCGGGACTACAGGCGACATCAGACCAACCGCCAATCCGTATACGATCGCATAAGGTACCCACATTAGAGTACCAATCGGCGCGAAAAAAGGGATGATATGAGGAACGAGAACACGGGGATTACCATCGCGATGAGCCGACATGGCGTGATGGACAATGGTGCCCCAGCAGTCTGACACGGAGCCAGAAGAGGCGTGTTCAGCGTATGAGGAATAGGGAGCTGGAAAAGGAATCCCGCACGAGGCGAGTCTGGCACAGGAAAGAGACCGATGATAAAGACAAGAGACCAGTTGACGTCTAGATGGTCGTCATATTGCCTGCAGAGTTCAAGGCACGAGCAGTGCACAGGATGGAGATTCCGTCGGAGTCTGACGAAGACGAACTCGAAGAACTGGCAGTTAGGTTGGTGATTGCACAGCAGGCTACCTTTGACAGATCCTCCAAGCATAGGCACCTGAAGGCACTATAATTAAAAGTCGACGGAGTGCCAATGACCAAGATGGAGGCGCATCCGTTAACTTGATGCCCTATACCATGTTCCGAAAGCTCAGAAAGGGGCCTGATGATTTAATTGAAACTAATCTGATGCTGAGTGACTTTGGTGGCAACTCATCTCTCACTCGGGGGGCAATCAACGTAGAGCTGAAGATTTGGACGAAGACTCTGCTCGCTACCTTCTTCGTCATAGATGGTAAAGGTTCATACAGTCTACTCCTCGGCCGTGACTGGATTCACGCCAACTGCAGCATTCCATCTACAATGCATCAGTGCATCATTCAATGGCACGGGGATAAAGTTGAGACTGTCCCTGCCGATGATTCTGTGAGCGTAGCTGCTGCAGATGCCGCTTACTGGGAGCTGGCAGACTTTGATTGTTTCTCAGGCAAGACACGGGAAGGAGGCGTCATCAAGGTCACTACTGACGACCAACAGCCAATCCAGTCAATCGGTTGTGAGACTTTATTCTGAGCTTTCGAAGACATAAGGCAGAACCAATCAAAGAGATCGGCTAGAACAGCCGATTCTGCAACAGGGATCGCCTTTAGCATAAAAAACACGACTCTGAGCACAACAGCCGATTCCCATGGAGGATCGCCTTTGGAACAAAAAAATGTAAACTACCCTGGATGGGGATTACAGCCGATGTAACGAACATCGCCTTCAGGGCAAAATAAGACCCACGAAGGGTGTAACAGCCGATGCGATAAGCATCGCCTTTAGAGTAAAAAACGAAATAAAAGAGTATTCACATTCAGAAGTTTATTCAAAATGTTCACATCTAATTACAAATCGCCGAGGAACACTGTGTTGATAATGTCCTCAGCGGAAGTGACCAGAGCAACGGCGTCGGCGTGCTCCTCGAAGGCTGCCACCAGGCCTTCCGGCTCCTCCACTTCATCCGGGAAGCCGGGCTCGACGGTCAAGATGTCTTGGCCGGAGCGGAGTTGGGCGGTGGCAAGCGCGACGGAGGCTCCATGGCGAACGCCATTCATCGCGATCTAGCGGACGCGGTGGCAGACGTCCTGGACACGGAACTCCTCCGCCTCACCGCGTGCATTGACCATGTCGGCGGTGGCGCTGGCGATCAGACGCAAGTTCTCCATTTGCGCCGTCAGCGCTGAATGGAGAAAGGCACATTAACAAGAGCCATGACGATAACTGCGAGGAAAAGGCAGAGATGCAGAGGTTACCCGCCACCATGGTGTCGACCTCCCTGAGACGAGCCCGCCTTACCGCAAGTTCTACGTCGGCCGCAGCGAGGGCAACCGTCTGAGCCTCCACAAAGAGCTCAAGGCGGCTGTTCTCCCTCGTCGCCTCTGAGTACAAGTTGCGGTACTCCCATATCTGTGTATGGAAGTGCCGGCCGTCCTCCGCTGTGTACGAATCGGCGGAGTCCGATGACGACTCGACGGCCACCGGGTTGGCGCTAGAAGATCCGGCGACGGCAGAAGCAGAGGAATCAGAATATAAAGCGAAACCTTGAAGGGAGGTTTCTTGAACATACCCGGCGAGCCTGTCTAACCAATGGCGGTGTGGCAACAGGCGTCTAAGGGCTCGGCCCAGAGATTCATCGCTGTCGGTGGGCCCGTCAGCAGGTCGTTTGCTACGGTTGTTGTCATCGTCGGCTATTGGGGTTTCTCAAGGAAGGAAGGAAAGAAGGAAACTGACAGGCCGGCGGAAGCAGAATGAAGAATCAGTCTTGATTTATAGTCAAGGTTGGTTTCTCGGGAGACGAGACGGCATTTCGGAATTATGTAGTATTTAATGAGAAGGAAACCTGATGGTTGGCACACGTGGAAAGTTAATCGAATCAGTTATGCTAAGAGACGTTCTAAATCAGCTAAATGAAGGTAGCAACAGGATCGAGAAAAAGCAGCCGATGCTGGCCGGATAAGATTACAGTTTTCATCACTAACTAGTTGTCAGTACCAACACTTCATGAGGCTACAAGTTCAACATAGTACGAAGGCCAGCCACAATTTTAGCATGGAGGGATTTAGCGGTCTGAATGGATTGGCAGTCGGCATCTTTGGTCCCAAGAAGACGGCTGAGGCGGTTGTGAATGATCTTGCCTTCATTGATCTTCGTACTCACGCTCTTCCTCAACCAGGCAATAGTGTCTGGGGAGTTGGCCAAGGTTTGCTCGTGCTGAGTGATAGCCGAGTTTACCGTTCGAAGTTCTTCTTCTAATTCTTGGTGTCGGGCTATCAACTTTTCAAGCTCAGCACGAGTAGTGGGAGAAGAAGAGATCATGATGTCAATTTGCTTTGCCAGGGCATGGGCATCTTGTTTTTTAAGTTCCTTCTGAGATTGTGCCGTGCTGAGTTCAGCCTGATTGATGTACGCTGACAAGATCCTAGGGGCACGGTCTCTGAAATCAGCTACCTTCAGAAGGACGTTCAGAGTGTCAGGCTTCACCCAGTCTTGAAGGAGTGATAGAATCTTTTGAATTGGGGCCGCATTCTGGACCAAATCGGCTGTGCCTTTTTCAAAAAGGGCTAACAATTCTGATAGCCGATTCTGAACGATGTCCTCCGGGAGCATATGCTGGCAAGAGCTGACATCTTCCTCATCCAGAAATTGGTTAATGTCAAAAGAATAGCTCAGGGACGGAGAGTGTTGTGCCTGAAATTAGGAGATGAGGGGGTCATATCTAGTCGATGCTATGAGGAGTGAATGATTGTTTTACCATCTCAGAGTCGGTGACAGGTGCTGCTGATGATGAACCAATCTGAGGTTCCGGGTTTGGTCCTTGCATAGTTGACCGAGTGTCTGGAAACAGGGTGGTCAGAACAAGTGAGGGAAATGCATAACAGCATTAACAGCCAATGTAACTTACCAGGGATCGGAGGTGAGGCTGAGCCTTTATCGCCTTCAGGCACTGGGCTATTTGGCGGCATTTTTGAAAAAATTAAGCGTGGAACATCACAAATGAATATGATCAAGGTGAAGATGTTACGCATACCTGAGTACGGTCAGATGTTACCCATACCTGGTGTCCTGAATAAGTGTTTCAATCCGTGGTTTGGGACCTTTCTCTAAAGAAGAGCCTTGTATTGCTACATCAATTGAGGGTTGTCCTGTTTGTGCCTAGAGATAGCGAGAAGGCAATCATTCAGGATAACGGCACAGAAAGAACAAGGAATACATTGTGTTAAATATCATACCCGAGTATGAGGTCTTTTGTGATCTCGGCTTTTTGGTAACTGTTTTCATGGAGACAGTGGCTTTTCTTTTGGGAGCAGAAGTTAAAGGTCGGAACCGGGGTTTTCATCATTTGACTCAAAGAAGGTGCTTCAGAACCCATCCTTGTTGTCGGGCATGAAGGAAAGTACTCGACGACTGTTGGTGGGTGTGTTTCGGGATCCTACAAAGAGTGGTCTATTAAATGCTGATGACTAACAGGAATCAGTAAGTAACTGAGTGATTTACCTCGGCGTTCGAAGAAAAGTCTGCATCTAGGGCAAGGCACTTGTCATGAATTATTTAGCCGAATAAATGGAGATGCCATTGCTGCCACCAAGCGTTGAAGGATGCATGAGTGAAGCATATTGTTGACCAAACTGAGGGTGCATATGTTGGAAGATCCGATCCCAGTTGAAATATCCTGGTACGTCAACACATCCTTGATGCTCTCCCTAGGCTTTAGATTGTCAGCAAAGAATAGCCTGGGGCATGTTGACCCAATCCGAGCTGTCTGGCCACAAAGTTAGGGTTGTAAAATTTATACGTAGGCCAGACGGTGTTTGAAGTCAACAGGCAAAGCAACGGGTTTTATGATGCTATTGAAGATCTCAGTTGCCGGCTGATCTGTGCAACCTAATTCAAATCTGAAACTGTAGGGAAAGGTCTGTTCAGCATTCTCTTCATATGGTAACCATATAAGGACATCTGGATCGAGGCCTCTGTAGAGTCTTTTGAAAAGATGTCCTCGGCCAATGGGAATCATAATGACCGAGGCAGCCTTACCATATGATTGACATCCTCTGCTGACTTCATTCTCTCCTTCTGCAAAGTTTGATGATGGGAAGCTAAGATTGGTCAGATCAGGTTTCACTAATTTGTACAAATACAGATTCAACCAAAGCTGAATTAGCCACCAGGGGCCTGAGTAGCCGGGAATGGGTTCATTATTCAGCAAATAGGAAGCCACTTGATTCATCAAGTTATAAGCAGCCCCGAGAAGCAGTTCTTCCAGAGGCACTGACTTTCCAGCAGCCAATTGTTCTGCTAATGCCCTGTAAGGATATGCTAGCCTGAGGGAGGAGCCACAGAAGAGAAATTTATCCAGCCACATGATCAGGAAGGCTATGTATTCTTTGTTGCTGATATTGGAGCCAGAGCCTTGGTTAGTGATGATGTAATTGGTCCAGCCACTGTAATCTGAGACCTTTGGGAGTTTCTGCTCGCCTTTGGATCGAAGATCCCAAAGTTGGTCAGAGCCTGTAACTTTGAGGCCGGTAAGCATGTGGATGTCTCCTAAGGTGATTGACATTAGGTCGTCATCGAAAACGAAGGCATTGATGGAATTGGACCAGAAATAGCAAGCCGTACTGAGAAGGGGCTCATTCTTCTTTAATTGAGAAAGGGAGAGGTTGAGACATTGGTTCAGGCTATACATCTCCCAATCAATATTCTTCTTCTCTGACACCTTGCGAAACCAGTCCCTCTAGCCGGCTGGTATGTTGGGTCAGTTGCGGAAGTTCTGTTTAGTCCAAGATGATGCACTCACCAATGAAGATTTGAATGGGAGCTGGTTTCTTTGGAAACAAAATCGGCAGAATCTGGGTTTCCCATAGGCCCCAAATAATAAGCAAAAGGAATATTGGCCGATTGGATAAGGATTTCGCTCTTCATTTCCTGGGAGAATAATCCACATTAAATAGAGAACCAGGGGCAGGGAGAGATGAACATGGAATTGCATACCTCAGGAATCTCAGTTGGAGTAGACATGAAGTTCGAAGGAGCTGTTGAACTCGAAACAAGCGATTGTGGCTAGGGTATCGAATTTGGTGCGGTGGCTATGGAAGTAGTTCAAGAAGCAGAGAGGCCAAGACGCCGCAACAAAGGTTATGAGGGGATGCTACTCTGAGATCTGATCGGAGACATCAAGAAGACCATTTGAGATTTGAAGATAATTTTGGAATAAAATCAATTTTATCCCAAAATTAGGGAGCATGTGTTTACACCAGATTTTGGACGATCAGGAAGCGACTATTGCGAGAGGAAAAACAGCCGATTGGGAGTTCCGGATCGGATATCTGATGACGTCAAGAAGACTGGAAGAGCGGGTCGGACAAGGATGGACTCTGCAATGGCCGCGACGAGGCGATCATGGAAAGGGCCCACAAGAAAGGAAAGGGTGGGTTCCGATTTATCTTAGAATTAGGAAAGTTTATTGTTTCCTTATTTCTGGCTAGGGTTTTTATTCGGTTAAGATTTCTTTCTAGCTGCTGGGTATAAATATAAGCCCAAGCCCATTGTAACAAAACACATCAATCAATACAACAACAGTTCCTTTTTTCTGGCCCCTGGCCAAAAATCCTAGGAGTAGGAGTAACGTAGAACTGGTGAGTTCTTCGACAAGTTGGGTGTCATCCAGTGGACGCCAGGTGTAACACCCCTAGTGTTACGATAACAAAAACCGGCCATGTCATCATGATTGCATGTAAGTCATCCCGTATAAACTCATTGTTACTATGCATTACTAAGACAATTTTTATTTCCACATGTGATTGTGCTTAGTTATCTTTGAGTGACTTTATGATTTAAATATTTGTTTGTGTGTATGCCTTTAAATCAAGTAGAAAATAAAAAGGGAAAAATTAAAAACCCTAATCAGACCCGAAACCTTAAATCAAAAACTAAATAGAATCAAGGGTAGAGCCTTAAACAAAAGTTGTAAATCTTTAAAAAAGTTGAGCAACTTCTATTTTGGACAATTTTGAAGTTATTAAAAATAATTTCAAATAAAACCTTAATTTAGGTTTTAAAGTTTAAACATGAAATGCAAATTTAAAAACTAGCAAGGATCTGATGATGGTCCCTTAATAAAAGTTTTAGTCCTTTCAAAATTGAACAACTTTCATTTTTAGAGGTTTTGAGGTTTAGCAGTGGAAATTTAAAATTAAACCCCAATTAGTGTTTGTCTATTCAAATTTAAAATGCCCTTTCAAAAACTATTAATAATTTGGGCAAACTCCTTTAATAAAAGTTGTAAGGTTTTTCATGTTGAACAACTTTTATATTTGGGGATTTTGAAGTTATGCAGTGAGATTTTAAAATAAACCCTAACGAGTGTTTCAAAATTTAAATTTGAAATGCTATTTCAAAAATTATGAAGAATCTGATAAAACTCATTTAATGAAAGTTGTAGGACTTGACAAGTGGAACAACTTCTATTTTTGCATGTTTTCAAGTTATTGAGAAAAGTTTTGAGAATTTGATTGGATTAGCTTGAAATTCAAAATCCCTAATTATCTCCTTTTTGATTTATTCAAAATCCATTCAAATTTTGAATGTGGTTCAAAAACCAAAAATGTTCAGCACTAAATCTACTGCAACTTTTACATTGGCAATTTTTCAACTTGTTACGTAACATAAAAAGTAATTTGGCAAAAAAATCAGTGAAAGGTCATGCTCTGCTACAGTGTTGACGGGGGGTCCGGACTCTGCTCGTGCTCTGTTCGCGAGCAGAGACCGTGCGTGCGCGCGCCGGCCGCCGACGCTGCCCGGGGCCGGCCAGCCGCCTGTCGACGTCGCAGCCGGGTCCGTGGGGGACCCTCTCCACGCCGTGTATCTCTCCACTGTCTATTTAAGCCCAAGTCATCATCGTTTTCCCACTTCTCCCTCCATTGCCACCGCCGTCGAGGTTCGGTTGGGCTCCAAATTCGTCGTCTGTAAACCATCTCCACCGCCTCCCTCTTAGGGCTGGCTCTGTTTCTCCGTCGCGCTTTGATAGAGCCCGCCCTTACTGCTTCTCGTCGCCGGACATGGCTGGAGCGAGGTTTCCTTCCCCGTGGCCGGTAGGAGGGTCGCCGAGCTCCGTTCATCGGGGATACAGCTTCACGGTGGGTGTTTCTCCTTCCCGTCTTGGGTTCTATTTTCTTTCGAGTATGGTGAAGCTCATGGACGCGGCCTTGTCTTCTTTGGAGCCTTGTACTCACTGGAACGGAGTCTTGCCGCCGGATAGCGCCGCCGAACCCGCCATTAACGTCAACCGAGCCGCTCTACCCGCCTTCGTCTAAAACCAGCATGCGCACATGAACCTAGGTGAGCACTGGGAGCTTTTGGTACTGAGGGGTCGGCCTGGGAGGGCTCCGGCTGGCCGGAACGCCGGCACCGCCGCGGCCAAGCCGCCATGGCCCCCACGGTTGCGGTTATGCTCGCTTGAGCCTTTGATTCATCGCTAGGGGTGTACCAGCAGCTAGAACATGTCGTGGGGCGCCTTGTGGCCCGCTCTCGGCCGCTCGGCCGCCGCCGGCTGCTCCTGGCCTTGGCGGAGCTGGCTCGGCAGGCCGGCAGAGCTTCTGCCGTGGGCACGAGCTGGCCAAAGCTGGCCAGTACCAGGCCAAGTCGGCCTGAGCAGGTCTGGGCCAAATTGGGCCGAGTTGGGCCAACCCAGTCGAGCTGCAGTACAGTTCAAAATGACTTTTCCATTTTCCTATAAATGAATAGATGACAGATTTGTGAATTTTTTGAGAATTTTTGTATTACTCCAAAAATCATGAAATAAATGCTGTAGGCTCTTTGTGTTATGAAGTATCTATGAAAAATATGATATAAGCATTTTGAGTACTTTCTGTAGACTGTAAAAATGTGTATTTTAATTAACAAATGGTATTTCCATGATTTTTGTAGCCCAAAGTAATCATCTAAAAATTATGAAATTTTTGTAGTAGCTATTGTGAGCAGTGAGCTACCTCCACAAAAATCTATAGCTCATTTGGATAATGTTTTAATGTTTAGTAATTTGTCCTTAAATAAATAAACAATTAAAAATACTATAAAGTGTTAATGAATTTAGAATTTTGTGTGACTTTAGGAATTGTATGTTAACCATGGGTCTTTATCATGTGTTGACCTTTGGTACCTTGCTAATTTTTTTTAGTTCATGATAATCTTGTTGATTAAGATGCTTAAATGATACTTCAAGTAAAATAGATAAATTGTTAATTAGAAATATTATTAACTTATGTTATACACATATGATAATAGGATTTTTTATGAATCGTTTAAGTGAGTACTGACCATTATTATAGGAGAGCTATTTCAACTTTCAACAACTGTTAAAATGGTCAATAAACCAAAACAGTTAATATTCGATAGTAATTAGTTTAATTGGCTTACAATCTTATCGTGAAGGAAAGTTGTACTCAACTTTCAAATTGAGTTTATTTTCTATTGATCAGTGATTTTGTGCATCTCCTGCATCATGCCATACACATCATCATGTTAAGTGTTGCATTATTATTTCCTTTAGTGAACGCGTGGTGAGTATTATCTGAAGCGTGTCCCGAGTAAGGTCTTCACTCGGTGGACGTGGATCCTTCTCAGGGTTTGACTTCAGGGTTCTGTCTACTTCAAGCAATAGGCAAGCTCCGGTGCATTCAGCCCCTTCCTTGTGATTTATAAATTTTATAACTTCAGTTAATCTACTGCATTAAGTTGATAGGAGTTGATTGATAACCCAATTGATGCATTCCCAACCTTGACCACTGAAATACCTTAAAACCATTTTAAAATAAAATGTGTGAAAAATTCTTAGCCCTGCTAAATTAATTTAGTTTTGCACAAAATGCTATTTTTGAACGATGGTGTTATATTAATGATTAATTCAGGAAAAAAGGATATGGTTATGTTCTCGTTCGGTGGCTGTGCACCTGATCAGTACATTGTCATCGATGGGGAGGGATTTTCCGTTCGATGGGCCATATGATTGGGTTAGAGTCCCAACTTATCGTCGCTGATGGAAAAGGGATGTGAAAACCGGGTGGTCTCCAGTGTACTTGGGTTAGAGTCCTAATGCATGGTTTCCAACGGAAAAAGAATTTAGGCACCGTTCGTTGTCGGCCTGCTGTGATCGAGACTTTTTGCAACTAGCCACATACTTCAGGAAGCCCTATCTCCGGTGGCTCTATTGCTTGAACCGACAACCATGCACTGGGAGTGGAGGGATGACAAGAGTAGCATGTACCCTCGTGGCCGTCGTGCCTGGAGACGAGAGGAGTACTGTGCTCTCAGGTGGCGCAGGGCCGGTTTAGGGATAGAAAAGCCGTGGTAGACAGGGTTGGCATATGCAAGCTTACATGCTACATATGCAGTGTGGATAGGATCCCCAGCTGGGTATTAATCGATTCGAATCGTCATGCTCCTCGGTTATGGAGACTTGATCCTCACACCTACATCGAAAAGTGGTTTGGAACTATGATGTTTTTTAGAATGAATAAGTAATTGGAATTGAAGGAGATATGTGAAAGAATTGAAAACTATTGATCTTGATTATAATAATATTGACTAAAATACTGAAGATAGGGTTAGTATTGCTTTTCTGCAAAAATGTTTTGACTCTTGCTAGCCTTACCTTGACTCCCCTCGGCCTGCATTCCTGAGTCTCATTCCTTTTTTTTAGTCGGGTAAGTCTTGCGGAGTACCCCAGTACTCAGAGTTTGTTAACCCCCTGTTGCAGGTAAGTTAAGTGTACAGTCTACGTGGGACCGTGCCGGTTGACGGATCGTGCATGGAAGAAGATGTGTATAGGATTTAAACCTTGGGCAAGGTGTATAGTTGTACACTGCTACTCCACTACGAAACTCTGGTTCGGAATAATGTAATTTATATTTGTAGACTTATGGTTATGTAATACTTCCGCACTCTTTACTCTGATTCATTTTATTTGTGTAAACTGTTGTAATACTTGCAAGGTCTTTACAATGAGATCCTTGGGAAGTTAGGGTTTCCTAGGGAACCCGGCAGGCCACCTAGGTCAAGGGGAACTTGTGCAGACTGATCGTGAGTCCTTAGGGACGATGACGGTGCACGTGGGCCCTATGATTAAGGCGGTTCTGTCACACCAGGCTTGCTGTAAGTACCGTCATGCTCGTGTTTATCATGTATGGCTTGTACGATTCTGTCTCGTACCGCACTGCTAGATTGGTTCGAGTAGTTATCAATCCTTGCTTGACTTAGTTCATGCTTAAGTAGAATTAAGGGTTAGTTATCGGCTCTAACTAGATTTGGCATGTTTAGTTAGATTCATTAAGTTATCGATGTTGCTTATGATTATTTATTGTTTATTTATTTATTTTAAGCATCATCAATATGCCCAATCTTGATATGTTTCTTGTCGGCTTAAATCCTTTGTATCTATCTTGCTTAAATGAACAATTAATTGAATATCATGTTTAGGCGGGTAGATCTGTTTGTCATTAGCCAGTTAGTTCAGATCTTGATTGTGTATAGGTTGCACTCAAGTAATAAAGTAAGTTCTGTTGAGAGTCTTTAATTAATAGATCTAATCATTAGCTTACGTCATGGGCTGCAACGATCCGGTCGATCCCCTTGACGTAAGCGACGTGTTAGGTAGATTGGTTAAAGAGTCAAAGCATCGTTTACTTTATAGGCTTGTATGTTGCCTATACTCTAAATCGGTTGTTTAGCCGAATCTGCTTGTGCTTGCTTGCTGCACGTTGTATTTTCCCGATCTTTTTTTTATATGTTGTCTTGTGTTTCGATCATGTTAAGATTGATTCAAGTGCGTTGATTAGCTGTAGCGATTCGGTCGATCCTAATTAATGGATGTGATAGATTGAGACATGCGTTGGTGCATAAGGCAGTGTATAAATTAGATCTGTTTAATATAACTTGCTTTTATTCATGTTATCCTTAAATCGGTTAAATACGCATTGGATGTTTCTGTTGTACTCATGCTGTCGATTCATGCGATAGAATATCGGCTCTTTAGACGATAGCCTAATGAGAAGGCCCACTGGGCCTAATATCTAGAACCATTCGGGACATACCAGTGGTTCTGCATTGTGTTGCTGATCAACTCTTTTCTCCCATGTCAATTGCAGGTCAAATTGACCGCCACGCTTGGATATTCATCGGTGTTCATCCACGCCGACCATCGAAGCTAGCTGGGTCTGTTCGATCCATGCTCCACAAGACCGTTTCGGCTTCGCTGGTGTGCTGAGCGCGGACCAGATTTTGCGCCAACACCGTCCCGTGGGAAACAAACACCTACGAGTGCCCTTTGCTGGCAGAAAAATGGTGACTTGTGTTACTAATTTTAGTGAAACTGATTGATTTTTTTTCCTTTGAGCAGCGCCTATAAAATTTACATCGTTAAGGGTGGAGAGCATCCAACAGATCAGGATAAGCTGACTATTTGTCTTCATAATTCGGTACGACCATTTTGTACCCTAAACACTGAGAATATTTGAATAAATAGAGCAATCCGATTCATTTGGCTTGTTTTTAATTTATGTTACTCCCCTGCAGTGCGCGAAGCAGCCTGCTGGGTCAGCGCTTTGTGGATACTATGGATGTCATTGGATGCGAACCAATGGCTGTTACTACAATGAATCTGAAGCCAATGTAAGTCGATCTTTCGAACCATAAGCAATTGGTAATTAACATCCGTACCTAATTTTGCCCCTGTTGTTTTGTGCAGCAACGCAGGTCTTATTCGAGTGTCAACCACCAGGAACAAAAGGATATTCAAGAATTTCAATATGAATTTTGCAAGTTCTTGCTGACGGACCTGAAAATTCATTTGTAGGAGCGGTCCTCTTATGTCAACCGCCCCTGAAAATGAATTTGTGGAGGCGGGTTTTGTAACAGAACCGCCCCTAAAAATTATCTTCAGGGGCGGTTAAAAGACCGTCGCTAGAAATGCAATATTTTTAGTGTCGCTGGAGCAGGGGCGGTTGGGCGATCCGCCCCTGAAAACCCATTTTAACCGCCCCTAAAGGACATTTCTGTACTAGTGTATACATGTATACACATATATATTTCATTTATTTAGACCTTGCCGACAACCTCTTACTCATCGTGAAGGTTTAAGTATTGTGACCCATCATCTACCGTCTGCTGGTTATCATCTTCGTCGTATTGACCTCCGGCGATCATATCTATCATGACATCCTCCATGTTTTGATTAAGATCGGCCATCGGGACTATATATGAAATTGAGATATATATGAAATTGATATACATATAAAGCCTATACAAAACAAACCCTAACCCTATATATAAATGAAATTACACTAAATTGATACATATATATATATAATTACAATAAAACCCTAAAACGCTAACCCTAAACTTATACATATGAAATTGACATATATATATATAATATATAATATATATATATTGTGTGTGTATTATGTGTGTGTGTGTTTTTTATTTTTGTGTGTGCAGTGTGTGTCTGTGTGCGTGTGTGTACGTGTGTGTGTGTGTGGCTGGCCCAGCCAGGGCTGACCCGCGCGCGCGCCCTCGGTGTGCAGCGGCGGCGGAGGAGGGCTACCTCGGTGGCACGGCACGCGGAGGTGAGGGGCATCGGAGCAGAGGTCAAGGGTCGGCGGGGAGACGCGCGTGCGCGGGCGGCCGCGGGGAGTCAGCGGCTGGCCGGGGCGCGGAGACGCGGACAGGCGGCGGCGGGTCGTCGGAGCGCGCGCAGGTGTGGAGGCGCACGGAGGTGAGCGGCAGCGGTGGCGGCGATCTCGATCGATTGTGCTAAGTGTGGAAACTTACGAAGGTAGAAGAAGGGCTAGCTATTTATAGGCGGGATACCTTTACTCCCGGTTGGTGTTACCAACCGAGAGTAAAAAGGTGAATTTTTTCCCGGTTCCCGCCAGTTGCCATAGTTTAGCCTTCTCCATTTGTTTTAATTTGTTATAAATGTGGTTTAATGTTGTAATTGCATAATAAATTAATTACTTAGAATATTTTTTTCACAAAAATGATCTTTATTTTCTTTTCCTTTACTATACCTATGATAAATCTGAAATGTAAAAGTATTTTATTTTTCTTATAGATGCCCATTTCTATTAGAAAATAAACACTATTTCATTAATGCAAAAATGTATTGTTCGTTTAAATATTTTGAAACTATTGGATTTCGAAAGGATATTTGTTTTCGCATCGTTTCAACGTTCTTTATTTGTTCTTTGAGTGCTTATTGTCCAAATTAGCCACACATCAAATATATAAAATTAAATTTTAACATATATAGAAAATCTTGCATTCATAGTTTTTACATAGTATATATTACACATTATTACAATCACTACATCAAGACGCAACAGCAGTGAAGACCTTCTTGAGGTATGTTCCTTGATTATGATCGCACCGTAACCATGGATTGTCTTCATTATTTAGCACGATGCTTGGGTCCTTATTCACTGTGAACGGTGGAATTCCGTCATCCTTTTTCATAATCCTCTGATAGGTCTGACTGATCTTCGATTCCCACAATGTTTCTTTTTCCTGAAAGAACAATGTGGCGCTTTGGCTCGTTTATTGAGTTGTCATTTCTTCCTCTCTTTGGTTTTGTAGACATATTCCTGACATAGAACACCTGATTGACATCCTTGGCAAGGACAAACGGTTCATCTTTGTACCCAATATTGTTGAGATCCACAGACGTCATTCCATACTCATTGTCAACTGTTACCCTGCCGCTGGTCCCTTTCACCCATTGACACCGAAACAAAGGTACCTTAAAATTAGGTCCATAGTCCAGTTCCCATATATCCTCTATGCGGCCATAATATGTTTGCTTATTCCCGTTTGGATCTGTGGCATCTACGCAGACACCACTGTTTTGGTTGGTGCTCCTTTTATCTTGGGCCAATGTGTAAAATGTATTTCCATTTATCTCATGCCCTTTGTAAGTGAGAATATGCCACGATGGTTCCCTAGCCAACAAATACAGTTGCTCATCAAGACTCTCATCGCCTTGACATTTTTTTCGCAGCCAACCGCTGAAAGTTTTCATGTGGTGACGTGTAATCCAAGCTTCAATTTTCCCTGCAAACTCATTTTTGAGGATTTCCATATGTGTCTCGGTATACGGAGCCACCAAGGAAGACTTTTGCAGAACCATGTAGTGTGCTTTATTGAAACAATCATCCTCCTTACCGATATATGTTTTCTTCCCTAGTGTTCCCTTACCACTTAGTCTACCCTCGTATCGCGATTCAGGCACGCCAATAGGGTCAAGGTCATGAATGAAGTCAACACAGAACTCAGTGACCTCCTCTGTTACGTATTCCTTTGCTATGCTTCCTTCTGGTCGAGCACGATTGTGTACATATTTCTTCAGGACTCTCATGAACCTTTCAAAGGGGAACATGTTGTGTAGGAACACAGGACCGAGAATACTAATCTCCTTGACCAGGTGAACTAAAAGGTGAGTCATGATATTAAAGAAGGATGGGGAGAACACCAACTCAAAGCTGACAAGGCACTGAACCACATCATTCTGTAGCTTTGCTAGATCCAGTGGATTGATTGCCTTCTGAGAAATTGCATTAAGCAATGCACATAGCTTCACGGTGGCTAAACATACATTTGGAGGTAGAATACCTCTCAAAGCAACTGGAAGCAATTGTGTCATAAGCACGTGGCAGTCATGGGACTTCAAATTTATAAATTTCGTCTCTGCCACGTTGATTATACCCTTTATATTCGAGGAGAATCCAGATGGGACCTTGATGCTATCTAGACATTCGAACATGCTTTCCTTCTCTTCTTTGCTAAGAGTGTAGCTAGCGGGTCTTAAGTAAGGACGTCCATCATCTGTCTTCTCTGGATGTAGGTTATCTCATTCTTTCAAACACTGCAGGTCTTGTCGTGCTTTAATTGTGTCATTCGACTTCCTGTACACACCCATGAAGCCAAGTAGGTTTACAAAAAGATTCTTCGTAAGGTGCATGACGTCGATCGAACTGCGGACCTCAAGAAGTTGCCAATAAGGAAGCTCCCAAAATATGGACTTCATCTTCCACATGGGTGCTGTAGGGTCGAGATGGCGGACTAGAGGGGGGTGAATAGTCCTTTTTAACAACTAATCGCAGCGGAATGAAACCTATTCGGTTCTAGCAATGATTCACCCCTCTAAATATAACTCTAAGCACCGTGTCAAAAATCCTAGCAAGAAACAAAGGTGCAAGCCTAACTTGAGCTTCCCTAAACCATCATAGCGCAAGATCACACAAACCTAAGCACTAGTACTTTAAGCACCGTGGAGCTCCTACCAATTAGCAAGCAAAAGCGCACTAAGCACCTAAGCTCACTATGTGCTCAATGACAAGGATACACAATCCTAATCAAGGAGCGCAATTTGATTAGCTACACAAACTAATCAAGACACTAGTTCTAAGCTACACACGCTAAGAATGTGAGTAGCAAGCTACACAAGCTAACCGATCTCACAAGAGCAACTACAATTACACGTCTCGCTCTACTAGCGATGCTCTTCGCGATTCCCGCGGGGTGAGCTCCAACCCCTCACAAGCTTGCTCCGGAGCCAAGCACAATCTCCTTGCTTACTTCCACAGAGCCTCTTGCCACCAAGCCGTCTAGGAGGTGGCAACCTCCAAGAGTAACAAACACCATCGGCTTACAACTCGATCACCTAGTGCCACTCGAAGCAACCTCACAATGCAATGCACTAGCGATCGATCACTGACTTCTCCGATGTGAATTAGATGAGCACAAGTGAGTTGGAGAGTACTAAGCCATGCACAAGCAAGGGAAACACATTCCCAAGGTGCAAGACCAGGTGCCATGGCTGGCTCTCACTCCTATTTATAGCCCCCAAAGAAATAGAGCCGTTACTCCCTTCAATGGGCACCCTGCGCACACACCGGACGCTCTTTATGTTGCACCGGACGCGTCCGGTGCAGCGTCCGGTGCTCAAAACGCCAAGAAAACTAGCCGTTGCGTAGCACCCGAGAGTTCCAGGGTCGCACCGGACGCGTCCGGTGCTCCTTCTCAGCCCGAACAGCCCAAAACGCACCGGACGCTGCACTTAAACCTGCGTCCGGTGCAGCGTCCTGTACGAACCACCGCTCACTAAAACGGCGATATCTGTAAGCTCCGAACCCTGATTTCGATGATCTTGGACATTTTGGAAAGCTTATTCAGAGGGCTACACAACCCTCATGATTGCTTGATCCAAAACTCAAAGGATAAAAGCAGTTTATCCATCCAAGATCTAACCAAGCTTCCCGCGAGTTCGAAACTTCAACCCTTTTGCAAATGTGCCAACTCCAAAGTGTTCCACAACCTTGTGCATTTGAGTTAGCATTTTCATAATCATTTTCCAAAGGGTTTTTCACTCTTTCTTGCCATGCCACTTGATCCTAACAATATAAAGTTAGACGACTCCGAGTGGCACTAGATGACCGATATGCAAACAAGTTTGCCCCTCTTGATAGTACGGCCATCTATCCTAAATCCGGTTAAGCACTTCTCTACCCAACATTAGACTGGTGAAATAGAAAAGCCCTATGGTTATACCTTTACCTTACGCTTTCCATTCCGATCACCGTCTTCATCTCCGTCTCCGACACCATCGATGCCGGTGCAACACATGCACCAACACCTCATGAATGATATGATCCATTTCATATCATCATGTGGCTTTTGGTACATAGATCCTCGACTTTCTTGCTCTTCACTGTTGCGTTGGTCCATCGGCGCCAAGCCATCACCTGACTTGCCCTTCACACTTGCAACCGGTCCGTCGACGCAAAGCTTTATCTTGATCTTCTCCACCTAGCCACATGACTCCATGTCATGTATCATGCGTTTAGCTCCTCCATACCATATGTGTGAGCTAAGCATCATCTCCAAGCCATTTCCACCTCCATGGCATAAATGCTCACACATATGTACCTGTGGACTAATCACCTATGTAATCAACACTTAAACATATATTAGTCCACCTAAGTTGTCACTCAATTACCGAAACCAAACAAGGACCTTTCAGGTGCGCACCCGAAAGCATCGTTTGGAACAGATTCGCTGCCAAGTCCCTTTCCAAAGACTACTTTCACATCCTTGACCATATTGAGTATATCCTCTCCAGTTCGGTTGTGAGGCTTGGTCCAAGTCTCTGCCTTACCTTTAAAATACTTGCCTTTCTTTCTTAGTGGGTGTGTCGCAGGAAGAAATCGGCGATGGCCAAGATATACGATCTTTCGACATTTTTTCAAATATATGATGTCGATGCCCTCAAAATAGTGTGTGCAAGCATTATATCCCTTGTTTGTCTCTCCTGAAAAGTTACTTAGAGCAGGCCAATCATTAATTGTTACAAACAACAATGCTCGCAGGTCAAAGTGTTCCTGCTTGTGCTCGTCCCACACACGTACACCAGGTTTACTCCACAGAATTAGAATTTCGTCAACTAAAGGCCTCAGATAGACATCGATGTCATTGCCAGGTTGCTTTGGACCTTGGACGAGCACAGGCATCATCATGAACTTTTGCTTCATGCACAACCATGGAGGAAGATTATAGATACATAGCGTAATAGGGCAAGTGCTATGGTTGCTGCTCCTGAAAGGGTTCATGTCATCTGTACTTAAAGCAAACCTTAAGTTTTTTGCATCAGCTGCGAACTTAGGGAATTCTTGTCAATTACTCTCCACTGAGACACGTCCGCAGGGTGTCTTAACAGATTATCTACCTTACGGTCTTCTTTGTGCCATCGCAGTAACTTTGCATGGTCTTTGTTTCTGAATAAATATTTCAAGCGTGGTATTATAGGAGCATACCACATAACCTTCGCGGGGATTCTCTTCCTGGGACGTTCTCCGTCACCCTCGGCATCACCAGGGTCATCTTTCTGGATCTTATAGCGTGATGCATGACATACTGGGCATGCTTCTAGATTCTCATAGTCCTTGCCACAGTACAGGATGCAATCATTAGGACATGCATGTATCTTCTAGATTTCTAACCCCAAAGGACATACAACCTGTTTTGCTTCATATGTAGTGGAGGGCAATTCGTTATCCTTCGGAAGCATCTTCTTTTGGATCTGCAATAACTGCCCAAATCCCTTATCGGATAAACCATTCTTTGCCTTCCATTGCAACAACTCTAGTATGGTACCCAACTTTTTCTGGCCCGCATCGCAGGTTAGGTAAAGCAATTTCTTGTGATCCTCTAGCATGCGATCGAACTTGATCTTCTATTTTTCACTATCGCATTCTCTCTATGCATCACAGATAGCCTGACCAAGATCATCCGTGGGCTCATCTTCTTTAGCTACGTCTTCTTCGGCTTCCCCCATTGCAATATCATGTAAGGGACTGTATTGGGCAAATATATCGTCATCCCCTTCTTCTTCTTCTTCGCACTCTTCCATTACAACCCCATTTTCTCCATGCTTGGTCCAACATATATAGTTTGGCATGAAATCCAACTTAAATAAGTGTGAATGGAGAGTCCTTGAGCAAGCATACTCCTTCAAATTCTTACATACAGCACATGGACAACACATAAAACCATCACGCTTGTTTTTCTTGGCCACACTCAAGAAATGATGCATGCCCGTAATGAATTCTTCGGCCCATCTGCATTACATGACATATCGTATGAAAACCTAGAAGATAATTACTTAATTGCACAACACCAGTCATCATGTTCAATTAAAATGCTAGCCTACAGACATAAACTAATTACTTTATGTTAAGCTCACTACAATGTACACAATCCCAACTAGCACTAAACAGATTAAAACTAAAATACACTTTACCAGCATAAGGATCTGATGACCAATCCCAACTAAAATAGACACATCATTTGCTTTCTCTGCCTCAGCGGGCTGCTTATGCTGGCTCACTGCCTCACCCAATTGATTGTTTTGCACGTGTTGAACATATTCTTCCTTCCAGTACCATCCTTTACATCCGGTGCCGTCCCACTGAAATTAGAACAACAAATTAAAAAATTTAATCAAAACCATCAAGAGATTATAAAAAAATAACCAAAGTACGTCAAATGAGATCCAATAACTCACATTGCGATCCGGGCACTTGTAGAAGATACGACCTTTATTGGGACACTCCTTCCTCACTCGGAACTCTATGACAATCTTCTGCTTACACTCGCCGCACGCAATGAGAGGGAGGTGCGGCCTAAGTCGCTTAGAGACCCGATGAGAGTTCGAGAACCCAAAAGGAGTCGCCATCTACTCTGTATATTCATTTCTAAAATTGCTATAAATTTAAGTTTAAATGCCCACAAATTTAAAAATAAACTACATAAATTGCTATAACTTCCTTATTTTGTAAAGTGATATATTCAAAAAACCAATAATAATATATATTCATTTTTGTAGATTGCTATGAATATTCACTAATAATATGATTAATAATCTATATATGAAAACAACTATAAACTACATATATGAAAACAAATAAAAGATGCATACTAGTTGGAACAAACAACTACATGCTTTCACCATCTAAAAATACAAGCTATCAAGTGAATAAAAGTAAGGTGTGAAATTAGCTAGATAACCTCTAAAATCAAACATAAATGATCATGAAATGAGATAGATAAGTAATAAAGGTGTGAGAATGAAGTTAGTAACCTCTAAAACCAAATAATCGATGTAGAAGTGGAAGAAATCGTATGGTGACCGAAGAACACAGGAAGAACACAGAAGCAAGAGCAAGAACAGAGTGTGCTCAGGCTGGAGGTGGAAGAAGGAAAATTGGAGTTTATATAGGTGGGGACTTTTACTCCCGGTTGGTATTACCAATAGGGAATAAAGTCTAGTTTTTAGACCCGGCTGGTGGCCCCAACCGGGATTAGACCTTTACTCCCGGTTGGTAACACCAACCGAGAGTAAAAGTCCCCTGACACACCTGCCCGAGCCACTAGCTGTTGGGCATGGACCTTTAGTCCCGGTTCCAGACACCTTTACTCCCGAACACAAAATATGCCGGGACTAAAGCCTATTCCCGGCCTCGGATCAAAGATCCGTTCTCTACTAGTGCCTGGCCATGAGATAAATATCACATCCATCATCCATTCATGTTGGGTTTTTTTTGGACGTTGCACACACAACCACTTGTTCTGCTGCTCCAAAGCTTCTACATTCCAGTACTTGCGTGCACAAATCCTTGAAGAGTAGGCCTCCAAAGCGCTTCCGTCTTCAAGTTTGCCTGCTCGGGTGAAGGACTACACTCACTTTTTGGGAAGTGTCGTTCTCGGCATGACACTCGCTGCGACGTCTTCTTCCTCACGATCCACTGCAACATTTGCCTCATCTTCTTCCTGGTGATACAGTGGTTCAGTGGGCGATCGGCATTGCATCTTCTCTACACGGCATCGAGCAGGACGACTACATCAACAACCACTATGTCGACTAGTGGAATGGCGCAGCCATTGGGTATAATCTCATTCATCTCCTATTTTTAGTGATAATTATTTTGGCGACTGCAATAGCTTGTGCGGGATTGTCGCTGAGTCCACACAAGCACATATATGAGATCACAAACTTGTCTTTAATCATTTTCTTGATTAAACAATTTTGGAATATTCCTAAATTCCTAACAATCAAAAAAACGTGATAGGAAATTTTTGGTAGTTGGCTTTGCGGGCATGCTGAAACTGAATGTCTTTGAGGGCACTCATTACAAGAGGTTGTGGCAGAGGTGCATTCTTTGGTTGACAGCCATGCACTGCTTTTTTGTTGTCGAACCGAGGTTGGTTGGACCACATACTCCTGAGGAGGATCGTGTGTTCCAACATGCGAACACGACGTTCAAAGTAGCAGTACTTAGCGTGCTGGCAGATACCATTGTAGATGCATATCTGCAGCTACCAACTGGTAAAGAGATGTGGGATGCACTTGAGGCCAAGTATGGGGTTTCTGATGCCGGGAGTGAATTGTATGTGATGGAATAGTTTCATGACTATAGGATGGTTGATAGCCATCCTATTGTGGAACAAGCTCATGTAATACAAACTCTGGCAAAAGAACTCGAAATATTTGGTAGTACGTTGCCGGAGAAGTTTGTGGCAGGTTGCATTACTGCAAAGTTGCCACAAACTTGGACAAATTTTGCAACAACTCTGAAACATGAGAGACAAGAGTTTGGTATTTTTTGAACTTATTGTGGCTCCTTAAATGTTGAAGAGAAGGCAAGGGCAAAAGACGTCCATGACAAGAAAGCTGTGGAAGGAAATTCTAGTGCCCATGTGGTGCAGAAAAATCCCTTCAAATTCCCCAAAAAGGAAAACCCAGCAAGAGAAAAAGGTTCAGCAAGAGGTAAAATGTGACCAAAGAACATTACTTTTAAGAAGAAGAAGAACAAGGAGAAAGGCTACTGCTTTTTAGTGAAAATTATTTTGGCGGCTGCAATCGCATGTGCGATATTGTTGCTTAGTCCACACAAGCACATATATGAGATCACAAACATGTCTTAATTCATTTCCCGGTTAAAACAATTTCTGAATTTGCCTAAATTCCTAACATTTCCAACTAAGCATGCACATACCCATGTCGATTCTTTTTCCTTTTCTACCAGCAAGTCCATTATCGATACTGAACGCAAATTGGATGCCATCATGTGCACTTGCGGATTCATATCTTTTTTTCATAATACTTCAGCATTCAAGTCAAAAGCCAAGGATCAGGTCTTCTTTCATTAGCCTTACTTAATTAGTCCATTAAAGAATTATTCGAATATAACTAGTTTTAGTTCTTGAGATCTGCGCTTCCACAAGTTGGTTCCATGGATGCATGTATCTGAGCTAGCTATATCGTCCTCTTCAGTTCGTACAATGCTCACCGCTATTTATTTTTTTTATTTCAGCAATCCCAGCTAAGTGTGGACATGCCCGTATCTTTTTTTCTCTTTTTCTACCGACAAGTCCACGATCCATTGGTGCAAATTAAATGCCATCATAGGGACTTGAGAATTTGTATCTTTTCATTTTTATAATACTTGAGCACTCAACTCAAAAGCCGAGGATCAGGTCTTCTTTCATTTGCCTTACTTAATTATAGTCCATTAAAGAATCATACGAATATTGTACATAGCTAGCTCCAAAACGAATTTGTCCTATTTGTAACATAATAACAAATTGATACTATGTTACTCCGTCTGTAGTGTAACGACAAGTGTTTTATACACAAGAAAATCACACCACTACCCGCAACAAAGGTTGGTACGTGTGTGTGTGTATATATATATATTTGTAGCTTTCTTTAATGTGCTAATGAAGACAAAATTAAAGTGTTATCGATAAATAGAATGGAACAAATAAAGTAAATATATATGAACTAAACAGGAAGATACTAGTACACTGGTGGGCTTTAATCGCAGTTGGAAACTGCTTTTAGTCCTGGTTTTCCAATCGGGAATCGGGGACTAAAGGCCAAAACCTTTAATGCGGGGTCATGCAATTGGGACTAAAGATTAATCCTTGGAACTAGTTATTAAAAACAATTTAAATCCTAGGAGACCACTCTTGTGGTGCGTAAGATTGGAACTCAAGACCTCTTGGGTCACGCATTACTTGCTTGTGAACTCAACTGCACACCACATCTAACAAAAGTCCTGGATGCTCTGCTCTTGAATTCACCCCATAGAGGACCTTTAGTCCTGGATGAGAGACCTTTAGTCCGGATTTGTGTGACACCAACCGTGACTAAAGATTAGAGGACCATTAGTACGGGTAGGTAACACCAACCGGAATTAAAGGGTGGCTTTTAGTCTCAGTTGGTGTTAATAACCAGTATAAAAGGTCCTTTGGTGCCTGTGAAATTTAGACCCGAGACTGATGCTCACATTAATCCTAGATCCCAACACAACCGAGACAAAGTATGAACTGAAAGTCGTTTCTCAACTTGTGAGATATGGCCAGCTCAGATACATGCATTCATTAGGAAGCGCAGATCTCAAGCAATAAAACTGGGCATGTGCTCAAATGATGGCTTCTGACTTCCATGCTCGAGCCCACATGATGGCATTTAATTCGCATCCAGTATCGATCATTGACTTGCTATTATAGATAGAAAAAGTAAAAGAATCGAACTGGGCATGTGCACCCGTTAGGATTGCTAGAAAGCGGAGAACGCGGTATGGGTATGGGTTGGACCCGATGGAACGTGCTAGGTAAGCTGCAGATAGCTCCGAAACGATTTTTTTAAACAAAATCTCTATTTCTAGTCAACAAACTTCATTTGCAGCCTTACTCGCAAAAAAAAAAAAAAAAAAAAAAAAAAAAAAAAAAAAAAAAAAAAAAAAAACCCTTCATTTGCAGCCAGTGGCGGCTTAAGATTGTGCTGGTCAGCTGATCGCGGGGGCAGAAAGGAAAGGCAAACAATGGTATTATCCTCACCAAAAAGAGATATTTTGGCAACAATTTGCAACTACTGGCCTGGCGATGCTAGTATGCTACAGCTGAAAGTCAAAATCAACTGATGATGACTAATGCCGGCCACAGATTCCTGGATATTATTGTAATAGTTCACTGTCCGCGCTGATAGGTACCGTTCTCGTGTGGACAGTACTTAAACTTGGTGGTTTTGCCAGCCTTTGAACTAATTAGATCCAGTTCTCTCTTATATTAATTGTTCATGGGCGCGCTTGCCCCCGCGGGGGGGGATGTAAGCAAGGTAAGCAAGTCTTCTCCTTGTATCCCGGTTTTCTTTATCTCTATTTTCACATTAGTTGTCTAATGACAATGGAAATAGGGTGAGCTTCGGCTAAAAACAAATATCGTCATGCGTGAGTCAATTCTTGGTTCCAAATTAATGTCGCATCATTTCTTGTTTCATCATTGGCCGAAGTCCATATTCGCTCAGCTGTTAGTTAGCTCGACCATGTAGCTGATCAGGATCAAGTCAAGTCAACAACATTTGTTTATCAACGTTATACATGGTCCCCCTTGATATAAATGTGGTTGGATGGATGGGATCCACGCAAGGAGCAGGCTACTATTCTTCTCTGCTATCGACTTAAGTGAAAGTGCTACTCTTCCTGAGTTTCTAAGGTAAACCATGTGTGAAACTACATACGGATTCAAAATAGTTAGTCATATATGTCATGATAATACTCTACATCTTACATGCGTTGGATTGTCGTAGTTTTAGTGTTTTCATTACCCCTTTTTTCCTGCACAAATGCATTTTCAGACATATTCTTTGTGAATGTAATGTGAAGACGTGTCTTTTCCCAGGAAGAATCAACACAAGCGTGGTGCAAGATGTCCGATAGCATGTATTTCAAACTGCACGAGCTTAAGAGCATAACGAACAACTTTTCAGAGGACCACAAAGTTGGCAGTGGTGGGTTTGGAGATGTTTACAAGGTATGAATACACATTATTTTTCCACTAGTTTCAGTGATACACATCTGACTATCTGAGGACTAGCATTTTGTGATATATAACAACAAGTTATTCTTGTCAGGGGGTGCATAATGGCAAAGTGATTGCCGTCAAGAAGCTTAGCCAGTTGCAGGGACTTGATGATAAGCAATTTGAAAATGAATTCCTCAACCTTATCAAGGTCAACCATCCGAATGTTGTAAAATTACTTGGCCACTGTCATGAATCAGACAAAAAATTTGTGGACCATGGTGGGAGACAGTTTTTTGCAACAGAAATGGAGAGAATTCTCTGCTTCGAATATATGCATGGAGGAAGCCTTGATAAACATATCAAAGGTATGACGTGTGATTTGGCATATTCAGATAAGTGATTTGTATCGTGATATGTTTTAATTTCAATTTTCGCAGAGGACTCTTGTGATCTTGATTGGCCCGCATGTTACCAAGTCATTAAAGGTACATGTGAGGGTATAAATAACCTTCATACTGCATATGAGAAACCTATTTTCCATTTGGATCTAAAGCCTGCTAATATTTTGCTGGACAACAATAAGCAGGCCAAAATTGCAGATCTTGGTTTATCCAAACTGGTTTTTCATACGAGAACCTATAAAACACAGCATATCCAAGGAACAACGTAAGTTGATGCTGCATGATTCTTGTAGGACCATAAAACATTGTTTTAATCAACATATCTTGTAGTTTCTCAATTCATAGTTCAATTTGTATTGCACCAACCGTATTAACACGGATTGAAAATATGATGCAGGGGCTTCATGCCACCAGAATATGTCGACACCGGTTTCGTATCACCAACGTTTGATGTGTTTAGTCTTGGAATTATAATAATAAAATTAATGGATGGAGAGAACGGTCACACCCGCTTGGTTGAGCTAGGCCGTGAACAGTTCATCAAGCATGTATGTCAGAAAAAAAATATGAGCAATTATATTTAATCGTAATTTCATATAACATATATAACTTCGATTTGAGCTTTCCTAACTTTATGGGACAACTAACAGGTTTGTGAAAATTGGAGGAGAAAACTGCAGGAAAATCCAGAGCATCTATCACACAAAATAGAGACACTACAAGTGAAGACATGCATTGAAATGGCCTTAAGATGCATGGCAGACAAAAGGAACGAAAGGCCTTCGATAAAAGATGTTATTGATCAAGTCAAAAAATTAGAAGCAGAAATTAAGAAAATGTCACTGCCATCTGAAGAGTCACAAGTTTTAACTGTTCAGGTATAGTCCTTCAGGGAAAAAAAAAATATGGCCTTCGATAACTAAAATCACATTTTGATAGGAATGAAGTAAAATCGAACATTCTGGGTTCATAGGTCCTTATGGATCCCTGAAGCGAAGTAACTAGGATTTGCATTGCAAGTAGTGTTCCATGAAATATAAAGTTTATACGATCCAAGTTATCCTATATATTGGATAGTGTCTGAATTATTCAATAAAACAATGAAGGATATAATTAAACTATGGTATCTAGAGTATCTACTTCCACAATTATGTTATGCTTAATATTAGCTTGTCTAGGACTTGCATTCACATTAATGCCATCATGATTGCAGAGAAGCTGTGACTCCAACATTCTTGCGGTAGATCCAACCTTAGAGTTGCGCTTCATATTTGAGCCAAGGAAGGACATATCATGCTGCCTGCAGCTAACCAACATAACTGATCAATTCATTGCGTTTAATATAAAGACCGATAAAACCAAGTACAAGACGCAGCCAAGTAAAGGAGTGATGCCACCATGCTCCAAGGGTTATATCAATGTGACATTGCTAGCACAGGATGAGGTGCTGCTGACTATGCAGTGTAATGATATGTTCCTTGTGCAAAGTGTTAATGTAGAAAAAGACCTGAAGTCCGATGAGATAACGGAAGACTTGTTCCAAGAAGCTATGAAGAAAAAGGTGTTGGATGTGGTGAAGTTGCCAATTGTTTACATTGGCTTGGACCAGTTTTCAAGCAACTAGTTACCAAAATTGAGCAGGAGGTCCTTCAACATCTAAGGTAAAGAAGTACTGGACACTTCTTGATATGCAGTTGCTGAAACATCTGTTTCAGAAATTAAGCGAGAAGATTGATTAACAATTGTCTAGGCATAAACAAGTTTTACATGTCTAAAATATCTGAGTACACAAATAACTTGAAAGTCTTGTCCACAGAAATAGCAATATATTCAAGGAAATGTTTCTAGAACGGAATGTAAAGATTTTTGTTAACTTGTTATGGAATAAGGAAACTAGAGGAGCACAGCCTGATCACAAGGAGAAAACTAGAAACTTACTCCTCTATTGAAAGCATATTTAACTTTTCTTTAATAAATTATCAGTAGGAGGCAAACCCTCTTGTTCGATAAAAAGAGCATAAATACTTCCTCCTTTTACAAGGAACGTAGTGAATTGTGCATATGTATTTTAAATTGCACAACAGATTCTAGAAAACGAATTTTTACTATCTTCGTTCAAATGACTCTTTGCTTCAACCAGCAAACAACTTGATAGTCCAGTTGCAACCAATTTCTACATCCCTCTTTTCTAAACACTTTTGCATTCATGCAGAATTTGATGCCAGATCAAAGTGTGCCCATGCATCAGCTTAAAAAGCAAGAGGAAACTAGAAGTCAAATCGGATCTTCGATGCACGTAGATGGCTACCAATGTCCTATTGCTCTGTGCTGTGAAAACAGATTAATTTATTTCCATTTTCAGGACTTGTTCTCATTTTTTGCTCAATAAGGTTTTCATTTATTGCGGTTACTCATTTATGTGAGGTGGTTTAATATTTCAAGCTGTATTCTAATGAAATTGGTGTGATAAGACCTTTTGATTGGGATATTCTACAGTCCTTTCAAACTACTTGTACCACCAATTGTCTCAATCACATAACCTGGTACTCAATGTTATGAGTAGAATAGTCATCCACTTATCAGTGCACAATGGATCTGTTTATGCACAGCCATAGCCATCACCCCTGGGTCCTTGCTTTAGCTATGCTATATGCTCTCAGCACCCCACGGGCCTTTCAGTGTCATGATGTAGCACTTAAACATACTTTGCTGGAGATATTAGATGTCCGCATCACTATAGTGCTCCGCCAACTTCTGATGGAGTGCGAGCTAGATCTAGCCTAGCTCACTATACCCATGAGATAGTTGGTGCTCCCTCAAGACTAGTTGCACCAAAGCCATAACAAATCAAGGCCTCGGGTCTAGCTCAACCAAAAATACTAGCACATTACATTTATCACAGTTGCAACTGAAAATAAAGTGTAGTTTAATGTATTTTTTAGATTCTGTACCTCAAGTTACATCCCTATTTACTATTGCAACCGGTAATGTACATCTATCTTAAACTAGAGATTATCGTGACCAGTATTGTGTACAAGAGAAGGGGAAGACCAGGTCAGCGGTAGAAGAAGTGGCCCATGATCCCACCCTCGCGACAGCAGGTATGGCAAAGGGAGTTCAGTTGTGTGCGTGCGTTCGTATCCAACTTGTATTAGAGTCCAGGCATTAGGCAGTTAGGGGGTAAGGAGGGCAACACAGTTGTTGTCCCCTGCGCTTAGGCAAGGCTACTTTGTTTCGGTTCCTCGCAGTTTCCTTCCGACGGCGCCCGCACGACGATTGTTGCGGAAGCGCCGGCAGGCCACCACCACTCACTCTTGTAGTCTTAGATCCCTGGCCTCTACCACAGATACATTAAAGTAATGTTTATTCCAACATCCGAATATAACAAGCATAGAAATTCAAGTACAAGCCAAGCCAAATGAATCATGATATGATATTATAGGACCTAATGACACAAGGAACACATCCATATTATTAGATTTCAGTTTCTTAACCAAATTAGCCATTCCAGGAGAAATCCTAAAATCAAAGGCAGTTCCATTGATAATCTTGTGAAGCCAAGAAATTGAATAAGTAGAAATACAATAGTTAATTTTATTACAGTGCATGGAAAACAGTATTGAGAGAGTTATCTCTTGGTTCATACTGTATTTAGAGAAATCTTTGGGCACTAGTACAAAAGGCATAAGGCAAAATAGGCAAAACGATAACGCATAGTGCTTGGATGTACAAATTTAAATATTAATTACACTTTTTTTTTTGTCTTTATTAGTAACAAAATTTTCTTCTGCTCAGAGTTAAGTATAATGGTGGAAACAGCATAGGGATGAACACTTATAACACAGACCCATTATTTTGATAAGTAAATAGCAGAGGTGCATAATCCAAAGAGAAAAAAAAAAGGAAGGCTAAGCAATAGAAGAGATCGACCTTACCTTGGTGGCCTATTCTCTAAGCGCTACTAGCCCTCCACCTGGGATAGAGATGGCTTGATTAAAGACAGCCTGGCTGCCAGTGCGTCCACAAACGGGACAGTCCCTGTCATGGCCCTGAGAACATTAAGACAAGGTTAGTTCTTCCCACAAAATGAAAAGTCCGGATGGATCAATCTACGCAATGGAGAATTTTACTTTGCAGTCCATTCAGCAACAGCCATCCCTGCCCTGCAGAAATCAGCAAGCTCGTCAATGCCCTCATCCAGGATGACGGTGCTATCGACATCAAAACATACCGCATCAGCATTCCACAATGTAGCAAACAATAAGCAAAGTGACCGCGAACTCGGACGGTCGGACCGGCGCGCAAGCTGATCAGGCCCGCCATACCATGCGCACCTGCAAATCAGACAAGGCGACCTGAGGATGGAACTACAGCAGGATAGGTCGGGTCCTGACTCCTGAGAGTGAAAGCTCTAACTGGCGCAAAGCATCGAACACCTCACGCGCGTGCGCGGTAGCCAAAACGTTCAGACCCAAAGCGTGGAAATCTCCCAGCTTGAACAGTGGAAATCCAAAGGGGAATGACCCGGAGCCGGACGGGGAAATTCCAGGACAAAGAACGGATCAGAAGCTCACCTCCGTCAGGAGATTTGAAGCCAAGGGAGGAACGCACGGCGCTGCTGTTGCTCCTGCTCGTGGAAATCGCAGACCAACTGCTGTTTTTTTTTAAAAAACAATTACCTGTGTGCCATTATAAAAGTTGAAAATGAGCTACGTACCACTGAAACGAAAAAAATTGCTCTTTTCTTTATCTAAATACCACTTTTCAATTTCAAAAAATCATAACTTCTCCATACAACATCGGATGAAAACGATTTTTATATGAAAATTGTAGAACTCGACGAGATCTACAACTTTCTAGTTTTGAGTTTTTTCATTAGAGGACGTTAAGATACTCAAAATTAATTTTAGTACTGAAAGATTAAATTAATTTTGTTATCAGCTTAATGTCCTTAAATAAAAAAACTCAAAACTAGAAAGTTGTAGATCTCGTCGAGTTCTACAATTTTCATATAAAAATTGTCTTCATCTGATGTTGTATGGAGAAATTATGATTTTTTGAAAATTGAGAAGTGGTATTTAAGTAAAGAAATTTTTTTTAAGGTATAGAGGAATTTTTTTTTCGATTTAGTGGCACGTAGATTATTTTGAACTTTTATAACGGCACGCAGGTAAAAAGCTCTTTTTTTAACTCAACTGCTGCTGGTGGTGGCAACTTTGGCTGCGTTCGGTTGAGGATATAAGCGCCTATAAGCGCTTATTTTTCAGCACTTCAGCAGTATTTTTCTCTCACAAGATTTTAGCACTTCTACAGCACTTCAGCGTTTATCTACAGCACTTCAGCTTCACCGAACACAGCCTTTGTGCCATCAGTTGTTGTTGCCCGGTCCCACCCACCCACTCGCACCTACACACGGCGGATCCCAGAGAGCAGTCTCTCAACTCACCGAGTGGGCCCCAGTGGGCGGATGTGGGCCCAAAGTACTCTCCCTGGAATTATCCTTGGATCCTCCTCTCAATTCCGTGCCGACGCCGACGCCGGCGCCGGCGCTAGCAGCGGCAATGGCGGCGCGAGGGGGAATGAGGCGGCGGCGGCGGGAGCGCACATTGGCACGCAGCCGCAGGGGTGGTTAGCTGGGTGGGCATCCATTGCAAAGGACAGCGCAGCGTCACTGCCCAACAACCACACGCGGGGTGACTTTTCTTGGCTCACCGCGTTGACTCGACGGTGCCGGCCGGGATTGGGAAATCGGATTTGCTCGGTTTGGGTTCTTCCGTGCTCCCGTCTCCTCTCCACGTCTCGGAGCCGGGCTCCTCCGGATCCCTTGTTCTGCCCTCTGCACGGCGCTGAGCAAGAAGCTGGTGGAGGTTTCCCTCGTGGCCACCTCGAAGACGCTACGGCTGAGGGGCTGCTGGTCAGCAGGTCAGGCAATTCATTTTCGAAAGGAGGCTCCGCCTACACAAGGTCCTGGTAATTCATTTTCGCCATCCTCGATTGCTATAGCTTGATTGAGGAAATTTGTATTCAGACTTCTGAATTTTAGACTGCAGGAATTATCGAGATAGCTGTGGGGAAACAGTCAGCTGCTTTCTGTTGTCTGAAATTTCTGTCAGCTTTGATAAGCTCCTAGTTTGTCTCCAAGCTGGCACACACCTGAAATTACTGGCAGCTTCAGCCAAGTGCTAGTTAATTGGCAGCTTAATTTGTTGGTTCATGTAACAGCGCACAACATCCTGACTGTTCGCTGAATCTCTGTTCTGACTATTTCCGATTGTGTAGTTTGTTTGCATGCCTCAGATATCTGAAAGTAATTGCAGCGCAGAGCGAGTTCACAGAGCAACAAGCAGTTAACCCATTGGAAGTTCATTTGACTCTTTGCAATAACACAGCGAGAGATGGATGAGTTCATGGCGAGTGCAGCGACGGGGGTGATGAGCTCCCTTCTCGCCAAGCTCGGTGAGCTGCTCGGGGAGGACTACAAGATGCAGAGGAGCATGAGGCGCGAGATCACGTTCCTCAAGGATGAGCTGAGCAGCATGAGCGCGCTGCTTGAGAGGCTAGCCGACTCGGAGACGCTTGATCCGCAGACGAAGGAGTGGAGGGACCAGGTGAGGGAGATGAGCTATGACATCGAGGATTGTGTGGACGATTACATGCGCCAGCTGCAGAATGAGCCACAGAGGCACGGTGGAATCACTGGATTTTTCTTTGGCTATGTACAGAAAGTGAAGGATCTTGTTACCCGTCATGAGATTGCCGAGCAGGTTCAGGAGCTTAAGGCTCGAATTGTCGAGGCTGGCCATAGGAGGAAGAGGTACAAGATTGATGACACAGTTAATTCTGGTGACACCAATGTCATCCCTGTGGACCATCGGTTGCCAGCTCTCTATGCAGAACTGGGTGGCCTTGTAGGTATCAATGTTCCCCGAGATGAGGTCATCAAGCTAGTTGATGATGGGGTGAAGGAGGTCAAGGTGGTGTCTATTGTGGGTTGTGGAGGATTAGGAAAGACTACAGTTGCTAATCAAGTTTACAAAAACATTGCTGAGGAATTTGATTGCCAAGCTTTTGTGTCCTTGACCCAAAATCCTGATATGGTGAACATATTTCAGTCCATACTGTCTCAAGTCAAGAAGGATGAGTGTGATAGCACCAGCTCATATGACAAGGAACTTCTCATTAGTGAATTGAGGGATTTCCTAAAGGACAAGAGGTATCTTAGCCTGGAATACTGTTTACTTTGTTTGTCTAAGGAAATTTTCTTTACATTTTTTGTTAGTTAATGTTTTTTATTATTTTTACGTGCATTGAGCCGTTGTTTCAAGTGATCACCTTTTGTTATAATGTCACAACCTGAATATTACCCCGCACAGCAAATTGTTTAGATTCTCCTGAAATCAATATGTCTTAACAGGAATTCAAAGACAGCAGATACTAGGAAATTAACTTCTCCATAACATATTACATTAGGACTCTCAAAGTTAAATGTGAGATATGAGACTTTTTTCTTGCACTCCACAATATAGTATGCATATATCAATGAGATTTTTTTTCTTGCACTTTCCACAATAGAGTGTGCATATATCAATCTACAGGTTTCAACTGAACCATAGCTCTATTTCATATTCAGGTATTTTATTGTAATTGACGACATATGGAGCACCCAAGCATGGAAGACCGTTAAATTTGCTTTCGTTGAGAATACTTGTGGTAGTAGAATAATAGTGACAACAAGAATTGTTACTATTGCCAAATCTTGTTCATCCCCATTCCATGATCTTGTATTCGAATTAAGGATGCTAAGTGAAGATGACTCCAAAATGTTATTCTTTAGAAGAATTTTTGGTTCTGAGGACAAGTGCCCTCACCATCTAAAAGAGGTTTCGGCTGAAATAATTAAGAAGTGTGGTGGTTTACCATTGGCAATCATTACTATGGCTAGTTTGTTGACTACTAAATCATATACCAGAGCTGACTGGTTGAAGGTTTGTAATTCCATTGGTTCTGGGCTTGAGAAAAATTGTGATGTGGAGGAAATGAACATGATATTATCTCTGAGCTATAATCATCTTCCTCATCATTTAAAGACTTGTTTATTGTATCTAAGTATGTTTCCAGAAGATTATGTGATCAAGAGGGATTATTTGGTAAGAAGGTGGATAGCAGAAGGATTCGTTATTGCACATGGTAGAAGAAATTTGGAGGATGAAGGCGAATGCTATTTTAATGAACTTATCAACAGAAGCTTAATACAACCAGTTGATTTCCGTTATGATGGTGGAATATATGCATGCCAGGTTCATGATATGATTCTTGATCTCATTACATGCAAGGCTGTTGATGAAAATTTCGTAGCTGTTGTTACTAATAGAAAACAAAAGTTGCCCTCACATGGCAAGGTCCACCGACTCTCACTTGAATACCATGGTCTTGAAACTTTAAGAATAAATCCCATTGTTACTAGTCATATTCGGTCCCTGGACATATTTAGATACTCTGAAGAAATGCTTCCTCTTTCAGGCTTTCGCTCCCTAAGAGTGCTTGATCTAGATGGAAACGAGAATTTGGAAAGCTGTTATCTTGAAGATATAGGGAAGTTATATCATTTGCGATACCTACGGATTAAGGCAAGTAATATTACACTTCCAGAAAGAATAGGAGAGCTTCAGTCTTTGGTAATACTGGATCTTCTGAATTGTTTTAATCTAGGTGAATTGCCTGCAAGTATTGTTGAACTTCGGCACTTGAAATGGTTAATTGTTCGTCGAGCGAACTTGCCAGATGGAGTTGGGAACATGCAAGTGCTGGAGTTTCTTTCACTTATAGTTGTGGACTACACTACCTCGTTAACCTTATTGCAAGAGCTGGGCAGCTTGACCAAATTGAGAACTCTTGAGTTGGATTGGCGCATCAATCCCCTGCACAGGGATAAAAATACATATCAGAATAATTTTGTTTCTTCACTTGGCAAGCTAGGCAGTTCAAATCTTCGACATTTAACACTCATCAGTCCATGGTCACTAGACTTCTTGTTGGAACCTTGGTCCGCAACTCCACATCTCCTTCAGGAGTTAGTGATCAAAGGATGGTATCTAAGCAAGATTCCGGTGTGGATGGTCTCCCTAACCAACCTCACCTACCTGGACGTTGAGGTTAAAGTTAGACAGGAAACTCTCCAGATCCTTGGAGATTTTCCTGCCTTACAATTCCTAAAGTTGTGCTCAGATCCAGCAGGATCTGAGGTAAGGTACCTTGTTGTCAACAAAAATGGATTCCGATGTTTGAAGAAGTTCAATTTTGTTGGTTGGGTAAATATGATGTTCAAAGAAGGAGCTCTTCCAGTGCTTGAAACTCTTGAATTTCAAATCATAGTGCATGAGATGCAGACTGCATGCAGATTAGGTCCTCCTGATTTCGGCATCAGCCACCTCTCCGCCCTCAGGAATCTTGTCGTCAATGTTCACTGTGAAGGTTCAAGGGTTAAAGAGGTGGAGGCATTAGAGGCTGCTATCCGGAGTTCAGCCAGTATGCTTCCTAATCATCCTCAACTAGCTTTGCACAGATTTCTTGAGTCAGAACTGGTAAAAGAATGACATTAATGGAGAAGCAGAGCCATGAGGAGGACAATAAGAAGCTAATAAGCGTTGCCCAGTTCTGCTCCCAAGTGTCTTAAGGTATGGACTCTGGAGTATTGAGTACTGAACTCTATTTCCAGTTCTTATGCAAGTCATTGGTTCCCATATACCCAACAAGATTTACTAGTTTTTATATATTTCCTTTATCATGCAAAAAAGGCCCATTGTCTGAAGCTTGATGATTTGGACTCTACTTCAGAGATGAATATGTTCCCTTTTGCCTCTTTAATATGCATGCCTGCTGAAGCTTGGGGGTAAATGCCCCTGCCATGAGCCCTTTGGACTTGTGGACATACACATGCACAGGTAGAATTGTTTTTTATTGAGCAGAAAATTGCAATAACTTGTTTCCAGAAACATCATTGAACAGAGAACAGGGGGAGTAGATGTCTTCGCAGAGTTTAGTGTAGCTGTAATAATATACTGTAATAAATCAGTTCATATGCTCCCTCTTATAGTTAATGCACGACCTTCCAGGAAATGATTCTTCAAGGGCTACATTTTATTTCATTTTCAATATTCTGTTGTGTACATGAAAAAATTTACAATATTTTGAAGCATCTTCACTAAGTAGAACTCAGCAGTAGCCTAAGCAAAGATAGCAATTATTCTAGTTGCACTCGTCTTAGAAGCAGCATTGTGAAAACGGACATTTTCCTTTGTATATTAGGCAATCCTTTGCTGTGGCTAAGAAGAGCAGCAGAGATAGGCAGACGTGACTTGAACTCAAGACTATTTTGTGGAAACATTTAGGAGATGGGACATCAGCAGCCAGCTGATCGTGCTATATTACAGCACGATGTACAGTTCTTTTTGCAGGAGCATAATTCCTCTTGTTATAGAAATTTTGCTCGATCTTTAAATTTTTCTGCGGACACAAGTATGAGACTTAGTGTCTGGATTGATGATGAGTGATTGTCAACGGAGTTCACTTGGCATGTTGATCGGTTTGTGATGTGCAGTTGTTTGACTCGAAGGCAGTGGCGGATGACGGAGTGAAGGTCAAAGTGAACGGGCTGTGCCGATGGACTGGGAGCGGTGAAGGACGGACGTGGGACTTGGGCCGAGGGACTCGGACGCCGGAGCGTCAGCTGCGGTGGCGGACACTTGGCGACATCGACAGGCGCGATCGAGCATGGTCGAGGGACTCGGAGCAGTACGTGGGCCGGCGCAGTCGAGGACCGGCGAGACGCGACCCAGGATGGTTTTTTGGTCTGGGCCTCAAAACCCGGGCGGAGCTGCTTCCGGGGGAAGCGGGGCGACACGTGGCGGAATCTCCGAGGTTGCGTCAAGGCGACGGCAACTCGAGCAGGAAGGGGGGTTGTTCGATCTTATCTGCAGTCACAGGCTGTTCCAGAGTGCTCTAGGGCTAGCTGGCTCGCTTGATTAGGAGTAGAGAGCAAGTAGGGACTAAACTGCGAAATGTAATAAGTCGTTAAAAGGAGATGGCAGCCATCCCCTCCTTCTAGCCTTTCTTTCATTCTCTTCACCCCTCTCTCTCTAGTTTATCTCTCTAGCTTAGGGTTCTTGAGAGGCTCACCCTAAGCACTCTTAGCAACTTGTTAATGATGTTTTGAGTTGGGAATCGAGGCCCTAACCTCGTAACTCCTCCAGAATTCGTCACTTGTTGTGATTTTTGTTTCCATGTGTTCTTAGTTTTTCTCCATTTTCGTTCGTACACGTGATCTGATTTTCTGGGAGTTTGAGTTCGTTTTGGATGATGATTTCTTGGGGATAGGTTCATGGCTAGTTGAATTTCATTTGTGCGAAGTTTGGAAGCCGTTCGTTTTGTTTTGGGTCAGATCCCATAGATTTTGTGGTCGTCGCTTCTTTCTGTTCTTGTGCTCAGCTGTTTCCTGTTCGTCGCTTTAGTGATTGTGTCAGCATCGATTCCTACCAGAGCGGAGTTGTTCGGCAGTGCAGACCCTGCTGTGCACTCGAGTAATCTTCTGATGGAGTCCAGTCTTGTCTGCCTTCTCCATATGCTTAATCTGCAGTGCGTGCACTTATCTGTTTGCTGATCGAGAGCTAGCAGGTTTCAGGTTTCTTTCTTGAGCGGTGGAGAGCAGTTCTTTCATTTCTGTTCGTTGCTGCAGGTGGTGTGCAGACCCATCACTAGTAGCCTTTCTTCCTGTGTTTCTGTCACTTTCAGATAGCAAGCCAAGAGCGCCACTAACTCTGCTACTTTCTACACCAAGCATTGCTCTCGTGAAGCCAAGGTGAGCTCAGGTTGAATTCTGTTTGGTCATGAGTCTTCTAGTTCTCTACATGATCTACAAAAGCAATCCTTGGTTTGTTTGATTGTCAGTAATCCTAGCTAGCATACTGAAGCCGCTGTTGTTTATCCAATTTCAGCAGAGATGTCACTTTCAAGCAATAGTGTGAAAACTATTAATAATTCAGTATACTAATCCTTCTCTAAACCAATTGCTTGGTGACTGTTTCTCTGGTTAAATTCAGAGTTTGTTCTCTGTGTGAATTTCCATCAGCAGAGAGGCTTCTTGTCCAGCTTCTGCCAAGCATCTGGCTTGCAGCAACGTCTTGCGTGCTCTATTTGCTGCTTGCCGGCTCTGCTACAGTACTCGATTTGCTACTAAAATCAGCCAGCATCAGTTTTCTGTTTTGGCCGCAGTTTGCCCGTTTGTGCTCCGATTCGATTTCCGCTTGTTGCGTTGGCTTCGTGGTGTTCCGCTGTGCTTCTAGAGAGCATCCACCCACTCGGTTGGGTCGTGAACATCACTGTGTTTTATTTGCTTGTTTGGAGGTGATGTTGGGACAGTGGCTGAATATTTCGAAAGAAATTTGAGGCTCCCATTCAACCCCCCCCCCCGCTCTGGTCGCCGTTTCCGGTCCTTCATTTTCTACATGAAATAGTACTTTGTTCTTGGACACATGGAGATAGAGGGACAATATTACTTCAAATTAACTAAATTTTTCCTCATTTTTCTGTCAAGAAATGTCGGCCAGTGAAGCAATGTTTGCTCTGTTTCTAATATAATTTTTGCTCCAGTCGTTGTATCATTGTGATGCATGCGAAGGCCTGGTGGCCTTTAGGCCCAGTTCCTCACATGTTGTCTGTGCCATTGATAAATTGGATTGGGCTGCTTCTGTCTGTACCCGGCTGTGGGACAGAGAAGCAATCTTTAGAAGTTAGAGCTATCTTTACATTGTTTTTGAAGGTAATATAATTTTCTCAATATCTTTAGCTTTGGTTTCCTATTTGGTCATATTCCATCTGTGCCTGTAGATTTAATTAATGTCACTGCTTCTGTGATATTTGCGACAACTATTTGGCTGGACATATATATATATGTGTGTGTGTGTGTGTACACACACACATATATATGTGTGTGTATATATATATGTATATATGTAACAACACCCATTTAAAAAGGAAATGCAGGATGTAGTACGAATACATTTTGGGAAATACTCAGCAGTGGTTAGTTGCATTTAACTAATCAGAACATATTTGGTAGGGATTTGGTTTACTTTGGCCAATATATATAGCACCAAATGGGGAAGAAGAAAAAGAGCTGTGTCATTAAAGCTGAGAAAAAGGTGAGCAGAGGGAACTATGGGTGTGGAAAGTATGTGGAATGTGGCTATTGTTGTTGTTTGCTCTTTTCAAAGATTGAGGAGTCATCACTTGGTTAGAGAGCGTAGCCTATATCAGGCTTGTGAGGCATCAGGATCACACATGCGACTGAAAGGCATTGAGGGATTAGTACGGAAAACCTGCAGGTGAGCACTTGCATCCGAGTCAATTGTTGGTCAGGGCGCCTGACCCCTATCGTTCGAGTCCGTCGATTCCACGGTGTTTGGAGCTCTACAATTCCACAGCGTGTCATCGCCGCTGCCACGGGGAGCACTGCAGACAGCGCCTCACTGCTATCTAGCTTTTGCTATGCAGACTCCACACCTCTGCTAGACACAAGAATGATGGTAACCTGTTTATTTTCTAGGTACATAGCGTTTGCTATGCACCTAAATATACACTATGTATAAATACATAAGGAAATCTTTGTATATAGAAAAGCCAGAATGACTTGAAATTTTGAAAGGAGGGACTACTTCCAACATGCTTTCGAGCTGATATGTTGGGCATTGAAATCTACAAGTGTGTCTTGGTGGACTGAAGTAGATCGGGCTTGGTGGGCACAGGGAACAGGTGGACAATATGATGACCCTTGTCTGCAGACAAAGCAGGTTACTCAAATTCATATCCCTCTTCACGTCTCATACCCTGCAGGCAAGCCTAATCTCTGGCCTTTGTTGTCGAGGTCGTCTGGATTCAATTCATGCCCGATACAGAGCAATAGGAACCAGCATGAATTTTTAAAAGAAAAATATGAACAGATTCTCTGCCGTTTTGCCTGGTCTTTCTACACCTCACCACTCGATGTTTGGTGCAGACGGAGGCACCACAGTGCAAGGGTCACGTCATGTCAGCTCTGGCCCAGTATAGAGAAGCATCTCTACGTTAGCAAAACTTCAACGTGTCATACATCTTCACAGGTCGTTAAATCTGAAAAAGAGTGATTGGAATGAGTGAATGTATTCCATATTGTGTACAAGGTACATACAAAGGCAGCCAGGTTGGCATGCAAGACAAACGCATAGGTGCACAAGTACGTGGCGACATTTCTTAGGGAAAAATAAAATTATGTCGTGTGGTAAAAGTATACACACTACTGTACAATAAATGGTAAAGAGATCTTTGATAGCCACGTGACGATGTAGAGGTAGAACAGATAAAGGTGTTGTAGAGCTTCTAGCAGCTAACACTGGACATGTTATATAAGGCTTAGGTGCTGCATGCAACTTAAACATATGGATGATCAGGCATAACATATATCTCTGTCTTTCTTTAAAATATTTCCGACTCCTTTGCACCTTCACTTTGAGAGAACCAGAATTTTGAATGATTGATTTCTATTTATTGTGAAAAAATGATACGATATCCAAGTGCACTTTGTTTGCATGCAAATGATAGTAAAGTTGACTTGTATGGAAAGACATAGTGCTTGTTTAAGTTGAGGGCGTAAGTTTTGGGGTGTCACATCAGATGTCGCGTATGGCGTTTGGATGCTAATAAAAAATTTCTAGATTCCATCATAATCTGCAAGACCAATTTTATTAAGCCTAATTAATCCGCTATTAGCTCATGTTTTTTATTAAGCCTAATTAATCCGCTATTAGCTCATGTTTACTGTATCACCACATTGTCAAATCATGATCTAATTAGATTTAAAAAATTCGTCTCCCAAAATAGTTACAATATGTACGATTAATTAATTTTTAGTCTATATATATATATATATATATATATATATATATATATATATATATATATATATATATATATATATCAAACATCTGATGTCATATAGTGTAAATTACTTTAGAGGAAGAAATTAAACTATAGTACAGAACATGTGTGCCTCCCTGTCTGCGGTTACAGATTGAGACTGGGAATGCAAGACAATCAGAATCACTGCCACAGTACTGTCATGTCAGATGGCAGAGCACGCTGTGAATACATGCATTATGTTTACAGACATGTCACTTGGTTAGAGAGCGTAGCCTATGTCCGGCTTGTGAGGCATCAGGATCACACATGCGACTGAACAGAATTGAGGGACTAGTATGGAAAAACAAGGTCCGTTGGTGGGGAAAAACAAGGTCCGTTGGTGGGCAGGACTGCAATGTTTCGAGATGACCGAGCTGAGCGTGATCGATCTTTTCTGGATCTATGCGGTGATCACTTGGCACAACTGCACGTCATGCATCTCCTGCACGGCAGAGCTGCATCTCTTGCTTTGCACAACAGGTTCGTGGCCTCAGCAATGGGTCAGGCTGCCACGGTCTTTGGAGCACTACATGTCCATGGCCAAAGGCTATTCCGCAGAATTTTATAGCGTCCTATCACCGCCGCCGCTTCATGGAAGCACTCCACACACCACGCCTCTACTTCTTCTTCGGCACTGGGCGATGCCTCGGACGTCACCGCGAGCCGCCGTTGCCGGACTCTGGCCGCGCTCTCCACTCGCGCTCTCCACTTGCGGACTCTGGTCTTTGGAATGCTGCCACGCTGAGCACTCTCCTGCCATGGTCATGTCTGTTCCCTTGGTTTCCATTCTCGGCTGTCTCTCTGCCATGTTTTTGGCACAACTGTCGGTGGCAGAGCTGCCGCAAGCACTGGCACAACAGCGTACGAATGCAGTAGATTTCAAGGGCAAAAATGATTTTGGCAACATTCTAGGTATTTATTAGCCTTTGTATCGTAATAGTATTGGGCTAATTTGGATTAGCTAACTATTAGCCAGCTACTAATTAGCTCTACTTTTAGCTGGCTAAAAATTAGGTCTATCTGATCCAAACAGGACCTAATTCTTGGTAATCTACAGTTGACTAACGTTTAGTGGCATGATTATCGTAGTGTTTTAGATGGTAAAAATAATGCATCTGGCCCTGAAAAAGTAACAAACTTAAGCTATATATATATATATATATACACACATATATATATATATGTGTGTGTGTGTATATATATATGTATATATATATATAGGCCAATACCATAAAATTGTGTCCTATTAAAAAGGATTAGGTGAACACATAGAAAAGCAATTTAATTCTTTCATCAAAGCTAGACTAGGTGGTATGCATGGGACCTTATTTGTACGCCCACAAACCCGTGCTGCCACAAATTGTTTTGTGGATAAATTTAGTACATGCAGCAGATTAAAATTAAATAATCATATTTACTCTCTTTCATTTCTAAAACAATACCCATTTAAATATTCGGTAATCTCTATCTCGTGTGATAACTTGCTAATAAACCTATATGTTTTTTCATTCTTTCCACTGCATCTCTATCTGGGTTTTTAATATGTATCTATTTGAAATCTCAATTTAAGTAAAATTGTTTTATTGTAGTTTTGAGATGCCATGAATCTATATTTTCACCAATATCTTCGAATGTTTGTTGTAGCTTGAATGTTATATGTTCAAGAGTTATATATATCTTCGAAATAAAACCCATTATTTATAAAGGAAATGAAGAAGTCGTACTTATACATTTTGGGATACTCAGCAGTGATTAGTGGCATCGAACCAAGCACAACATAATAGGTTGGCATGTGGTTTCCTTTGTCCAATATATAGCAAATGCAGATGGGGATGGAGAAGAAGAGCGGTGACCCGAGCAGAGAAAAGGTGAACAGAGAGGGAACAATGGGTGTGGCAAGTATATGGCTCTTATTATTTGCTCTTTTCAAAAAATGGAGTCGTCACTTAGTTGGAGAGCGTGGCCTATGTCAGGCTTGTGAGGCATCAGGATCACAGATGCAACGGAATGGTATAAAGGGACTAGTTTGGAAAAACAAGGTCCATTGGTGGGCAGGACTGCAACATCCAAATGTTAAGGCACGCGAGCCGAGTGACCGAGCATTGCTGCAAGTAGGCAGTGATCACTTGGTGGAGCATATTGGCACGCATGATTGTCTTGCTAATCTTGCACAGTGGAACTAGATCTCTTGTAGTGCACAACCGCTCCATGGCCTGAGTCAAGGGGGGTCAGGCCGCCTGACCCCTATATGGATCATAGACGTAGGCTCTGATGCCATTGTAACAATCTGTAGATCGACTAGCGAATAGACCAGTGGGTAGATTCACTTACAATTGCTGTGACGCGCATACATCCGTGGAGTAGGACTCTGTCGTTGGTGGAGCCGAGGTTCCTAGTGTGTAGTTTAGATCGGGGTAGAAATTGAAAGGAACAGAAACAGATCGAACGAATTTCGATTCAGAAGTGACCCTAGAAGGGGACAGAAAGGACGGAGAAGGAAGGCACCCACCAGGGGGCCTTTCCCGTCGAAGAGACCGCCATCGAGCAGGATATGACCGCGTCGCCGGTTTGCCGGGGTGTGGGAAGAGAGCCGCACACCACTGGTTCCTTGTGTGTGTGCGGAATACGGACAGAGGGCAACGCCGTGAGACCATTCGATGGAGCTGCGCGCAGGACGCACGCGAGCTCTGGCGAAGGGCTCCACGATGGTACTTGTTCTTTCCGTCTCACGCTTCTTCCGTGAGAGGCGGAGAAAGATACAAAAGAACCCTAACAAGGGTAAAAGAAAAAAAAAGAAGGCATGGCGCGGGGCACGGCCGCTGGCCGCCGTCTGTGCCTGTCTCAGAAAAGCAAGATGGAGCGCCCCATGGCACTACCGCACGGCCAATTGATGGTGGCGCGCTCAGCACGAGCGAGCACGCACGCCGGCAAGGAGCCATGCGGGGACTTGCGCAGCTGAAAAAAAGCAAAGGCAAAGCACCTAATTGCTTGCCGTCCCGCCACAAAGTGCACAACCGACGCCGCTGCAGCACATTACTAGACAAAAGAAAGCCGGCCAAACGTAAGAGAAAAAAAAGGGGAGAAGGAAGGGCTGGATTGGCCGGCCGACGGCCGTCGCTGGGCGATGCAGCCACCGCCGCCGCCATCGTTTTGGCAGTGAAAAGAGAGAGAGAAAGAGGAAGGTGGCCAAGGCGCCGCCTCTGCTCAGGTGCTGGTCACGGCATCCACGGCTGCCACCGCCAGCCACCGACCCACCGTGGTCGCCCTCCAAGGCGGTTGCTGCTGGTAAGGAGAAAAGAAAAATGAAATGGTTAGGGTTTTGGGACTGGCTACTACTGGTTATGTCCCTCCGAAATCAAGGGATAGCTGTCAGATCAAGATCAATGGCTGAAATCGATCGGGCTAGAACCGGCCTAGGTGGGGACTCCTTTTCCTGGCCCAGGTCCAGGTTGCGGCCTGGGCTGGGGGAGGAGAGCATGCGCTGGACAAAAAAAGTCCACTTTATCTCCCCATCCTTTGCCAAAGTTTGCTTTGCCTCCCTCAAGCCCAAAACCGGACAAACCATTTCCCTCAACTTTTCAAACCGTGCACTTTACCTCTATGGAGCGGTTTCGAAGGAGGTTTTGCTACAGTGACAGTGATTTTGTCTTTTTCTTTTTTAATTATTTCAGCTGATTTTTTGAAAAATCATAATAAATCACAGAAAAATCATAAAATGAAAAATCCAGTTTTGTTGGATTCCACATGAGTAGATCTACGTAGTGAACATATATATGGTATGTTTTAGTACAAAGTTTTTGCTACGAAGGTTTTGTCTTTTTATTTTTTATTTATTTTGGCTAAATCTTTGATAAATCATAGTAAATTATAGAAAAATCATAAAATAGAAAATCTAATTTCTTTAGACTCCACATTAGTAGATATATACAGTGAAACATATAATACGGTATGTAGCAAAACCTCCTTCCAAACCGCTCCAGGGAGGTAAAATGTATGGTTTGAAAAGTTGAGGAAGATGGTTTATCCGGTTTTGAGGTTGAGAGAGGCAAAGCAGACTTTGGCAAAAGATGAGGGAGGTTAAATGAACTTTTTCCTGCGCTGGACTGATCCAGGCCGTGCTCAGTGCTGGGCCGTGCGCAAATAGGCCTTGCGGGGCCTGCCACTGGCCTGCACGGTGTGCTGCTAGGCTGCACTGCGAGCTGGGCTGTTGCGTGGTTTTGTGCCGCTGGCCATTACCTGTAAAGCGAACAAAAAAAAGGGAAAATGCCTCGTCTGGGCCGTGTCACCGTGCTAGGCCGCGGGTGTGCACGCACACGAGCCTGCTCGGCTAGGCCGTGGGAGCGCGCTAGCCACGGGCCAAATGCAGAAGCGCACAGGCAGAAAGAACAATGACTTGTTTGTTATTGTTTTATAATTTCAGAAGCGGTTTTTCTGATGAATTATGTTGAGATTTGAAGTTTTGAATCTCTAGAAAATTTGAACCAATGGGATAATTTTCTAATGAGAGGATGAGTAAAGTATAGTGATGCTTGTGAATAAGTATTGTTTAAATGTTTCCGCTGCAAAGTTAATAATTGTTATCTTTCAAATTAAATTCGAACCAACGGGAGAATTTAATTTTAGAGATAAGAAAGTTAATGATTATCGTCTCCACATTAAATTTGAACCAACGGGAGAATTTAATTTTGAGAATAGAAATGCTTCATTGTAAATTATGGTATTGTTATTTTTTTATCAACATTGATCATAACAATATCATGATTTATTTATGAGTTTGTTTTAAAGTTTAAATCTCTGATAAATTTTGATTCAGTGTGACCAATTTTTAGAGAATAGTAAAGATAAAGAAATGCTCCTAAAATAGAAAATGTAATTTCATGTTTCCGCTGCGATGATGAAGAATGTTGATTACCTCCTAATTAAATTCAAAACAATGGGAGAATTTAATTTTGAGGAGTTTCAAGTAAATTGAGATGTCCATATGTTAATTTCACTTCTGCCCAACGGTGATGTGGAATTAATGTAGGAAAATGATGTTTTATTCTATTTGTGCCCAACGGTGATATAGAATAGAATTTAAAGGTTTCAAAGTTTACTCATTATTGTTGATAATTGTCGAATGTTTTTTCTTTGAACAAAGATCTCCCTGCTTTCATTCTTGAAGACAGTGGGAAAAGTGAGCTGGCGTCCTAGTGGCTCAGGAAATAATAAAGGAAAGTTCTGTAAGAAAGAAGGCCATTGCATTAGAGACTGTATTCTCTTTAAAGAATGGCTTAGAAAAGGAAAGACTTCAAGGACATTGATCCAAGAAATGTCTTAATGTACTCTCCATGAGGGAGAATAAATGAAAAGAAATGTAAAAGTTCATATGCATGTTTAATTTGACCAACGTCAGATTAATCATGTGTGTAACAAAGTATTTGAATTGATTTTGGAATAAAGTTCCATATAGAGAATTAAACAGCATGGTGGGAAAAGTTTTGTCACAACACCCATCCTGCAAGGTAGGAAGGATTTTATGATGAATCATGTGCTTTCAGTGTATCCCGCACAGGGAGAAAAGCTTGGCATAGCTCTTATGCTATCATATTATTGTCCATGCACTTCTATTGTGCAATGAAATATGTTTAAAGACCAAAAGAAAGTTGTCTATGAACCTCAAGACAAGAATGACATGCGAGTATGACTTGCAAAAGTACTGATAATAAAGGATTATATTGAATCCTTCAAATGGAATGAGGAAAATGTACTCCCATACAATTTGAGAAATAAAAGTAAAGAATTCAAAGTTTCCTCGTTCACAAAAGTTATGAATGGTTTTGAAATTATGGCAATAGAGTTAATGCCATATTTCGAGGGGGAGGAAGATAATGATTGTGATATGAATAAAGACAAGAGAAAGATGATGATTGTGATATGAATAAAGAAAGGAGAAAGATATCCCCTAATGTATAGTTTACAAAAGGACAAAAGAGTGATATATAAAAGATGAATGTGATCATTGAAGGAGTACAACGGTCATAATAATGATACCCAAGGTAGAGAAATCGATTCCTGGACCTTTGATAGTTCTGATTGGAAGATAGCATAATCAGCGAGTATTCATGCTGGACAAGTCTCAAAGATACTAAGATGGTGCTTAAAGCACCATATGAAAGGATAAATCCAAATAATAAAATTTGATGATGGAGTAATCTGGGGGATCATGGTATACAGATCCCTCAGACTTGAATAGAAGTGGGATTGCATACCCATCACAGTGTTATAAGAGCCATAGAATCAATTGCCTCTTGGCAATGAAAGAGCAAGTCATGAGAAGCAACGACTCGCTTAAGATGAAATAAAATCGATGACTTCCAACGATGTTTGGGACTCAAAAGAAATTCCTAATGGAGCCAAAACAGTAGGCCGTAAGGGGTCTATGAGACGAAATGTGACTCCAAAGAGAATGCATAAAAAATATAAAGCATGACTTGTGGTGAAGAATTTACGCGAAAAGAATGAATAGATTGCAATTAGTATATATGGCACAATACGATTTGAGTTACATTATATGGATATAAAGACGGTATTTCCTTTGTGGGATTTGTATGAAATGCTTACGTGGCTCAACCTAAGGGTTTTGTCATGGAAGGAAAAGAATAGGATGTCACCTGAGGGAATCATTTATGGATTAGAGCATGTCTCTAGACAAATGGTATTTAAAGTGGAAGGTTAATTAGATAATTTGGGTTTTAAAAAGGATAAGGAGGGCAATTGCATTTGTGCAAAGTTTACGAATGGAAAATTCATTTCCGTAATCGTGTATGTGGATAGTAGTGATGTTAAATCTACAGTTAGAGGAGAAAGTTTTTGCCCTCAAAGATTCAATAAGAATAGACTCGGTGAAGTATTATCCGTTTTAGGAATTGGAACTCACTGAGATAGAAGAATGGGGTATTAGGATTACTGCAAAAGCATGCCCATAAAAGATTATAAAGAAATAAAGTATGCATGCGAGTAAACCTACGCCTGATCCCATGGTCAAGGGTAATGGTTTTGAAAATTTTGGAGTTCCCAGAACAAATGTATGATGGATGAAAGGAATATGGATCCATATGTTTCAACTGTTGGAAGCTTGATGAGTGCACAAAATTGTGAACTTACCCTTACAAAGTATCCGGGTCATTTTGGCAAAAGTCCAATCCAGATATAGATCACTGGAATGGAATTAAGAATGTTAGCCTCATGCTAAGTAAGAAAGAATAAGTCAAATGGTTGTGGGTACAAATGTTGAGGTTGGCAACATATATAAATGAATCCACAATAGTTGCCAACACTCACATTTGGAGTTTTGTTGTGGAAAAGCTCCAAATGAAACAGTTGTGATATGAAATAGTTATGATATCATTAATGATGCAAAGCTATTGTATAGCGTGTTATGAGGCTAAGGGTCCGGCAAATTGGTTAAGAAAAACCCATACCTAGAATTGAAAATAGTTGTCAACAACAATAACCATTTAATAAGTGTATTACTCCTAAGACAACGGGTCAAGTGTGCTGCCAAACACATTGACATTGAGTTATACGTTGTAAAGGAGATAGTCCAGAATCATACCGAAAGTATACATTGAGCAAGTGTTTGCGGATCCACTTACCAAAGGCTTACCACCTAGTGAGTTCAGAGAACTCACAATCGACATGGGTTTAAGGGAAAGCCTATGATTTCTGGATAATAAGGGCCCAAAGTTTAAAGAATCTATTTTAGATCAGAGATGTGCCTTGTAGATGTTAAGTCTATCGGCGATTGAGTGTGACGATAAAACAGCTCTATGCACTGTCTGTGATGGAATGAGTAAAAGTGAAAGTATTTATGTTTAAAGTTAAAGGTATAAGAAGAGATCAAGGGGGAGAATGTTAGGTTGATCTCTTGCCAGTTGGCCTAACTGGGCCTTGACCTCGCTCTCTGATCAGGAGAGCCCAGTCCAATTTATGGCTGGTGGGCCATTGTCCTGCAGCGCTATATAAAGACAAGGTGGGGGCCAGGGCACATGACACGAGGTTTACCACTGTAGCCGTAGTTTCCCCACAACATAACCCTAGACCGATCGTGAGGGTGCGCTGAAGGCGACGGGAAGCTCCACCGGTCCACTGTGCCTCATCACCGGACGTCACCGCCGGCTTCCCCAACCGTCGCTGCCTGTGCGCAGAGCTCCACCAACGAACGAGTCCTACTCCATGGAGGTATGCGCGTCACAACGATTGTAGGTGAATCTACCCACTAGTCTATTCGCTAGTTGATCTACCGCTTCTTACACAAATCTGAGTCCACTAGATGGTCAAAGACTACTCGAGTGGTAGAAATTTATAGTTTTCTTTAGTGGAAAATTTTCATTTGTACTTAAAAAGATTTTTTAGCAAATTAAAAAGATCCTATGGACATGTAATAAAGAAAATTCGTTATCTTGTCAAATCTATAATGCATGGTAAGCATGTCACATTAGTTAAATATATAATACATCTATTAGAAACCCAAACTTTTAATTCTCTCTTACACTACTACAGATTCAAACATCACTGCCGGTTTGTTTTGGGCCAGCAATGATGCCAGTTCAAACCCCAAATGATTGGGCCAGGGGCCAACCGGCAGTGACGCTATGTATCACTGCCGGTTCGTGGCTGGAACCGCCAGTGATACTGCTGCAATATATAAGCTCGAGCTCGAGCTCCTCCCTCTTTCTCTGTCCCAACGGAACAGAACAGGGTGCGGCTGCTCTTCCCCTCCATTGTTGCGGCTGCTCTTCCCCTCCATTGTTGTAGCTGCTCTTCACCGAATTGCTTAAGGAAACTCTTGGAAGTTCAAGCATAGTGAAGATCTTCTAGCTTATGGTAAGTAACAAGAACAGTCCTATAGATTTGTAGATTTACATTGCTTTTGTGTTTGGAGATTGATTCTTATTGTAGTTGTTTACTTCCTCCATTTCAGAGAGCACATTTGGGTTGGATCTTGAGGAAGGCATCAAGGTAGTGGTAAATCCACTATTCAAAAGGTTAGTTAAAACCATTGTCACCTTTAATTTCAATTGGAGCTATATATTATTGTTCATGATCAAGAAGAGGGGTTGCATTTTATAATTTGTTCCTTTATTTTTATGTGGCATGTTGTAGAATAATTGTTTTTGGCAATTATAATTTATGTGGCAACCATTGTTTGCAGCTACATTATTGTTTCTAGAATTTTTTGTGCAATTAATGTTGTTTATGATGGAGCCTCAATTTTTCTTATGTTTTTTGAATTCATTTTTACACGGCATGTCGTAGAACAATTATTTTGTATGGGCTATCTATTTCAAATTTATAACACGACCGATTTGAATTTTTATAGGGCAAACAATTTCAATTTTTTTCGAAGAATACATTAAGGTTCTGTGCTTCAAATAATATTATTGCGAAAGGCTTATTAAAATTTTCCTATGTTTTCTCTGCCCTGCCCATTTTTCCTCTGCAGGCATGGATCGAAGGTGGATGTACGATCTGTCATGTACGGACCGACGGTACTTGACGGGCATCGATGATTTCATCAAGTTCGCCAGAGCCAATGCTGGGGACTCACAGCCTGTATTCTGCCCATGCAAAGATTGCAAGAATACGAGAAAATAGGGCGACGTGGAGCATATACGATTGCACTTGATTACCATGGGGTTCATGAGAGACTACATGATTTGGACTTTGCATGGGGAGGTTGGTCAAAATGGTGGACAAGAAAACAATGATGATGTTCCCATGCCTAGCATATCCCTAAACGAGTTTCTGCTTACTGATGATTACACAGAACCTATGCCTACGAATAACAGTGTGTTTAGCAATACGTTAGCTGACAACACAGAGAAAAACGATGGCATTTCTCAGCTCCTGCATGATGTGCAGGGCAGATTCCTTAGTGCTGCACAGTTGAAAAAACTGGAGATCATGAGAAAGGATGCAAAAACATCATTGTATCCGACCTGTCCAATAAGCAAACTGGAAGCCAACATCATGCTTTTAGAGTTCAAATCAATGAATGGATTGAGTGATAAAGGCTTTGATAACTTGTTAGGTATAATATAGAAACTGCTCCCAAAGGGTAACGAGTTACCATAAAATACTTATCTGGCCAAGCAAATGATTTGCCCAATCGGCCTCGAGGTTGAGAAAATCCACGCTTGTTCCAACGATTGCATATTGTACCATGGAGAAAAATACAAAGACTTGGATATGTGTCCCAAGTGTAAAGCTCCCCGATACAAGCAAGGGTCATCAAATGAGGGTAGCAAGACTAGAAGAGAGCCCGTAAAGGTCGTATGGTATTTTCCTATAGCTCCGCGAGTGCATAGGTTGTTTGCAAATGCAAAGTCAGTGAAGCTGTTGCGCTGGCACGGCGAAGAGCGGAAGAAAGATACAATGTTGAGGCACCCCGCCGATGAGTCGGACTGGAGGACTATCAACACTATGTTCTATGAGAACATCGGTGGAGAGGTAAGGCATCTTTGGTTAGGTTTAAGCATAGATGGGATGAATCCATTTGACCAGGTTAGAAGCAATCACAGCACTTGGCCAGTGACGCTATGTATATACAACCTTCCACCTTGCCTTTGTATGAAACGGTCATACATCCAGATGGCACTACTAATCCAAGGCCCAAAACAACCTGGCAATGATATCGATGTGCTTCTAGAACCAGTGATCGATGAACTACTACAGATGTAGGAGACGGGTGTGAAGGATGTTTGGGATGAGTACAAAAAAGAACATGTCACGATAAAGGCTATACTCATCGCTACAATCACCGACCTGCCAGGGCGAGGTTGCTTGTCTGCAGAGAAGACAAAAGGATACACTGGGTGTGTCTAGTGCTTGGACGAGACGGATGCTATACATCTTCCAGAAAACAAGAAGATGGTCTATATGGGACACCGTAGGTTCCTATGAAAGGATTGTTGACGGTGGAATTACCCTAAATTTCTACATTCAAACACCGTCAACAGGCCTCGGATTCAAGGGAAGATAAACATATCATGAGCATATTTTATCAATAACTAGTTCCACATGTACGCTTAGCTTGTGATTGCAGGGAACACCAAATCAGTGCAAAAGTGAGCAGCTAGGGGCTAAATACATGGTTCGGCCGAACCATGATATGTTGCTCCAGGCCACCACCTTTCAACACATTGCATAAAACATCAAATGGAGGAGATCAGAGCCAAGGGTGGGCTCACCCATGGGTCGGCCGAACTGCCCATAGGGCCCACCTGGCTCTGGTAACGTGGCAGGATCCGTGTGACACTCCAACCAAGTCATTTCATCCATCGGATCGACTTGTGCTTTCATTCAACGGTGGAGATCAAAGGCACACGGATTGAGGCATGAAACGAAGCAATCAAGACAGAACTAGCACATAGGAAGAGTCCATGACAGATGGGGGCCACTGTGGTGGGACCCACCAACCAGGGGTGGGTCGGCCGAACCACAAGAAGGGGAACCAAGCCACCTACACCATCACTGACTGGTAGGGACTCCTTCTAGAAGCTCCTGGCTGGGCCCACCAGTCAGAGGGGGGTCGGTCGAACCCCCCTGGTGCCCAGCCAGGTCGGTTGGCCTCCACCGACTCCAAACATGCTTCCCATGTGCTCAAATTGCCACAGCCGTCCATCTTGAGGCAGTTACAAGGCGGTGGATCCAAGGGTGGAGAGTTGAGGAGCACACGGATCACTAACGTGGCATCCCTCCACTCTCCACTATAAATAGAGGTTGCCCACTCCCTTTAAAGAAGACACCATACACCATACAACTCAAGAAGCAAGCTAGAGTTCTACTCTTTAGTAGTAGTATTAGTCTAGTGTGGGAGTTAGAGTCGAGTCGAGCTGCGCTCGGAGTCTCCGGAGTTGTCTGCTGGAGAGTCTAGTATAGCTCTTGTACCTTTCCTTCTGTAAGACTTTATCCTTTATCAATATATTATCTTTACTTTACTTCACTAAGTTCTTACTTAGTCTTTACTATTCTTTATAGTATTGTTGTGTCTTGTCTTATTTCATAGTTGTCTTGTACTTGATAGTGATCTTGTCCCAACTCAACGTGTGTTAGTTCATCGCCTGTCATAGGGTGTTCTAGTTGTTGGTACGCAACTCGAATAGTGAGACTTAGTGTAAGCGTGGTGCTTAGACTAGATCTTACCTTTGATTACCGCTTGTCGCACGGATTGTTTGTGGGTGCTAGCAGGTGGTGACAGCCCTGTCTAGTCTTAGTATCCCTCCACGTGTTTTAGGCAAGTTCTTAAAAGGTAGGCTCCCATAAGAGTGTAGGCGCTTCGGGTAGAGGTTTTGTGCTCTATTGTCTCGCACTACCCCCTGCACACCGGTAGTAAGGTACTATCTTAGTATAAGTCATTTATTTGATAGGATAAGTCATAAGAGTAAAGTAAGTGTCATAGGAGTCTTATACTCACTCGTTGTCCTCCCACCTAGCTATACTCTACTAGTTATCTTTTAGTTATCTTAATACTTGTTGTGTGTTGGTGTCATTACCCTTTCCTCTACCTATCGATTTACCCCCTACCACTAGCTAGTACTAAGTTGGTATAGACTTAAGGATCTCTTTCTTTTTATTAATTATTCCTAGCAACCGCTTTCCCTTGGGATAAAAATAAGTAACGATACCTTGGAATACTCCCGGGTGAAGTGCTACAGCGGTATATTCTGTGCGCTTGCGGAATTATCCAATAGACATAAGAAATACCCTCAGGGCACTTCTGGCGCCGTTATCAGAGATAGCTTAACACCCTGTCTCTGGTGGTTGCGCTAAGAAGTGTCAACCTCACCCTTACCATAGGAATAGAAAAGATTTCAATGGGACTATTGAGAAGCGTGGACCCCCAAAGTATCGCGACGGCAAACAGATACTTAAATAAGTAAGCAAACTCATAGATGTAGTCCTTGGAAAGGGGGAAGGGGCAGTACCAGCGCCTGTTGATAGTATCTAGAAGAAAAGTCAATCTTCTGGAAACTACCTTACTGGTCACTTTTGAGTGTACGTCATTGTCTTGATCCAATGCACATAACTAGAAATGTGTGCGGTAACACTCTTAACACGTTGATGAACACCAGGGGGACAACGAAGGATTCTCTCACGACACGCTTGGACATGCAACACCTGGGCCTCAGGAAGGAGTTGCACCTAATAACTCTTGAGGATGGCTACTTGAAACTTCCGGTGGTATCATGGACACTGAAAAAGGAAGAAAAGGACATGCTTATTTCTTTCTTCAATGATCTCAAAGTGCCGACTGGCTACTGTGCGAACCTGAAGAGGCTAGTTAACATGAGAGAACTTAAGTTTAGCTACGGTTGTATGAAAGCTCATGACTGTCACGTAATTATGACTCAGTTGCTCCCAGTTGCCTTGCGAGGTATCCTCCCTGATAAAGTACGCGCCCCGGTCATAAAGTTGTGTTCGTTCTTCAATGCGATTTGTGGAAAGGTCATTGATGGGGCCAAGCCAGATCAGCTGAAGTAGGAGATAGCCGAGATTCTATGTAAGCTTGAGATGCATTTCCCACCGACTTCGACATATCGGTGCATCTACTTGTTCATCTTGTTGACCAAATTATAGCCCTTGGCCCAATGTACCTACACCAGATGTTTCCTTTCGAGAGGTTGATGAAAGTTTTTAGGCGGTATGTTAGGAATAGATTCAGACCAGAAGGTAGCATGGTTGAAGGATGGACAACGGAGGAGGCCATTGAGTTCTGCACATATTATCTAGACATCAATCGGGTCGGAGTTCTAGTATCTCGTCACGAGGGAAGGCTTGGGGCAAAAGGAACGATAGGTGAGAAAGCTATCACAATCAACGAAGTCGTTCCTTTTAGACAGGCATACTTCGCCGTCCTCCAGCAGGCTGACGGTGTGATGGCATACATTGATGAGCACAAACAGATACTGCAAATTAAGCACACCGATAGGTCACAGGCTTGGCTTGAGAAAAAGCATAAGGAGGAGTTTGGTGACTGGTTTCGACGCGTAAACTAGGAATGGTCATGGGCTGTCAGCTGGATCTCTTAGCTCCCGGACCTTCGACCACGGTGATGATGTACCAAGGGTATGATATAAATGGTTTTACATTTTACACAAAAAAGCAAGATGGCAAGAGCACTGACCAAAATAGTGCTGTTCGTTTCGACGCCCATGATGAACACGGCACGGTGGAGGCAACATACTATGGTTTCATACATGAGATATAGGAGCTAGACTATTGACGATAGTTGAAGGTCGCTCTTTTCCGTTGCCAGTGGGTACGGCTAGACGAAATCAACACCGACAATAATGGATTCACTACCGTTGATCTATCCAAGACCGCATACAGAGACGACCCCTTCGTTCTTGCAAAGGATGTTTTGCAAATCTTCTATGCAAGGGATAACAATACAAAGGGAAGACTACAAGTAGTCATGCAAGGCAAAAGGAAAATTGTCGGTATTGACGGAGTGACGGACGAAGAAGAGTACAGAGGTTATCAAGAAATGGCCCCTTTTAGGGCGGACGTTACCCTACCTATCCTTGAAGACGGTGAAGAACCTGCATACCTCCGGAGTGGTCACGATGAGGCCATCATAGTTCCTGCATCGTGAATAGTTAGAATATCAAACTATGTAATTCAAAAAGAAATGTTGTGTTAGTATTTTGCATCGAATTTAAGATCATATGGAGTTGTAAAGATTGATGAGTTCTTCTAATATTATTTAGGAAATATGTTATTCGATCTTTTTAATGTTCATTTTTTGAGTAACAAATTTCAACAAATCATCGAAGCCAACAAACAAAAGCTTTAAAAACACAATCAAACTCTTCCCCACCGAACACACACATACTTCTTTTGGTTCAGTCTTTGCGCTTTGGTCTGGCGGCTTGGGTTCGAAGTCGGGCTTGAACCAATTTTTTTAGGCATTATCTTTTTTTATTTTCACATCACTGCTAGTTCCACACTAGAACCGACAGTGATACGAGCTATCACTGCCGGTTCTATAATACAACCGGCAGTGATGTCATATTTTTTAAAATTGTAAAATATTGTTTAAAATTCATAATAATTCATAGAAAACTCAAAAAATTGTAAAAATGATGTCATTAAATTTTTATTTAATTTTCCTACAACCTTTGTTTAGTTGATGTTTTCCTACAACCTTTGTATTTAATTTTTCTACAACCTTTGTTTTCAAACAAATGAGATATTTAAATTGTTCAAATGAAAACATCAACTAAACAAAGGTTGTAGGAAAATTAAATACAAATTTAATGATACCATTTTTATGATTTTTTGAGTTTTCTATGAATTACTATGAATTTTAAATAATATTTTATAATTTAAAAAAATATGACATCACTGCCGGCTAAATAACAGAACCGACAGTGATAATGGCAGCACTGCCGGTTGTGTACATGAACCGGCAGTGATGAGAAAATAAAAAAAAACTTTCAAAAAAATGTGGGGAACCTCTGGTTCGAACCCAGACCATCGAGACCAAAGCACAATGACTCAACCAACTAGATTGCCAGTGACTTCAGTTTAAAAGGAAAAAGGTTTCTTTTTATACACTTGGTTTACCTGGATCCACACTGCCTACGAAACCGGCATCAGTGCCGGTTCGCGTCACCAACCGCCAGTGATAGGCGTCATCACTGCCGGTTGTTAATTAGAACTGGTAGTGATGTGGTGGGTTATATAAGGCAACCGGCGCGCGCCCCAACATTTCAAACTCATCGTCTACCTCCCGCTCTACTGTTTTCAGAGCTCCGCCGCGCCCGCACCGCCATTCCAGCCCCGTCCAACCTCCCACAGGCCCACACAGTCTCGCCCCACGATCCCCGTGTGCTCCTCGACGCCGGACACCATCCACAACAGCGGTGCTGCCATCCACGACGCTGGCAAGGAGGGAGGTGGAGCGCGACGCCACTATAGGAGCTTCGTCGACGCCGTCCGCTGTGCGCTGGCTCCTACTGCTTCTTCTACGCCGACTAGTATTCCTCCACGACGCTAGGAGCTTCGCCACGACTTCCAAGGGCGCGAGATCCAGGCCACCCCCATACACACAGTGAGCTGCTAACTCTGTGCTTACAAGGTGTTCGATAGAATGTCTATAAGGAACTATAGCTATGATTGTAGTGGGATTCGGTGTTAGTTCCATTGGAAATGAGAAAGGAACAAAGTGATATGAGCTGTGACAATGTTTGCACACGTTTATATGCAATTGGAAATAACTAATCGGGTCAAATTAGAATCCTTTTTCACTTGGAGGAATTGGAACCTAGTACCTAACTTAGGGCATTTCACTTGGAGTGTGATATTCTACACCCTTTGCAAAGTTTACATAGTAGCCTATACCTCTAATTCATAGTGTTCTATATGGAATTTGATTCTATGGATTAATTACTATGCCATATTTGTACTATGCAATTTATAGCACACTCTTCATATACGATATTTGCCTGTTCAACCGTGCAAAGACATTAATTTCATGCGTCTTTAGGCAACAATGGCTTGGTATGTAGTACATGTTGGCCACAGACCTGGCGTGTACCGTACTTAGGAAGAGTGCTATGCTCAAGTCAATCGCTACCCAGGTGCTCTACACAAGAGATACAACACAGAAGCTAAAGCGTTGACTGCCTACTACAACTATGGTGAAATCCATGGGAAAGGCGATGAATTGAAGATAGAAGATAAGCCACCTGTCAGAGTGATAAAGATCAGAAGCCTTGGTTTTTGGTCTTGGAAAGATACCATCATTTTATGTCAAGGTTTGGTTATTGCTTTATGTATTTGGAAGTTAATGTAGATTAATAAATTAGTACTTGTAGTACACTACTCAAATATATGTACTAGACGTGTCATGTGTACTTTGTATTAATCTATCAAAAACCCAATTTACTTGTATTTCTACTATGCATACATGTGCCATACAAACACTGATGACATGCATGTCTACAGACATGACTCGTCATCGTCAGTTCACCACGCGTCGCCAAAGTACAGAAGAGCCACAGGATCCGACTAATGGTGGTGGCAGTGAGAATCAAGACGATGAAAACCAGAGTTCGAGCCAGTTTCTCCAACTAGACCAAGGAGACGAGGTAACTTAGGTCATACGTAATAACACCGAAGTACCCCACCACGATAGATATTTTTGATGGGTACTTAATTACGTATTTTGAAGCAGGGTATGATGGAAGAGCCAAGTGGTGAGGGTAGCAGCAGGACTAAGCGTGGAGCAACAAAGCTTCTTTAGACAAGTAGACATTGGCATATCTCTGAGTTTGACCAAGTAGGGGAGCCGGTGGAGCCTCTCAAAGCTTTGGTCCCATACAAGAGTATCATCGAGGCCCTTATCAGAGATTTTATCCCGATCAAGTATAGGAAATAGACTAGTCATGAGGATGACCCATGGAGGGTTCCAGAAAGTGAGAAGGAGCTAGTTTGGAACAAGCTGAAAGGTTATTTCACTTTCCCTAACAATTATGATGAGGCTACGTACAGTCAAGAAGAAGGCCAAGGAAATCATGGGTCGTTCGTTCAAGACTTTCAAGGGAACCTTATATAAGTTAGCCAAGGAAGACAGGCAACCAAACTTTGAGAGAGGGGAATATGCTAAGCAGAGGGACTTCTGGGAGGAGTTCAAGTCTTACAAGCTATCCGAAGAGACCAAAGCAGCAAGCGAAAGAAATATAGCAAACTCGCAGAAGGCAAAGGATCCTCATCACCTAGGATCACATGGCTATGTCAGGAAGATTCCAGAATAGGAAACGAAAGTCCAGAAACTAGAGCAAAGCGGCGTAAGGATCAAGACAAGCGATTGGTAGCCTAGATCAGTCAACTACCTTCTCGCAAAGGGGGCATGGTACGACAGTACCAGGAGGCTTTCTTCTGAGAGTGAACCCGCCATCACCGACCTCCTCTAGAGGATTTCAACGATAACTGACGAAGTGAATAGAGGAATCCGCAAGCCGGATAGAGAAAATGATGTGCTCACCCAAGCTCTTAGGAACAAGGAGAAGCCACTTTCTCAAATCGACCATCTAGTCAATGTGTTGAATAAGTAAGTGAACCCAATATCACAACACTACTTTCTAATCACATAGGACATTGTAATGTCCATGACCTTGATACTTTGTTTATAATGTCACACAGAATGAAGGCCTTACCTGACTAGAAAAATGTCGATAGCAAGAAGCACAAGAATTGGAGTGAACCAATCATGGCTAAGTATATGCACGATATCAGGACCCTAGACCAACCGGCGAGGAACAACAAATGCGGGTTCTATGTGTTATGGGCTATGCTTGTCTACTTTGGTGCAAAAACCGACAAAGGAGATGAAGCAGTACGTAGGGTTCCCAATTGTATTGTTTTTGCTTATGTTTTTGCATCTGAATATCATCTTGATTCAATTACAGCACGAAGCACACGGTCACAACCGGTTGGTCGATTTCGAGATAAGAGGAATTCAAGAAGAAGTAGCAAAGTTTATCACCGACGAGGTATTGAGGAAGAACGGATCATTCTGCATTACCAAGACCAAGAAGTTCAAGAAGGCTTATGGAAGAGAACATGTGGATAGGCTATTGTAATGCGACTCTTAATTACTTCGTTACTTATACGTTTTATTTTAGAATTTCTGTAATATAAACGTTAATGGATTTGTAGTGACGTCGCGATCCACATCCATATCCAATTATTCGATTGCATCACTGCCAACACAACTCCCACCTCCCCCCAAGATATCCCCTCAAATTAAAAATAAAACAATTAATAAAATGAAAATTATAAAAATTATATCACTGCCGGGTCTCATTGCAAACCGGCAGTGATACAAAAGCTATCACTGCCGGTTTGTATTGCCAACCGGCAGGGATGGCTTAGCTATCACTGCCGGTTGGTAGCAGTGATAGCTTAGCTATAGCTTAGCTATCACTGCCGGTTTGGCAGACCCGGCAGTGATGTCATAAGCTCATCACTGCCGAGATGGTTGTGCCAGTTCAAAATCCGCCAGTGAAGGGGGGTTTTGAACCGGCAGTAATGTTTGAATATGGTGTAGTGTTAATTTAAAGAATCTTAAGGTAGACAAAGTATTTTTAAAATAACTATATTTATATAACTAAATAAGTATCATTGCTTTTTTGCGAACAAAGTATCATTGTTGTTAGTGATGGTTTATGCATGTAACAGAATAGATTTCTTCCTCCTCAGAACTAGTTATCTGTTTCTGATTGCTAATTGAGGCATAATCGCTGGGGCCTCAATGTCATGTTATTTTTCCTCTTTATATTTTGCTTCTTTTATTTTATTTAGCCATTCTTTACATCTAGTTTAGCTACTTAATCTCTATCTAGTGTGATAAACTATGCCAATTAATCTACATGTGTTTTCATTCTTTGCGCTGCATCTATGTGGGTTTTTAATATGTATCTATTTTAAATCTTAATTTGAGTGAAATTGTTGTATTGTAGTTTTAAAAAGCCATGAATCTATATTTTTTGCCAATATATATTTAAATGTTTTTTGTAACTTAATTAAACGCTATATATATCTTCAAGTGTTATATCTTTGAAAACAATACCCATTTATAAAGTTAATCAAGGAGTAGTCCTGTTATACATTTTCGGATAAGTGGTTAGTGCATTAAATTGAGCTCAACATATTAGGTACGGATGTGGTTTCCCTTGGCCAATATATATGGAAGATGCAAATGAGGAAGTAGAAGAAGAGCTGTGACCCGAGCTGAGAAAAATGTGAACAGAGGGAACTCTGGGTGCCGCAAGTATGTGTCTATTATTGTTTCCTCTGTTCAATTAAAGAAAGGAGTCGTCACTTGGCTAATTAGAGAGCGCAGCCTATATCAGGCCTATGAGGCATCAGGCTATCCGCACTGGCGTCCGGTACGCCGTCCTGGAGGAGACTTTTACCGGATGAAACTGCTGCAGCGTCGTCCTGCATCCTGTCCTCGACGCCGGCGGATCCGGTATTCCTAGTGTCGTAGCGGACGTCCGCTCCGTACCGGGCGGGCCCACCATCGGCCGGACAGAGAAGAGAGAGAAGGAGGCGCGGGCCCACCACCGTGCCGGAAAAGAGAGAAGGAGGCGCGGGCCCACCACCGTGCCGAGGTCGCCAAGGTCGCCCTCCACGTCGAGCTCGCCCGCCCCTGCACCTCGCCGTGCCCCCGGACCCAGATCAGTCTGCCGTCGCCATGAAGCACGAGGAGGGTGTCGCCACTCCGGTGCACGCCGCCCTGGAGCCCTCCGCCGTCGATGTCGAGGAAGCGGTGGCGGAGGAGGGCCATGCCGCTCGCCACCCGCCCGCCGCGCCGTCGGGGAACCGCTCCGCCGCTTGGGAGAGAGTGAGAGAGTACGGGGAGGGAGGGATGGTGGTGGGGAGAGAGAGAGTGGGGAGGGGGAAGGGAGGCCGCTGCACCTCTGCCCGCTCGACCGCCGCGTGCTCGCCGCTGGTGGGAGGAGCGGAGGACGGGAGCGCCACGCGCAGGAGGGAGAGAGCGAGAACGAGAAGGGAGGAGGGGAGAGAGTGGGGGGGTGGGGGAATAAAAAAGAAAAAGAAATATAGAGTAGAGATATAAAGGATGGATGGGTGCGGGAGATAGTGGTATAGATGAGAGAATATGACAGAATATTCCTTTTAGAGGATGAATTTAGAGGATGAGGAGTGCAGATAGGCTCAGGATCACACATGCAACGAAACGGTATAGTGAAGCTAGTACGAAAATCAAGGTGAGCAAGGCTGCAGCAGCAAAATGTCAAGGTGATGGAGCTGAGTGACCGAGCTTTGCTGGATGTGCGTAGTGATCACTTGGCAGAGCATATTGGCACAACTGAAGGTCTTTCATTTTGCGTACGGCGCAACTGCCTCTCTAGCACTGCACAGGAGCTCCGTGCAGGTCTGAGTTAACGGGGGCTCAGGCTGCCTGAGTCCATCGATCATAGTACTTCCGTATCTGGGAGTCCACTAAATGGTCAAAGGCTATTTCGGTGGCAGAGTTTTACAGTTCTCTTCCTTGTAGTGGCAAAAATGCATTTGGCCTGAAAAATTACCTTTTTTTAGATAATGGATAATCAAACCCGGCTTCATCTACCAACTGGTAAAATCAGACCAATTATTACAAAGTTCCGGCCACAGGCCAAAAAAAATGTAGCACAAAAACTAGCCAGCAAATGGCCATAACGGAATCGAGGTAAAGCAAATGACAAATCAGAAGAAATCAATCTACTCGCGAACCACCCTCTGGAGGAAAAAAAAAGCAAGGCTGACGCATCCATGACACATCTAGGTGCTATCCGGCTTGGACCAGCTGTTCCTTTAGCTCATCACGCCGTTGCAGTATTGTCCACTGGTGGAGCCAGTGAGTTTCCCTAAAAAGAACCTACAAAAAAGATTTTGGTTTACATTTGTCAAAAACTACCTCATTTCACGTTATCCAAATTGCCCAACACATTGCCGATGTTGCAGTCAGTAACAATGAATTATACTCTTTTCCCCATCTTGGACCACCTAGTAAATAGATCATCCATATCCAAAGGTGATGCAATTCCAAAAAAATACATAAATAGCTCGCCACAAGAATCTGGCATAGAGGCAATTTAAGAAAAGGTGCTGAATACTTTCTACAGAATGACAAAAGCTACAACTCTTATCGCCATTCCAGTTTCGGCTAGCAAGATTGTCTTTAGTCCCCTCTTTTCAGGTACCACAATAATGTTTTTATTCTTGTAGGGACTTTAATTTTCCAGATATGTTGAGACATTGTAACACCATTGTTAACCAGAGCAGCATACATGGATATAACCAAAAAATTCCTGATGAATGTAAATTCCAAAAAAAAACATCCCTATCCCCATGAAGATTCACTTCTTGTAAAGAGGAAATAATTTTGTGCCAATCCCTTAGATTCGTACCCGCTAAATTACGCCGAAAGGAAATATTCAATGGGGCCGAGTTAAGTACTTGTGCCACATAATCTTGTTTTCATCTCACTATATTGAACAACGCAGGGAATTTGTCTTTTAGTGGTTGATTACCCAGCCAACTGTTACCCAGAATTGTGTTTGTAAACCATCTCTGACCTTGAAAGAGCCGAGGCACATGAAAGTGTCATTGACATTCATCAAGCTTTTCCAGAAGTGTGAATCTGTAGGTTTTTTGATGCAACTACCTAGAGGTTATCTTTCAAATATTTATTCATAAGAATTTTCCAAAAGTTTAAAAAGCCATTTACTCAGCAAACACTTGTTCTGTATGTCTAGATTCTATATGTCCAGGCCTCCCTGAATTTTCGGTTGGCACAATATTTGCCATTTGGCTAGTTTGTACTTTCGTTTGTGTTGATGGTTCTGCCAAAAAAATCTAGATCTGAAACAATCAATCTTTCGAAGCACCCCTCTTGGGAGTTCAAAAAATGACATCATAAATCGGTAAACTGAAAAGCTCCGAGTTCATTAGAACTAGCCGACCTCCTGTCGAAAGCAACTTCCCTTTCCACCGATTTAGTTTCTTCTCAATCCTATCTACAGTTATCTGCCAGTCCTTATTATAGGCACCAGAATGGGTATTTCCCTATCTGGCAACCAAACAACTGCAAGTAATACTCTTCATATTCTTTTGCTTTCACCAAACATAAGATTTTACTTTTGTGAAAATTAATTTTGAGCCCTGATAACTGCTCAAAGGTACTAAGAACCAGCTTCAAATTTACTGCCTTTTCTACATGACTCATACAAATGACAGTGTCGTCTGCATATGGATAGTCCCTCTTGGATAATATGAGGAATCACCCCTTTACCAAGCGTGCTTCCTTTGCCCTAACAATGAGTATGGCAGCAAGTCCGCCACTATATTAAATAGTATTGGCGACATCAGATCACCCTGCCGAAGGCCTTTTTTTGTTTGAAAATAAGGCCCAAGTAGGTCATCCACCTTAATATTAACATTTCCTCCTTGAGTAAAGTGCTGGACCCAATTGCACCACTTATGAGAGAACCCCTTCATTCGCAAAGTTTGTTGTAAAAAGCTCCATTTGACCTTATCATACGCCTTTTCAAAATCTATCTTAAAGATAATTTCATCCTATTTCTTTGAGTGTAGCTCATGTATTGTTTCATGGAGGATCACTGTGCCCTCCATAATGTTTCTTCCTAGGAGAAAGGCTGTGTGGGTTAGTCTAATAATCTTTTGGGCAATTGTAGTCAATCTGTTTGTCGCTAGCTTTGTAAAGATTTTGAAAGAGACATCCAACAAACAAATTGATCTGTATTGATGAATGCCTTTCGCATCTTCGCACTTTGGTAGTAGTATAATATTTCCAAAGTTTAGGCTATGGAGCTCCAGATTGTCCTGATGGAATTCCTTAAACAAAGCCATCAAATCATTTTTTACTGTCTCCCAGAAGACCTGATAAAACTCTGGTGGAAATCCATCTTGGCCTGGTGCCTTATTGTGTTCCATTTGAAAAAAGACACCCTAACCTCAGATTCCGAAAAATCATCTGTCAAAAACTCATTTTCAAGCTGAGAGACTTGCGGGGTATCCCCAGTTTCGGACTTATCAAGGAGAATACTAGACCCCTCCGATGGACCACATATGTTTTTATAATGTGTGGTAATATGCTCTTTAAGCTGAGCATCACCGCTTATTATATTAGTCCCCTCTTCCAACTGGAAAATACGAGTTTTCCAATGTCTACCATTCGCTACAAGATGATAATACTTCGTATTAGCATCACCTTCCAGCAAATGTTTCACTTTAGCCCTTTGGTACCACTTAAGTTCCTCCTCTCTAAGTAATTCGGCTAATTGTTCACTTCGAACATGCTTTAAGTTTAAATCGGCTATGTTCGCTTGCGCTAGCTTCAGCTTATTTTTAGCCACAGAACAATATTTTCCTCTCACAACAATTCAACAGTACAATTCAGCCGAAGCCAAATTCAGCTCAGCCGAACAGGGTGGCATGCAGTGGGGAGTTTTCTGCCTTTTTATCCGGTTCATCCAGTTTTTTGAGGACAACCTGTTTTTCTTTCTTATAAGTACCACTTACATTCTTTGCCCACCATCTGAGATATTGGCGAAGCCTCCTGATCTTGGTTTGCCACCTTTGTAATGGGTTGCCCTCAACCACCACACTATTCGACACCTCCTGAACCATTTAACGAAGACCTTCCCTCAGCAACCAACCTAGTTCAAATTTAAACTGAGGCTGGTAAGAAAAGGATAGGTTATTTGTATTCCATAGTAACAGAGTATGGTCAGAGATGTCCCAGGATAATGGATGAACAGTGGTTACAAGAGATTTGGCCTTCTATGACAATTTTTAGGATTATGACGGAGCTTCTATGACGACAGAATATAGTCACAAAAGGGGTAAAGTGACAAGAAAAAGCTTGTAAGTATCACAAAGAACTATCAACCTTCTATGACAAACTGATTGTGACAATTACAAGCATTTTCTTGTCACTATACCCCTTCCGTGACTATATTCTGTCATCATAGAAGCTCCGTCATAATCCTAAAAATTGTCATAGAAGGCCAAATATCTTGTAGTAATTGGACTCAAAATCCGTGAACACCATTACCTTGTCTAACTTCTCAAAGGTCTGATTTTGTAAATGATTCGCCCATGTAAACTTCCTGCTATTCATTTCTATTTCTCTAAGATTCAGTGTACCAATTACAGCAATTGAAAAATTACCTGCTAAATTTACATGTCAACACAAAAAAAATTTAGCTAATTACAATGGTTTGCGTATCTACGAGTTCATTAGATGCTCAAAGGCTTTTTTTAGTTGCAGAATTTTACGGTTCCCTTGTAATGGCAAAAATGCAATTGGCCTGAAAAAATACCTACTAAATTTAAATGTCAATACGGAAAATTTGTAGCAAATTAAAAAGATTATGTGGGCTTGTAGTAAAGAAATTTCATTAACCTATCAAATCTACAGTGCCAGGTAAGCATGGGACATTAATTAAATATAATGCCTCCATTCAAAAAACTTGACATTTTAGTTTTCCCTTAAGTCAAACAATCTTGAGGCCGTCATTTTTTTTAGTTATAACTATATTTATATTACCATGTAAGTGTGAGCGTTTATGCATGTAACAGTATAGATTCTTTCTTCCTAGGAACTAGCTTATTACATCTAGTTTGTTATCGAGGGCCTCAATGTCTCCGCAACCCCGACTAGCATAGCAACAGTGATTGGTCAATTGGGGGAGCAAGGTTGACCATCAGAATTGGGTTGAGTTGAATTGACATTACATGGAGCGAATGCGGTCAAAGGTCATCCCTATAGGTACCGCAGAACTGTGATCTTGAACCGAACACTACCTGTAATACAATATTTCAGCTGGTAAAAATCATTTGTCCAACAAAAAGTCACTTAAGTTATAGGACAATACCATAAAATTCTAGCCTGTTAAAGAAAGATTAGGTGGGCACATAGAAGAGGAATCTCATTCTTTGATCAAAACTAGACTACGTGGACGTGGGACTTGAATTAAATATACATGTCCATCAACTTGTGCTGCAACACAGTATAAAGATATAGAATATCAGGTTACATGAATTGTTTTTTGGATAATTTTACTATGTAACGAATCAAAACTAGTTAATTGCATTTACTCTCTTTTATTCTAAAACAATATCCTTTTAAATAACCTACAATCTCTATCGGTTGTGATAACTTTGCCAATAATCAATCTATATGTGTTTCCGTTCGTTGCACTGCGTCTACTTGGTTTTTTTATGTATCTATTTGAAATCCTAATTTAAGTGAAATCATCTTTTGTAGTATCATATTTTTGCGACATCGTGAAATCCATATTTTGGCTATCTACATATGTTTGATATAACTTATTATACATTGGCTTACTCAGCCGTGGATGCATTGAACAAAAGGAGGACATATTAGGTAGGGATGTGGTTTCCTATGGGCCAATAATATATATAACAGACGCAAATGTGGGGGAAGAAGGGAAGACATTTGATCCGAGCTGAGAGAAAACAGAGAACAGAGGAAACTATATATGGGTGTGATAGGTATCTGCCTATTGTTGTTGTCTGCTCTTTCCAAAGAATGCAGTCGTCACATGATTAGAGAGCATAGCCTGTGTCAGGGTTGTGAGGCATCAGGATCACGCATGCGGCCAATTGAGAATGACGGACCATGCGTACATTGGTGTCCTCTTCCATGAGGCCACACGATCGGTCTAAATTGGTGCTGAGTTTTAAAATGTTTTTTAGGGTGACATGTCTGTGATGTGGAGTACAGCACCAAGGTCAAGCAATTGGCAGACCAGCTCTGTGATCTCGTGTCCATGATGCTGGATCGCAATATCATCACCACACTGCAGTGCTGTATCGACTTGCGCCTCCACAACGTTATTCACAACCTGATTTCTTCTGTGGATTTTTTGTTTTAGAATGCCGGAGGGGCTTTCGCCCCTAAAGAAATTTTATTGAAATTAAAAGAGCAGTATAAAATTACAGGCAAGAGAGTTTGTCATCTATTAAGAAAAAATTAAGGAACTAAGAAAGAATAGAAGAAATTAAGTATAGGGTAAAAATTAAATGCCTTGTTGTCTCCATATATCCAAAGCCTGGGAAGATCTTGGACCAACCCAATGTGTAAGCAATTCTAATTCCATGAAAAGACATTTCGATTAGCCCATATTGCCCGCAGATAAGGATTAGTGCTTCCATGTAGAACTGTGAGTGCATTGTATCTTTGAGGAAGTTCATGGCATTTGGAAGTTCTGAATTTTGAGGGAATATCAACTCCAAAAAATTGCCAACACTGCTTTGCAAATTCACATTGCAGTTGCAGAAACAGACGATGAATTGTTTCTTCATTGTTGAGAGCAAAGAGAACACAAGTGTAGGATCGTAAGAGCATGTTCTTTCTTCTCAGGATGTTTCTAGCGCTCAACCTATCTTTCAATAATAACCAAAAGAACACTTTTTGTGCTTTGGTTCGCAGAAGCATGTTCTTTGTTCCATGGAATTAGCTTACTACGTCGTAGTTTGTTAATCAAGGCCAAACGGCTAGGGCATTAATGGCGTTTCACACATTCAATACATTTATTTTAGAGCTTGTAATGAAAATGGAATAAAGAGAAAATTTACAATGGTTGGTGAGAATTTCGACGGCTCATGGCGATCAGAAGCATTGTGAGGCATTGATGAGGAGGCGTCAGGAAGCGTTAGACGTGTCTATGATCGGTGGGCCCATGGTGGGGCCATATACACCGTAACGCTTCCCAACACCTCCAAAATTGAGGGGATTAGGACAAAAAAAAGAGGGTGGCGATGTCATATTTGAAATCCTTTTGTTTATAATAGAATCATAATAGAATCATGAAATTTATTACAATGTTTTGAGTAGTATAGTTAGGGTGTATATTCAAGTACTATAGGTTGTATAATATTTTGAGTAGTAGAGTCATCCTTGCGCGAACGTCCATCCTCCTGCGTCCATCGTGCGCCGCTGTCATCCATCTGTTGTCAAGTCTAGGGCAGGGCAACGACATGCGGGTGGCGGTGGAGTGACCGCTGAGATCCGTAAAAGCGGCAGCGGCAGGACTTCGCATGGAGGCTGGCATGGCGGGGCTCATCAATGCGTCACGGAGGGCCCGCCGCCGGTGATGCGCTACCGCCCCGACGACCCCGCCTCCGTCCGCCCCAACGCACTGGGGCTGGACCCCGCCTCCGTCCGCCCCAACGGCTGCATCATCAGCCGCGGCCCTGGCCACGTCTGCTCTGCCATTACGTGGTGCGCGCTCCTCGCCTTCTTCGCGAAGTGCGGGCTGCCCACCGATGCCGACGCTGCCACGCCAGTTGTCATACATGGCAGGCCGACCACGCCTACTACGCAGAGCTCAGGTGCGTTGAGGACGGTTTGGGCCTATACACAGTTTGCTTGTTGATAATTGTTAGTAATAGATGTAGCAAGAGAATCACATTTAACTTGCAATAATACTGTGTTACTTGCTCAGTAATTTTATCTATAGAATCCACAAAACACTACATTTGTCTGGATGAACTGAATGAGCGATACTTTATGTTCATTAGGGAGGAAAGCCCCGTGTTGCTGATTTGTCATGGGTCAGATGGCATTGGGAATCTGTTTCTTCCTGCACCCTCTGCTAAGAAGGTTGAGGAAAGTGATGTTGATTTCCTGATTAAGGCCGGTCTCGATGCATGTTTCATGGGAGTTTCATGCACATTAAATAGCATGCCACATCAGCTTTTGTTTGTATCGAGGAAGAGAGAGAAGGAAAACATTTTAAGAGGATGAAACTTATCAGCGTTGTTTTCAAAATATTGAAAACCGCATGAAACCCCCCACTGAGAGCTTTCCTTAGTTTCATGGGGTTGGAATTATTGCATGCAGAGGGAAGAAAAAGACACCAGTGGAACCTAGAAAGGGTAAAAATAACCTTTGAAACTGTGCAATGAACCTATGCACTATAAGAGATCCCCATTTTATGTTAAGTTTCATGTCTTGGAAATCAGGAGGTGAAATGTTACATTGATACTGGCCTAATAAGTTCTCTGAGACTCTGAGTTTCCAGGAGAGGTCACTGTGCTTGCTTTGGGACCCTGACAAATGTAGCATTGGTTTGTTAAGGATCATAGGAGGCGCTTCTGACAAATACAGGGTGCAGGCAAACTTTGAGCATTTTAGTGCAGAGCCTTTTGTTTACTGAACCCTGTATTAAACTTTGAGCATTTTAGTTCAGCAATCTAGAATTGCCGTTTTTGGTTCCCGAGCTCATCTGAAGAAGCAGGCTCTCAGTAGTACACAGGAGCTCCGCACAGGCGGTTCTACACGTATTTTTACTGGCGTTTTTGTCAACCGCCAGTGCTAGGGGCCTGTGAAAAACAACGTTTTTCACAGGTGGTGGCTTGAGAACCGCCAGTACAAATCGATTTGTACTAGCGGTTCACTTAAGAAACCGCATGTGATAATATTTTTTTTCCAAAAAACGAGTTTTTAAAATAGCAGAAAAATATTTAAATTCGTAGAGACCCACCGGCCAGCTTTATTTTTCGCGCAAAAAATCATGCGCTACGCGGCCAGTGGGATTCGAACCCGTGACCTCTTCCTCGCGCGGAACCCTCTCTACCATTGCACCACATCATCACATGTGTCTAAAAGAGTGTTTGGTTCCCCACATATTACAACGAATGATAGAAAATTGACTATTTGAGGCCCTAAACGAATTAAAATAAAAAAGTATTCAACTACAAAGTTGCATAACTTTTCAAGATCTACAACTTTTATGTTGGAAGTTTCTCCATCTAAGGTCGTTTATAAAATTTGAATTTCAAATTTGATAAATTCAAACGTATTTTTCGCTTGCAAGATGATTTTAAATGAAATTGTTGTCATTTGAAAAACTCAAAAAATTAATTTCAGATTATTTGTACAGGCGGTTCTCTTAAGGCTGACGGTTCCTTAACAGAACCGCCTGTACAAATGAGCCATTTTTACAGGTAGTTCTCTTAAAAAACCACTAGTAGAAATTGATTTCTACTGGCAGTTTTCTTAAGGAACCGCCTATAGAAATCCGTCCGATTTCTGCTGACGGATGTCAAGGGAAACCACCTGTAAAAAAATCACAGCGTCAAGAAAAATCATATCTGTACCAGTGTCTTGCGATATAATTCTCTTTACTGTTCATTTTAGTTTTCTACTAAGTTTTCACCTTGTATTTTTCTCATTCTTATCCTGCTTTATTGTAGAGGAAATGGTATAGAAACTTTTCTTATGAAAGGTTTCGATTTGGTAGTTTTGTTCACTGCTAGTCCTGGGATCAAAGATACACAGGTATTCTGTTTCAACCATATAAGTTGACTGCTAGTCCTAGGACGATTGGAATTAAGCCAATGCGGAGATAGCCTGCTTGTTTAATGAGGATGCATGATGAAAATTTCTTTCGTTACTTAACTTGTGATAAAAAATTCTGGAGAAATCCTTATACTTTGGGGATGGAGGGAAGTATTTGGCAAATCATAGCATGCTATTTTAAGAAAGAGTTGAAACAAAATGCATTGGAATATTTGCTTATTATATCTTTGTAGTCTCCATCTATCTTAGTGACAAAATGTAGCTGCACCACTTGTTTTTTCTTTGAAAAAGTATGCACTTGGAAATTTTGGAATACTGTAGATAATATATCTTTGGTAACATTTACATTTTTTAAAAAATTATACTTAATTTCACAATACTGTTGGGGAAAGGTCCCTATCAACACAGGTAAGGAGTCAACCTCCACTCGAAGGCGAAGACCCGCGAGACCTCCGCTCGAGGGCGGGATGACGATAGAATAATATGGTAGTGAGTATAAATGCTTTCAACTAACTCTTTGATCAATATTTACATCACTATTTATAGTCTACTGTACATATGTGAGGGTCGATTACGTGCAAGCCCCTATAAAGTGGCGGGTACAACCCCTGGATATTCTCCACCACCTCTACCAACTCCGAGGGCACAGGTGTCACTTCCTCCTATGCTACAACCACTCCTGTCCTTGTCGTGTAGCGGTTCAGTCTCCGCCAGCGTCGCATCCGTGAATGGCGAAGATGACCTTCAGGTCGCGGGGATCCTGCTCCGGAATCGAGTCTTTGCGGGATTAGAGACCCCTTTCGCTGGATCTTCGCTGGGGAGCCGGCAATGGTGTGAAGACTGCAGGGTTGAAGGGGACCTTCGCCGATCTCAGAGGCCCATATACGAGCACCACCAAAGATTGGCCAAGACCTTGCACCGACCAGCGGAGATGGAGCGGAGATGGCCTTCGATCCTGACCTTCGCTTCGCATCAGAGTTCTCCTGTTCCTGCAGGCAAAAACTCGCACACTGGTTATGCCTATTCCAATTACGTGGATGATAGCCTCCGCGGCCCACGTGCCCCGCTGTGCTACAACAAATACCATCTAAGTTTAATTAAGCTCCACCAAAACATCAACTGCATCTTGTAAGTCATGCTGATTTTTAGATTTTGATATAACCAAACTTTTGGTTTAGTTTCCCCTAGTTTTTAGAACTCGTCGTACATGATATGTTATTGAAGGAAAATAAGTTGAGCTTGCTAGAAGCATCAGGTTTGGATATTTGTCACAGTCTTGATTATTGCTGAAATAAACGGTGTGGTCACTATCATGATAGCAAGACTTTACTGAAAGAAGAATTACTTTACTCCTAGTTACCCTCTATATCCCAAAATATATGGACTTTTGGCATTTAAATTTTATCCCAAAATATAAGGACTTCTGATAACCCACCAGTATAGTGTGATTAACACAATCAATTATGGAATGGATAATCATATAGCCCAAGACAACTGTTAATTGAGCCAATAATCAGGAGCTAGCATGTGTATTTAATGAGGAAGCATGATAGGTTTCTCCTTTGGTGCTTATTTTTTCAAAAAAAGAAGAAGTCTTTATATGTTGGTTTCAGAGAGTAGTCGGCAGATCGTCGCACGCTATTGTAAGAAAGAGAGAAAACAACATGCATGTAATCTTTGCTTATCGCCATTTTAGTCTCCATCATAGTGAAAAATGGGGCTGCACCATATTTTCTTTGAAAACATTATATTATGTACTTAGAAATCTTGGAGTCATCTAGATAATATATCTTTGTAAATTTATGGTTTTTAATAAACAAAATTCAACTTCAAAATAACATCCGAGTTCAAATTCCACCAGAATATCAAATTAAGTTTGTAAATCCTATTGAATTATTTAGTTTGTATATGATGATAAATCTTTGAATAAAAACAAAAGTGGAACTTTCTAGAAGCATCAAGTTTAGGCGTCGTCACAATCTTGATTATTTCCCAAACTAAATAGGACGGAATTGTCGCAGTCATGATAGTAAGACTTGCTTGTATTTAAGTGTGCTAGAAAAGGAAAAACTCCCACTTAATAAAGCATCTTGCTTATTGCTATTGTAAGAAAAAGAGAAAACGATGTGCGATGAAATATTTGCTCATCGCCTCCCTCTTAGTGACAAATGTAGCTGCACCACTTGTTTTAAGTGGTAACTAGGTTTTTTTTTTTTTTGAAAAAAATGTGTACACTCTGGGTCTTGGGGTCATCTATATAATACTTCCTCTGTCCCAAAATATAAGGTATCAAGCATTCAGATTTGTCCTAAATTATAAGAGATTTTAGGTGAACAACTCCAAATAAAAGACAACATTCACATCTATACCTACCATTAATATGTATCACTGACTTAAGTACAGTAAGTCAGGGAGGGTTATATGTGTCCTTTGTTATACCACATAATATGTCCTAAAATTGGTAAATATTTATGGCTTTAGATAGACTAAGCTCAACTTCACAATACTATATGAGTTTAAATTGCACCAAAACAACAATTATGTTTTTTAAAATAATCCTGCTGAGTTGTTAATTTTTTATATGGTTGGGATTTCGGTTTCCCCTAATTTTTAGAATGCTGCTGTACATGATATATCGCAATCTTGATCATTGCTCAAATTAATAGGACAGAATTGTCGCAATCATAATGGCAGGCTCGATTGTACTTTACGGTGTGCTAGAAAAAATGCTCCTAATTGTAGTATAGTTGGTAATTTACTGTAAAAATGTGCGCCTTCTAATTAGAGTAGAATTGACTTTACCATTGCACCCCCAGTGGGGCATGTGCATTATTGGCCCTTGCCACAAACGATTGCCACCTGTTGGGGAGGAATCTCTCCACGTATTCTCCCCTCATCTATAAAAGAATGTAACTATGGGATATATGCCGGTCAAACTAGCTCAAGTTTAGTCGAATTTATAATAACTCAAGTATTAACTTTTGTCTCTCTAAATAAACATAATATAAAAAATATATTCTATAACTAATCTAATGGTATTCATCTTACATCATGAATGTCAGTATTTTTATATAAATTTAGTCAAAGTTAATGGTTTGACTGTTCAAAAAATGAGAATTACATTCTTTTATGGTAAAGGGAGCATAAATAAACATAATATGTATGCAATATAGCATGCATACAACACGTTGTTTCCTGTCCTTCGCATTCGGTGACCTCGTTTACACACATTTTTCAACAAAACTACAACATGTTCTTTTCAGGAAAGAGGGAAAACAACAAACGCCACTATTGTAGTCTTTGCTTAGTCACCTCTGCAGTCTCCATCTACCTATCTTAATTTAGTGGGCAAATGCACAGCTACACCAATTTTCTCCAAGTGCCAAAAAAAAAAATGTATATGAACGCGCGTGGACAATGCTTGCTGGACCATCGCATCAGGGGTTCAGAGGCATTCGTAATCTTGAATTTTTTTTCACTCTCGAACACTGTTCGGCCACAGTTAGATCAAATAACTTCACTATTAACACATAAAGGTTCACTAGTACAAAGCATGGATTTTGTGCCGGTTGGGGAACCCCTTTACTCCCGGTTTCCCAACCAGGACGGCCAATGCGGGACTAAAGTCTCCCCCTTTAGTCCCGGTTCAACAACCGGGACTAAATAAGGGCCTTTAGTCCTGGTCCATAGTCCCAACCGGGACTAAAAGGCTCCCTAGCCGAGCTACGGGCCTGACATCTTTAGTTTCGGTTTGTAATGCAAATCGGGACTTAAGTGTTTCTTTTTTTCTTTATTATATTTTGGTTCTTTTTTGTTCCTGTGTCGTTGGTGTTTAAAATCAGGTTTTTGAATACGTTCTATGCTGCTAATATATGAATATATACGCGCATCATAAGTAAAGTTTTAAAGCACAGATAACACAATTAAAGTATGAAACTTATTCATACAATTTAAAACATGTTTAAATAAACCATGACATACATGGGACCATATAACGATTTAAAAGTCATTACACACATAACATATTCAAGTGCTCTCAAATAAACATCGAGACACAATTACTACCTATATATTTCTGTAACGTTCATCATGTGCCACAAGTAGCTGAGTGAAGTGTAGGTCACCGATGTGGTATAGGAATATATCATTGATATAGAGTAAAGCATTGAGCAGTGCACTCTCCCTTGCTTCACAACTACGAACACAAGGTCTACTGACCACAGTAAACGGTGCTCGAGCAGGATGGCCTCCAGGTCTCTTAGTCGCAACCAACTTGTCCTGAAACCCTTCGCTTGTACGTGTTGGCCTTGCATGAGCGTAGTGCCAATCATAACCCAATTGATATATTGTGTGGTTTAGGATGGCTTCAAAACTGCACCCCGGCGTAGGTTGAGACATACTTCCGAACCTATAATTGTTGCTGCAAAAAATGTATATTACACCCAAACTTTATATCATAAAACGTCTATACTATATATGAGCTAGGTATGAGTTTGAATTTGATTTACCGCATCATTTGGATTGGTTGTGGCGATCCTTGCACAAAATCTCGCCACATCATGACTCATGTTTGAATTCAAACATTGTAAGAGCAATGAGCATAGTGTAGGAAAGGTGTACCCAATGTTCGTAAGCTTAGTTACACATGCCATGGTAACATATTTTTATGCAACGCTCAGCTGGGGTGCCTTTTCACCGACCTCAGAGATTTGTTCAACTCCTCTACCACGTCTAGCGGTGATGGAAAATCCAATCTGACATTGTGTTAATTGGCCATTATCAACTTGAAAGGTTTCAACATGAACTGTTTGAATACCGAATTTTGATAGTGTATGTTTCAGCCAAATAATTGAATCAATTACCTACAACAGATGTTAATGTTCACATTATAAATCATATATACATATCAGAGAATATAATTATGCAAGCTTATAGAATTGCTTACAATGCTTGAATAGGGCCAATTTGATTTAACCAACTCTGGATCAAATTCAAAGGCATTTACATAGCCGTTGTGGCCAATCACTTCTGGTTCAGGGAGACGACGTCCAGCCATCTCTAATCACTATAGTCATTATATCTATACACACACACACACACACCCCACATATATCAAAATTCATAAAAGTTGGACATAATAGATTGAAGCTAGACTTGGGTAAAAAATTTATATTAGTCGAACTCTTCAAATTCGTATAGGTAGCAAGAATTTTAATGAGCTCTATTGTTTCTTTCGAATATGCTTTATCTGGGTAAAATGGCTTCTTCCCCGCATAGGAGCTTGAATGGGGTGAACCCGGTAGTTCTGGAGATTGTTGTGTTGTGTGACCATATGACCCTCGGTAGGTCTTCTATCCACTTGCCTTTTTTCATGTCAAAGAGGGTCTTTGCGATTGCTGAGAATATTACTCAGTTTGCTCTTTCTACCACGCCATTTGAGTATGGGTGGTTGTTGACATCTACTAACGTCGCCAAATATAACTTCATAACTTTTAACACTAGGGACGAGATTAGAAGATGTATGGTAATTAATTAACTGGTCATTAGCAACTAGCCACTTGTCATTACCAATATTTTTTTAGCATGAACTGGGTTGTCAATCCTAATTATATATGCTAAGAATAAATAAAGGTTTTCTATATTATTTCATATGACTAGACAGAAATATATATATATATATAAACTAAAAACAATTTTGCAAGCGGACAGATAATTATACCATTATAGCATTTTACCTAGAGTTTTACCAGGTTGTTGATTTATATTTATACCACTGGGAAGGACTGGATAAACTACAATCTATTATATTGATAATAACCATATAGAATGAATAAGTGAAGTTACCGATGTCATATACTCTACTCATAATAGGTAGAGGTCACAAGATAATAAGAATAAATACAGGTAATAAGTATGATCAAGCATCATTAATGGATAAACATCAGAGCACTCTCTAGTCATAGTAATAGCTAGCCAATGGATAAACTAAGAAATTATTTCTAAGATAATTCTATAACTACGTCAATGAATAACTTGAACTAGTACAATTATATCTAGCAATCATTGTCAGATTAGTCATATATCATAATCACATGCAAAGGGCCTCATCTAGGAAGAATGTGAAACAGAGTCATCACCCAACTTCGCGACCGTGCCTGCTTGCCTACATACGGGGAGTGGACTACAGAGGAATCAACATAGCTGTCACCTACGCGAACTACCACACGATCCGACACATCAGGGTGCACTCGCAGATAAACAGAATATGTAGACACCACGTCTACACATTGTTCATCATCTACCCAACGATCGTTTGGATAAACACTATACGAGCAATCGTATGAATTCAATAAGATCAAACCAACTATACTAGACATATAATCAAAGTAGACAATGACTAATGCAATTAAGAACATATGAACTATTAAGAACAATGTTTCTCTAATCATAATGAAGAATACAATAATAGAGAAAGAACTAGAGTTATACCGAACTCCGCGCTCCAGACAGACGCCGGGGCTCAAATCCCGCTTAAGAATTAGATCTCCTCTACTTCTAATCTAACTAGGCTAGAACTACGAACTAAGAGACTCTTGATGAACTAGAGGGCTCTTGATGGCTTGAAGATTTGATGCCTTCGATGAATGATTGATTGCCCCTGTATTTATAGTCCGGTGGGATGAACGTGCGCCGTAGGATCAAATTAACTTCAATAAAGGGCTGAGATGACTCCCAAAAGGCGGTGGAAGAAAACTCCAGAAGGCGGCGATGAAACCCTAGGGGGGCGCCGCCCGGCCCCCCTAGGGGCCGGCTAGCCCCACCACCTGCTCGGTGGGGCCCCGCTTGCTTCGGGTATGTTCCAGAGGCTTCCCACGCTCTAATGACGATGTTGCCTTGGCGGATAAGTTTCGTGATATTTAAGCACTTTAATCCCTCTTTTATCCTTTTCTGGAATATCCCCTGAAAAATACAGAACATACAAAACTCGTGGAATTCGTCAGTTAAAACCCTAGACTGGTGTGTATTCATGTATCCTTTTTTGTCTAAAATTCTAATAAAAGTTGACGTTATCGACCGTCAACAACTCTCCCAAGCTCACCTTTTGCCAGTCCCTTGGCAAACTAACTAAGCCTAAGTACTAATGTATTTGGATCAGAAGTTGCTGCAATGCTTTCATTTTTTCCAATTACACATGCTTTCAAACAGGGATTCTCCTCCAGATTAGACAGTAACTGTTCTAACCTTCAAACTTACCCATTTTACATTTAACTATGGAGCTTTACAACCCTCGCTTAAGTCTTGAGTAATTGAAAGATAGAACAATCAAGTCGAGCACTATGTCTCAAATTCGTCACAGTACCAATATTCTGGAGTTTTGCAAGTTTTCAAAATAAAACTCAAAACTTAATTGTGTGACACCCTCAAGTCTCTTAATATATGTGGTATTTATGGACCTCACTTTAGGGCATGTTATGCCTCCCTATAGCTAAGGATTATAGTGGAGCTTCGTAGGAGTGGCAGTAACAAGGATAGGCATACTTGCAATTCATATGTTATAAAGTCAAACAATGGATCCACAGAGAATCGAGGCATACAATCAAATCAAGATGTGCATGTGTATGGAACATGGTTGATGGGTCTATATGTGGTATTCAGTGGCTAATCCTAATTCTACTTATGCTCGTTTGAGAATAAATCTCTCTCTTGGAACTTGGAACTTCGCGGGAAAACATGGGCTATCTTTATTCTTCTCTCTTTTCTCTTTCTCTCTCTTTTTTTTTAATCAGGGAGGCGGGCATCTAGTACCCATTGTTTTAATTGCTGGGACACTTGTCCATCTTTTACTCCCTCTTTTTTCATACTTTTGCATAGCCGCATGCATCCTTTGAATATAAATAGTTGGAGAGATAATGCTAAGAACTTAGAGTATTTATAACAGTGCTGTCCTATGGGGTATATTTTTGGTTGTCTTACTCCCAGTGTAGGAGAAAACATTTTTATGATGAACACAGATGAAAGTGAAAATGGTTGCGATTACTCACAGGGTAGGAACAATGCATATGTGACTGGAGAGCGTGAGTGATCTTGATTTTAAAAGCATGACAAGACTCTCATATGGTATACAACAACGGTTGACTAAACTCAATGTAGAACAAGTAGCATAAATGTGCAAAGGTTTCCTATCTCTAAATATATTATTGAAACGACCACGATTTCCGCGAAGGGAAATCCACAGGCTCGAATTGTAATTCAACAGATTGCTTGGGACAATTCATGAAATTACCCATATCTCAGTTGACACCAGGATCCATACAACGGTAATTAAGTCTTACATAAACACTTATTACATCGCCACACTGGCGGAATCAACATTCATAGAAGCTTTAGAAGATGCGGAAACGTTTCATCCTTCACGGCCAACTTGAGTGTAGCACGTGACCCTATTCCTCGCCATCGTCTTCCTCGAAGTCGTACTCATTCTCGTCACCTGACAGCAAATTTATCAGTACGATTTGTACTGGCCACGGAGCCCACCTATGCAGCATTTGCTTTGTGGAAAGTGGATGCAAGGCTATACAAGCAGACCTCTGAGGTTTCCTATGCAGCTGTAATCAATGTTTAATTAGTCAAGTTTTATCTCCAGTTAACACCATCATCCCTTTTCCCATCACCACATCTCACTTACCCACACCTCGCTCTCATTCGACAGGCCCAACTCCCTCTCGAGCCTATCTCAGCGGCACACTACCACAGCGGGTACACTGTCAGAAAAATGTCATCCAGGGGGAGAAGAGAACACTCACTACACTAGTAGAAGCTTCACAGGAAAGGTCCATAGCCAACAGGTTGGCATATGTATCGATCGATCAACCGTACACTCTGCAGAGGTTTCACTACCCACAAGATTAGCCATCATAGGTGTTGCGCAAACACCTAGGCAGAATTCCGGGTGCTTGCTTGCCTAGGTCGATGCCACCCTACCACTCAGCCCTGGGATATTCCGGATCCTACACCGTTATGCTCAGACTGGGAGACACAGTACCGGGCCCATCCAGTGGTACTGCGCATCTAGAACGGAACGGGAACCCATCGACCATCTCCGCCCACCCTTATCACCTCTCAACCTAGCAGTAGTGGCACCGTCCTACCAAGTAGTCCAGCCGTCTCCCGCCCATCAAAAGCGAGTGAGTAGAAAAGGATTCCCATGAACCTGAAACTAGTCCGTCCTAGGTTTGACCAAGCAGGCTTCTTCACTTAGGGGATACTCTCCCCGTGCCATCATAGCACCTCCGTCCACGGGCTTCAAACCACCAAGGCTATCCTACCCAGAACCTCCTTAACAACTTTACCCGCCACAGGTATTTCGCTTGGGGATGCCCAGGTTGCACCCCCGGCACGACTTGCCCCGCGGGCTTTTCTCACATCCCACTTGGTCGACATCAACCCTTACCACGCACCCAAGATGCACGCAGCACTCTCTCCCAGTGGTTATAATCAGATATACACCGTCCCAATTCCACCACATAGCATATAGCAAGTAGTAAGTAGTGGAAGAGTAACAGTAAATTAAGCAGCAGCTATCCTAGCAGCGGACAGCAGGGTAAAGTCTTATCAAGGCAGGGAATTCAAATACACTATCATGCAATCAATCCATACATAATCATAAAGCAATAGCAACAATGTCATTTGCAATGCGTAAATAGGATCTAAGGATTTGGTGGGACGTGGCACCTTCGTAGTCGTCTCCTAGCTCCTGAAGGTACTCGTGGTCATCTTCCTTAGTCATATCCTCCTCCGGCTCTGAAATCGAACACGAAATAATCGCGTCAGCGACTCCTATAGAGTATTTCAGAAAAATCCAATAAAATAAAGAGCCAAATGCACACAAACATAGTCTTAGATTGTAGATCTCATTTTTCTGAGAATTTAATATATGGTGCGCAATTTTTGGACATCGTATGAATAAGTTATGAATTTCCGAAGATTATCCTATTTTCTGAAAATGGAAAATGGTCGATTAATCAGGGGCAGCTCGGGATTGGTCCACGTGGCGCGCGGGTCCAGTAGTGCGGCATGTGGCGCCTCATCAGAACACAGACCCGATGGTCGCCCACCAGGCGTTCGATGCTGGTTCCTAGAGAGTCGCCGGCGTCGGCGTAGCTCGGCGTAGCTCGGCGGAGCTCAGCGTAGTTCGGCGGAGCTCGGCGGAGCTCGGCGTAGCTCGGCGTCGCTCGGCGGGGCTCGGCGGAGCTCGGGCGAATCGGAGATTCGGGGCGCCGAGGGTGCCGCTCTCCCGAGCTCTCCCGGAGTGGCTCGGGCGAATCGGACATTTGGGCGCCGAGGGTGCCGCTCTCCCGAGCTCTCCCGGGGAGGCTCGGGCGAATCAGAGATTTGGTGCGCCGAGGGTGCCGCTCTCCCGAGCTCTCCCGGGGAGGCTCGGGCGAATCGGAGATTTGGTGCGCCGAGGGTGCCGCTCTCCCGAGCTCTCCCGGGGAGGCTCGGGCGAATCGGAATTTTGGGCGCCGAGGGTGCCGCCCTCCCGAGGGTTGGCTGTCATTAGTGAAATGATGTCGTGGGCCTCCTTCTCTCCCACGGCATACGGCGGTTCTCCGATGAGGTGGAGGCGCACGTAGCCAAGGCGACAGACATGATACAGGGCTCGGCTATCTACGCGGTGGTGCCGAGGCAGACTTGGCGAACCTCGTCGGCCTTTCTCCGCAGCGCGAGGCGATCGGGGGTACTCGGAACGGATTTTAGGCGAGGCGGAACGTGTCGGCGGCGATCACGTTTCCCCGAGAACGCACCTCTCGGTGTTCTGGGCTATGGAGGTTCGATCTTCCGCAACTAAGCTTGTCCGAGGTGGTCGGTGAGTTGGTGGTTACGCTAGCGGGTCGCGTCGGCGGTTTCACGGCTTGTGCGCGCGGGAACGCCGTCGAGGTGGCGGTGCTCCGAGCACATGTGACGGCGATGCCCGTCGGAAGTGGCCTGACGTCCATAGCCGATGTCCAGTGGTTTGATGGCCGGTCTTGTGCGCGTGTTGTGCGAAGTGTTCAGGGGCCGGAAACAGCCCGCGGCCTACACGCTCGTGATGCCGAGCGCCATGACCGTAGCACGGCGAGGTTGGATGAGTTGCTCGGTGGCTCACCGTGGGGCTGGTGAGGTAAGTATGGCGGTGCAGTGACGAGGTGACGCTGTGCAGAGTGATCGCAGTGCCGTGCCGCTCCTCGTCCGCAGCTCGGGCTTCTCCTCCGTGTCCGGCTCCGGCGTGCTCCGCGGCAGCGGCGCTCCGGCAGCTTCTCCTCCTCTGCTCCGCCCTTCTCCCTTCTTCCTCTCCCTCTATTGTGCGGTGTGGTGTAGTGGTTGTGCCACAGCGCGGCGGCGGCGAGTGGGACGAGGTCTAGGGCTTCAGGGCGACTCCTTTTGTAGACGGCCAGGGCATGGCGTGGCGGCGGACGATGATTAGCGGCGAAGGGGGCACGTGGAGACCATCAGTGCTCCCGAGCTAGGGTTTCCCAGTGCGCGCGGCTTCTTGGCGAGCAAGGCAGGGGACAGGCGAGGGACAGCGGGGTCAGGGCTCTGCCATGCGTGGCGCTGTCGGTCACGCCATTTGCGTGACTCTTTCGGCCACCGTTTTTCGCGAGGTGAGAAGAAGAATAGTAGCGAGAGCGGCTGACAGGTGGGGCCGGGCGTTCAGCGGCTGCGGGGGAGTGGGTGAAACGGTCGCGCGCGCTTGCTCGGTTGGGCCGCAGCTGGGCCGACAGGCTGGCTTCCTTTCTTCCTCTCTTTTCTTTTCTTTTTCCTTTTCTATTTTCACTTAAGTGTATTTATATACATATATTACCCTTTTTAAATATTGAGTAAATACAAACATAAATTGCAATAAATTGCAATTGTGATGCATAAGCTATTATTCTATGTGAATGAAATTAAAATGCAAGCTATACTCCTTTATTTACCAAATTTATAATGAAACCTATATGCTTGCACAAGAAAAATGGGTTTTCATAATAAATAAATGAAAAATTTTAATTGGTTGGGATTTTTAGGTTGTGTGGGTTTTTAGGGTTGTTACAGTCCTCTCCCTCATTAGGATCTCGACCTCGAGATTCAGAGATAACGTACCCATCGAAGAGGTAAGGAAACATAATCCGCAAGTCCGATTCTTTCTCCCACGTAGCTTCTCTTTCAGTGTGATTGCTCCACTGTACCTTGCACATCGGAATAGTCTTGTTCCGCGTCTCCATGGTATCCCGTGCCAAGATCTTGATCGGATGTTCCTTGTGCTCAAGTGTGTCTTGCAGGTCTAATGCATCCGTAGGAACTTGCTCCTCGGGAAGCTTCAAACACTTCCTTAATTGCGAGACATGGAACACGGGGTGTACTCCAGATAATTCCTCCGGTAGTTCCAGCTTGTAAGCAAGCTTTCCAACCCTTTTACAGATCTTGTATGGCCCAACATATCTTGGTGCCAATTTCCCTTTTACGTGGAATCTGACAGTGCCACGAAGCGGAGATACCTTGAGGTAGACATAATCCCCAACCTTGAACTCAAGCTCTCTACGTCTTCTATCTGCATAGCTCTTTTGCCTACTTTGTGCAATCCTCAAATTCTCTCTTACTTGGGCAACACCTTCTTCTGCTTCCACAATCTTAGCAGGACCGAAGAATGTCCTTTCACCTGGTTCTGACCACATTAGCGGGGTTCTGCACGGTCTTCCATACAACGCTTCAAATGGAGACATCTTAATGCTTGTCTGATAACTGTTGTTGTATGAGAACTCGGCGTGGGGTAGACAGCTCTCCCATCCTTCCTTGTACCTCAATACGCAAGCACGTAACATGTCCTCGAGAATCTGGTTCACTCTTTCTGTTTGCCCATCCGTTTGCGGGTGGTATGCGGTGCTATAGTCAAGCTTGGTCCTGATGGACTTGTGCAAGGATTTCCAGAACTGTGAGACGAACTGTGAGCCTTGGTCAGATATAATACTCAGAGGCGCCCCATGTAACTTCAAAATGTTTGATACGTACAGATCTGCCAGCTTTTCAGCTCTATACTTCCTTTTGACCGGTATAAAATGTGCAACTTTGGTTAGACGGTCCACTATTACCCATATAGAATCATACCCATGCTCGGATCGGGGCAGTCCTATTATAAAGTCCATGGATATGCATTCCCACTTCCATTCTGGTATCTCAACTAGTAGTAGCAACCCTGCTGGTCTCTGATGCTCGGCCTTGATTCTATTGCATGTATCACATCGGGCTACATGCCCTGCAATGTATGTCTTCATATTCTCCCACCAGAAGTGCTTCCTTAGATCATGGTACATCTTGGCTGACCCTGGGTGAATGCAATATTTGGAGTCAAGCCCTTCCGACAGGATCTCTTCTCGTATCGCTGAATCCGTTGGTACGCAGATTCTATCTTTGTACCATACAGTTCCCTGCTCATCTTCTCGGTATTCGGGGCCTCTCCCCAGTTTCATCAAACCACGGATATAGTCTATCTCAGGACAGTTCTTTTGCGCTTCACGGATCTGTGAGGTGAGATTGTACTCGACGCGAAGCTCATTTAGCATGCCATAGGAGACTACCTCGAGCTGGAACGCGTCGAACTCTCTCCTGAGCTCAGGCGGCATAGAGTTGGTGATGAGGGTGTGACAGTAGCTTTTGCGGCTAAGTGCATCAGCGACAACATTAGCCTTTCCTGGGTGGTAATGGATCTCAAGATCATAGTCCTTGATGAGTTCTAGCCATCTACGCTGCCTCATATTTAGATCTTCTTGTGTGAAGAAGTACTTCAGGCTCTTGTGGTCAGTGTAGATGTCACACTTGTTGCTTATTAGATAGTGTCTCCAAATCTTGAGTGCATGTACCACGGCTGCAAGTTCTAGGTCATGAGTCGGGTATCACTGCTCATGTTCCTTCAACTGTCTTGAGGCATAAGCTATCACCCTTCCTTCTTGAATTAGTACACAGCCCAAACCTTGCCGAGAGGCGTCACAATATACAACAAAATCTTTGTGAATATTGGGCAGGGCTAGTACAGGTGTAGTAGTGAGCTTCTCTTTCAAGGTCTGAAAACTCTTCTCACATTCAGGAGTCCATATAAACTTGTTCTCTTTCTTCAGCAAGTTGGTCATGGTTCTTGCAATCTTAGAGAAATTCTCAATAAATCTGCGATAGTATCCTGCAAGTCTCAAAAAGCTTCTGATTTCTGACACATTACGGGGTTGTTCCCACTCTTTCACAGCTTCAATCTTGGCTGGGTCCACTGCAACTCCTTCTCCTGACAGTACGTGACCAAGGAAAGCAACTTCCTCAAGCCAGAATTCGCACTTGGAGAATTTGGCGTATAGCTGGTTGCGAGACAACCTCTCCAATACGGTCCTCAGATGATGTTCATGTTCCTCTTTTATGGCTGAGTAAACCAATATATCATCAATAAACACCACTACAAACTTGTCTAGCTCATTCATGAAGATCTTGTTCATCATGTTCATGAAGTATGCTGGAGCGTTAGTGAGTCCAAATGAGACTACTGTGCACTCATACTGTCCATATCTAGTGACAAATGCAGTCTTCGGGAAATCCTCTTCCCTGATCTTCATCTGATGGTACCCTGATCGGAGATCGATCTTTGAGAAGTACCTGGCCTTACTCAGTTGATCTAACAGATCATCGATGCGGGGCAGTAGGTACTTGTTCTTGACTGTGACTGCATTCAGATTCCGGTAGTCAATGCACATCCTCATCGTGCCATCCTTCTTCTTGACAAACAAAACGGGAGATCCCCAGGGCGAGGCACCAGGCCTAATGAAGCCCTTCTCCAGTAATTCTCCCAGCTGCTTCTTGAGTTCCTTCAACTCATCAGCCGATATTCTGTAGGGTCTTTTGACAATCGGTGCAGTTCCTGGCATCAGCTCTATAACAAACTCCACATCTCTATCTGGTGGCATTCCTGGCAACTCCTCTGGAAATACGTCATTGAATTCACAGACTACTGGCACATCTCTGAATGTCAGCTCTATTTTATCTGCCTTAGTCTCCAGAGCACATAGGAGGGCTTGGACTCTCCCGGTTTGGGGTATACATCGGACGGCTGTTCCCCAAGGGTGGGTTACCTGAACATATCTAGGTGAACAAGATATCACTCCCCAGTGTTTGGTTAGCCAGTCCATGCCTAAGATGACATCTAAGCTATTGGAGGGTAGTAGGGTTAGGTCAGCTCGAAAGTCAAGTCCCTCGATTGTGATTATCACTCCCCTACATATGTGAACGCTTCTGAAGGTTCCTAAGGGCGAGCTAGTTAGGATGGCGTTTGCTCTCGGTGTTACAGGTATGTTATGCTTACATGCATATGCAGATGAAATGTATGAACATGTAGCTCCCGAATCGAACAGAACTGTAGTCATGTTACCCTGAACTAGGAACGTACCGTACACAGCATCAGGTGCAGCTTCAGCTTCCTCAGCGGTCATGTGGTTCAGTCTTCCTCGGGCAGCAGATCCCCAGTTCGGTGTGCCCTGTGTAGCTGCTGGTGCACGGTTGAGGTCGGGGCACACAGCCACACGGTGTCCAGGCTTTCCGCACCTGAAGCAAGCGAAGGGCGCACTGCCTGCTGCGGTTGTCGCAGGAGCCTTCCAATTGTTTGTCCTTGGCGTGTTGGTAGCGGGGGCGGGTGTGTTCTGCACAGCTTGAGTCGGCGCAGGGTAGGTCTGAGCGGGGCGGTGATAGTTGCTGCTGTTGGTACCACCACGGCTCGTTCCCGAAGAAGGTCCCTGGCGAGTTCGGAAAGGCGGGGGTGCACCTGTTCGCGGCGGGGGTGGAGCAGTGCGAGCGGGTCCCTCAGAGCGGCGCTTCTTTCCCTTGTTCTGGGCCTCGAATTCCAGACGTGCTTCCATGCGATCCTTCTCGATCTCAATACAGCGATCAATCAGCTCACGCAGAGTGTAGCTCTTGTTCCCTGACAGAGCCAACCTGATCTTGGTCTGAAATCCCTTCTTGTAGTAGTACATCTTTTCCTTCTCGGAACTCACGCAAGACGCAGGTGCGTAGCGGAGCAAGCAGTTGAAGCGGGTGGTGTACTCGTGGATCCGGTCAGCTCCCTGGGAGATGTTGCGAAACTCGTTCTCCTTGGCCTCCATGACTCCCTCAGGAATGTGGTGGTCACGGAAAGCCTCGGTGAACTCATCCCAGTCAATGCGGGCTGGGTCCTCGTGAGCGCTGGTGTAGTTGTCCCACCATGCTCGTGCAGCACCGGTCAGCTGGTGGCTAGCAATCCCAACACACTCCTCGTCGGAGCAAGTGGTCAGGTCCAGCTTCTTCTCCATCTCATTAAGCCAATCGTCGGCAGCGAGGGGATCGCTATCGGTCCCGTCGAAGGTAGGTGGCCTCAGCTTCAGGAAACCCTCCAGTTTCCTTTGGAAGTCATTCTGGGGTGGCCCGTGGTGCCTGTTCATCCCAGTAGCTATGGCATTCAGCAGCTGGGTCTGCTGAGCCATCACTTCCGCCAACGTCGGTGGCGGCGGTGGCGGCGGTGGCGGAGGCACGTTCTCGCCTTGTGGTGGCGGATCGTTCACCGGCGGTGCATCCTCTGCCCGGCGTAGTTCTTCTTCCAGGTTAACTCCAGCACGCCTGCCAGCTGGGCGTCCACGGTTGCGACCACGCCCACGTCCTGGCGCAGGCGCAGGGGAGGGCTGGCGGTTCTCCAAACGCGCAGAACGTCTCATCGACATCTGAAATTATTAGGTACGTGCTCAGTGCAGTAATAATCTTGTAGTGGTTTAAGTAGGAGTTAGATGTTTTCAACGATTTAAATGAATTAAAACATTTTTCATGCTATCCTACACTCAACCAAAGAAGCATAGAGAACCATAAGAAGCATAAGATCCAAATGTCACTCATCACATGGCTATTATTACATAAAGGATGTTTCTAGCTGCTAAGAAGATCGTGCTATGCGCAGATAGCCAATAACAGGATAACTCATGGTATCACTAGTCTAAGGGCCACGCAGGATCCCATAAGCTACTGGTGCATAAGGTCGAGTACGGCGTCGGGTATGCGGCTGTCCTCTGCCTCAATCTCGTCGTCGGTCATGGTCAGGCGCTTGACATAGTCGAGAGCTACAGCTAGCTCTGGGGTGGCCTCAATCTCCTACATCCTTAGAGACGGACACGCTCCCAGGTTGAGCGTAGTGGGTGGTACGCGGAAGTCTCCCTCCCGGGGCTTCACCATCTCCAGTGGGGGAAGCGAACTCTATACCTTCCGGACCTCAATAGCTCTCCTGGCATCGGACTGCTTCCAAGCTGTCTCTGTCCTCCGTAGCTTATCCTTTAGGAACTCCACCATCTTCACGCGGTCGATCAGAATCCCTTGGTTGCGGGTGGACTTCTCCTCGGCTTTCTCCAACTGCTTCTCCAACTCCCTGTTCCTGGAGCGCAACGTGCTCATCTCGACTCCTCTGTCTCTGCTCCTCTGCTCCCTCTCAGCAAGCGCTCTCTCCTTGTCGTCCAGCCTCCTCTGTAATCCCAATACTCTGCTGTTTAGGTAGTCATTGCGTAGCCCAAAATCTCCGATCTTGTCTCGCAAGTCGGCGATCTCGGCTCGGTGTAACTCATCACGGCGCGGCATCTCCAACTGCAAGTCAGTGACTGCTCTGCTCAAACTCTCTAGGGTCTGAGTCTCTTTCTGCAAACTGTCCTCGACCTCTGCCATGCGTGCTCGATCACGCTACCTCCTTTGCTCCAATGAGCTGATGAACTCGTCCTGCTCCTGGAGGTGGTGTGCCACTATGCGTAGGCAAGGGTCAGTCTCGGCCTGAACGATCTGGCAGGTGTACAGAATCCTCTGGATGGGGTCAGGGTGCAGCTCCAAAGCCTGAGGTAGCAGACGGAAATGGGTCCCCTTAAGGTACTCGTATGCTGTGTACACAACTGCGCGTAGTACCTTGCGGGAGACGGACTGTACTCCGTCCTCCACAGTCTCTCCAGCAGTGTAGTCAGTAAAAACCGGCATTCCTGGAAGGGTCAGGCTGACGGGTGTGTCAACTCTGGTAGTGACAGGTCCTTCAAACCTCCCAGCCTCGACAAGCTTCCCTCGACTGAAGTACTGGATCTGGTCAGACGGTGCTCCCAGCTCCTCCAACACCTGGCGTAGTACCATGGCAAATCCGCCGTGGTTCCTTCCGTTGATCGGGATCTCAATAGTGCCGTCGTGTAGTGGACGAAGTGGTGGTCCAAGGCTGGTCATCTGCGAATTTTTCAAGAAATGGACTAGCAGGTCCTTGTATTAGATAAGCCATTGCATAAAAAGTGAATACAAGGTCGGTAATATAACCGAAAGAGAGTCTGGCTTCTTATTCTAACGTCCATTTTCTATGGGTCTCGTCCTACAGTCAAGTATGGCTCTGATACCAACTGAAACGACCTCGATTTCCGCGAAGGGAAATCCACAGGCTCGAATTGTAATTCAACAGATTGGTTGGGACAATCCATGAAATTACCCATATCTCAGTTGACACCAGGATCCATACAACAGTAATTAAGTCTTACATAAACACTTATTACATCGCCACACTGGCGGAATCAACATTCAGAGAAGCTTTAGAAGATGCGAAAACGTTTCATCCTTCACGGCCAACTTGAGTGTAGCACGTGACCCTATTCCTCGCCATCGTCTTCCTCGAAGTCGTACTCATTCTCGTCACCTGACAGCAAATTTATCAGTACGATTTGTACTGGCCACGGAGCCCACCTATGCAGCATTTGCTTTGTGGAAAGTGGATGCAAGACTATACAAGCAGACCTATAGGCTGAGGTTTCCTATGCAGCTGTAATCAATATTTAATTAGTCAAGTTTTATCTCTAGTTAACACCATCATCCCTTTTCCCATCACCACATCTCACTTACCCACACCTCGCCCTCATTCGATAGGCCCAACTCCCTCTCGGGCCTATCTCAGCGGCACACTACCACAGCGGGTACACTGTCGGAAAAATGTCATCCAGGGGGAGAAGAGAACACTCACTACACTAGTAGAAGCTTCACAGGAAAGGTCCATAGCCAACAGGTTGGCATATGTATCGATCGATCAACCATACACTCTGCAGAGGTTTCACTACCCACAAGATTAGCCATCATAGGTGTTGCGCAAACACCTAGGCAGAATTCTGGGTGCTTGCTTGCCTAGGTCGATGCCACCCTACCACTCAGCCCTGGGATATTCCGGATCCTACACCGTTATGCTGAGACTGGGAGACACAGTACCGGGCCCATCCAGTGGTACTGCGCATCTAGAATGGAACGGGAACCCATCGACCGTCTCCGCCCACCCTTATCACCTCTCAACCTAGCAGTAGTGGCACCGTCCTACCAAGTAGTCCAGCCGTCTCCCGCCCATCAGAAGCGAGCGAGTAGAAAAGGATTCCCATGAACCTAAAACTAGTCCGTCCTAGGTTTGACCAAGCAGGCTTCTTCACTTAGGGGATACTCTCCCCGTGCCATCATAGCACCTCCGTCCACGGGCTTCAAACCACCAAGGCTATCCCACCCGGAACCTCCTTAACAACTTTACCCGCCACAGGTATTTCGCTTGGGGATGCCCAGGTTGCACCCCCGGCACGACTTGCCCCGCGGGCTTGTCTCACATCCCACTTGGTCGACATCAACCCTTACCACGCACCCAAGATGCACGCAGCACTCTCTCCCAGTGGTTATAATCAGATATACACCGTCCCAATTCCACCACATAGCATATAGCAAGTAGTAAGTAGTGGAAGAGTAACAGTAAATTAAGCAGTAGCTATCCTAGCAGCGGACAGCAGGGTAAAGTCTTATCAAGGCAGGGAATTCAAATACACTATCATGCAATCAATCCATACATAATCATAAAGCAATAGCAACAATGTCATTTGCAATGCGTAAATAGGATCTAAGGATTTGGTGGGACGTGGCACCTTCGTAGTCGTCTCCTAGCTCCTGAAGGTACTCGTGGTCGTCTTCCTTAGTCAGATCCTCCTCCGGCTCTGAAATCGAACACGAAAGAGTCGCGTCAGCGACTCCTACAGAGTATTTCAGAAAAATCCAATAAAATAAAGAGCCAAATACACACAAACATAGTCTTAGATTGTAGATCTCATTTTTTTGAGAATTTTGATATATGGTGCGCAATTTTTGGACATCGTATGAATAAGTTATGAATTTCCGAAGATTATCCTATTTTCTGAAAATGGAAAATAGTCGATTAATCAGGGGCAGCTCGGGATTGGTCCACGTGGCGCGCGGGTCCAGTAGTGCGGCATGTGGCGCCTCATCAGAACACAGACCCGATGGTCGCCCACCAGGTGTTCGATGCTGGTTCCCAGAGAGTCGCCGGCGTCGGCGTAGCTCGGCGTAGCTCGGCGGGGCTCGGCGGAGCTCGGCGGGGCTCGGCGGGGCTCGGCGTAGCTCGGGCGAATCGGAGATTCGGGGTGCCGAGGGTGCCGCTCTCCCGAGCTCTCCCGGGGAGGCTCGGGCGAATCGGAGATTTGGTGCGCCGAGGGTGCCGCTCTCCCGAGCTCTCCCGGGGAGGCTCGGGCGAATCGGAGATTTGGTGCGCCGAGGGTGCCGCTCTCCCGAGCTCTCCTGGGGAGGCTCGGGCGAATCGGAATTTTGGGCGCCAAGGGTGCCGCCCTCCCGAGGGTTAGCTGTCATTAGTGAAATGATGTCGTGGGCCTCCTTCTCTCCCACGGCATATGGCGGTTCTCCGACGAGGTGGAGGCGCACGTAGCCAAGGCGACAGACATGATTCGGGGCTCGGCTATCTACGCGGCGGTTCCGAGGCAGACTTGGCGAACCTCGTCGGCCTTTCTCCGCAGCGCGAGGCGATCGGGGGTACTCGGAACGGATTTTAGGCGAGGCGGAACGTGTCGGCGGCGATCACGTTTCCCCGAGAACGCACCTCTCGGTGTTCCGGGCTATGGAGGTTCGATCTTCCGCAACTAAGCTTGTCCGAGGTGGTCGGTGAGTTGGTGGTCACGCTAGCGGGTCGCGTCGGCGGTTTCACGGCTTGTGCGCGCGGGAACGCCGTCGAGGTGGCGGTGCTCCGAGCACATGTGACGGCGATGCCCGTCGGAAGTGGCCTGACGTCCATAGCCGATGTCCAGTGGTTTGATGGCCGGTCTTGTGCGCGTGTTGTGCGAAGTGTTCAGGGGCCGGAAACAGCCCGCGGCCTACTCGCTCGTGATGCCGAGCGCCATGACCGTAGCACGGCGAGGTTGGATGAGGTGCTCGGTGGCTCACCGTGGGGCTGGTGAGGTAAGGATGGCGGTGCAGTGACGAGGTGACGCTGTGCAGAGTGATCGCAGTGCCGTGCCGCTCCTCGTCCGTAGCTCGGGCTTCTCCTCCGTGTCCGGCTCCGGCGTGCTCCGCGGCAGCGGCGCTCCGGCAGCTTCTCCTCCTCTGCTCCGCCCTTCTCCCTTCTTCCTCTCCCTCTATTGTGCGGTGTGGTGTAGTGGTTGTGCCACAGCGTGGCGGCGGCGAGTGGGACGAGGTCTAGGGCTTCGGGGCGACTCCTTTTGTAGACGGCCAGGGCATGGCGTGGCGGCGGACGATGATTAGCGGCGAAGGGGGCACGTGGAGACCATCAGTGCTCCCGAGCTAGGGTTTCCCAGTGCGCGCGGCTTCTTGGCGAGCAAGGCAGGGGACAGGCGAGGGACAGCGGGGTCAGGGCTCTGCCATGCGTGGCGCTGTCGGTCACGCCATTTGCGTGACTCTGTCGGCCACCGTTTTTCGCGAGGTGAGAAGAAGAACAGTAGCGAGAGCGGCTGACAGGCGGGGCCGGGCATTCAGCGGCTGCGGGGGAGTGGGTGAAACGGTCGCGCGCGCTTGCTCGGTTGGGCCGCAGCTGGGCCGACAGGCTGGCTTCCTTTCTTCCTCTCTTCTCTTTTCTTTTTCCTTTTCTATTTTCACTTAAGTGTATTTATATACATATATTACCCTTTTTAAATATTGAGTAAATACAAACATAAATTGCAATAAATCCCAATTGTGATGCATAAGCTATTATTCTATGTGAATGAAATTAAAATGCAAGCTATACTCCTTTATTTACCAAATTTATAATGAAACCTATATGCTTGCACAAGAAAAATGGGTTTTCATAATAAATAAATGAAAAATTTTAATTGGTTGGGATTTTTAGGTTGTGTGGGTTTTTAGAGTTGTTACAATTATATATGGTTTTGGTAGAAAATTCATATTTTGTCATACAAGAGCTCATCATGTAGATTTTAAATTTTCAATATAAATCTCCAGAATTTAGTAATGCTAGGAATACGATAAATAGTAGCTCAACCTTCATGAATCATATTGATCAATTAGCTAGACTTAGCTAAAGCATATGCCTCCACAAGTTTCAGGTTCAGAGTAATTCTTAAATTAAAATAGCAATATCCAAAACTCAGGAGAATTTAAGGTTGACAGCTAGGTACTTGAAAGGAATGATAACAGAGCAACTATTCATCACCTCCAAGACAAAATTTTAATGTTCATCAATTTTAATTGGTTCTAGCCTAGACTAACTCTAAACATACTCTAATATATAGCTAAATATTTATTTGGTTTTCAAATTTTATTTTGCTAGCTAACTCACGCGAAAAGCGATATGGTAGTAATAAGAAAAAGGTGGGAAGTTTATACTTAGCTGAATTTTTTAAATGGAGAATGCCCTCCCCCAAACTGGATGTTTGACATGATCTTTGATGTTGCAAGTTGAGTGATCTTTTGCAAGGACGTCGGGTTGACTAGCTCTTTGATCTTGTATTTTTCTTCGAAACTCAATTGCAAACAAAAATACCAAATCTTATGGAGAGGGATTAGATTTAATACCACTCCATGGTAAGTGATTGATTTTATATTTCCAACAGAGTTTTAGTTTCTTTACCCAATTAGGAAACTTTTCTAAAAGCGTCGACCTTCGTGTGCCCACATATTTTTGGTATTTTTAGATTTTCATATGGTACTATGGTAAACCTTCATGTGTTCACATATTTTTGGTATTTTATGGTTGTAGAAAGTAGACTCAATAATCGCATAGCTATAATTACCTGATAACTAGAGGATGCTCCTCCCCCAAGCTAGATATTTGCAATACTTGGTGTTGATGATCTTCAGAGTGAGCTACCCAGTAGCAGTCCTGGACGATGCCACTGATAAACTCTCTCCTTAATCATAATATTGTTCCTGCATAATTATACTCCAACAAGAAAACTAAAACTCGAGGCTTGAATTTAACAATGGGTTAGCGGTCAGCCAATGAGCAATTGATTATTCTCTGAATTGATTTTAATTGACAGATTCTAGCAGGATTCTCTTTTTAGGGTTTTATAATTTTCTTATGCAACAATTAAATATGCATGCTATATTTTTATGCCACCACGGAGGAAATTTATTCTCATGGGGCTTAGTATTTTTATAATGCAACAAAGTAAATACATATGCTTATTTTTATTTTTATGCCACCACAGTAAATACTCCTACAGGGTTACCATAAGTTTACTCGCATGGGGCTTAGTATTTATGATGCAATGAATAAAGCAGTAAATATTTTTGTTGTTTTATTTCTATGAAGCAAAGGTGATTGTACTAATAGATTGAAATTACTAATGAATGCTAATTAGATAACTACAATTCTAACCTTGTGGCTAGGGTACGGAATTTAAAGTCTACCGACAGGACTTAGATAGAGGAGAGTACTTACTCAGTAGGTTTATCGTCTAAGGTTACCTCAGTCAATTCCCCATTTTGCGGTGGTGTAGAAGGTGCTTCTTCGTTCTCCTTCCATCTCATTTCTGTCTCTTCTGCTTCTCTCTTCTCTAGCTCCAGCTCTTCCTTGTCACACTCCCTTCGATATGCTTCTCTTGATTCTTCATCTCTTTTCATCCATTCTTCTACTTGTGCGTGGATCTCTTCTTTCTCTGCCTTAGTAATCTGGTCCATCCTTTCTGCTTTCGCTTCCCACTCACTCCAGCATGGTGCTTGTACAGCTTCTTCTTGCTACTTGTAGCAGTCTTCATACTTCACAATATTGCCAGGAAATTCCTCCCATCCACAGTGAGGCTGGGCAGCCTGACGGCGGGCTTGGCGTCTTCTCCTGCTGCGTTGCTTCCTGTTCTGCTCATGGTTAAGAAGTGTTCTAAATTGACAGCGTACCTTTCCAGTGGGTAAGTTGAAGTGGATCTGTCTAGACCCGATGTAGATAATAGCATTGGCGGTGTAGAGGAACGGTCTTCCCAAAAGAATAGGCGATTCATTGTCTCCCTGTATGTCAAGAACTAGAAAATCTGTGGGTATATATTTATCTTGAATTCTTACCATGACGTCCTTGACCATGCCTTTAGGGAATCTCAGTGATTGGTCTGCCATCTGCAACTGAATATATGTTGGATATAAAGGTAAATCATTAAATAAATCATCATATACCTTTTTGGACATTACGTTGACGCCTGATCCAGTGTCACAGACGGTGTCAGCAAAAGTGGTGTCTCTGATTGTGCAATCAATGATTGGTACACCTGGGTCACCTCTCTTTATTGGGAACGGTTGCGGGAGCATATGATCATTTTCTGTGTTGAGAGTAGTGATTAATTGAGCAATTTCTTCAGGTCTTCTATTGTTCTTCTTCTTGGGCACTGGTTGCGGTTGCTCTTCTTGTTGATGAAATTGCTTTGGGGCTGTAGGAGTCTTGAAGATGTGGTTCTTGAACGAGAATCTTTCTTTCTTGTCCTTGACAGAGAGGACAATTTTAGCATGTTCCGCATAGATGATGGCTTTGGTTGTGCATAAGAATGGTCGTCGCAAGATAACAGGTGCCTTCTCATCTTCTCCTGTCTCCATGATCACGAAATCAACTGGGACATATGACTGCCCCACTCTGATAACAGCTTCTTCTAGCACTCCTTCGGAGTAGCAAATGGACTGATCTGCAAATTGTAAACGCATATATGTGTACAACAAGGGATCACCTAATATTTTCTCATAAATCACCTTGGGCATTATGTTGACACTTGCGTCAAAATCACAAATAGTTTCTGGAAAGCTGTGACATCCTATGGAGATAGGAATGACAGGTCTTCCAGGGTCTCCCATCTTTTCAGGTAGTGAGTGATCTATCCACTGTATATCTGCAGGCTCAATATGGTATTGGGTTGCATTGTGAATATCAACAAGGTTAGCAGTTTCTAAATCTTCTGACTGGCCCGGAATCTTGCCTTTCTCAAATCGAGGGACAGCAGCAGCTAGCTGAGCTAATTATGATTCTAACATTTTATTAAAGCAGTGTTGATTCTTTATAGCAGAAGCAAAGGTATCTATTCTAGTATAATGTTTTCTAAAGCTTTATCATTAGAGGCTACCTTTCTAGACATTTGATCTAATAATTTAGATTGACCAGCAACTAAATCTCTTAAAGGCGGAAGATTGTAATTATTATAATTATTACCTTGGTTGTTACCTTGGTAATTACCTTGTCGAGGTTGCTGATTCCATCCTTGATTTGGCTAGTTCCATCCTTGACCTTGCTGAGGATGATAGTAGGTATTGTTGTTGATGAAGTTCACATCGTCTTGTATTGTAGGGTAGTTGATAGCTGAATGTCCGTGATCTCCACATTCTTCACAGGTCATGCGAGAATCATCAATATGCATGACTTCCTTCTTCTCTATGTCGAGCTTCTTCATGATGAGGTCTAGCTTGGCAGTAACCATGTCGGTTTCCTTGAGATGATGGATGCCTCCTCCTCTCTTGCGAGGTTGAGTACGTTCTTCATTACAGCCTAAATTTGAGGCCTTCTTCTCAACAAGTGCTTTAGCTTCTGGAAGCTTAAGTGATAGAAAAGCTCCTCCTGCTGCAGCATCAATAGACTCATGGGTACTAGAGACAAGCCCGTGGTAGAAGGTCTGCATTAATAGCCAATCCTCTATCCCATGATGAGGACAGTCTTCAATATAATCATGAAATCTTTCCCATGCTTCGGTGAATGATTCATCATGTTGCTGTTGAAAGCTTGAAATTTTCCCACGCAGAGCATTCGTCTTGCCTGTGGGAAAGAACTTTGTCAGGAAAGCAGTTGAGCATCGGTCCCATGTAGTGTCCTTCTCTTTGTTGGTGTAGAACCACTGCTTAGCCTTCCCCAAAAGTGAAAATGGGAAAGACTGAGTAAAATAGCATCTCTTGGTACTCCTCTGATCGTGAAGGTGCTGCAGATCTCTAGAAAGTGTTGTAAGTGTGCACTTGCATCTTCATGAGCTTTTTCACAAAATTGGGTTGCTTGAACCATGGTGATAAGAGCAGGCTTAAGCTCGAATCCATTCGCCCCAATGTTGACTGCTGGTCCAGTCCGGATGTTTTCTGTTGTTGGGGCAGAGAACTCGCGTAGTGTCTTCTCAGTCATGTCTTCAAACGCAGAAGATAAATCTTCTCCTAAGTGTTCTTCTTTCAATGTCAGAGCTGGCTCCTTTGATGAACTAGCTCGAGAAACGATGGGTGTTCTTGATGATGACTCAAAATTTTCCCTCGCCTCTACAAACTTTTTCCTTCTAAGAAGTTTCTATGGATCGTCAGTGAAATTGTTTGGAAGAGAAAAACCATTCAATCATCACCCTGCATAAGATAAGCAAATAATAAAAGCAAGGGTGTGCCTGTTTGAGTTAGAGATCAATCGGTAATACAATCTTATCCATAAGCATATGTGTTATCAATACTTCCTAAGTTTAATGTGCCTTCCCCAGCAACGGCGCCAAAAATGCTTGTTGACATCTACTAATGTTGTCAAATATAATTTTATAACTTTAACACTAGGGACGAGATTAGAAGATGTATGGTAATTAATTAACTGGTCATTAGCAACTAGCCACTTATCTATTACCAACATTCTTTAGCATGAACTCGGTTGTCAATCCTAATTACATATGCTAAGAATAAATAAAGGTTCTGCAAGCGGATAGATAATTATACCATTGTAGCATTTTACCTAGAGTTCTACCAGGTTGTTGATTTATATTTATACCACTGGGAAGGACTGGATAAACTACAATCTATTGTATTGATAATAACCATATACAATGAATAAGTGATGTTACCGATGTAATGTACTCTACTCATAACAGGTAGAGGTCACAAGATAATAAGAATAAATACAGGTAATAATTATAATCAAGCATCATTAATGGATAAACATCAGAGCACTCTCTAATCATAGTAATAGCTAGCCAATGGATAAACTAAGGAATTAATATCTAAGGTAATTCTATAACTACGTCAATGAATAACTTCAACTAGTGCAATAACATCTAGCAATTATTGTCAGATTAGTCCTATATCATAATCACATGCAAAGGGCATCATTTAGGAAGGATGTGAAATAGAGTCATCACCCAACTTCACGACCGTGCCTGCTTGACTACATACGGGGGGTGGACTACAGAAGAATCAACGTAGCTATCACCTACGTGAACTACCACACGACCCGGCACATTAGGGTGCACTCGTAGATAAACATAATATCTAGACACCACGTCTACACATTGTTCATCATCTACCCGATGATCATTTGGATAAACGCTATACAAGCAATTCCATGAATTCAATAAGATCAAACCAACTATACTAGACATATAATCAAAGTAGACGATGACTAATGCAATTAAGAACATATGAACTATTAAGAACAATGTTTCCCTAATCATAATGAAGAATACAATAATAGAGAAAGAACTAAAGCTATACCGAACTCCACGCTCCAGACAAATGCCGGGGGCTCAAATCCCGCTGAACAACTAGATCTCCTCTACTTCTAATCTTAGTAGGCTAGAACTATGAAGTAGGAGGCTCTTGATGAACTAGAGAGCTCTTGATGGCTTGAAGACTTGATGCCTTCGATGAATGATTGATTGCCTCCTCTAGGGGGGTCTGCCCCTGTATTTATAGTCCGGTGGGATGAACGTGCGCCGTAGGATCAAACCGACTTCAATAAAGGGCCGAGATGACTCCCAAAAGGCGGTGAAAGAAGACTCCAGAAGGCGGCGGCAAAACCCTAGGGGGCGCTGCCCGGCACCGCTAGGGGCCGGCCGGCCCCACCACCTGCCCGGTGGGGCCCCGCTTGCTTCGGGTGTGTTCCAGAGGCTTCCCACGCTCTAATGACGATGCTGCCTTGGCGGATAAGTTTCGTGATATTTAAGCACTTTAATCCCTCTTTTATGCTTTTCTGGAATATCCCCTGGAAAATACAGAACATGCAAAACTCGTGGAAATCGTGAGTTAAAACCCTAGACTAGTGTATATTCATGTATCCTTTTGTGTCTAAAGTTCTAATAAATGTTGACGTTATCGACCATCAACAGTGGTACACAGAGACGAAGGCTATCTTGGTGCCTATACTTTTGCAGAAGTCTTTGAAGTTGTCTGAGTCAAACTATTTGCCATTGTCCACTGTAAGCATCCTTGGAACCCCAAACCTACATACTATATACTGCCAGAAGAAGTTTTTCACCAAGTTTGAGGTGATTGTAGTCAAGAGCTTTGCTTCTATCCATCTTGGGAAGTACTCTATTGCTACCACTGCGAATTTGTTACCCCCTTCGAAGGTGGGAGGGGGCCTACTAGGTCCATTCCCCATCTTTGAAGGGGCCATGTAGGAGGTATCAACTGAGTCCCGGCTACTGGCTTTGACTGATGGGGTGCATTCAGCTGGCATGCTTGGCCACTCTTTACAATGTTTTTTGCGTCTTTGAGATGAGTTGGCCAGTAGAATCCCTGTCGGATGGCCTTCGCTGATAGTGCTCTGGCTCCTATGTGAGAACCGTAAACTCCGGAGTGGATTTCATTGAGCAACTCCATGCCTTCGCTCTGTGATATGCATTTTAGCAGTGGCTGACCTACCCCCCTTCTTGTACAGGGATTCATCTATGATAGTGTATGACCGGGCTCTTGCCTTGAGTTTTGCTGCTGTTGATTCGTCTTCCGGCGTGTTGCCGGTGATTGCTTCTATGATCTCTGTTCTCCAATCATTTCCTAGGGTTAGGACTTTCCTTGCTATGTTTGAGCCATCTGCGGTCGCTGGTTTTGTATCTTCATAGTAGAATACGTCCTCGTGCAGTTTGCTTTGTGTCACTATGGCCTTGGCTAGCTCATCGGCTTCTACATTACCTGCTCTTGGTATGTATTGCACTGTAAAGCCCTTGAACCTTTGCTCTAGTTTTCGTACTATTTTGAGGTATTTACCTAACTCTGGTTCTTTTGCTGCAAAGCCTTTCTCCATTTGCCCTGCTATGACCTGGGAATCTGTCTTGACCAACACTGTTTGAGCCCCCCGTGGCTTTTGCCTTGGTTTACCCGAGTAGTAAGCCCTCGTAGTCGATAGTGTTGTTTGTAGCTTTGAACTTCAACCTCTGCATATTTTGAGCTTTGACCTGGAGGGGGTCATGATGACTGCTGTGGCTCCTGCACCCAGGTGTCCCCAGGTTCCATCCATGTTGACTGTGCAGCGTTGAGTTACTGATAGCTGGTGGCTGACTGGCTCTGAGGGTGTCCAGTCTGCAACAAAGTCTGCGAGCACTTGAGATTTGATTGCTGTTTTTAGGACGTAACTTTTACTGAACTGTGACAATTTTGTCACCCATTTGGTGATTCTGCCTGATGCTTCTTTGTTGCCCAGTATCTCTGCCAGGGGTCTGTTCGAAGGTAAAATGATTTCATGGACTTGAAATTAATGCTTGAGCTTTCCTGATGCAGTGAGTACCGTATAGATTATTTTTTAAAACTCCGAATAGTTGAGCTTTGCCCGAGATAGTGTTTCTAAGATATAGTATACTGGGTGCTGGATGTCTTCATGCCATTTTCCTTCTCCAGCACTAGGACTGTGCTTACTGTATGATCGGATGTTGCCACGTAAAGCAACAGTGGTGCCTTCGTTGGCAGTGCTACTATCGACAGTGTTTCTGCTAGGTATTTCTTTAGCTCGACGAAGGCATTGGCTTGTTCGGGTCCCCATTGAACGGCCTCTATGCTTTTGAGTACCTTAAAGAAAGGTAGGCTTCTCTTTGCTGGTTTCGAGATGAACCTGTTGAGTGCTGCTATTGTGCCTGTTGGCCTTTGTACCTCTCTTCTAGTTTTTGGCTATGCCATGGCGAGGACTGCTTGGGATTTGTAGGGGTTTGCCTTGATTCGCTCTAGCCCGATGAGGTGTCCTAGCATTTTTCCTCTGCTTACACCGAAGATGCATTTTTCTAGGTTGAGCTTTAGTGCATTGCGGAGATTTGTGAAGGTTTCCTGTAAGTCCTCAATGTGACTTCTCTCTTCTTCGGTCATAATGACGATGTCGTCCACATAAGTTATAATATTTTTCTAAAGCTGAGGGCCTAGTACAACTTTTGTCATTCTTGCGAAGGTGGTGCCTGCATTCCTTAGGCTCTCCGACATTCTCGTGAAACAGTATGTTCCAAATGGTGTGGTAAAACTGATCTTCTCTTCGTCTTCCTTTTTCATCCAGATCTGATGGTATCCGGAGAAACAATCCAACAAAGAAAATCTTTTGCACATTTCCGCCTTGTCAATTGAGGTGTCTATCCTCGGCAGGGGGAACTTATCTTTTTTGCATGCCTTATTTAGATCGATGAAGTCAATGCACATGCGCATCTTTCCATTCTTCTTCAGCACAAGGACCACGTTTGCTAGCCATTCGGACCTCTCTTATCACCTTTGTGTCTAAGAGCCACTGGACCTCTACCTTTGTGGCTAAAATCCGATCTTCGGACATTTTCCTTTGCCTCTGCTTCCTTGGCCTTATGTTCCTGTCAATGTCCAGGGCATGCTCAATTATGTCTCTTGCTATTCCTTTTAGGTCAGAGGCGTCCCATGCGAAGATGTCCTTGTGAGCTGCTAAAAACCTGATGATATCTTGTTGCTCTTTCTCAGATAGGCCTTCGCTGATTAGGACTTTTCTATCTGGCACCTCGCTCCCTAGGGGCACTGCCTTCTCTTTCTCCTGGTTTTTTAGGTCTGTTTTTCCCTTTGGCATATTCAGGGGTTGCTGCTTGACCGAGTTGATGTTTCTTTGGGACTTGTGTATGGCCCTCTCTATGTTCCTTGCTTCTTTCTGGCTACCTCTCACTGTGACGACACCGTGCAAGGCGGGCATCTTTAGACAGAGGTAGGCCATGTGTATTGCTACATTGAACTTGTTCGTGGACCCTCACCCGAAGATGGCATTGTATGGATAATGCAGATCCACCGCATCAAAGGTGATGTATTCTGTCCTTGCATTCTGCTAGTCTCCGAAGGAGACAGGGAGGGAGATTTTGCCAAGGGATTGAATTTTCCTCTAGTCGAACCCCACCAATGGTGAGTCCGAAGGTTGGAGTTGTGATCTGCTGAGCTTCATTTGGTCAAAGGCGTCGACGAAGTTGATGTCCGACGAGCTTCCAGAATCCACCAAAGTTCTGCTGATTTCCTAGGCTGCTATGTTTGTCTTGATGACCATTGCATCTGTGTGGGATAGCTCTCCAGTCAGAGATCATCTTTGCTGAAGGTTATAGGTGTCTTGGACCAATCCGAAGAGCGGACCGGTCCTTGGACTGCAACATTGTTCACAAGTCTGTAGTGATCCTTTTTCTGCTTCTTGGTTTCGAACTCCAGGGCTGAACCTCCAGCTATTGGGAGTATCATGCCGATGGTTGGTGGCGGGGTATGAGTGTTTACTTGGTTCTTGGGCAGTGGAGCGGGCTCTTGTTTTGGTTGTTGGGGTGGAGGTGGTAGGGGTGGTGTCTCTCTTTGAATGTGATTTTCTAGGTAGGTTAATTGTGGAGGTCCTAGGTATTGGTTTGGCGCTGGCTCGATTCGCGGAGGTTGGTTTAAATTGCTGGGATGCCAGGTTGGGAGGAAACTTGGGTAGTATTGGGCTGCAATGGTTGAAGGGTATATCTGGGTGGAGCTTAGGCCTGGGTATATTGGGCAGTACTGTTGCTGCTGCCACTGATTGGTGTGGTTTATCTGTCTTGATTCTTGTTGATGCGGAGGCTGAGAGTTAGCCTTCGCCTTCGTTCTTTCTTGTGTCTCCTTCACCTCTAGGCAGTCTCTTGTGACATGGCCCTTGTTTTCTCCATGGAAAAAACAATATTGTTTCTTCTGCCTTTGAGATTGTCCCTTCCAGTTTCTCTGTCTTCCTTGGTTTGGTTGTATTCCACCCTGTTGGCCCTGCTGCTGCTGTCCTTGCTGGCTATTCGGGTGGCTTAGGTTGAGAACTTGCTACGCTTGCTTTGGTTGCTGCAAGCTCGAGTTCTACTGCCTCGGTTGCTGCTTTGACTGTAGAGAGGCCTGTTGCTTGTACTAGTTTTGCTCTTCTATTCTCCTGTCGAGGTCGGTGTCTGAGCGGCAATGTTTTTCGAACTTGTCATACAGGGCGTCTATAGTTTGCGGCTTTTTCCTGGCTAAGTGTGCAGCAAAGGGTGCAATGCGGAGACCTCTGATTGCTGCTTCAATTGCTACCTCCTCTGGGACGTCCGAGGCTTTTGCCTTGAGCTGGATGAACTTTTGGAAGTACTATTTCAGGGAATCCCCTTGCACTTGTTTGCATTGAAATAGGTCAGAGGCTGTGAGTGACTCATTGGAGAAACCCTTGAAGTTGGCCATGACCTTGTCACGAAGGTTCTCCTAGGAGTATACTGAGCTTGGCTTGAGCATGGAGTACCATGCGAGGGCATCCCCCCTCCGTAGCTATGACAAAGACTGCATTGTTTCCTCCTGTTGACACTATTGCTGCTTTGAAACTCATAAGAAACTGTCTTGGGTCTGACTTGCCATTGTATACTTTGGTAAGGTGGTGGGTTTGTATTTTGGTGGCCATGGGGTTGCTTGTAATCCTTGCGACAGCGGTGATTTGCTGTCGAAGGTTCTTGCGAAGGTGAGTTGGATGGGGAATCCTATATTATAATTGGCTGCTCTTGTGTGCGAAGGATGGGTAGTGGTCCTGCCGAGGATGGGAGTGGAAGCGACGCCCCAGAGGATGGCGGGGCCGGAAGGCTCTGTATTTCTGCCTGGATGAGTGCTATCTATTGACGCAACTCGGCTGCCTGCCGTGAGATCATCATGGACCTCTGAGTGGGCCTCCGCGGGCCGAATCCTGCCTTCTTGGGCTCTTGCTCATTCTTCCTACAACTGCTGGAGGACCTGGTCTGAGGACGGTTCGGGGGCTGCCGGTGGCTGATATTCACCTCCCCGGGGCCTCTTCGTCTCTGTTTCTGTTAGCTGCTGGCTCGGGGGGCAATTCCTCGTCCCTGTCACCTCTGCCCTTGTGGGATGTGCGGCCTAGAGCCCTCCCTCTTCTAGGGGTCTCTGCTCCGTCGCGGCAGCGTGTTGGGGCTTTTCTCTTCAGTGGCATTGTGGCTCTTTAGTGGCTTAGCACGGTGGGTGCCAAATGTGGGGGAAAGGTCCCTATCAACATAGGTATGGAGTCAACCTCCGCTCGAGGGCGAAGACTCACGAGACCTACGCTCGAGGGCGGGATGATGATAGAATAATATGGTAGTGAATAAATGCTTTCAACTAACTCTTTGATCAATATTTACATCGCTATTTATAGTCTATTGTACATACATGAGGGTCAATTAAGTACAAGCCCCTGTAATGGCGGGTACATTCCCTGGATATTCTCCGCCACCTCTACCAATTACGAGGGCACATGTGTCACTTCCCCCCATGCTTCAACCACTCCCGTCCTTGTCGTGTAGCGGTTCAGTCTTCGCCAGCGTCATGTCCGTGAATGGCAAAGATGACCTTCAGGGCGCGGGGAACCTGCTCCGGACTCGAGTCTTCATGGGATTAGAGACCCCTTCCGCTGGATCTTTGCTGGGGAGCCGGCAATGGTGCGAAGACTGCAGGGTTGAAGGGGACCTTCGCCGATGTCGGAGGCCCACATGCGAGCACCGCCAAAGATTGGCGAAGAACTGGCATCGCCCAGCGGAGACGGAGTGGAAACGGCCTTCGATCCTGACCTTCGCTTCGCGCCAGGTTTCTCCTGTTCCTGCAGGCAAAAACTCGCACACTGGTTATGCCTGTTCCAATTACGTGGATGATAGCCTCCGTGGCCCACGTGCCCCGCTGTGCTACAACAAATACCATCTAAGTTTAATTAAGCTCCACCAAAACATCAACTGCATCTTGTAAGTCTTGCTGATTTTTAGATTTTGATATAAACAAACTTTTGGGTTTAGTTTCCCCTAGTTTCCCGTAGATTCTGATAACCCACCAGTATAGTGTGATTAAAACAACCAATTATGGAATGGATAATCATATAGCCCAAGACAACTGCTAATTAAGCCAATCAGGAGCTAGCATGTGTATTTAATGAGGAAGCATGACAGGTTTCTCCTTTGGTGCTTATTTTTTCAAAAAAAAGAAGTCTTTATATGTTGGTTTCAGAGAGTAGTCGGCAAATCGTCGCACGCTATTGTAAGAAAGAGAGAAAACAACGTGCGTTGTAATCTTTGCTTATCGCCATTTTAGTCTCCGTCATAGTGAAAAATGGAGCTGCACCATTTTTTTTTTGAAAACATTATATTATGTACTTAGAAATCTTGGAGTCATCTAGATAATATATCTTTGTGAATTTATGGTTTTTAATAAACAAAATTCAACTTCAAAATAACATCCGAGTTCAAATTCCACCAGAATATCAAATTAAGTTTGTAAAACCTACTGAATTATTTAGTTTGTATATGATGATAAACCTTTGAATAAAAACAAAAGTGGAACTTGCTAGAAGCATCAAGTTTAGGCGTCGTCACAATCTTGATTATTTCCCAAACTAAATAGGACGGAATTGTCGCAGTCATGATAGTAAGACTTGCTTGTATTTAAGTGTGCTGAAAAGGAAACACTCCCACTTAATAAAGCATCTCGCTTATTGCTATTGTAAGAAAAAGAGAAAACGATGTGCGATGAAATATTTGCTCATGGCCTCCCTCTTAGTGACAAATCTAGCTGCACCACTTGTTTTAAGTGGTAACTAGTTTTTTTTTTTTTTGAAAAAAAGTGTGTACACTCTGGGTCTTGGGGTCAACTAGATAATACTTCCTCTGTCCTAAAATATAAGGTATCAAGCATTCAGATTTGTCCTAAATTATAAGAGATTTTAGGTGAACAAGTCCTTCAAATAAAAGACAACATTCACATCTATACCTACCATTAATTGGCTCTGTTCAGCGGTTGAATTGTACGGCTGGCTGGTTGATTGTTGTGAGAGAAAAACACTGGTGTACGGCTGGCTGATGCTGGCTGGTAAGTTCAAGCGAACAGAAGAATGTAATTATGTGATATACTCCCCACACCGTCTATAGAAGAATGTAATTATGGGATATATGCCGGTCAAACTAACTCAAGTTTAGTCGAATTTATAATAACTCTAGTATTAACGTTTATCTCTCTAAATAAACTTATTATACAAAATATATTCTACAACTAATCTAATGGTATTCATCTTATATATATCATGAATGTCAGTATTTTTTTTATAAATTTAGTCAAAGTTAATGGTTTGACTCTTCGAAAAAGGAGGTTTACATTCTTTTATAGTAAAGGGAGTATAAATAAACATAATATATATGCAATATAGCTTGCATACAACACGTTGTTTCGTGTCCTTCGCATTCGGTCACCTCGTTTACACACATTTTTCAACAAAACTACATCATGTTCTTTTCAGGAAAGAGGGAAAACAACAAACGCCACTATTGTAGTCTTTGCTTAGTCACCTTTGCAGTCTCCATCTATCTATCTTAATTTAGTGGGCAAATGCAGCTACACCAATTTTCTCCAAGTGAGAAAAAAAATGTATATGAACGCGCGTGGACAATGCTTGCTGGACCATCGCATCAGGGGTTCAGAGGCATTCATAATCTTGATTTTTTTTCACTCTCGAACACTGTACTGTCACAGTTAGATCAAATAATTTCACTATTAATTAACACATAGAGGTTACCCGGACCAATCACCGTGAGATTGTTCCTATCCGCCTATGTCATCCTCCTCTCACGGTGAGATTGTTCTTATCCGCCTATATCATCCTCGCCGTGACGCCGTTCATCATGACTTGCCGGTGTCCCTTGTCGATCGCCCTATAAATAGCCCCGCCCTTGTTTTACATTTACTGCAGAATTAAGCGAGCAAGGCACAGACGTACACCTGAACTGAAATAGTAGTGCAGAGTCTCTGCAAGCAGCACACCGAGCGAGCGAGATGGCCGAGTTTTTCCACGCCGGCAGGACCAACACCGACGACTGCTACGACGCCGGCAAGCACGTGCACGGCAGCAGGAGGGTGTATGGACACGACGACTCGAGCCGCAGTAGGCCGGCGTACGCCGACGACTGCCACAACGGCGGCGGTGAGGTGGGCGCCTCGTCCGCACTGGTAAATACGTATATACTGCTCATTATTGGTTGATGATTATATTACGAACCACCAAGCAGTGTACTGTATGTAGTTGGCATGCATGCAAGCCGTAACAATTAATTAATTAATCTGGTGGGATCTCTCCGGTGCGTGCATGCAGAAGGCGGAACAGAAGGAGGCGGCCAAGGAGCGCAGGGCGCACGACGACCACTTCTGCCACCACCACTAGAGAATAATATGAACTCCATCATATGCATGCATGCATGACATATCTCATGCATCCATCTCCCAGTACGTACGTGCGTGTCAGCGTGTAATATATATAAGAAATAAGAGCAGATCGATGTGTGGGGCCGGCCTTGCTGCTCAGTACGTACTATAACGTTTGCACGCGATCCACTAAAGCGCTTGCATGCTCCATGCATCTAGCGATATGTAATACGGTGCCCGGTCCTCTCGCTCCTTCGTACTGCAGTGTGTAACTATCATTGGTGCAATTTATGTTTCTGTATATGCATGTATTGTCTGTTACTATATGTATGGAAGTCATCTTACCTACTTTGTTTTATTGTAGTTAACTGGGTAACCCCATGATGCTTAATCCTTCTTGTTGTGGTCAAGTTGAAGGGCAAATTTTTAAAATGTTGACTGTTAAAATCTTCCAAAATAGACAGTTTGAAGACATTAAGACGACAACTTGTCTATCTAAGTTTGTCCTAAGTAAAAGTTTTTGAAACTATATGAGATATATGTCGATTTGTGAATAATATTTGTTATCATTTTGTTAAATGAGAAATTGACAAACATAAAGGTTATAGATCTTGATGAGCTGTACAACTTCAGTATTCATCACTTTTTCAACCGAAATCATTTATTGTTTCAAAATATGGTTTGAATTTGTAGTTTTTTAAATCCAAAATTTGAATTGCTCAAACTAAGACCAATAGCAGTAAGAACATAAAAACATAATAGATCATGATTTTAGAAACTTTTAGGAAAAAAATCATCCAATTTGGAGTTAGTAAGAGGGACAAAGACTAGTTACAAGTTTTGGCCAGAAATTAAAAAGAGAAATCACACTTGTTAAGCAGGAACCTGTGATGAGCAAGTGTGATTCCTCTTTTTAATCCCCGGCTAAAATTTGTAACCAGCTTTTATCCCTCATACTAAATCCAAATTGGACGGTTTTTTTCCTAAATTTTTCTAAAATCATGCTCTACAACTTTTATTTTGGATTTCTTTTCACGTGACAAAGTTTCGGTAGCTCAAATTTTGAATTTCAAAAAACAACAAGTTCAAACTAGATTTTGAAATACTAACTGATTCCATCTGAAAAATCCATGAATATAAAAAATTGTATAACTCATCAAGATCTACAACTTTTATTTTGGTGATCTTTTCATGTGACTATTTTGATGGTTCAAATTTTGAATTTCAAAAAACAACAAGTTCAAACCAGATTTTGAAACACTAAATGGTACCATCCGACAAAGTGATGAATACCAAAGTTGTACAATTCATTAAGATCTATAACTTTTATTTTGGTCATTTCTTCATCCGATAAAGTATGGTCATAAACAGTTGTCATCCAGTGAACAGTCATCATAAACAGCCTCTGTTTATGACTGATACATGCTCTATCATCTTCCAATCGTCATAGAAGCCCAGATCTCTTGTAGTGGGTCCACGATTCTACCATCGACTACTATGAAATAGGGACGAGTATGTACTGCTGATGTATCATTTTAGAGAAGGAGGGATGTATCATTTCGTGTTTCTCGGAGTACAGGATCGGTCTCCTTTTTTTTTGGCAGTGGAGGACAGGTCCAGCCACTGGCTCGCTAGATGTGGAGGATGCCTACAGCTGCTCAAGTTATCGGGCAGGTCCGGATAGCTTCGTTTCATTTCATCTTCATTTGCAAGCTTGTTTCGTTATGAGCTTTGTAAATTACTGCACGTGGTGCCTACTTTGAGCTTCGTGTGACACGTACAGCATCGTTTGCTTTGTTTGATTGAGCTACTTTGAGCTTCGTGTGCCTACTTTGAGCTAGCTTGTTTGATTGATCTCTGTAGAACTGTGATGGCTATCCGAGAAATTGGGCACACAATTGCTTGCTTGAATGGGCTGATGTGTCCGCTCATGATGTGGCGCGTGACTGCCCGTTGCCATGAGCACGGCCGTACGTTGTCAGGGCCCCTTTCTTTTTTTTTGAGTCAAGGTGCTCACTTGCCAAATCGCTGGTAACAAGCTCCTTAATCTCGTGACGAACACCATCCCAAATGGCAGAATAACCACTGGGAAAATTACAACCAAAAGCATGAGCCACTCCATTACAGACACCATTACAGACACGGTTACAAACGCTGATACTACAGGACTGAATTTCTGTAGCTAGCAACAGTTTCATCTCAGTTTTTATACCTGTGACCACAGATAGCCGATGCAGTTTACACAAGTGATGAAATTTTTCATATTTGCTTACATGACGTAATGTGACACTCACACTTGCAATAGGACACTAAGACACAGCAAACGAGCAAGCCAACTGACGACTGATGGATGGAAATTATGCAAGCATACGAAGCACACATGAGGAACTAAAAAGAATAGGGTACACGAAGCATAGTTCAGCATTCCTTCGGAAGAAAAGGACAAAGTTTGAACTTCAGATACTTCAACAAATAACAATGAGGACCGAAATCGCCATGGAAAGCAAGCATACGGTTCCTAGCTGGGCCTTAAGCGGCCATGAAGCGAAGAATATGCCCACGATGGAGCCCCTGGAGCACTGGTACAAACCGTCCAAATGCATGCTCCCAGAACTGCACATATCACAATGAAAGAATAAAGCATGCTGGAAGAAAAAAAAAACATAATAGTACAGCCTGATCGAAAAAAATCTTATGAAATAGAAAAAAGAAGAAATTGCAATGCATATTCTAATTATGGACTTTCTGGTAATCATGTTAGAAATTCAGTTCCTGAAAACTCACAAGGGAACCATGCTGCCACAGGTTACACACACATAGAGATACAAATAAGATTGCTGATAATATAATTCAGTTAAAAAGCGATGTGTGACTAAGAAACATGCAAACAAAATTGCTGATAATATAATCCAGTTCACCTGTTGGCAGCCTGTCTCACATCAATTTGAGGGACCGAGAGGCGACCAAGAGGGAGGGTGAATGGGAGCCTCAAAAATTTCTTCCGAAATTGATCGGCCACTGTCCCTAGTCAAATCCTCAAGAAGCAAGTAAATAGCCAAGCGAGATATCCTCGAATCAACGTGATTGGATGCCTTAAAAGGCACAGCGGGATAATCGGAGAAAGAGCGGAAGCAAAAACTGGAAACCGAAACGAGTGCTCACTGCATAGACCCGGACTGTCCGTGGTCTGGGGGCGGAGTGTCCGCTGGAGACCCTCAGACTGTCCGACGTCAGAGTCCGGACTGTCTGGCGGCAAGAAATAACAAGCAACAGTGTTCTAAACACTTGCAGTAGTCAGTCGCAACACCACGGGCGGACTGTCCGGCGTTCAAAACTCAAAAACCACACAGAAGGAAGTAGTTCTTTTCACCATCGGGTGCACAGTCCCGGACAATCACGGACTGTATGCTATTGTAGTTGCATTGCTTGTGAAGGCAAAAATATGTTTCGCTTACTTATGGCAGACACGAATAACTCTGCTTGCTCTTTTGCATCAGAGTCACATGTCAAAAGTGTCTTGTGAGTAAGATTGAGGCATCAGGATTACTCGTGTAAGAATTACCACTTGGGGGGTGATACCACATCAATCTTGCTAGTGCATACATTTTTAGGATATGCAGCTAATAAGGGTCAGAAGGCCTGTCTTTGCAACTGTCTTTGTGGGTCAATTGGTGCACTACACCGTCGGTTGGGTCGGTCGTGTGAGTCTGTCTTATTTGGCTTTTGGTTCGTTTAACTTTTGTAATAATGTGGTCTGATTTCATTGTTTTTGAATGAATGAAGCCGGATAGACGTTCTATCCTTTATCTTAAAAAAAAAGGTAATAAGGGTCAGAAGGCCTGTAAAGGGTGATTGTGGTGCCCCTGTTGCTGTCCTCCTCCCATTGATTAATAAAAACAGTCAGGACACATCTGCAGTTCTGCACCTCTTCTGTATCGATTGGAACTTGAGATTAGGTATTTGAAAATATATAGAGCTGATAATGTGCACGTCGATAAAATGGAACAGTTGGGCTCTGTTCTTCACCAGATAAGGAATCAAATGGACCAGATGTGGACGGATATGTGTTGACAGCGAAAACAGATAGGGCTGCAAAAAATGCTAGCACAAGACGGTCTGGAGCAGTGCACAGGTCTTTCACAGTAACGTCCGGTGTGTGCACTCAAGTCCTGTTCGAGTTGGATTCAAATTCCAAGTTTTTTTAGTTCAAGTTTTGCTGATGTATTTGGAGTCTAGCCCCAGGATAGACTTCTCACTCCACAAATACAAAGGGCCATAGCCGATGGAAGGATCCAATGGATGAATCATTACAATTTCTTTCCTTTTTTACATTTAATTTTGACTCTATTTTAATCTAATCTCCTAGAAACTCCAATATACTAACCTACAAGCTTCTTGATGAAGTTCGTGGATGCCTTTTCGCTGGTGCTAGACCATCATGTTTGAGGTTCCTTATTAAACTGTTTCCTCTGGAATTAGTTTGTTTGTAATAATGAACAGCTATATACATTGATCGATGTAGAAGCTGGGATATTAATATATTTCCTTTTCTAAAAAAAATGCTATCATCCGTGTGTTTTAGCATTATAATGTGTGGCCACCTTTTGCAGCAACAATATGTACAAGTTGAAAAAAAAAAAGAATTCTACTCATTTGCACCTTCGTATGTAGGAAAATCAGGCTTTAAGCGATTATAGTGTTCTCATCTTGTTATGAAATGGGGCATGATGAAATTTGTTTTCGTGTAGATGTGATGAACATGCTGAGTTCTGACGTTATTAGCATATAAATGGACAAGTGTTGCCATGCTGGTCAAAGTATAAGCATATTGTGCTTTTTTGGATGGGCTCCGAATGGAAGTCATTAGACACATGGTACTTTAACTGCGGCTTCATCAGCAATTTCCCCAAGTAGAATCTCAACCAAAAGTCGAACGGGCCCGTATGAGTTGATATGGTCGTTGTGAGAATATGGGAACCCAGCTGAGATGTGAGACACATTTAAGGATTTGAGCAGGCATGCCATGCGGGCAGGTTTGTGCAAAGGTCTAATGATTTGGACATCATGTGGTGCAAAATAGCAAGTTTAGCGGAATAATGCTAATGTTAATGAATAGAGATTGGAGAGAGAACGAATTTTGATGAGATGTGACATCATTATGGTACAGTTGGTTGACATGGAGACAAATATAATACCATCAGGAGATCGATACTTTGATGATTCTGAAATCAAACTTTAACGTCCATTTCTATATCATTTTATTTTTTTCTTTAAGACTTGTTTAGATTTTATTTACATGGCATAGACATCATTTTTGTTACCCATGAAGTTGGTGTTCAGACGGTTAATTTATGTTGTTTCCAATTATGGTTCACTGTGTTTTATGAAATGAAGGATCAGAATCTGCTGTGTCTATGCCTTAATTTATTGGGAGTTACTGGAATTGACCCACCACATCCAAATAAAATACTAATCCTGCTAGTATATATGGTATCCAGATAGCTGTAGGACCTTATGCTATATATGTCGGAAACAAGACTAGAGACACAAAGTTGAATATAGTTTTCTTGTTCATTGCAGATAGCCTCCCAAGAGGAAGTGAAAAGAAATGGGTGTTGATAAGGCCCCGGATAGCATTATATGGGATGATGCAAAAAAAAATTGTTTGTCATTCCTACAGGACTGGAAGGCAGAGGGAATATGCACAGATCATTGTGTACAAATTCAGTAGAGGACAAGAACCAAGGCCGCGGGCAACTGGTGATGTTTGTGTGTGCAGACCTGAACGGTATGGATGTCACCTGGCTGTCTAGCAGAGAATGTGTCAACTATATAGGCACTGCACTAGCAGCTACGACACGACACAGTTCAGACATGTGGGTAGCATAGCTCATGCACACGACCGTCTGTCTCAGGAACTAGTGGCATATCTAGCACCATGGAAGATTAAATGTATGAAGGAATAATCACCGGGTATCCAGAGCATAGCAAAGAAGATCCTGACCAAATTAGCAACGTATCAACAAGACTTAGATAGCACCTCACTAAAACCAGTATTGTATAAGAATTAACAGGTAATCCTGTATCTCTGCTTCATCCACTGGATGAAGCTGCATGTCTATCCAATATCACTCTCGTGCAAATATCCTGTATCTCCTGCTTTCACTCCACCCTGGCACCGTAGGTGGTCCTGCAAATTAGTCTAGAACATCCCTCGTGCTCTCTCTCTGACCATTGTGAGCCACTCCTGTGGTACAATCCTGAAGTGTAACTGCCTCTGGCTTACTTTCCTGCTGTTGCTCTCTCCGCTGATCACAACATGTGCTATCTCTGAAAAATTGAAGCGCAGCATTGCTGTCTCTGAAAAATTGAACTACACTAGCAGCCGCGTTTTGGATTGTATGATATCTCATGATTTTATTAGATATAAATTTACTTTGTTATGTGCGGATTAGAATGAGATGCTGATGGATCAACCGATAAAATTATAAACATGCAAGCCCAGAACTACTTAGCTGCAGAACATTTCGTGATTATACGCTTACAGAGTAGCAGTGGGGTGGCCTCATTCTGGAGCAGGTGGTGCTCGAGCCCCTCTGACCGCCATCGAGCCCCTCATCATAGTTTTTATGCATGGATGCTTCTGAGAAGGAAGCCTGAGCTTGCTTGGTTGGAGGTAGACGATGACCTGCTAGGGTCCTGCCGTCCTGGTACATAGCCAAGAAAGCTGTTCCGACCAAAGAAAAGGCCCAGTACTTGGCCTTTCTATTTGTTGGCCGGTGGTGTCATTCTCTCTCTCTCTCCTGACTTGCAAACCCCATCCGCACTGCAGAAGCAGCATAGTGCTAGTTAATAAAATTAGTCCCTTTTAGGCCTTGATCATTTCTTCCTGAACCCAAGGGTGTTGGAAGGGATTGGAGGGGCTTTCATCCCAAGAAGTTAAAATCCCCGTGAATCCCCTCCAATCCTCTGCAATCCACCTTGGTTTTGTGAAGAAACGAATAAGGGGGCCTCCGCGTTGCCATAGTGTCAGATTTGAATTTCTGTTCGGAAATCTGACGAACTCTCTCATATGCTTGTAAATTCCTTTTTTTTTTATAGGTCTACCTTACCATGCTGCAAGTTTATCTTTTTTGTGTCAAATAGGTCCTGCCACTCATCCCAGTCTTCAAACCAAACAGAAAACAGATTGATCCCATCCTTACTCAACCAAACATAAAATAGAATCGTCTCATCCACGCATTAGAGATAGGATCATCCCATCCCATCTTGACTCTCAACCAAACACTCACTACTGAAAACAGGGTCTTTGCCGAGGGCTAGAGGCTTTGCCGAGGGCCAAATTTCGGGCACTCGGCAAAGAACCTCTTTGCCGAGGGCCAGGCCAGACAGCCCTCGGCAAAGACAGGCCCTCGGCAAAGAGGCCTTTGCCGAGGGCCTGGCCCTCGGCAAAGAAACAACCCACGGCAAAAGTCATCTTCGCCGAGGGCCAAACCCTCGGCAAACTAGCCCTCGGCAAAATTGGCGGGACGGGTCACGGCGGTTGTCTTTGCCGAGGGCTTGCCGTTAGGCCCTCGGCAAAGAAATTTTTAATTTTTTTTCAAAAAATTCTTTGCCGAGGGCCTCTCCCTGGGCCCTCGGCAAAGACCCCCTTTGCCAAGGGCCAATTTGGGCCCTCGGCAAAGAATTTTTAATTTTTTGTTTTTTTAACCTAATTTTTTTGTAGACCTCTAATACATCATTTAAGACTTAATTTCAAAATTTGGGACAATTTTGACTTTTTTTTGTTATATTTTCTTAATTTATTTCTTTTCGTTGATTTTTTCTGAATATTTCAAATTTGAACTGCAGGTGCATGGAATAATGCACTTTAGAGATTCAGAAAATGTTATTCATGGTATTTGAGGTATGTTGAGTCCCTATCCACGAGCACGTAGCAAATTTCGAAAATCTTATTCATGTAACATGACGATCAATTTGTGGGAAAAGTGTTTTTAAATTATATAAAATCCATATGAAGTCCGAAAATCACGAAACTTGTCGACGTGTCATGTTATCGCATGTGTAGGCTGCGGTAAAAAATTGACAAGGTTTCGAGTAAGGTGTGACATCAGACCCCTGAAACCCGGACATCTCCGCATGTGATGACATGTGATCGCACGTGGAGATGTGTGGGTTTTAGGCATTCAACATCACAACTTGCTCGAAAACCTTGTTAATTTTTTACCATAGTCTACACATGTGATAACATGACACATCGATAAGTTTCGTGATTTTCGGACTTCGTATTGATTTTATATAATTTAAAAACAATTTTATAACAAGTTGATCGTCATGTTACGTGAATAAGATGTTCGAAATTTGATGCGTGCTCGTGGATAGAGACTCACCATACATGAAAGACCATGAATAACATTTTTTCAATCACTAAAGTGCATTTCTCTATGCACCTATAGTTCAAAATTTAAATATTTGAAAAAAATCAATGTTATGAAATAAATTAAGAAAATATATAAAAAATATAAAAATTGGTCCAAATTTTGAAACTGAGATTTAAATGACGTATTAGAGGTCCATAAAAAAACTGGGTTCAAAAAAACAAAAAATAAAAAATTCTTTGCCGAGGGCTCAACTCGGCCCTCGGCAGAGGAGTCTTTGCCGAGGGCCTCCTGATCAGCCCTCGGCAAAGAAGTAAAAAAAATAAAAAAAAAAGAAAATCCCTTTCAAAAGGCCGACCCAGGCCCAAAACGGAAAAACCTAAGTCTAACCCCCGCGCTCAGCTCCCCAGCCCGCGCCGCCGCCGTGCCCCGCCGCCGCCGCTTCCTCTGCTCCCGGCCGCCCGCGCCCCGCGCGCCGTCCTCTGCTCCCGGGGGGCCGCCGCCGCACCCTGGGTGCCCGCGCCCGCGCCCGGGCCGCCGGCGCTCCTCGGCCCCGTCCCGCGCCGCCCCTTCTAGCCCCATCCCGCTCCTCCGCTGCAGCCCGCCCCTCCCCGTGTCGCCCGGCCGCGCTGCGCCGCCGGAGTGGCGCCCAGCCGCGCCGGCTCCGGCCCTGCCTCGCCCGCGTCCGGCCCATCCCCGGCCGCCTCGTGCCTACGCTGGCGGCGCCTGCCGGTGGCCGTACGCCGCGGCCGGCCCTGCACGCCCCCGCTGGCCCTGCAGAAGAGGAGGAGGAGGGAGGGAGAAGAAAGGAGGAGGAGAAGGGGAGAAGAAGAGGAGCAGGGGAGAAGAGAGGAGGAGGAGGAGGAGGAGGAGGAGGAGGAGAGGAGGAGAAGCAGTGCGCCCCTGCGGCCGACGACCGTCACGCCCCCGCGGCCGACGACCGTCACGCCCCCGCGGCCGTGCATCATGCCCTGCCCGCTCCTCGCCGGCGGCCCTGCCTCCGCTTCGTTTGTATTGTGATTGCTAATTATTATTTATATGACCTGACCCGAGTGCGCAATGGTTAGCTTACAATAATGTTCTGGTCATTAAATTATCCAAGGTCAAGGTGTGTATTGAATCATCTCTCTCTGATAATTAGCAGTAAGATGTAGCATCTTGTTTTGCAGCTTCTTTTGTTCTGTTCAGTCAAATGTACTTGCCTGACCAATGAATATATTTTTTAGATAATTTTATAATGTTGCCTGAACCATGACAAGGATTATCTATCTCTGCAATTCAAGGTACATGAACTGCCTTTGAGTTTTTTTAAAAGGATTGTCTATCTCTACATTACCTTTATCATTAATTGGACCTGCTGTATCTCGTATCTTCTATGTTTATTCTGATAGGTAATTGATTTCATTTGCTATGATTGTTTCTATAGTTAGTTCATTTGTATATGCGATTTTCCCATGACTTTATTAATCTTGGGGAAGGAAAATAAGTGAGCCAATGTATATATACCTATTCCTGGCAGCTCTTCTAGATGTGCTCAATTGTTTTTACTGGAAGTTCTCTCAAATTAGATCTAGCAGTGCAGATAAAGCCAATAGTCTAGGTTAGTTAGAGCAGACATGAACTCTGAATCGTGCATTGGATTTGACAAACTGAACTCCGAAGCTGCTATGATTTCTGAACTCATGTTAGTAAGAGCAGAACATGACTCTGAATTGTGCATTGGATTTGATAACATGAAGTGCGAACTATGCAGTGGCGGAGCCAGGATAAAAGCCAAGGAGGGGCCAATTTTAATCTTGTAATTAATCATTAGTTGATTAATAAAGTAATAAGTAAAATATCATGATGGAGTTGGATGCAAACAACAGAAATAACAGTTGTACTCTCTGAAACGGCTAGACACAAATGCTAGTTCAGTTCTATAATAGTGTGTTGAAATACTCTTAGCATCATCACACGATGGAAGCTAGAAGAAAAAAAAAAACTAATGCAAGTCGTGGCATAGATGAATGCATGTAGATGTGCATCTAGTAGTGACAAACTAGCAATTTAGTATGCATGCACGCTAATAATCTATCCAGGCAAGGAGGGGCCGGCGCCCAGGATGGTCCTAACCTGGCTCCGCCAGTGGAACTATGAAAGCGGCAGATCATTGCTTGCTAACTTATATTCTCAAAACTAGAACTAAATTCACATGCTGTCATACACAGTATTTGATAGTGATTCGTGTACCCCTGAAACTGATATGCATCAACATGTATTTGCTAGGCCCCCTCACTTCCTCATATGCTATAATCTCTGTCTTTTAGAACAGATCAGATCATCTATAGTTTCTGGATATGCTCTCTGAATACGCCCTGTCATGTGAATTATGCTACCTTTTTTACGTGGATTATTATCATGTTTGAGTGAGATTTTATCTGAACTGCCTTCGTTGTTTTTATAAATTAGCATCAGTTGTTTGTACCTGAATTTCTATGCACTCATTTTTGTTCTAAAAACCAAAAACATACATACTAAGATTATATGTGTATACACAAATATAGCATTCTTAAATGTTCTACCTTCTGTCATCCTTCAGTTTTACATGCCATAAATGGTGTCAAGCTTAGCAGATAGATTCATTGTGTTCATAGCTAAAATCCATGTTTGCACCTCTGCATGATTGTTTAACTACTACTCAGTTGGCTGTCTGTCTTTAGTGGTTTTGAGCTATATGTACTTGTCAGTTGGCTGTCATCTTTTCTTGACATGCTTGAGAAAGTGGCCAACTATTTTTAGTGCCACCCTTATTCTTCTACTGTTAAATTGCACCAGAACTTTTATGCATGCTTTATTTTCCATTTCAGGTGGTGACTTTCCACTTCTATTTGCACTTAATCAAAATCAGTGCAAGTGCTAAGGATTGTGCTAAAATTGTTCTGGTAATGTTCCTTCCATTCATCTCTCTTTACAATTGAAAATTTTGACGGACTTAAGATAGTGCTTATGTCTCATTGTCAAGATATCTTATATCTTATACCACTATATTCTATATTAAATCTAAATGTGTAAACAGTTCATTGTTTCAGTAAATCCAATTATTGTTATATAAAAGTAAAATGATATATTTTTTCGGAGATGTGCATTTCACTCAAACAATTTTTTTTATAACAGTTAGGCGTTTCATTATATGGCTGACGATTGCTCTTGCTAGATAGGGAACAGTTCACCATCTTTGTTTTTTTTAGCAGAAAATAAGTTCACCATCTTTGTTTTTTTTTTAGCAGAAAATAAGTTCACCATCTTTGTTGTTGCTAGATAGGAACAGTTCAAGGTGAGCCCCATCAGACTAAGATCAAATGTATCACCTCTCGCTTGCTCTTTCCAACTATTAACTATGAGTGAGTTTCACTACAACCCAATTTAGTGATAACAATTTTAGAACTGCTTCAAAGCAAAACATCGGAAGAATGTTAGTTTACTGTAAGGTAAACATCTCAAAATTTTACTGATGCTATCTCCTCTAGAACAAAAAAGGGCGAGGTCATGATTCATGCTAGCTGAAAAGTTATTGCTATATGTGTTGCTGCAATTCTAATTTGTACAGTCCAAAACTTAGGACCATATAGCACATTCTAATTTGTACTGACCAAAACTCCTCTTGTTTAACGAGCAGCAGTAGCACTGTTTCTGACCGCTTGTGGGTGAAGATAACCATAATGGGACTATGTCTTTATTCCTTTAGGCCTTTGGTTGGCCTATGTGTATGTGTGTGTGTGTATATATAAGATCTTTTTTTTAAAAAAAAAAAAAATTTCTTTGCCGAGGGCTTCAACTAGGGCCCTCGGCAAAGACTATTTTTTTAAAAAAATAAAAATTCTTTGCCGAGGGCTTCAACTAGGGCCCTCGGCAAAGACTGTTTTTTAAAAAAATGAAAATTCTTTGCCGAAGGTCGGCCCTCGGCAAAGAAATTTCTGAAAAAAGAAAAGAAATTCTTTGCCGAGGGCCGGCCCTCGGCAAAGACCCCGTCCACAAACGTCAGGCCTAACGGCTGCTTTTCTTTGCCGAGGGTCGAGTTTGGGCCCTCGGCAAAGGCTTTGCCGAGTGCCCGAGAATTGGCCCTCGGCAAAGAGCCTCTTCGACGTCGCAAATTTTCCCGAGAGCTCTTTGCCGAGGGCGGCCCTCGGCAAAGCCTTTGCCGAGGGTTTTTCGGCCTTTGCCGAGGGCTTCAGGCCCTCGGCAAAGAACCAACCTCCAGTAGTGACTACCTAAAAGTGTCATTTTGAACTCCATGCCATCTAGTTTGATTGTTCGTCTTATTTAAAATTTTTATATAAATATTATTTATTTTGTTATGACTTATTTTATTATTAGAAATACTTTAATAATGATTTTATTATTTTATTATTTGTATAAAAATTATAAATAAAACGAATAGTCAAATAAGAAGTTTAAAAGTCAAAAAACGACAATTTCAACGGAACGGAGGGAGTAGCATACTTTTGCGTTGTACTTTTGTAGTCGGCCCTCTGAAGCCTCAGCGCGACAGCAAGGGTGATGGTACCTTGGGTGGGAAAAAGCACCCAAGTGCTCGGTCACACTACTGAGCCGCGGTCGTCGCTCTACAACAAGTCGCCACCTAGGATGTCTAACAAAAGGCAAATTGAATACTCTGTGCACAATCAGCCCAAAAACACGTGTTCCTATTCCTTTTCCTCCTCCACGCGAAGGACCAATAAGGCCCAACGGCTGAAATTCTACTCACCGCACCCGCAATTCGGCGTGACTGTGTCTCTTAATTAAGTCACGGTCGTCGTTTGCTTCTCCCTCCTTCCGAGCTGTATTCTTTCGCCAAACCATAGCACCAGGCACCAACAAGTAGCCTGCCTGTGGGGGACGGTGGTGGACAGGTGGCGCCGAGGCGGACTCTGGTAGTGAGGTGCGCATCCCGAGACGGTGTGGAACAGGGAAGTTAGGCTGTGTTTAGATCCCAGTTGCAGTTGCAATTCTGCACTGTAACATGTTCGTTTTTATTTGACAACTTTTATCCAATCATGGCCCAAGTAGGCTTAAAAGATTCATCTCGTGATATACATGCAAAAAGTACAAATATACAAACATTTTTTCTACATTTAATGCTCCATACATGTACCGCAACGTTGATGTGACTAATTACAATTGCAATTTGCAGTGGATCTAAACAGGGCCTTAGGGTGACCAGGATTAATTGGGAGACAGGAGTGTACCAAACCGCCATCCACCCCAATGACCCTAGTGCCCTACAACTACAATTCACTGTCGGCTCGTGCTACAAATCGGCACTGATGGTGAAAGCCATCACTATCGGTTCGTGCCCTAAACCAACAGTGTTCGTTTCAATAACATTACCGAATTATGTCTTAAACCTATAGTGTTAGGAGTCATAATCCACTGCAGGATTGAGACACCAACCGGTAGTATTAGGGGTCAACATCGCCGGTTTTTATGATCCGACACTGATGTCAAACCCACATCACTACCAGTTTGGTACCGTCCGGTTCAAAATTCGGTAGTGATAGAGGGTTTTTAACCAGCAGTGGTGTCCTTCTCTGTGCTAGTGCCTACCCACCTGCGAGTCTGAGTTGAGAGACCACTGACCTGGCAATTTATTACCGATCGAGCAACTAGCAATCAAGCACTCACCCAGGAGAACCTCTCTACTTATATAACTACAGATTCAGTTTCTTGGCTTCCTTATTTCACATTCAATTTTTTACGGAAATCAATTATGAATCTCTTAGCCTAAGCTTGTCCCCTAAATTACTTAGTCCCGTGATCTAATTTAATTTTAGGTCCAAAGGTTATGATTTTACGAGTTTATGTTGTCAAATTTTTTGACACGCTTTCATTGCCTGAACACACAAGAAAAATATCCTGGCCACCACACTAACAAGTTATTCTGTGATGAGTCACAGACTAGCCATGGCGTAAGGTATTAACAATTGACCGGTTCTTTCTGGAAGAACGATCCAACGGTCTATCTGCAGTTCAAGATTCATGCTACCGTCTTTTCCTATGCGTCAGTGCTCATCCCAATGTGTTTCTCACTGTGCTTAGTGTGCTGATCTCGAAGCAGCCACAACCGTAAAATACGGGTGGTTGCCGCCAGCCATAGTGGAAAAGCCGGGTTGCCCGTTTTGACTCCTGGAAACAGGGTTTCACCTCATAGTTTTCTACTTATGAAACTTTGATGTTAAACAGGTCTCTCCTACAGTGCAAATTTTCATAGAACGTATTATTCGCTTATTTTATTATTCACGAGTCCCACATGTCCCTATCATCTCTTTTCCCAGAGATTAAAAGTCGCTTATTTTAGTAAAACCTTAATTATATGTGGTAACGTATTATTTTGAAGTGTCGTGGTAATGTAAAATTGTCCCATCGCGTACAAGTCGAGCACATTAACGACGTCACGCTTTCATAATCAAACCATTCTTTAGCGTGGCAAAAAGGTGGGCTGCTATATTATGCAAGAGGCAATGCTCTGTAGTACATTATTCGTATTGTGCTATGGGCAGCTCGGCTACTACGACGCAAGCTACTATCAACTTGGCAGCTAGTCTTGACAATTTTTTCTCGAACGTGCTATTTTGCCTGTATTTCATTAAAAGGAATGGTGACACCGATATACAAGAACACGCAGGTAGTGAGGAGTAGTATGGTTTGTCCTGTGAGAGTCAGGCCAAACCTAACTGACAGCCCCAAACCAACTACGTTAGAGGCTCAAAGCTCACACGCTCTGACCTATTACATGGCTAACAATTGAGCGACGGCAGAGCACAAACGCTTCAGGCGTCAACTATCACTGGGCCGCGGTGGCAACGTCGACTGGGAACCAATTCGCGCATGGCGGCCTGCTTGGAGGGGGATAGTGGCGCATTTTCCCTGGTTTCCCTTTTGTCACACAAGAAATGGATTGAATGCATTGGACATGCATTTCTCGACGATGCCTCCCAGAAGCGATGAACTTCTCCACGACCTCTACCATGGATCAATCTATCTTGAAAGTACACTGGGCTTCTTCCTCTGGCACAGCTAAAACTACACCAGCTAATATTACCACCCGTTGTGTTTGTTGTGAAACAACTTCAGTATATATCAGAAACACTTACTACCGCCACGACGCACAACTACCATCTGTACTAACCTTTTTAATGTCGTTCAGTGACACTCTGACCCTATGTTCTTGACAGTTATATATCATCATGGACGACTATGTTTTTCACCATAGCCACATCTAAATATGTACCGCAATACACACCCTTCTAGAACCACTGACTATGTTAGCTGATGGCAAAGAACAATTTAGACAGGTCTCCATGTCTTTGATAGAACAGGTAAAGGTGTTGTGGAGCTCCTCTTCGAGATAACAGTCGACATGTTATATATGGTTTAGGTGTTTTGCACGCAACTTGAACATGGATGATCAGCCATTATATCTCTGTCTTCTTGAATATATATATCCGACTCCTTTGTATTTTCACATTGAGAGAACCAGAGTTTTAAATGATTGATTACTATTTATTAGGAAAATAATGATATGATATGACATGCAACTTCACTTTGTTTGCATGCAAATGATTATAAAGATGACTTGTATGGAAAGACAAAAGCAGATAGTACAGAACATGTGTGCCGCCCTATCTGCAGCATGTACAGATTGAGCTTGCGATTGGGAGCAACCCATTATCAGTCAGCCCACCCTGCCATTGGGCCTGTGGTCCAATGGTAGGACTATCCAGTACGTGGGACGCTACCCACCAGGGTTTAAATCCTGGTTGTCGTACCTTTTCTGGATTTATTCTCAGATTTAACGGCGATGTGCTTTCAGCGGTAGGCGACGTTCCCGTCGACAGCGAGGCGCTTATGGTGACTTCGTCAACCTCGAGATCTGCCGGCGCAGTCTTTCGGAGGTGCTCATAGTGTGCGTACGTTATGAGCGTCTATGTCTGTACTGTGTAATTCGCAAAAAAAAAAAGAGCAGCCCACCCTACTAATGTTATATAGTAGGGCACGCTTTGAATACAAGCATTAAATGAAACAATATGATGTGAACATATCTGCCAAAGTATATGGCTTGGACCATATAGGGAGCTGATGGGGATAAGTTTCAAAGGACACAAATGATTAAGGAATAGACAAAAATCCTCATGGCTACTATGTGCTCTTTGGAGTCAAAGGCGGTGATACGACAATTATTTATTGTGACTGTCTGAGAGGATTGTGAGGCATCGGGATCACTTGCAAATTAAAGATCAGGCATTCCCGATGTGATACTGACATCAAACGGATGCTGCTAATACTCGTGTTTAATTTCTTTTTTCAATTTGTTATTTTGTCTCTCAGCATATGTATTTTTGTGCTCCATATGTTCTAAAAGATTTCCAAATCTGATTACAATTTTCACTGATTTCCACATGTGCTTCACCCTACTGTTAAGTAATATTTTCCGTATTGTCAGACATAGCGCTTGAGATCATCAGTACCCATGTCATAGAGCTACTGATAAACTTCTGACCAGTTTGGGCTAAGTGGATTTTGTCAACATGGAGCACCGTACCCTGAACCCATGTCATAGCGCTTGATCATCAGTTGCATAAGAAGGTGAAGCTACAAAGCCTGTGCAATCGCCATGCCACATCCTGCCCACATCATGCCTGTCGTGCAGTGCAGGGCTCCCCTTTGACTTATCTTTTTTGACTGAAAGGTGCATGAGAAAGGAAACTATTACGACAGAGGATAGATATATTTAAGTTGTGCAGATAGCTATAGGACCTATGCTATATATGTCGGAAGCAAGACTAGCCTCTCAAGAGGAAGTGAAAAGAAATGAGTGTTGATATGGCCCTGGTTAGCATTTTGGGATGATGAAAAAAATTGTTTCTCATTCCTATAGGACTGGAAGGCAGAGGGAATATGCACAGATCATTGTGCACAAATCCAGTAGACGATAAGAACCGAGGCCGCGGGCAACTGGCGATGTTTGTGTGTGCAGACCTGAACGGTATGGATGTAACCTGACTGTCTAGCAGAGACTGTGTCAACTATATAGGCACTGCACAAGAAGCTACGGCATGGCTCCGAGTTCAGACATGTGGGTAGCATAGCTCATGCACACGTCTATCTGTCTGAGGAACTAGGGCATATCTAGTACCATGGAAGACTAAATGTATGAAGGAATAATCACCGGGTATCTGGAGCATAGCAAAGAAGATCCTCACCAAATTAGCAAACGTATCAACAAGACCTAGATGGCACCTCAACAAAACCAGTATTGTAGAAGAATTAACAGGTGTAATCCTGTATCTCTGCTTCATCCACTCTAGATGAAGCTGCAAGTTTATCCAATATCACTCTCCTACAAATATCCTGTATCTCCTGCTTTCACTCCACCTTGGCACCCTAGGTGGTCCTGCAAATTAGTCCAGAACATCCCTCATGCTATCTCTCTGACCATTGCGAGCCACTCCTGTGGTACAATCATGAAGTGTAACTGCCTCTGGCTTCCTTTCCTGCTGCTGCTCTCTCCGCTGATCACAACATGTGCTGTCTCTGAAAAATTGAAGTACACTAGCAGCCGCGTTTTAGATTGTATGATATCTCATGATTTTACTGGATATAAATTTACTATGTTTTTATTCCACGTACTTGTAGTAGTTACGAAATTATGTGAGGATTAGAATGAGATGCTGATGGATCAACCGATAAAATTATAAACATGCAAGCCCAGAACCACTTAGCTGCAGTTTTGTGATTATACGCTAACAGAGTAACAGTAGGCCAGCGTGCTCGGGCGATGGTAGCCACTAGAGCGGTCGAGCCTCGACTCGGCTCCAGGTGACCAGCGGAGCAGGCTCCCATTCCCCAATCCCCAATCCACTCCAATCGAAATCCCTAACCCTAACCAGCTACTGCTGGCGGCGCTCGGGATGGCGATGGCGAGGGCGAGCAGCGAGTAGCGAGCCGGGTCGCCGGGCAGTCGGGAGCAGAGGCGGGGAGGCGCAGCGCCACAGCAGTAGGGGAGTCTCGCCGGGTCGCCGGGAGCGTACGGGGAGGCGCGCCGCAACCGTGCAGGCAACGGGCGGTGGGCGGAGGCACGCCGCGCGCCGGTGGGCTGGCAGCCGGCAGTCCGAGCGAGACGGCGCTGCTAGCTGGCGGGCCACTGAGGGCGCTGCTCCCTGCTGCCTGGCCTGGCGCCGTGCTGGCAGCTGCCTGCAGCCTGCTGATTGGTGATTGCTGACTGAAGCCTGAAGGCATGGGCGAGGTATATAGTTTAATCAGTTATAGTATATTGTCATCAGCGATAGCATGTTGCTTTTACCCATGACTAATTGGTTATCCACGGCCTTAATATTTTCTCATACTATCTATTGTTGTTGCTGCTGCTTGGTACACCTACATGTGTGCTCCCAATTTTAATATCTTCCTGCCTGCTTTGCTTGTTATTGGTTGAGTTCCAGATGGTTCTTAGTGTCAAACCATGGTTTCCCTTATGGATGAAAACGGACGGAAACGGACGGAAAAACCCCATCTATTTCCGTTTCTATATTTTTTTAACAGAAACGGGATCGGGTTCGGAAACGAAAACGGAATATACGGATATACGGAAACGAATAAATACGGATGGAAAGCCGGAAAATTTAGTTACAATAATAAGATTAAATATTCTCAGGTATTGATGAACAAAATCACAAAATAATATACACATACAAAGTTATCGGTCAAATAATCATTATCATGACATGTGTTAACATGTTAACGTGCATAATTGGTGATTAGTAGATTTATAAACATATAAACTTTTAGACATATCTCATATAGATTGAAAAATGGAATAGAAAGCGGAAGAAATACGGGTCAATTTCGCATAAAAACAGGATTTCTCAGAAACGGACGGAAAAACACCTCTCCCATTTCCGTACATACGGAAACGAGATCTACAAATACAGAAACGGAGGAAAACGGACTAGAAAATGGAACGGGTCGGAACGGGAAAATTTCCGTCCGTTTTCAACCCTAGTTTCCCCTAGGGCTTGTGAAGTAACAACTGTGACTCATCACTAATGTGACCTTATCACAGACGCAAGAATAGTAACGTGTCTTTTACGCGTCACTAATAAGCCTTAAGACGCGTCACTAATAAGCCTTTTTGGCATAGTGTTATGTTTAATTTAATCCATTGAAATGACATGCGTTTCCTCTGTCATTGTACAGTTTGCACTGTGCTTGCTGGGTCCTATAGCTAGACGAATTCTCCATCGCTTGTTTGGAACTCTGCGTGTCTCTAAAATTTCTGCCCAACATTTCATGAACTGTGTTACACAACTCCACTCGGACATTTGTGTCACAATCACAGCTAAAGCGTGAGTTTTTTTTTTTGAGAGCGTTGCCGCTCATCGAGCCTGCCGCACCTCTGCCTACGGCTGATGGGACGTGCATCCCGACGAGCCGGTACTGTAATCGGCGTGGGCATCGCTGTTCGACCTGGCCGTGGAGAGGGCGGCCACCTCGCCGCTCCTCGTCGCAGTCTTGGTCACCGACGACTGCTTTGCAGTTGACATCGCCGCCTCTATCAGTGTCGCATGCCTTAAAAATCGCCATTAAGATGTACAAACACATCAAGGGCGTGGTGTCCAAGCCGTTCCGAGCCGGCGGCCACAGTCGGAAGGTCACCTACCTACTATCCAACGGCTATGCGGACTCCTAGATCGGTTGGCCCAGCCAGCATGATGCTCAGCCTGCTTCTTCCATGACAGAGGCAGGCGGACAGCGGGCACCACTGCCCGGCGCACAGTGTCTGCATCGACGACCGGGATGGCACCTGCTGTACAGCCGATGCGTGGAGCCACAGAACTATAGTCTCCATGGCACCTCGTTCGGGCGGATCGGATAGTTGGGCATCTGCATGGATATCATCGATCCCACCATGGCCGAAGAAACCAAGGAGGCGCTGTGTTGCCTCAAGGATGATAGCCTGGTCGCCCGATGTGAGCTCACCGTCTGGCTAGAGGTCGGACAAGGAGTCGGGCCTCCAGTGTTTGCTTCGAAGATACCTAGACTAGATTTCAATTGAACAATTGAAAAGGAACATTAAATCCTGCTCTGCACAAAGCTTAACTTTAACACCTCTACTACTTTTTTATGACAATGTAGTCATAAATTTTTGTCACCTGTGTCTAGAGCTTGGTATTATGGATTCACCAGTTTTGAAGATATGAAAAGTGCAACTAAGCAAGGCTCTTATCCAAGAAGGCAGGCCTCAGGCCTCCAAGCTAATGACATTATCAGACTTGGTATCTATAAATTTTGCAGAGGCTTCGACTTAAAAAAATATCAAGACGACGAGGCTGATCTCAGAGATGTTTAAGTGTAATGTGATGCTAAGTACTACATGGAATTTTGAGCAATCCTAAAAGGTCTCTTAACACTTATTTCTCATCTTTTGTGTCTTTCCATTGCACTGGTCTCAAATATATTTATTTCGAATAAAAAAATCAGTATAGACAAGCAGATAAAATAAATACTCATATTTTCAATGAATTCTATATCTAATGTATTGCAATGTTGTACTTTTAATTAAAGAATGCAAATGATATCGCTGCAGCTTAGCCTTCCTCCTATTAGTATTGATCACTCAAGCCTGCCTAGGCAATAAATTCCATGGGCCGCCTCGGAGCTCACTGAGTCACTGTCTTATATAGGTGCAGTGTGACCCTAAACATTGTTGAAAGAAGTTCTGAAAACTTATTGCATTCATATGTTTGCCACCATGCATGTTTTGCTACTCGATCTGCGAACCAAATTAAGCTTTTGCATGATAGGATTCAGAGGAATCAGGTTCTATCGTGAAACAATATGTTTCTTTCCTTCGTCCAAAAGACTTTGCAAAGGCACTTCTTGCATATGGATTACTAGCAAATATGTCCGTGCGTTGCAATGAGACATAAAGCAGTATCTCTAAGCCAATAGACTTAATTCAACTCAAATGTTCACCACACCAATCCTCCATCAACTTCCAGCTTCCTAGATAACTACAACTCAAATCCGGAGTATGCGTCAATTCTCCCCCATTCACAACTATATATGTGGCACAGTAATATTAATTTGGTGTCATAATATTTTTACTCTTTTCTATAAGCTAGCATACTGGCCTATGAGTTGCAACAGATTGTATGATTTAAAAGAAACTTAATTCATGCAGAGACGCCGACCTATCTTACTATGTTTTCGTTAGTTTAATTTCAAGCTGTAAAAGGAACATTTAATTTATGCACAGATGCAGACCAAGCGACCAAGTCTTACTATATATTCTTGTTTAATTTAATGTTTTAGTAGACCCATATACCAATCTTACTGCATATGATTTTGTGATCACTGTCTATGTATACTGCAAGCAAGATACAATTCGGTGATCATTGCTGTCTATGTGTACAAAAGTACAAGATAATGCAAACACTAGGCCTGCAACTCAAGCTAGAATTCGGTGATCGTTACTGTTGGTCATGTTTGACTTCAATGCCTGCAACTCAAGCTTGCCGTCTATATATAGGAGCACATGCAAAATGACCCACTAGAGATATAAAGATGAATATAAATACAACAAGCGAGCGCTACATAGGACGTTCATGTGCAAAGGAAGTATGATGTCGGCCATTCATAGGACGTTCAGATTGAGAGGCATCAGGATCTGTCATGCAACAGTTTAAACCCTGCTTTGCTCAAAGCTTAGCTTCTATCCGAGAAGATAGGCTGAGCCCAACAAATCATTGCCTCTAGCTAGTGACATTATTAGATTTGAATACCAAAAATTATCCCAATCCTTCATGTAAAAAAAAAAATGAAGGCAACATGGAGTCGATTGGACAATCTATATAGAATGTTATGTTAAGTACTAAAAGGTTCCTTTGTGTAATTACAAAAGGTTTATTAACAATTATTTCTCATATTATGTCTTTCCATTCCACTGGGCTCAAAAGGATTATCTCTAGGAATAAGATCTCTACAGACAAACTGATAAAGTAAATATTCATATTCTCCATGCATTCGATCTTCTAATATGTAGCTATGCTGAACTGTATAGAGTGTACTACTAGCTAAATTATTAACTTGTCCTCAGTCATGCCTTGGTATCCCACCTAATTATATTGATAGCTCAAGGCTTCAAGACAATGAATAGCGTGGGCCGCCTCAGAGCTCACCTAATTATATGTAGGTTCACAATGACCTTGAACATTGCAGAAAGAAGTTATAGGGTTCAGATGCTTATTGCACTCATACGCTAAATCACATTTCCATTGGCTATTGTCTTAAAACCGCATGTGGGTAAATTTGCCAACACCGTGAAAATATCTTTTTGTACGAGTGTATAGTTTTTTGTTTTTTTTGACAATTTTAGCTAACAACATATCCCATATTGTTTTACCAGATTTATATAGAAAACAGCAATACAGAAAATACCAATAATTAGGATCACATGATATATAGGCTTGCTAATGCAGTAAAACGCACCACATACCCACTACGACTGATAGAGGGAGCCCGACATGGGAGAGGGGAGGGGAGGGGACGTCGCGGGAGAGGGAGCCTGAGTGGGAGAGGGAGAGAGAGCCGGAGAGGTGGACGAGGATGTGAGGGAGAGGGAGCCCGGGAGGTGGGTGGCTGATGGAGGGAGGAGTGAGGAGTGTCTAAACCATAGACTTTGTATATATACTTGAGCCATACAGCGGGCCGAGTTGGACCTTTTCCAAACCAGAATGGGGTTCGCCTTTTAACCGAGGCAGTCCTATTATAAATTACCGTCTCCTAAAATAGCTATATTTTACAAGGTGGACACATTACATATAACCGCCTTCGTAAATCGATTTTGTGAGGCGGTTGCTTGTAACCGCCATGGTAAATGAAAAGTGACCGTCTCGGTTAATGCCGACATTTACGGAGGCGGTTATTCTTCCTGACCGCCGCAGAAAAAAAAAATTCCAAAACGTCTCGTAAAAGATTTTTTAAGTAGTGTTAACCCCTTTCATCAAACCACTCAACCCATATTTTTATAGTCCCAACCCAAGTAAATGAATGAAATGAAAGTGAAAGGTAAGGAAAAACATACAATGAAATAGAAATAAAAAGAAAACAAAACATAATAAAAATACCATGAGAAAGATAAAAAACAAAAGAAAGGAAAGGAAAAATAAATGAAGAAATGAATGTAAAGGAAAAACAGATGGAGAAACATACAATTAAATGAAAATAAGGAACAGAGAAAGAATAAAACGTCACATAAAAACAAAAGGAAAAAAAGAAAAGAATTGTACCTAGCTCTGGGGGTGGTTGGAGGCCGACTCGCTTCCGACAGAAGATTGGCGGCAGGCAGTGTCTCCCTCCGTCCGTGTACGTGTGCGTTGTGTGTACACGGAGTCCGTGCTACATGCGAATACGAACTTGCAACGTAGCCATCAAGCATGTGCATGCACCGAATACGACCATATCTGTACATATATCCGTGTTCCCTGCACCAACGAGGTGTTAATTACCAATGCAAGGAGTTCACGTCAGCCGTCCCAATTAATTTGCGATACATCCATAGCTCCAGTACGACACAGCTAGATCATATCTCGTCGATGCACGCCAGGGGGGCTAGCAAATAAATCAATGGCGTCGTCGTTGGTGCCTTTGGCCCGGCGTCTCTTCTCCCGCTCCGTCACCTACGCCCGGCGTTCCACGGGCAGCCACGAGCACTGGATCGACGGCTACTCGCTGCTCCACCAGGCGTCGAGGCCAGGGGAGGCCGTCACCTCCAAGCCGTTCTACGTCGGCGGCCGCAGGTTCGACCTCCTCCTCTACCCGAACGGGATCACCGCCGACCACCGTGGCTCCCTCTCCGCCGACCTCAGGCTGGCCTACGACGACTACAATGACTGCGCCCTCCCAGAGCATTGGCACAAGGCCACGGGCAGGTACCGCCTGAGCATCCTCGACGGCGCCGGCAACCCGGTGTTCAGCCGCGCCGTCGGGCCGTGCCGCTTCCTGACCCCGGCGTGCCACTGGCGGTTCTATGACTGGAGGGAAGTCGAGGGCGAGGAGATTGTTAAGAGGAAGACCAGCGTCGACGAGCTCGTGGCGGTGGACAAGCTGCGGAGGTCGGCGCCGTTGATCCTCGGGAACAACGACTGCATCAGGGTCCGGTGCGATGTCTGCGTGGTGGAGACGACCGACAAGTGGTGGAGCCACCCTTGGTTCATGCGACTCCAACGCGTGATCCATGTGTTAGAAATATAGAAAATTTTATGTGTAATTTAATCCATTGAAATGACATGCGTTTCCTCTGTCATTGTACAGTTTGCACTGTGCCTGCTGGGTCCTATAGCTAGACGAATTCTCTATCGCTTGTTTGGAACTCTGCATGTCTCTAAAATTTCTGCCCAACATTATTTCATGATTTGTGTTACCCAGTCCACTCTGACATTGGTGTCACAATCAAAGCTAAAGCGTGAGTATAGTTTGAGAGCGTTGCCGCTCGTCGAGCCCGCCGCGCCTCTGGCTACTGCTGATGGGATGCGCATACTGTAATCGGCGTGGGCGTCGCTGTTCGAGCTGGCCGTGGAGAGGGCGGCCACCTCGCCGCTCCTCATCGCAGACTTGGTCATCAACGACTGCTTTGCAGTATGTCGACATTGCCGCCTCTATGAGTGTCGCATGCCTTAAAAATCTTCATCAAGATGTACAAAAACATCATGGGCGCGTGGTGTGTCGAAGGCCACAGTTAGCTAGAAGGTCACCTACCTATTACCCAACGGCTAGGCGGACCCTTAGATCGGTTGGCCCAGCGTGATGCACGATTTAAATGGAACTTAATCCAAGTATGACTATATTATTATTGTTTAATTAATGTTTTATTAGACCTATATATAACAATCTTACTGCATATGATTCTGTGGATTGCTGTCTTTGTGTACAGCAGAACAAGTTATAATTCGGTGGTGATCGCTGTCTATGTTTACAACAGTACAATATAATGCAAACCCTAGGCCTGCATAAAATTTACTGTTGGTCATGTTTGATCGACTTGAATGCCTTCAACTCAAGCTTGCCGTGTATACATGCACAATGACATAGAACAGATATAAAGACGAACGTAAATACAACAATCCAGGCTACACAGGATGTTCATGTGGAACGGAGGCATGTATCTGATGATGTCCTTTTATAGGTTCCCGCGAACAGCCCCCAGGTTTTGTTACACGGTCAGATTGAGAGGCATCAGCATCTGTCATGCAACAGTTTAAATCGTGCTTTGCTCAGAGGTTAGCTTCAGTACTTATACGTGAAGTGTGTTTCCTGCCGAATGGTGTTTGTTCTTGCATCGGCAATGTATAGTCATAAATTTTTGTCACCCGTGTTTAGAGCTTGGTAGTGGGGATTCACGTGTTTTGAAGACATGAAAAGCACAACTAAGCAAGGCTCCGATCCAAGCAGATAGGCACCCTGTGAAGCCCCAACAAATCACTTCTTTTGGCTGATATGACAGAAACTACTATTAGTAACACCTCGATTGGTGACATAGAAATAAAACGCGTCACAAATAGTCTATCTGTGACGCGGGTTAACAACACGCGTCACTGATTAGCTGTTGCCCATGGTCTACGACCAAGACACGTCACTAATAACATTATATTAGTGACCCTTGCAAACAAAACATGTCACTAATAAAAACTGTGACGCATATTGCTTAGGCACGTCAAAGATAGATGGACATATTTATGACATGGATTAAGAAGGCACGCCACTAATAAGAAACGTGACATGTTTTCTCTAGACGTGTCACTGATAGAAGGCGATATCTGTCACCCATTTTCCCGTGTCACAGATAAGCTGGCCGAAAGATTTTCGTTTATTTAAGGGCTCGAGTCCAAAACTGGTCTGTCCCACGTCTCAGCGCTTGTCTCTTCCCCTGTCTTCAGAACATCTCCCCTTCCGCCGCCGCCCGTCGGATCCCACTCTCGCGCGGCGCGCTCCCACCCCGACCTTCGCTACCCGCCCTTGTCACCGACGGTGCGCTCTGCCGATGCGGATGCTGCTCGTCCACTATCGCCTGCGGTTCTGTGTAGGCACTGGATTCGTTAGGGTTTGGGGTTCCTGGCTTCCCGCAGGCAGCACCAAGTCTTATCCGTCGCCACCACCCTGCCCAATCCCATTCGTTGCGGCTCTTCACCCTCCACCAAGACACGGTGATGAGCGTCCATTAGGGACCTTGGTTGTTCGCCAAATCCATGGCCGCTTGTGCGAGGGAGGGCAGATCCACGGCCGTTCATTGTAGGGAGACCAGATCCGCCTCATCCTCGAGTACATATTCCTTTGGTGATGCCGTCTTGCTATGACGTACATGGAGAATCCAGGTGAGGGTGTCCTCCCTATCACCCCCACTCCCATGCTGCTACCTAGCGTTGGTGCTACTGCTACGTACTGCTTGTCCAATGTCCACTCATGCCTGCATCTGGAGTTCGAGCGCTGGAAAATCCTATGCTTGCTGCTCTGTTCTGCTGCGATGTGCTTCCTGCTCTGTGCTGCCACTGCATGTAGTCTAGGTGTTTGATTAAATGTCAATGCAAGCTGACTGTTGTTTTGCAATTGAATTCTATGTCCTAGCTTCTGTTGGATGGTGGTGTGATTAGATGCGTCGTCATACAAGAATATGTAATGGCTCTTTCCACCTGGCTGTTGTCGGCTTTTTGTACAATACAAGAATATGTAGTGCTCTTCCCACCTGGCTGTTGTCTGCTTTTTGTACAGTTGTTTTTGTGGGAGTTAGGCAGTAGAGAGATGATGGAAGTGGCGAGAGGACAGAAGAAATATTTAATTGGTCATGAGATATTCTTAACCGTACAGGACAAAATGGTTGGGACATTTACTTGCATCAAATTCAAATTACAATCCTTGGCTGTAAGTTCATATAACCTGATGACCATTAATATGCTAGTATTTTTTTGATCCAATCATCAATCTGTCAAAGCCCACAATCTGAACTCAGCGCCCCTACATGAGATAAACACTGCACAATTAATCAGTCTGCAAATTAGCACTAGCATGCTCTCCAATCCTAGTACCTCAATTCTCTCAGATGCCTTCTCATAGATATTCTGACCTTGGTTCTACTAATGAGAGCCCATTTTGTTTTAAAACCAGGTTGGTGTTAGTTTTGCTTCTGTCTCTACTGAAACTAGTTGCTGTGAACATACTCGTAGAACAAGCCCTATATGGTTTTGGACAGCGAATGTTGGATGAACATACTCGCAATGTCTTCTGCTGCTGATTTGTTTGGAGCAAGCAGGACACCAGAATCTAAGTAATAAGTAAGCACAGGTAACTCAATTAGTAGTAAGATTCAATTTGTGCGGAATGTGCAGAATTTGTTGCTTCTTATACTTATATGTAATGTGACGGCATATATAAAATCCTCTCTAATTTCTTTCTAGTAATTTTTTGCTCCATGTCATGATTTAAATTGCTCATTGTGGGGATTTAAATTTGCTGAAGACTTATTTACATTAGTAATCCTTATTTTGCTTCAATCTCTTCACTAAAATGTTTTAAGTTCACACCTGCGCTGGAATATTGGGTGAATCTGCCTTTATTTTCTAACTTGATTCATCCCCTTCACTCTTTTCTTTTAGCATTGTTTGTAGTTGTCACCAAGTACTAGTCTATTTCATCTGAATCATTGAACTAGATAGTAATATATATCAACTACAGTTAATTTGTTTTCCTTGGCATGTTGCAGGAGCCAACCAAATGGTAGCATAAGGATCAGTCTAATATTTTCATGTCTCTTTTTTCTTAAGCAGGCTATGTTTTAGGAATTCAGAGTGATACACTAAATTAATTTTGGTATAAAGTCAGAAATCTGGTATATAAGCAACCTTTATTTTTTATAGCAGCCTTTAGAGATGAATATAGTGTTGAATATATCTAATTTGTGGGGAAAAAAAGGTTTCTCTAAACTAAATCCTAATATATCATCAGTTCAAATCTGCCATGATTAGTGAGATACGCATGTTGTACCTTGAGAATTTAAGCTAACAGTGGGCGTTTATATGTAACAGCAAACAGTGGGCATTTATATGGCGGCAAGCTCTGGTTTGGCTAAGCCACTAGGACCTTGCAGTAATTGCTGTAGGTATGCTACTTCATAACCCTTCTATTGCTGAATCATAACATGTTCTTGGTGGATGTATATGGGTCCTGGGTTGGGCATGACTGCATTATTACTTGTTCTGATTCAACTAATTTTTCTATTTGTACCAAGAAGTTCGTACTGTGATCCTCATGAGTGTCACTATTGTTGATAGTAAACTGGTGGCAGTGCTGGATCATTTGGCAGTCATAGGGTATTTCGGGCTTTAGCTCAACTAATGCAAGGAACCAGTCCATAGCCTGGCTCAACTAATTTCATGTTATGCTCTCTGCAATATGTATTCTTGTTTTGGAATTTTTATTTTTAGTTAAGTTTAAATAGGATTAGTGTTATTGTTTACTCCCGGTGGCATGAAATTGACAATATTAATTTGGACAGTTAGCATACTTCCAGCCTAGTTCATGTGAGATGAAGATGCACTGATTATGGCGTTTAAAAACTAAGAGTGTAAATTTTTATGCTAGAGAAGTTCACTGTGCCCAATGGATAGTTTGTAATTCTGTTAATATATATATATATATACACTTAAGCCTTACAGCATAATGAATTTTTTTATGCCCTTCTGCTTTAATTAATGACAACAGAAATTGGAGACACACTTTGTGCTGCTATAATATTTAAATAATTGTACCTAAAATTAAGAGATCTTGCATACTTGGAGGTGCCATATGTTACCATCATGCCTTCATTCTTGTTTGGCCTGGTCCAGTCATATTTGTTACATGCTGCTGCATATAGGCATGTCAATATTGTCCGGTAGCCAAGGCATTGGCTAGAACAAATAGATTACACTAATATATTCAGAGAGGCTTCTATTCTCATATTATTTAGTTTAGTGGTCAGCCATAGAACTTTTTCGCATTTATAATTGCTATTGCCTCACAGTATGTTTTGGGTCACTTAAACTTTTCACTCCTTTACAGGTGTTCTTCCAAGAACATAGAGACATCTGCTATCTTTCATGATCGAGCAATGAGGAAACAAGGTTTTACTCTTCTAGATATTGGTTGTACCTTGTCAAAAATGGCCCATGGCTGATAACATATTTTGTAGTATAACATGTATCTAAAAAGTTTGTAAAGAATTGATTGTTGAAATGGTGGTATATGTCTGATGTGTATATATATCTATGTGTGTGTGTGTGTCTCTCTCTCTCTATATATGTAGATATATATACATATATATATATATAGAGACAGAGAGAGAGAGAGGATCATCGTAATTTTTTTTGTTTTCTGAAATAGTTATCAGTGACGCGTATGGGTTGGACGCGTCACTGATAAAGTGCTATCAGTGACGCGTATTGGCTGGACACATCGCTGATAAGTGCTATCAGTGACGTGTATTGGCTGGACATATCGCTGATAAGTTCAATCAGTGACGCGTATTTGGTACACGCGTTACTGATAATGTATTATCAGTGACGTGTTTTTACGCGTCACTAATGTGCCCTTATCACAGACGCAAAAATAGTGACGCGTTTTTTATGCGTCACTGATAAGCCTTTAGACGCGTCACAGATAAGCTTTTTTGGCATAGTAGCTAGTGACATTATTAGACATGATTAGACTTTATATCTAAATATCATCTGAGCCTTCGTGTGAAAAAGAATCAAGGCGACTTGTAGTTGATTGGACATAGAATGTAATTTTAAGGAGTAAAAAAGGGTTCTTAACAATTATTTCGACTAGTCTCGAAGAGATTATCTCTAAGAATAAGATCTACACACATAAACAGATAGAGTAAATATTCATATTCTCCATGCATTCTATCTTCTAATATATAGTAATGTTGTACAGTATTAGTGTACTTCTAGCTAAATTATTAACTTTTCCTCAGGCATGCATTAGTATCCCACCTAATTATTTTGATGGTTCAAGTCTTCAAGATAATGAATAGCGTGGGCCGCCTCAGAGCTCACCGAGTCACCATCTATATATAGGTGCACAATGACCTTGAACATTGCAGAAAGAAGTTATGTATGATAGGGTTCGCATGATTATTGCACTCATAGGTTTGGCCACCATGCATGTTTTGTTACTTGACCTACAAACCAAATTCAGCTTCAGTATTTAGGATTCAGAGGCATCAGGTTCTGTCGTCAAACCATGAAAATGTTAGCTTCCTCCTGTAGACTTGATTGAAGCACTTCCACGAATAGAAATCCTTGTGCCATAGCTCATGCCTTCGTGATGTACACCCAGGTTGTGTTTACGGTGTCTTCCTGTAATTTCCGGGCAGGAACAGATGCAGATAATCGTTGGCAATCATGGCAGGCTGCCCTAGTTTCAGATCGACCAGAGGCTGGAAGATTCAGATACCTGTTTTATATAGAATTTAATATCCTAATCTAATCCAAAACAGCGTGCCCGGTTGCTTCTTATATAAATAGTTCATCCATATCAGGCCAGGATTTGGATTGGCACGTACGCATCTGCCAATATTTGCTGTGCCACAGCTGCCGATATCTGTCGATACCAATGGATTCGCACGCACGCAGCCGTTCAGGCTAGATCACGCAGCCGGCGCCATAGGCTTGGATGCTATTGTCCGATCCCCAACGGCATGGTGCGGCTGGCAACTCCGGTTACTCAGAGCAAAATTGCTCACGCACCCTTGGCTACTTCAGATTTTTTTTTTCGTCAATTAGTAAACAAGCGACATCAGGTACCCAAGGCTGGTGCACCAGACATATAGTTTTGAGAATTTCTTTAATGTTTATACACCTAATAAATAGCTCATTTTTCATATTTTTGTATTAATGAAATCACATATGTAAAATTAATACATTGAGGATTCAACTAAAATTCTTCTTATATTTCAAATAGTTTTTCATAAACACGTGGGCATATTTGCTAGTCAAACGAAAGTACTAGCACTACTATGGAAAAGATTTTGCAAGGCGTTGTCATTTTGTTTTTCTGAGGCGGGCAGGCTTGGCAGACACCTCCATTAAATGGTATCAGGGCTGTTTGCCAAGCTACCGCTTTGCTTAATGATTAACGGACACGACCAGAATAAGATGACTGCCATCGTTAATATTAGGCAACCGCCTTAGTTAATTAATTAATGGAGGCAACCATCTTCTTAGATCAACCGTCTCAATTAATAGATTTACTGTAGCAGTTAAGTTGAGGCAATCACCCCTGTTAATATAGAGTTAATCGTGATGTGGGCATCGATCCTTATGCCACGCACCTCCATTAATTTTGAGCTATAAATAATAACTGGTCCCTTCTTTTTCATCACGTCTTCTCCATTATTAGCAGGTTTTGAGCTCTATTTTAAGTGCAAAAGTTTTTCTCTTGGATTCTTGAAGGAGGGCACCATAGCAAGTTAAATGTTGGTTCACACTTTTCATCATTCGAGGCTTTAGATCTAAATTACATCTATTTTTTCATGGAGGAGAGATGAAATAGTCTTAGGTGTTGGTATAAAACAATTTTTTCCTGGAGGGCACAACAGCTCCCCAATATGTTATTCTCATCTCTTTTTCATCATTTGAGAGTCTAGATATACATTAGATCTAGTTTTTTAAGGGGGAGAGACAAAATAGAGATCTAGGTCTATGGATAGAGAAGAATGGATGTACCGCACATCGAGGTTGGACCTGGCCTACATGTTTCACGTAAAATCATTTGTTGCTGCTGCGAAAAAGCATCAGCTAAGCCCAAAGCCGCCACACATCATGTCCATGTAATCACTTCTAGAACTTGCTTGCCCAGAAAAAGAATATGGTGCAATACTGCAATCTCACTTTAGTAGGATCTATAGATTCTGAAGTTAATAATATTACTTGTGGTCACATGTTGACACATAGTCATGAAAAAATAAAGACCGGCGATGGTTGTGAAGGAAAAAACTAAGTTTTTCAATTTTAGCCCTATTTTTTGAAAAATATCGATATTTGTGCACTTCGATACATATTTGTGTATTTGAGCCCCGGCCCGCTATGCTGAGGTACCATGTCTCGACGTCAAAGGCTCTGATACCGATCCTTGGAGTGAGGTGGCATTGGATACCAAGGTTCCACAAACATGATGACACACCATGGCACAATAATGCATATGGAGTTGGCATCAGAGCCTGAGCTGAAGGATTCATTCTATACCAATGTGGCTAGCCTACTACCCTTGCCAGCCCTCAATTAGCAGAGGCAACTGTCACCAATAATAGCCGTCTCTATATTTGACATTTTAATCTCAAATAAAATAGTTATTAACTACATGCAAAGTTAATAACATTGATGTAACATTGATGTTGATTTTTTATTCATTTCACACTGCCAACCATCACAAATTGGATCTAAAAATTATATTAAATATTTGGAGACCTCAAATGTATCAAACTAAAATTTTGTCAAGACATTAAAAATACTAACTTTATTATTTTGATATCTAGTTTATCATGATAATTTTATATGAAATAACTATAACTGTTTTTTGTGCAATGGGTAATTCATGGTTTCAACTAGTAGTGATAAATAATTATCTACTATTGCTAATTGTAGCCATTGTGGTGGTAGTGAAAACGTATCTATCACTGCCAGTTGTAGGCACGGACATGCGGGATACATTATCATTGGTTGTTTGATAGCAACGTACCTTTATTAGTCTGGCAGTTGGCTGCCATATAATGCCTCCATTCCAAAATATAAATGATTTGTTTTTTTTTGACTTCGTGTTTGACAGCTCGTTTCATTTAAATTGTTCTGTAAATATCATTTATTTTGTTGGAGCTTGATTTATCAATAAAAGTTATTTTAAATGACTTAAATTTGAGAAAGTTTGCATAATTTTTTTTTTAAAATAAGACGGCAGTAGTTAAATTTTGGAAAAAGTGAAACGTATCATAATTTGAAATTGGAACCAAGAGAGTATATATAGTACTGGTCTTTACTTAAGGTTATTCTAAATTAATTTATTTTCAAACGGATTTAGTATTCTCGAACAGATATGTTTGACGTGCAAGAAAAATTACCACAAGTACATCGTTTCCAAACAACTCATCCATGGTGTGCTACCTGCATTCCGTGCCTACCTGTGTACCACCAATCCATCGAGCATGCCTTGCGTGTGCCTACCTGTGTGCCACCAATCCATCGAGCATGCACACAACATGGTCATCATCATATATATTCACGGTCCCGGCATCAGGCGTGTGAAGTAATTCACGTCAGCCATCCCCGAGCACACATACATCCAGTCGCCGGTTTGTAGGTAGCTAGTCACAAAATGTCGTCGCTGGCCCGGCGTCTCGTCGTCTCTGGCTCCGTCACCTATGCACAGCGGGCGATCGGCAGCCACATACACTGGATCGACGGCTACTCGATGTCTCGATCCTCGCCGATTCGTCCAGACCTGGCCAAGTTTTCAGGTCTGCGCCCTTCCGCGTCGGCGGCCGCAAGTGGCAGCTCCTCCTTTACCCCAATGGCGTCGACGCCAGTCACCGAGGCTTCGTCTCGGCGAACCTTAGGCTCGTGGATTGGTCATACACCGAGGCCGCCATTGCTACGTACAGCGTGAGCATCCTCGGCATTGCCGGGAACCCAGTGCACAGCCGCACCGTCGGGCCATGGTGCCGCTTCCGGGGCATTAGCTCCGACACTGAGGAGCCTGCGATGACGACTGGCATCTACGAGCTGGTGGCGGCAGAGGAGCTGCTGAGGTCGGCGCCGTTGCTTCTCAATAACGACTGCCTCAACATCGAGTGCGATGTATCCGTGCTGGAGACGAAGAGTACGCGGTCGCAACAAGTGGTTTATGCTGTAAATTAAAGTCCAGTGAACACTCGCTCAGCGCCGGCGATCACACACTCACACACACAGAGTCAACAGAATACGTACAGTCCTTCTAGAATTTCTGATATCTTATTTGCCCTTCCGTCTTATTCAATTTTTTATATTATTAATCTTGTTATAAGTCATGTTATCATTAGAGATACTTTAATAATAATTTATTTATTTTATAATTTGCAGATAATTTTGAATAAAAACGAACAATCAAATACAATGTCCAAAACATAAAAACAACAATTTTTTTTTGTTCCAAACTCACCTCTCGTGAAAACATTGAATTTCACAGGTCTCTACCACTGGCTCTACCACCGCTAGTAGCGACCTTTAATTTTCTACTAATGCTTCATTTCGAAATTATTATTACTGGAACAAAGTTTTTTCTGTAAGCTGAAACAGGAACTCTACACTCAGATGCAGAATCTTGATTAGTATGTTCTCGTTTTAATGTTTTACTAGTGAAACATGGCCGTGCGTTGCACGAAACTCAGTAGATTTTGAACTCAGAATTTATACAAACAATGACCTCAATTTGTTCTAACTCATATGAGTCCGAACCATTCATCAGGGTAATATATGGGACGCGCGATGCCGATTGTGCAAGCCTTTATTTGCAGGCGGCAACATTTAAATCTATGAGCAAATGTATCCATGTCTTATTTCTTATTGTGTGCACTCCAAACATACATGGGTTCAGAACTTTAGATTCATTAATGAGACTATGTGTGAAATTGAGTGTGTTCTTGTCGAAGAGGCCGCGATGAAACTGGTTGTTCAACGGTCTGCTATGTGGAACATGCGGCCATTCAGTAGGGACGTGACGTTGGTGAGCTATACAAGTCGACCACGGCCAAGCAGTCGAGGTCGAGCTCTGTTTTGACGGAATAGTTAGTATATAAACTGCTCTGCCTTATGGTGGGGAAACATTGAACTGACAGCATGGGTTCGTGGATAGTGCCCGAGTACGATTCAGGCGACTGATAAATAGGAAATGCGATATATGTTAGGTAGAGACTACTGCAAAATGATTTTTGGTTTTTGCCTAGCGCTCGCTCATGTACATGATAGAGTCATTTTGGAAATATATAAACTGTCTATACAAATACTATGAAAGATTAAGTTGTACTGCTACATGGTCTCTATGCAGTGCCACGATGTATCTTGAAAATTATACTGTCCCTAAGTTTATGGAAGAGTTTCTCTAGAGGAAAAGGAGATAGGGATACTGAGATATAAAATATTTATATTAGAGCAAATACAAAATATTTATGGAATTATACTCTCCTCACAGCTTCCGCCCCTATATCAGGAAATTTTTATTACAGGATAGCACATTCATATAACTAGACTTAAATGCCCAATATTCTTTGTAAGGGCACTCCTAATACAGACTCTACCCATATAGTCTAAACCCATAGACTCCATCACAAGAAACCATGGTTCCCAATGCAGAATTTGTAATAGTAGTTTCTATGGACAAAGACATTTATTACTCAGCACAAAAAAAGCTGATCAGTTGTGGCAGTTTATCATGTGATCCACCCTACACCTCTCAACAATATCACCCAATGCGTAGATGATATATAAATTAACAGGCCGCAGGTAACAGGCAGTAGCAGAAAGAAAAGGAAGCAGTAGCAGAAAGGGGAAGCCATGGCATTTCAGTTTCACACTTGCAGAAAGGGCAAGCACTTGTATTTCAGTAGCAGAAAGGGGAAGCCATGGCATTTCAGTTTCACACTTGCAGAAAGGGAAAGCACTTGTATCACAGGAATTCATGGCATCTCAGAAATGTATTTCAGGTAATTTCGATCTGTATGCAACTGAAGTACATACTACTGTACTCCTTGCCAATTCAGGGAGATAACTACCATCAGGTTAGCAATAACAGGGTTAATCAGGTAGCATTGTCTTTGAATTATACAATCACATTTCACAGGCCTGGAACAACTCTGACTCCATGTACTGAAACAAGTATGCTGCCTTATTCTAGCAGATTAAAGTCAGTATGTTTGCTACTGCATAATAAATTCCAGGAAATTACAATTCCATCAGCTACCAGTTCCAAATAATTGAATAAGCAACCTGGAGGGCTGGAGGGGGCCCGGTCCTAGCCGCTCTTCACGGAATGACTGAGGGAGATTTGCCGGCGACGGGGGCTTCATGGAAGGCCGCTCGCGGAGTCGCGGTAGATGCGACCTAGCGCAGAAAGAGTATGCTCGGGCGCGCGTTCGCGGTAGATGCGCGGGAAGGCCGCTCGGGCCTCTTGGGTGCACGCGGGAATCGATCTTCGCGCGGCCGGACGAGCGCGCAAGCAGGATTCGCGCGGGAGAAGCAGGATGGGTGGCGCGCGAGTGGAAGCGGGGAGGGGTACCGGCGGCGGGTGCACGGAATCCATAGACTCGACGTCGCCCTTCCCCAATGCGAGTCTAGTCGTTCCTTCTGGCCTCGAAGGGAACGAAGATGCGAAGTCTTATCAAGAAACGGAGTCATATTTTTCCCTTCTGTGTCTTCAATAATTACACTACCACATCAACAAAACACTAGATTTAGACTCTATATAGAGTCTGCATTGTGACTGCCCTAAGGCTCCGTCTTCAAGCTTGTGGTCTATATATTGGCGCCCAATGACCCACAGCATGCAATCGTATATACATTTTAAATACAGTATGCGCGCCTAAGCTAGTTTCCACCAAATTGCATTCTTGTTCTGTAACTTGACCTGCCAATGAAGTTCAAGGATAGTAGGATTCTGAGGCATCAGGATCTCGTGCAACCGTGACAATACTTTGCGCCTATGTTCGTGCTGCCATTTCAGCAACGTCAAGAAAACTGACATCACCGAAGCAAGGCCAAGAGCTGTGTTGATGGGCATCTGATGAACGAAGCCCAACAGCAACACTCCACAAAGCCAGGCCAGAAGGTGATGTGTCATCTTATTGTACAGTCACATTAATTTGAGTGCCGCACTACTATAATATGCGTGTAGAGAACTGTTTAAATGTGCTGAGTCGGATGAATGTACTAGTAACTGAGTTAGGCAACGGCAGCGGACCTATCTTACTATTACTAATTGGAGGTCTTAATGGAGCCTTCACGTTAATTCTCACCTAGATGCGCTAGAAAAAAGATAAATACTAGAAATTCTCACATTAATCAGAAACATCTGGCCATTAAATCTATAGGCTCTAGCAATCCATAACCATTAAATCTATTCAACTTTCTATTAAATTACCCACTCTGCCATTATAATATAGATAAAAAATAAATCCCTTATTTTAAATTTACGTACAAGGGAAAAAGAGATAAATCCTGTATTTTTCCCAACCACCATTCTATCGCGCTTCTGGCTATGTAGCACCCCTAATCTAGCCCTAGCGGCGACTGGCTTAATCACCACCGAAGAGGAACAGCGGCCTCACAGCTCATCTGCATCGGAACCAGGAGCTAGGACCAAGAAGAACGATCCGGACTTGGAAGCAAGCTAGGGATCAACAAAGGGCGATCCGATGGCTTTATCACGTCATCCTCCATGATGGGTGAGAAAACTAATCTGATTATTATCTTTTATGGTTGGCGCCAGATCGCAAGAGGCATCGTGACATTAAGCCTGTAGGCTCCCGCCTGCCGGTGCCGGGCATGCCCGTGACCTAAAGATAAGGAGGCAGGACTATAGATGAGCATGAGGCCTGAGGCCCGAAGGCACGGCCTAGAGCACGTCATTTTGGCCCGGCCCAAGCACGGCATGGCCCGATGTTGCGCGGTCCCCCAGGCACGTGGGCTGGCACAGCACGGCCCGTATTTTTGTAGCAAGCCCGGTAGCGGCCTGTAGATCATCTTAGCCTGGCAGCCTGCTAAGAGCCCACCAGGCCACCAGCCTTTTTACTATGCTAACCCTAGATCAGATTCCCCAATCCCCCTGCCCGTCGCCCTGCACCGCAAACTCCCTCGGCACGCTTGCGCTCGCATGCGCGGCTTCCCTCTCACGCTCGCCGCACACACCACCACAGCAGCAATGGGGCGCACTGCACACACCACCACCGCAGCAATGGCGCACACCACTTCCCCTTCCCCCCTCTCTCTCTCGCGCGCGCCACGCAGCACTCCAGCGTCAAGCTGCATTGGAGAGCCAGCTACTGCGCTCAAGTGGCCGATCCGGCAGCGAGCCAGCGTCAAGCGGTGGCGACGGTCGCGTCCTTGGCGGCTGTTTCCTTGCCTCCACGCTGCGGCGCCGGTGGCTATGGCGGCCGCATCCTCTCCCTCACACAACGGCATCAAGCAGCGGCGACCGGCGACTCCCTTCCTCATCCTCAACACGAAGGCTTCGAGCACCCTCTGCGTCCCTCCTCCTTCGCGACACAAACGCGAGCACGCAGCGCAGCTCGGTGGCGGCGCTCGCCTGCAGCCCTGCACAGAAGCGAGCCACGGGCCGGCCTGGCCTGCGAAAAATGTCGTGCTTTTTGGGCCGGCCTGGCACGAAAAGTGGCCCGACAGGCCGTGCTTGGGCCGCCAGCCAAGCAAGAAGGGCTAGAGCGGCACGGCTCGTAGGCCCGTGGGCCATTCCGTGCCGTGCCCTATTGGGCCGTGCTGGGCCGAGCGGCCCGTTTGCTCATCTATAGGCAGGACATTGGCGCCGGTCGAGCACTGGGCGAAGGCATGCGAGTACATGTACCGTATGTGTATGCATCTATGTTGACGAATGCATCTACCTAACGTGCGTGCATCGCTCGGCGAGCAAGGAGGCCATTCACGCATCACTCGGCAAGTAGGTGCAAGATGGGCGGCCGTACGCACGCGGGACAAATGCAAACACGCAGGCCATCGGTGCCACAAACAACATCCAGCGTCCACCTCATCTACGTACATCAGGTGTGTCCATCTTGCTACGTCCCATAATTACAATTTAATTTTTCTCCTCAGATGTACTAAATCTGGCCATCCCATAATTATATTTTAATTTGCCTTCTACGGCCGAGTACTTATTTTATATAGTTTCGGTATGGTCAGTAAAAATTCAGGTGAGATTAGACCATGAAAGAATTGTCAACAATGAGAGCAAGAGTCTTGGATTACTCTAAACAAATAAGTTTTCACACAATCATTATTGACCATGAATTATAATTTTTTTGTTCACTTTAATAACGACTTCATCAAATTACTTCGAGTTTAAATGTTAATGATGCTGAAAAATTAGGAGACCATGATCCACAGAGTAATCAATAAAGCCTACAGGGATAATTCAAACCTCCACAATTATAAAAGATAACAAACTGATCCCACAATATTTCTTTGTTTATATTTTATCGACTTCTATCATTAGGAAAGATAATGCTTTGGCCCCTAATTCTAGCATTATGAAAAATAAGGTAATGTAACGCATACATATACAATTTGTATGTAAATTATCCATCTCAAACATTACAAAAAAATCTCAAATCTACAGGTAAATGTTAATATATGCTACTACGAAAAATAATCCAACATTCATAAGTGCAATATATGCAAAATGTTATTTAAATACACACTTATATCGATATTAAGTTGAAACTATATGCACAAAGCAATGTTCCACTGCTTAGACAAAGGAAACATGTATGCACAAGGATAAATTATTTTACATGCTTATCAAGCACGGAAAATATCCTTAGCAAAAAATATAGTAATGACACTTATACTTCACTTCAAGGTATATTATTACTCATGATAATAATTTTGCAAGTTGTTATCTCGAAAAATTTTAAACAATTTGATTGGAACATTATATCATGTGAATATTAGTAATTTAGTTCAACGAGTTATTTGTTTAGTAAAACTATATTAATTCAACACAATAAATTGGACATCTTGAGTGCCATGGTGCATGCTTAAACAACTATTTATTTCACGTAAAACTAAAAGCATAGTCTAGGACTAGAATAAGTTTTAGTAAAATAAAAAATGAAATTTTGAATAAGCGATACAACAAGCATTGGAATTTCAAATTAAGACATGGTCAAAAGCTGAAAGTTAAAATATAGATTTTCATAGTATCACGTCAAGTGATAAGAGTTTATGTACTTTTTATGTTTCAATTAACCACATATCATGCTAAAAAAAGGATACTAGAAATTACTACTCATGAAACAGGCAGAAATAAAAAAGATAGATCCTGAAATTCTTACAAAAACCTAAAACCTTATTCCATCAAATTGGTAGACTATAATCACCACTGTAAATAATTATTGTTATATCTGAGCAATTAATAAGCTCAAAACTTTGGAAAAGAATCAAACTTTAGTTTAATGTCGTCAAAATATAGACTGCAACTAAAGCCATCATAGTTTCAACTAAATATATTGAAGATAAACAAAAGTGCTATGTAAAAATGTTGATAGATTATCCAAACTGAGTATAGAATATAGAGTACGTATTATAGCCATTATTTTAGAACATTAAAGAAGAGGAAAGAATTAATACATGTAATTTTTCTTAGTTCTCCTAAGATTCTAACCTGTGCGTAGGGATGAAAACGGATCGGATACGAACGGATATCACTGATATTATATTTGTTTTCATATTTCTGGTCGGATTCGGATTCGAATACGGATAGTGTCAGCCATACCGGATAGGATATGATTGGATATCAACATCATAAATATACGATTTGAGTATTCGGATATGGATACGGTATCGGATATTAAATATCTGGACTCGGATATCAGTCGAATAGATGGTCGGATAAATATCCGTACCATTTTCATCCATACCTGTGCGAGAGCACAGGTTGATGACCTAGCACATAGAATGGAGAGTGCAGCATTTAGCGTTTTTTTAAAAAAGGTCTGTAACAGAACTGCATGCAGTAGAATGGATTAATCTTGTTTTTACATTTTGAAAAAATATGATCAAACTCAATTTACAAATTTATTTTTACCACAGATTTTGCTCTGGTACATTTAGTTTTTTCGAATGCTTTTGCATGGTATCATAGTTCGCTAGTACACAAAATCTCTATATTCACTAGTACACAAAACCTCTATACAGGCGGTTGCAAACGTATTTTTACTGGCGTTTTTATGAACCGCTTGTGAACCGTCAGTACAAATCAAGCAACCGCCAGTAAAAATAATTTTTCGAAAACCTGACTTTTAAAATAGCAAAACAAAAAATTAAATTTGGGAAGGGACCCACCGGCCAGCGCCAGCCCGTCTACGTCGCAAGTCGCAAGTCGCAGCGTTTTTCGCGCAAAATTCGCGCGCTACGCGGCCGGTGGGATTCGAACCCGCAACCTCTCTCTCACGCGTACCCCTTTCTACCACTGCACAACATTCTCACTTGTGACTATATCCCACTTCGGCTCCCCACATATTATAACAAAACGAGAGTAAATTGATTGTTTGAGGCACTAAATAAATTCAAATGAAAAAGTTGTCAACTACAAAGTTGAGTAAATTTTCGAGATCTATAACTTTCATGTAGACTGTTTCTCCATCCGAGGCTTTTATCAAAAAGTCAAATTTCAAATTTCAAACTTTGACCATAATTTACATCAACAAGATGATTTCAAATGAAAAAAATTTCAGCTATAAAGTTTCATAACTTTTCGAGATCTACAACTTTTATTTAGACAGTTTTTTCATACAAGGTCATTTACAAAACTCAAAAAATTAAAATTCAGATTATTTCTACATGCGAGTCACTTAAGGAACCGCCACTAGAAATCGATTTTTAGTGGCGGTTCCTTAAGTGACCTGCCAGTAAAAAATATCCCATTTTTACTGGCAGGTCACTTAAGTAACCGCCACTAAAAATCGATTTCTAGTGGCGGTTCCTTAAGTGACCCGCCTGTAAAAATGGCGCTGATTTCGAGTGGCGGACGTCAAGCGAAACCGCCAGTAAAAAAAATACATGGCGCCACTATAGAGCTCCTGTGTACTAATGGTTGACACCATGGATTTATTTTTACATGCGGATTTAATTAACGTGCGTCACTAGAAATAAAACGGTGCGGACAGATTTAGAAATCGATTTCTAGATGCGGTTCTGTTAAGAAACCGCCGGTAGAAATCGATGCCAATTTTAAAAATTTATTTTTTCAAATAACTTCAAATGGGAAAACTGTCTACATGAAAGTTGTAGATCTCCAAAAGTTATGAAACTTTATATTTGAAAATATTTTCATTTGAAATCATCTTGTTGACGTACAATACGGTTAAAGTTTGAAATTTGAATTTTGACTTAAAACTTCTAACATAAAAGTTGTAGATCTTGAAAAGTTATGCAACTATGAAGTTGACAATTTTTTCATTGGACTTCATTACTGCCTCAAACAGTCATTTTACTATCGGTTGCGTAACAATATGTGGTGAACCTAATATAACTTGGACACATATGAGTGTTGGGTGGTTAGAGGAGGTCTCGCGCGAGGCCGAGGTTGCAGGTTCGAATCCCACCAGCCGCGTAGCGCGTGAATTTGGCGCAAAAAATGCCGTGATTTGGGACTTCGACGGAGATGGGTGGGCGCTGGCCGATGGGTCCCTTCCTATATTTAATTTTTTTTGTTTTGCTATTTTTAAAACCTGATTTTCGCAAAAGAATTAGTACAGATGGTTTCTTATGTGTACTGGCCCTTAGCGCAGGCGGTTTATAAAAATGCCTTTGGAACCGCCAGGATTGAGTTTTTGTGTACTAGTGGTTATAACGATGACAAACATTTTCTTAGCCCGAAAACATCAACACATATCCACTTATTCCTGCTGACCTGCTAAATATACAATTGAGAAAAAAGTGACTTTTGAAGAACAGTAGGCTGTGGGCAATAGGGTGCATTATATTGCATAGTACTGAGTGATAAAACGTATTCATGTGACCACTAAAATGTCTCACTTGGATGCCATATCTTATGGTGCCAATAAGATGATAAAGTTAGACACTCCAATTTCTTGGCTTCTCAAAAAACAAAACAATCAGATGTTTGTGCAAAAATTGGGGAATATAGCTGAATTAACAATCTAAAACTGGTTGTGGCCAACCACTATGTGAATGATCGAGACCATGGTCCTACAAATTCGGGCCTTTGTATGTCCACGAGTTGCAGTGTCTGGTTCATAGAGGTGAGAGGAACTGAAGGTGAGAGCCTTTTTAATGCGCAGTACCCTAGGACTGATAATCACTTCTAGCTAGGTCAGAACCCCGGCACTGCCGGAATTGCTTCCAGTAGAGGATAATCAGCAGTTATTGTGAGTTCTGCCATAATGGATCTTCATGACTTATTTGTGGCAGATATCTCAAGTAAGTCACCTTAAAATTAGGGCAAACGGTAGTCTCACCTACAGGGCTCGGAAATTAGGGCTCGGAATGGTTAAAGATTAATGATTTTAAAATCCATATTTTTGAGTTTATTAAATGACCTCTGATGGAAAAAAAGATCAAAAGATCTCGAAGAACACTTTCTATTTAAAACTTCTTTTTTCATTTGAATCCGTTTCAAAATCTGGTGGGCTAAATACTAAGGAAGTACATCTAATGTACATTACTTTAGGTATATGCCTTCTGCTAGGGGTGTAACACATCAGACCGGAGATTGTGAGTTTGATTTCTGAGATCCACATTCGGTCTGTTTTACGAGAAATTTAAAAAAAATGCTAAAAACCATGCGTGGCTACCTAGTACTGGCTCCCTAGGAAAAATATAATTTTCGTTATCCTTTTAGCCTGATTTGCAATTTACAGTGGCGGTTTATATATAGTGGCAGTATAAATATTTATAGTGGGAGTTTTTAGGTGAGGCCCGTAAAGTTTGCTAATTTTTAATGCTCTTTCACATTGGTTGTTGATAAAAGTGTCAGTAGAAGTATGAAAAATACCATCAGTAAGATATTCTGAGAACTAGTGTTTTGAGCACGGCCTCTGATAGCCGTGAACCCGCACCAGGCATTTGTCATGCTCCCTATCTACGTGAACGTGACGACCAGTCCATTTCAATTATGCGCATGATGCTAGAGGTCTTGCTCTCCGAGCACAATCTTCTTCTGTTAGCGCATATATACACACACTGGTTTACTTCTCAAAATGATTTGTTTATGTGATGAAAACTATAAGTGTAACAGTGTAAAAGTCAACGGAGATGCAAAAATACGCAACCATCATGCTCCAACTGGACCAGCTCCCATGAGGCGAAGAAGAAGACGGCGGCGGCCAAGGTTCAGTGCCCCCTCTCTCCTACTCTCCGTCTCAAATTCCCCATCTCCGATGGGGCATAGAAGTGCTCGGTGGAGGTAAGGTGGCTAGGCAGTGGAGAAGGCGGGTGGGAAACTCATTGATAGGACAGGGAAGTAATGTTTGATTGGAGTATTGAACATTATTTTAAAGTAAAAAAATATTTCAGCTAAACCACAAAAACTGAGCTGCTTAATGTGTTATTCAAATACGCTTAAAATCTGCATGTCAGGAAAAATTTCCAATTTTCCACTTTACCACAAAAAAAAAAAACGAACTGCTTAATATGTGAATCAAAGTGTTCTGATAAGAAGTAGTATACTGTGTAGGAGTCCAAGCTCTAAACGACACATCTCCAGTGCCCCTTTTAAGTGGAAGCTAAACCTGCAGCTAGAAACATAGAAACATCCATGACCACATAAGAGGCAACTAATTAATAAGTGCCAAATGGATGCTAGGCTTGCGAGGCATCGGGATGTTCTTTGGATCTTCCATTGTCCAAATTAGTTGAGTCGGGATGTTCTTTGGATCATTATTTCTTCGTCCATTATATCACATTTGTACACGTACCATCAGTGGATGTGCTGAAGGATGTGGTGCCCTGAAGGATGACACAGTCAGCTTCAGAGTCTGTTGTGGCACACCATCGATTTCAAGGTATCCGGCCTCAAGTGATTCCGAGGACTTAAATATAACCATAATACATGTATATGTTTGACCATAATAAAGAAAACAGAGACAAGTTGTGCCACAAATATATATGTTTTAATAATCTTGAAAAATATTTTCTTAAAACAACTTATCATATTCAGATGATACTAAAAATATTTAAAATAACATGAAGAACCATGACATCGTCAGATATATTTATACATTCAACTAAAGAGTTTTGCATAACAATATTGACAGTATAACCATTATAACATATGTTGTTCCTTTTTGAAAGGATAACATATGTTGTTCCTTGATAACAAATTTCAAACATCTCAAGAAACTAGAAGAAGTTACTGCAGACCCTCAAGTGACTATATATCTTCCTACCTTTTCAGATTTCTTTGAAGCAAATAGTCATTATAAAGGCTTATAATATTCTCTTCATGTTAACACTGCCCTATCATGGTCCGCTTAACAAATGACTATTTATGCCATTGTAGTACTGACCTAAATTCCTTATTTTTCTGGAAAATATGAAATAAAGTTAATAAATATCAAATAAGCACAAGAGTTTTAACTTGACTCTACAATAATAAAAAGTCTATGACAAATAATAAGACTATGAAAGTCAAAATTTAGAATCATGACGTCACAAGACACGGGCTACATACCACCACAGTTTAATTTAAGGTTCAACAAAATGGATATTCAAGATACATAGAAGTTCATCTACAGATGTTGATAAGACAAATATACAGATTGGTAATTATTAAGTAGATTTCGATTGGATCAAGACTATATTATATATTGTGCATGTTGTGTTATGAAATAAGTAATAAGCAAAATTTGTGATTCCATACAGGTATTTTTATTAATAAGAAATATTAAACAATAACTGGCGATTTTTTGGAAGAAAGAATAACTAGATATTGTGTCTTCAGATATTGTACCTCACTAGAGCAAGTGTTAATGGACTAGTTTTGAAGAAGGGGGTAATTTATTACTAAGCCTTTTCATATCGAAGAGTTCCAATAAGACACTTTTGACCATTAATTTAACCAAAAGCTTTGGAATTTAGGTGACAGAAAATTAAACTGAGGAGTAATTGCATTGTTACGATGCTGTCTGACCCAAAACCTAGAGCTAGCACAAGATATTTGGAGAAATAAAAAACAATGATAGGACACGGGAGAAATCAAACGGAAGATGTGCTAATGTGCAGTGGAGTGGATCAATGCGATCATAGATAGAAGCATGGTTCTCGCTTTTTGTTAACCCAAGAATTAGCATATTAACAAATGTCTTATTGCTACTAAATGAAACCCTGGAGCATATGGTCTTTTGGGAGAAGAGAACTCTTGACAGGATGAGAAAGCAGTCATATATAGGTTGGAGTATTTGACAAAATTTTAAATAAAAATTTTTCAGCTATGCTAGTTGTACGAGAATCTACATAAATAATCTTAGAATCCATAAAGCCATCGTGGTTGGCATGATGCATGTCTGGATAAATTTATTATTTTCCTTAATTTCTGATCTGCTTGCTTAATGAGTTATTTGAAGTTCTGAAACAAAGTACTATATTGAGTAGAATGCAATTATAATAAACTTCGACGATCTATCTCCATTCTGCAGTGCCCCCTATAAGTATAAGCTAATCCAGCTGGTAAAACATCCTTGACCTGCAGCTACACCCACCCATTATAGTGGGAACTAGTAGGCCAATTGGATGATTGGCTTGTGAGGTATCGGGATACACGTGGGACACCGTGCACACAATGATTGTCCGATTGAATACGAGGTGTTTTTCTTGGGATTTCGATCCATAAGTTTTGATTGATCCTCATGGAGTCCAATTTGGTTGCAGCATCACTACTGTATGCGTGTAGAGAACTGTTTAAATGTAACCAAATGAATTGATTTCCTGGATTCCGTGACCGAGGACCTAAGAATGATATACTGTGACCACACCGTCCATAGCCTCAAGTGGTTCTGTGGGAAGATACATGAACTACATTTCCATAGCTGAGTATTCAAAGGGTGCAGCATATATAGTTTTATTTTGAAATTGTAAAAGGAACTGTGTGCACTAATATGGAGGATTTATTATCTTGTTTTTATATTCTGAAAAAATGTGATGAAACTTACTTTAACAATGTATTTTTAACATAGCACTTGCTCGTGTACATTTAATTCTTTTTTCCAATGCTGCAGGGTATAGTATAACAGTTACAACAATGACAACCATTTTCAGCTTAAAAAACATGAACACACATCTCTCAGTTCTAACGGAGTATCTGGCAACTCTCAGAAGTTCTGTTTTCTCATAGAACCAACAAACCCGTTAAACGTTTTGATGCGACAAGTCTCTAATTTCATATCACAGTTATGTTTTGTTTTCTGCATGACTCAATTGGGTGTCTTCTTTCTACTATAGATTTCACCATGCAGACATACTGTGAATCTTGTGGTCATCTCATCAGTGCAGCTGCATTATATGCTCTGCTCGAAGACTCATCAGAGCTAGCTAACCTATGCCTGCAACTTTGCTGAACATATATTACCCCAGCTTGAGTAACAAAGTCAAAAGTTGCATGTTACCTGACTACGTGAGCACAAGTATCATGTCACCGGAGCTCAAGTATCTGCTGCTGGTGGGCGATCGATGAATTTCTTCCGTGAGCGGGAATGCTACAAGAATAACTGGGAGCACACCCCTCAGGACCCATTCTCATCACCACTTTTGGTGTTGGCAGATGGCAGTGTGGTCGACCTGGTATTTAACATGACCACGACGGATGCCAAGCCGACACGGATCTATAGATCTTCCATATGTCCCGAATGCACAGCAGACCGACGCGGATGCAACGCAATACCTCCTGTGGCCGCTGTCCATCCACCGGGCAGCAGTGGAAGCAGCTGCTGCAAATTCCTGCACCTCCGCCAGCGCATCCAAATCTGCTACAGGCGTGAGTCCTAATAGAGGTAGTGCATGACCAGGCCGATCCCCTCAATGATCCTCTGCAGCGGTTGCCATCCCAACTCAGCACAACACTGAAATAAACATGCATTTTGTGGACGGAGCCCAATCGTTGCCAAAATCGCATCAGATAGAGGATATATATAATCGGTAGTCATGAGAGTAGCCTAACACACGATTCTAGACCCAGTAGTGATATGTGAAAATTGGTGTATCACTAGGGTTCTAGATCTAGTGCCTCTGATAGGTGAAAAAAAAAAGAAAATATGTGATTCGACGGCTCAAACTCCAGACCTCAATTAATACTCACATTGTCTCGAACATCCATACTAACTGAGCTACATGACAGTTGTAACTATAATACTGAGGTATTGTTTTGATTGCTCTATTTGTCTATTTTGAATCTTATATTTCTTATGTGACACCTTAAGCGACATCGACTAAACTATTCATTAACTGCAAAGTTGTAGATCTCAACCAGTACTGTAAATCAAATGTTAACTTTGTCTCCATTAGTTATAGTTAGCTATCTCAAATCTGATCTGAGAGCTTATACTAAATATTTGGACATGTAAACAAATGAAAATGAAAAAGTTATCAACGGGAAAATTTTAGATCTATTTGTATTCTACAATTTTGAAATAACGTTAATCTTTGTTTGATCTATTATGAAAAAGATGAATCTTGTAACAGAATTAGTAGCAGTTATAGTTATTCCAGCTATTAAATGAAAACAGTCACACACATGTTCCAAGAAAATATAATCCACGGGTCATATTAGACCTTTGCCAAGAAAATCTCCCATGCCTTCCTCACATTGGAATTGGGCTCGATTGTGCAGTAGATGGACCATGACATGGAAACTAGAAATAGATCCACGATTTTAAAGCAAAAATAAAATAATTCAACTGTGCCAATTGTACCAGAATTTATGTGGTAATACATAGTTAATATTAGTATGCATGTCTTGTTAAATTTCTTTCCACGCTTTACCTCCAGAAAAACAAATAATGCAATCAGCTTGCTTAAAGTGTAATTTGGAGTTAAGACAATACAAGTATTATGTTGAGTGTCATTCCAATGATCATAACAAATTAATAAACTATAAATGACCCAACCCCACCTCCTCCCATTGTGCCCTATAAGTACAATCAAGATGATGTCCATCAAGCACTGCAACCTGTAGTGGCAATTAAGGCCCTATAAGTACAAGCAAGATGATGGTCCAACAGGCGCTGCAACCTGTAGTGGCAACTTGAAGGCTAGGCATGCGAGGCATCGGGACACGTAGGAGAATCTATGGCCTGTTTTGAACAAGGTGGGATGTTCTATGAATTTCCACGAGCCAATTCACATTGATGTGGGTAGTCTCTGCACAAGCTCTCCTACTACCAAAACGCATAAATGAACTTAGTGACCAGTTGCAGTATCATTGTCACCAATCCATGAGAGCAACATGTTGGGAACAACGACGAACGTACTGCCATGGCTGTATCCCTGTGAACCTTACACAGCCTGCATGGTGAGTCGGGGGTTGGAGTCCTGGAGGCCTAGGTGGAGGACCCAAAGGATGTGCTACATCCTGAAGGACGACAGCCTCAATTTTTACAACGACTTCCCTGTCCATAGATTGGACATGTCCAGTTTCAAGGTGCTCCAGTGGAATATGTGTAAACAAGATTTCTGTAAGTTAAGCTAGCCAAGCAATGATAGTGAAACATAAAGCTCAGTTTATGAAGATGTGAAAGGAACTACTTGCACTGAAACTGATTTGTCCTTATTTCTTATATTTTCAGTAAGAATAAAGCTTAGTTCAATATATAATTTATTTGTTTCAGAGATGGCTAACTGTTTTAGCTTGAAAACTTCAACATGACTTATAGCGAGGATACTGAAAGATATTAGGGGCTATCCAAATGACTAATAGAACCCTTATTTAAAACACAAGGGAAGGTATTTCCTAGGGTGGCCTTTATTGATTTGTGGTGATGGCAATTGAAGCCATTATTTATTTTTAAAATTTGTTTCATAGATCTTACGATGGTGAGGTAATTAAAACATAGAGTACATTTCAGAGAAGAAAACATTGATAGGATGAGGGAGAAATCAAACTCATTATAACGGATTGTGGATCAATGTGATCATCTGGTGGAGTATTCGACTCAGTTTTCGCTAATGCTACAAAAAATAAACAGATTAACAAATGTTGCACACTGAAGCGTATGACGTTTTTGGCGAAGAAAACTCACTGACCCAGGACGAAAAAACATTCATGGGTTATTTTATTTGTTGTTTCAAAAGTAAGTTACGATTTCAAATTCTCTTTTTTTTAGAATTTTATTTTTAAGGAAAGAATATTTCTACAACTCCAGTTGTACAAGAATTTATTAGCTACATAATTTATATGATACAATACATAAAGCCAGCATGTCAGGATATGTTCATGTTTTTAGTTTTACCAAAAAAAGTACACAGCATAAAGCACGCTGCTTAATGTGTGATTCAGAGTTCTGACCAAAAAAAGTACTATATTGAGTTGTGTTCCAGTTTTATAACGAATTAATCCGGTTTAAAAGACATATCTCCAGTATTATACCTATAAGAATAAGCTGAGCACCAGCACTTAGAAACATCCATGACGTATTCCCACTCGGGAGTAAAGCCTTGCTCTGTACAAGTGAGAGAATGCACGTGCCTTCAGGAAAAGGCCTTAGTTGGCTGATGAAAACAAAAAATAGTGATGAGTTCTCCACGATGGTAATCATAATATATAATATCCATCAAACCCTGTTGCATGATAGGCTAGATTGTATGGTGCTCAGTGCTCACGAAACAAGGTTCAACACTAATAAATTCTCTATATATTTTGATAATGGTGCATCTGTACACTCTATTTTAAATACGGAACAGAGAAGAGGAGGTACACATGCTGAAGCTAGTAATAAGACTGAAGTGCCAATATGAAGGATTCATCGATCATATGAGTAAGAAACAGAAACAATGTTTTGGGACTGAGAGGCATCAGGATTGTCCACTGTCCCAAGACAAACCAAGGACCAGAAAGCTAGCACAACTTCCACGATGACTGAGGAGTGACTAGGATGATATCTATTGTCTAGCCATGTGATTCCACAACTCATATCGCCATAATATGTATCGTGCAAATATATCACCCATACTTTCTGTCGTAGCACCAAAAGATTGGGATCCAATCTTAGCTTCTAGAGGTACCAGACGAGGAAGAAGAGGATTGAAGTGCAAGATCTGTATCAAGGGAAAAGACGGTATCATGGAACAAGCCAAAAATCAACCACCGTCCCGGAACCAATGGAAGAGAAACAAGAGGAGACAATGCATCTCAGCGACGATCACCTCATTGTCCCATGCAATGTCCAATTCCACAAATATGTTGGAGAAGGATCCTCTTGTCTTCTAGTTTCTTCAAATATTTCTAGACTGATTAATGCCCATGTTAGAGCAAGTCCAAGAAAATAGCTAAATGGTTTTGGAAATATAAATATGGCTTGTATTAGATGAAAAATTGTCCAACAGACTCTTCAAATCATTGCCTATATTTAGTAGGTAGAGTTGGACAACCGGTTCCTCTACTCAGGTACGGACCCCCCCCCCCCCCCCCCCCCCCCCCCCGATGTTGTACGCCTTTACCGCTTCCTTTGCCAGCTCCACCAAGTTTGCATTGACTTCCCCAGAAACTGGGGTATCCACTGCCAGGCGATGGCTGTAAACAGCAGGACGGAGAGAGAGCAGGCGACGGTGGCCTCAACAGGAGATGGAGTGAACAGCTGCGGCATCCAAACTGGATAGAGCGAGCTGTGCAGAGGAAGAGGACAATGGATATTTTTTTTAAAATTTTTGAATAGATGATAGAAGTGGGCCCATCTTGGCTTAGTAGCGTAGGGCATTCCTAAATATATCTTTATTATTAAAGCAAAATAAAATATTTCTGCCATGCTAGTTGTACACTAATTTATGAGGTATGTAACTATATGGTTAGTATACATAAAGTTAGGCAATAATGCATGTCGGGATAAATTCCTTATTTTCTACTACCACAAGAAAAACACCTGACGCTTGCTTAGTGCGCGTGTGATCCGGAGTCCAGACAAAAAAATATTATACTGAGTAGGATTCAAGTTATTTTAACAATTTAATTAATAAACGATAAGTGACATATCTCCCCCCTGTGCCCTAAGAGTGATCATGATGCAATAATAGGTAGGAACAACCATCACGTGCAGCTACTCCGTCAACAGTGGCAACTAATAGGCCAATTATTGCAGGCTAGGCTTGCTAGGAATCACGATACACATAGAAGTATCGTGGCCACTATGGTCTGTTTTGAACATCAAGTGGAGATGTTCCACGAGATTCCACACGTAAAGTTGACATTGGCAAGGGTACTCCGTGTGCAAGCACTCTTACTACCTCAATGCTTATATGAACTCCTTGACCAGTGGTAGTAGCATCATGCCATCTAGCAAAGAACTCCATGGGGCTCATCTTGTCACTTGGGGAGCCAACGATGGCTCCGTCTCTCGATCTTGGCCGTAGTTTTTGCATATATGTCGTCATGCAGGCGAGGTCAATAGATCCTTTGTACACCCCTAATGTGTGATTGCCATACTATAGTGAGTAGGATTCCAGTTATTAAATCAAAGAGATAAACTTCAAACTACATATATCTGTTGTGCCTGTATAAGTGTACGCTGATCCCGTAGCTACGAACATCTCGTGACCCATTGTTTCGCTCTGTAATGGCTATTAATAGGCTAATTTTTCGATGCCGGCCGGGCTTTCGCCATACGCATTAGTGACTCATGGCTACTATGGTCCAGTTTGCTGAAGTTAGGATGCATGTTCTGTAAATTTCATTTTGTTTGTTGCGGTTTCTACAAGTGCACTCTCAGGAAGAGCTCTCCTGTTACCAAAACGCATACATGAACCCAGTGACCACTGCAGTACCATAGTAAACAGTAGAACAAAGAACAAGCTAGGAACACCACTGGTAATATTAATATTAATAAATGTTTTATTGCTACTAATAAATTCAACCCTGCAGGGTATGATCTATTAGGGAACATAACTCATTGACACAGTTGGGTGGCAGTCATATTAGGTTCGAGCATTTGACATAATTTTAAAAAAGTGGAAGTTATCTTAGCTACGCCAGTAGTACAAGAATCTACATAACTAATGTTAGAATACATAAAGCAAGAAAGCTTGGGATGATGCATGTCATCATAAATTTATTTTTTCACCAATGTGTGATCTGCTTTGCTTAATGTGTGATTTGGACTTCTGAGAAAAAGTACTTGTTACATTGAGTAGACTCCAGTTACTGTAACAAATTAATAAACTTTAAATGATATATCTCCATTGTCCAGTGCTCCTATAAGTATAAGCTGATTCGGTGGCTAAAACATCCTTCACCTGTGGCTACGCCCATCCATTGTAGTGACAATAATAGGCCAATTGCATTCTAGGCTTGTGAGGCATCAGGATACACATATGAGAATCGTGGACACAATGGTCGTCCAAGTTTGGTGAAGATGTGCTGTCCTTGGGATCTTCATGCATTAGTTCAGATTTTAACAAGCACCCTACTACCAAACTACCTACATAGACACAGAGACAGGCTAGACCTACCAATATCATTGGTACGTAGGACGAGGAAGTTGCTGCGGGGAAGACCAGTGGGCGCTGCTTCCACTTGGACTTTGTTTTGCAGTGACTTTTGAGCGCGGCAGCATTACTATATGTGCTAGAAGGAGTCTATAGGTAACTGCGTCGATTTCCTAGAGGCCACCATATATCACAATCCAGAGCCTCAAGTTGTTCTGTTACAGGATACATTTCCATGAGACAAACTAGTGTGGAGTATTCAAAGAGTTCAGCATGTTACTCTTGGTGAGCAACGCGCCGCCACTGCCACAAAATGAGCTGCTGCTGCCCACCGGTTGGCCGCAAGCCCACAACGGGTCACTACATCGTTGCTGCCATCGCTCTGCTGGTCCTGATGTTGCGCCATCTGCTCTGGCCAGGCATCACGCCAAGCAGCTAGGCTTCCAGAAATCTAATCCACGTTCCTATAGCTGGAACGGCGTTGTTTATTCCATCTCCATCGTTCCCCCTCCTATTCTCTCTCTCTCTCTCTCTCTCTCTCTCTCTCTCTGTAAAGGTGGGACAGCCTAGGGTGCCGACGCCGTCCGTCTCCGTCCCGTCTCTCCACCTCTCCCCTCTGGCACCTGGGGCCAAGAGCCGTAACGCCGCCGGCCACTGAAGGACGTGCGGACCCCACTGGCCAGTCACACACATATCACACACAGCACAGCAAGGGAAATTGCTAGGTACACACGGTTAGTGTACGCTGAGAGTTAAAATCCTATTTTCCTGCTTAGAAAAATTCCCATAAAATCTGTACATAAACTGCATGCACCCAGGAACCTAACCATATAGTTTTTCCATATTTTCCTTACATTAATTACCTATAAAATTTCACATTAGTTTGTAGGTTAATAATAAATTTCATAAATCTATATGTCTCCCTCATATTAGCTCCGATTTAGGTGAAACCATTCGCATAATTCTTCTAAAACCATGTTCAATTTATCTAGCATGGTACCACCATTTTGTTCAATGCTTGTTTCTAGTTTTCAGTTTAGTTTGTTAAGCGATTTATTTAATAAACATCGACCGTTAGATGGGAAGTATCAACATAGTGAGGATCCGGACTACATCATAGCTGCCAAAAACCAACTAATATAACAAAGTACATTCCTAAAGGATTGATTTCCCTGATGACTGAAACGTGTAAGAAGTATATGTCCGATCCCATCTTTGATGCAACCACATCACCGACACTATTCCTCATCTCTGGTGGCAAGTTACCATAGACAAGTCTTTCCATTCCACAAAATAAATATCCACATGTTCCATCCAGTCCATCTTCTAATATATATAGCAATTTTGTAGTGAGTTAGAATCTACTCCGAGCTATATTATTTACTTGCCCTGAAGCACGCATTGATATCCCTGCGGCTTATTAAGCTCCCTCTTCTTTGTATTGATGGCTCAAGCCTGTCAACACACAAAATAGCATGGGCAGCCTCCAAGCTCACCAAGTTACCATCTATATATATGCATGCGCACAGTGACCCTAACATTGTTGAAACAAGATATGATAGCATTCATAGGTCTGGCCACCACACATTCATACCAAAATCATCTTTAGCATGGTAGGATTAAGAGGCATCAGGTTATATTGTCATACCATGACAATTGTTCTTTCATCCTCAAGCGATGGCTGAAGCAATTTCATGCATTGTGATCCTTGTCCTATCACTCAATCGTGATGATGTACACCAAGCTTGTTTTACATGTACCCAAAGACAAAAGGACGTACATAATAATTTGGAATCATAGTAAGCATGCAGCCCAGTTTGAAGTCATTGATGCTTCATGCACGTATGGTTTTTGCTTAGTGTCGTCATTGACTATTTGTCTGTCTAAACAGAAAGTTGTGCCCTCTTGCTAACAGTTATGATTGCTCAATTTTTCGTATCTTTCAAACGAATTGTTGACTCCAATAAAACTAGTACATTCTAAAGTTACGTTACACGTCATTCAACATTTTTCTCAAAGACTACATTTTTCTTGTCTAACTTCATTTATTATTGGATCTCATCAATCTTACTACATTATTTTTTGGCCATAGCTCTATGTCAAGCGCATTTGTTTTTTTTTGGCATGTTACAATATATATGTTCTTGTTGTTACATAGTTTAGTTTTCCATGTTTTAACAAGAACCTCAATATATACATGCATGATGCAGACGAGCGGTCACGCACGAGCTGACGAGCGGACGCTGGCACGAGCAGCGCGATGGAGCGCAAGACCTAGACCAGCAGCGGCAGCTCAACGGCGCCGAGCTTGCCCGGTGATGTCTCCATCCCCACGCGAAGCTCGGCCCAGCCACGGTGTCCCGCAAAAGCTAGCTGCACTAGAAGATGGAGAGAGGAGGAAGAAGAAAGGGGCAGGGGTAAAAAGGACATTTCGCCATCCTTCTCTCACCTCATGAGCTCAAAATTATTATTTTAATGTGTGCAGTGTCCACTGACAAACTTGAGTAGAAGTACAGTGTGCAGCAGCAAATCGCATCATTTTGTGTGTCCGCTAGCAAATGGAGGCCATTTTAAGTGTCCAGGGGCCAATTCACCCATAATAAAAATACAGCAAGCTGTCTACAGAAGATGTTCGCGTGGAAAGAATACATGATGTCGCTTATTAGGCTTGTATTGTCACTCGATCTGGTAAAGTCCATATGCGCTGTCAGAATAAAAGGTATCAAGATCTGTCGAGCAACATAGCTTAAATCCCTAGACCTTGTCCATATGCACGGTCAAAAATTTTGTTCAGCTCACTGGTACAGAAATGGGCTTTATTCCCGGTTGGAAAATCCCTTTAGCCCCGGTTTCCCAACCAGGAACAAGCTTCCGGGAGTAAATGTCACCCCTTTTAATCCTGGGTCCAGAACCGGGATCAAAAGTGGACCTTTAGTCCCGGTTTGAAACACAAACCGGGACTAAAAGATCTGCAGCCCAGACCACATGTCCTCAGATCTGTGGAACCTTTTAGTCCCGGTTTGTATAAACAACTGGGACTAAAGCCTTTCTTTTTTTCTTTTTTGTGTTTTTTCAGTTCATTATTCGTTTTGTTTTTAAATTATGGTTTCGATTTAAAATTATCTATACACACACATATTACATATATATATTGCCTTCTGAGAAATTAAGTTGACGAATGCACATAGCTTCACGGTAGCTAGACGTACATTTGGAGGTAGAATTTCTCTTAATGCAACTGTAAGCAATTGTGTCATAAGCACGTGGCAGTCATGGGACTTTAAGTTTTGAAATTTCTTCTCTGACACGTTTATTATACCTTTTATATTTGAGAAGTATCTGGATGGTACCTTGATGCTGTCTAGGCATTCAAACAGGCTCTCCTTCTCTTCTTTGCTAAGACTGTAACTAGCAGGTCCTAAGTATTGGCTTCCATCAGCTGTCTTCTCGTTCAAACGCTGGAGGTCCTCTCGTGCTTTAGGTGTGTCCTTGATCTTTCCATACACACCCATGAAGCCAAGCAGGTTCACACAAAGATTCTTTGTTAGGTGCATCACGTCAATCGCATTGCGGACCTCTAGGACTTTCTAATATGGTAGCTCCCAAGATATGTACTTCTTCTTCCACATAGGTGCATGACCGGTAGCGTCGTTCGGAACGGGTTCAGTGTAAGGTCCCTTTTCGAAGACTACTTTCACGTCCTTGACCATATCGAGTACATCCTCACTGGTGCGGTTGATAGGCTTGGACTTGTGGTCTGCCTTACCTTTAAAATGCTTGCCTTTCTTTCTTACAGGGTGATTCGCAGGCAGGAATCGACGATGCCCAAAGTAGATAACCTTTCTACATTTTTTAAAAATATACCTTTAATGTCTTTGTGTCCAAACAACTCAATAATCCCTGTGATTTTAGTCAGTTGTCCAAACAACTCAGTTTGACATATATTTCTCCAGAGACATTATCAAAATTGATATCTACAAATTAAAACTCAATATACAATTTGACATATATTTCTCTAGTATCTGCAATTATCTTCAAATTACATAATTGTGTTCGATAATACACTGATAAAATCATTGTAAATACAATAATAAGACAGTTTGAATATAGAAATGATAGTTTAAATGCATGGAAAAATTCAGTTGATAGGAGGGGGGCTAAATGAACTGGATGACACGAGGACATCCTTTTCCATTCTTCCTACCTTTAATTTATAGCAATGTTGTAATGTATTAGAGTGTATTCCAAGCTAATTATTGACTTGTGCTCAACCTATTGCGTCAACGGCACACATAGCTACATATGTTACTACCAGCTGGACCAGCTTATACTTATAGGAGCGAGAAGAAGTGTAATTTAAAGCTATAGTATAATTACTCAGTACTACTTATGCGTCTCTAGAAATCAAAAGTTTTGAGGGGCACATACAAGCTACATCTGGAAAATATTTTTTTGGGGGGCATTCAAAACACATAATAGTGCCGAAAATAAATTTATAAGGGCATTTTTTTTAACAAGTGCCGAAAATAGATTTATAAGGGCATTTTTTAACGTGACCCACCCTAAAATAAATTTTGGGCCCTTGTGCTGCCCCTCCCAACCACCACACTACATAGTCACTTGGGATAATTCTAGGATCATCTTTTGTAATAACATTTTACAGAACTTCTATTGAAAAACTTAGGCAACTATTCCGTCTAATTTAGGTGACATCAAGAAACACAACTTTGAAAGGGTTTTCAATCGTACGCTATAAGAAACAAATCAAATTGAATTTCAAAACTTTTATACTTCAAAGGACATTTGGGTGACTTAATAATTTCAAATCAAAAGTCATTAACTGAAAGGTTTTACATCTTGTTGAGCTCTATAATGCCTTTGCTAAGTCTATGTGTCTAACAGTATAGCAAGATTATGCAAGATGGCCCTACACTACTACAGAGTTTTCTACGGAGGCTAGCAAAACAGATAAAAGGAGGCGGTTTTTCCAACCGCCTTCAATGGAAGGTCACCGTAAATGAATTATTTTCAGAGGCGTTTTCTTGCCCACTGCGGTTAATGAAAATAAAAAAGAAAAAAAAAGAAAAATCTAGGGAGAGGCCTGCCGAGCCCATCCTAGGTCGCCGCCGCTGCCACCACCGGTGGATCCGGCCACCACAGCCGCGGATCCGGCGGCCACGGGTGGATCCAACCACCACAGCCGCGGATCTGGCGGCCAGGGGCGGATCCAACCAACATCGCCAAGGAAGGGAGTGCGAGGGGAGGAGGGATGTGGGGGCCTGCTGCCGAAGTGCGCTTGGGGGCCTTGAAGTTGAAGCGCCGCCGTGGGTGGCTGGTCGCGCTGCTGTGGGGGCGAGCCACCGCGCCGCCGTGGCTGGCCGGTCGTGCCGCCGCGCGGCTGAGCCGCCGGGCCGCCCGCTCGTGCCGCCAGGCCACCTGCTCGCGCTGCCTTGGTGTCGTGCTGGTGCTCGGGAAGGAGAGGGGGAGAGGAAGAAGGAGGGGGGAGAGAGGGGAGGGATGCATGGGCGCCACCGCTCCTGCTGTCCTGTTGAGGGAGACATAGAGGGAGGGTGTTAAGTTAGGGTTTCACACCTTCCCATCTCTTTTATTTATTAGACATGATAGTGGGCTGGTGTGGGCTACCGGGTTAGGCCTCATTTACCGAGGTGGTTGCTTTAGAACGTCCGGCTCGGTTAATGATTTACTGAGGTGGTTGACTTAAAACCAACCGCCTCCATTAATCTATATTAATAGATGTGGTCATTTAAAGGATGACCACCTCAGTTAATCCATTTTGCGAGGCGGTTTTTATAGCCACCTCGGTTAATAAAAAATGACCACCTCGGTAGGCATTAACCATGGCGGTTATCCCTCCTGCCCGTCTCGAAAAAAATACATACGCCTCCTATAAGATTTTACGTAGTAGTACTGCTAGGTCTGCAAAAATTATACTGTTGGTCCTGTTTTTTTTTTTTTGAATGACTCCAAGTCTAAGCTTAGGGTCAGTGTTTTATATATAAAGGTAAATATAAATACAATTATAGAGTTAAATATAAATACAACAGGCTAGAACTACAGAACCTTGTTTTGTTACACAATCTGGTAATTAAGTCATGACTTGCTCAAAGCTTAGACTATGTTGTTGCGTGGGCAATTAATGTAGTCACAAATTTTGGTCAGCAGTGTTTAGAGCATGATGTGCTGGGGAGATATCAACAGTGCAACTAAGCGAGGCTCTGATCCGAGCACACATGCCTCTGAGTTGTTAATCATGGCCTTTAGCTAAAATCACAGGGATCCATCTAGAGACATTATCAAACTTGATAGCTACAAATTAGACTCTGAGTTGTTTGGACACAAAGACATTATCACAGGGATATAGAAATTACATAATTGTGTTCGATAATACACTGATAAAATCATTGTAAATATAATAATACTTCTCTAGTATCTGCAATTATCTTCAAATTACATAATTGTGTTCGATAATACACTGATAAAATCATTGTAAATACAATCATTGTAAGTACAACCCCTCGCAATTCTAGAATGGAAATGAGAATGCATTTCGATGGATTTTATCGTTGGGTTACCCCGCACCGAGAAGAAACACGATTCGATTTGGGTGATAGTCGACCGTTTGACCAAAGTCGCTCACTTCATTCCCATCAGCATTGGCTATGATGCCGAACGGCTGGCGGATTTATACATAACCCACATTCTGTGACTACACGGGGCACCCACAAGCATAATATCTGATCGAGGCTTACAATTCACGTCTCGATTCTGGCAGGCCTTGCACAAATCCATCGGAACCAACCTGGACTATAGCACGGCTTATCACCCACAAACTGACGGTCAAACAGAAAGAGTGAACCAAATTCTCGAAGATATGCTCCGAGCTTGTGTGATAAAATACAAGACCAGTTGGGAAAGCTGCTTACCCCACGCTGAATTCTCGTACAACAACAGCTATCAAACAAGCCTCAAGATGTCACCGTTTGAGGCATTGTATGGGAGACCCTGCAGGACCCCGCTAATGTGGTCAGAACCCGGAGAGAGAGAGCCTTCTTTGGCCCTGCTAAGATTGTAGAAGCAGAGGAAGGCGTAGCACAGGTCAGAGAAAATTTGAGAATTGCACAGAGTAGGCAAAAGAGCTATGCAGATAAAAGACGTAGAGAGCTTGAGTTCAAGGTTGGGGATTATGTCTACCTCAAGGTATCTCCACTTCGTGGCACTGTCAGATTCCACGTGAAAGGGAAATTGGCACCAAGATATGTTGGACCATACAAGATCTGTAAAAGGGTTGGAAAGCTTGCTTACAAGCTGGAACTACCGGAGGAATTATCTGGAGTACACCCCGTGTTCCATGTCTCGCAAATAAGGAAGTGTTTGAAGCTTCCCGAGGAGCAAGCTCCTACGGATGCATTAGACCTGCAAGACACACTTGAATACAAGGAACATCCGATCAAGATCTTGGCACAGGATACAAAGGAGACTCGAAACAAAACCACTCCGATGTGCAAGGTACAATGGAGCAATCACACTGAAAGGGAAGCTACGTGGGAGAAAGAATCGGACTTGCGGATTTTGTTTCCTTACCTCTTCGATGGGTACGTTATCTCTGAATCTCGAGGTCGAGATTCTAATGAGGGGGGAGGACTGTAACAACCCTAAAAATCCACACAATCAAAAAATCCCAACCAATTAAAATTTTTCATTTATATATTGTGAAAACACATTTTTCTTGTGCAAGCATATATGTTTCATTATGAATTTGGTAAATAAAGGAGTATAGTTTGCATTTTAATTCCATTAACATAGAATAATAACTTATGCATCACATTTGGGATTTATTGCAATTTATGTTTGTATTTACTCAATATTTAAAATGGGCAATATATGTATTTATACACTTAAGTGAAAATAGAAAAGGAGAAAGAGAATTGGGCCAGCCATTCGGCCAGCCGGATCGCTAAGCCAGCCCAAGCCAGCCCGACCTTCCTCTCCTCACCTCACCCGCGCGCGGTCCACGTTGCGGCTCGGCAGCGCACGCGCGACCGGCACACACACGCTCGCGCTCGCTGCCAACCCGGCCCTGCCTGTCAGCCGCTCTCGCCCCCCCCACTGTTCTTCTTCCTCACGAAGGCGACGCGCCTGCCGGGGGTGTCACGCGAATGGCGAGACCCCGGACCCACAGCCGACAGCATGGCAGAGCCCTGACCCCGCTGTCCCCCTCCTGTCCCCTCCTTTCTTGGCCACCAAGCGAACCCGCGCCCATCCGGAGCCCTAGATCCACTCGAGCCACGGCCCTTCGATCGGTCGAGCGTGATCAGGACCGTACACCATTGGAGCTGGCCAAGCTCGCCTATAAAAAGGAGCTCACCCCGAAGCCCTACCCTCATTTCCCCTCGCCGCCACCACAGCACAGACCGGCACACTGCACCAAACCGAGAGAGAGAGAGAGAGAGCGTAGGAGAAGGGCGGAGCAGAGGAGGAGAAGCTGCCGGAGCGCCGCCGCCGCGGAGCACGCCGGAGCCGGACACGGACGAGAAGCCCGAGCTGCGGACGAGGAGCGGCACGGCACTGCGATCGCTCTGCATGGCTCCGACTTGCCACTGCACCGCCATCCTAGCTTCACCGACACCACGGTGAGCCATCGCACGCCATGTCCGAACCTTGCCCTGCTTTTGCCATGGCGTTCCACCCTCGGGACGCGCAGGCACGAGCCTTTACCGGCTCGGGAAGATCACCTGCACCATGCACTCATTCGACCGGCCGAAACCCCCGGACTACAAGCTTGCTAGACCGAGAACGCAGCACGACGCGTTCTCGGCGGAGCGCGCTCACCACCGACGCGTTCCGACGCCGAATCACCCGTTCCGAGCAATCCGACTAGCACCCGTATAGGTTAGAGCGTCGTGGAGCACCGCCACGACCCCTTGAGCTAGCTACGCGGATCTAAGCGCTAGAGGAAGCCTGAATCGCCTTGGCCGCGTGCGCCGCGACCTTACCGGAGCGCCGCCGCGAGCCGTCGCCAAAAGAAGGTCATGCCATGGCTAAAGTTCGCCACCAGAGTGTTGTATGCTTCACTGACCTCACCAATTTGACAAGACCGCATTCGATTGAACCAATACTTGGTCGTAGCCGCGTTGGCGCCGTCGTCGGCGACCAGCCGCCGCCACAACCGAGCACCTTGGGAGTCTCGGTAGCCAAAATTGGTAGTTGGTATACCATCGCCATAGACCCTGGACGCGTATACATCTCCTAGAAGACCTCCTTAGCCCCGTCGGAACCTCACAGTCGCGGCGACATCGCCGCCGACACGATCCGCCTCGCCTAAAATCCGTTCCGAGTACCCCGGTCGCCTCGCGCTGCGGAGAAAGGCCGCCGAGGTTCGCCAAGTCTGCCTCGGCACCGCCGCTAGATAGCCGAGCCCCGAATCACGACTGTCGCCTTGGCTACGTGCGCCTCCACCTCGTCGGAGAACCACCGTATGCCGAGGGAGAGAAGGAGGCCATACCATACCACGACTCTAACCCGCCACCATCTGGTCGGACGACTGCCTGAGCACGCCAATTTGGGAAAGCCGAGCCCTGTCTTGCCGGAATATGGACATCGCCGCCCTGTCATCGTCCGCCGCACCGGAGAGACACCGCCGCCTTGAACAGACGCCCTGCAACCCTGCTCGCACCAAATCTCTGATTCGCCCGAGCCTCCCCAGGAGAGCTCGGGAGAGCAGCACCCTCGGCGCACCAAATCTCCGATTCGCCCGAGCCTCCCCAGGAGAGCTCGGGAGAGCAGCCCCCTTCGGCCCCCAAATCTCCGATTCGCCCGAGCCTCCCCAGGAGAGCTCGGGAGAGCGGCCCCCTTCGGCGCCCAAATTTCCGATTCGCCCGAGCCTCCCCAGTAGAGCTCGGGAGGGCGGCCCCCTTCGGCGCCCAAATTTCCGATTCGCCCGAGCCTCCCCGGTAGACCTCGGGAGAGCGGCACCCTCGGCGCCCAAATGTCCGATTCGCCCGAGCCTCCTCGGTAGACCTCGGGAGAGCGGCACCCTCGGCGCCCAAATGTCCGATTCGCCCGAGCCTCCCCGGTAGACCTCGGGAGAGCGGCCCCCTCGGCGCCCGAATTTCCGATTCGCCCGAGCCCCGCCGAGGTACGCCGAACCCCGCTGAGCTACGCCGAGCTATGCCGAGCTACGCCGAGCCCCGCCGAGCTACCCCCGACCACCGCCGAACTACGCCGAGCCCCGCCGAGCTACCCCCGACCACCGCCGAACCACCGCCGAGCTCCGCCGAGCTACGCCGACGCCAGCAACTCTCTGGGAACCAGCATCGAACACCTGGTGGGCGACCATCGGGTTTGTGTTCGGATGAGGCGCCACATGCCGCACTACTGGACCCGCGCGCCACGTGGACCAATCCCGAGCTGCCCCTGATTAATCGACCATTTTCCATTTTCAGAAAATAGGATAATCTTCGAAAATTCATAACTTATTCATACGATGTCCAAAAATTGCGCACCATATATCAAAATTCTCAGAAAAATGAGATCTACAATCTAAGACTATGTTTGTGTGCATTTGGTTCTTTATTTTATTGGATTTTTCTGAAATACTCTATAGGAGTCGCTGACGCGACTACTTCGTGTTCGATTTCAGAGCCGGAGGAGGATCTGACTAAGGAGGACGACTACGAGTACTTTCAGGAGCTAGGAGACGACTACGAAGGTGCCACGTCCCACCAAAACCTTAGATCCTATTTACGCATTGCAAATGACATTGTTGCTATTGCTTTATGATTATGTATGGATTGGTTGCATGGTAGTACATTTGAATTCCCTGCCTTGATAAGACTTTACCCTGCTATCCACTGTTAGGTTAGCTGCTGCTTATTTTACTGTTACTCTTCCACTACTTACTACATGCTATATGCTATGTGGTGGAATTGGGACGGTGTATAACTGATTATAACCACTGGGAGAGAGTGCTGCGTGCGTCTTGGGTGCGTGATAAGGGTTGATGTCGACCAAGTGGGATGTGAGACAAGCCCATGGGGCAAGTCGTGCCGGGGGTGCAACCTGGGCATCCCCAAGTGAGATACCTGTGGCGAGTAAAGTTATTGAGGAGGTTCCGGGTGGGATAGCCTTGGTGGTTTGAAGCCCGTGGACGGAGGTGCCGTGATGGCACGGGGAGAGTATCCCCTAAGTGGAGATGCCTGCTTGGTCACAACTTAGGATCTGACTAGTGACCGGAAACATCTGGATTCCCTTGCTACTCGCTCGCTTCTGATGGGCGGGAGACGGCTGGACTACTTGGTAGGGCGGTACCACTACTGCTAGGTTGAAAGGTGATAAGGGTGGGCGGTGACGGATGGAGAGATTCCCGTACCGTCCTAGATGCGCAGTACCACTGGTTGGGCCCGGTGCTGCGTCTCCCAGTCTCAGCATGACGGTGTTGGATCCGGAATATCCCAGGGCTGAGTGGTAGGGTGGTACCGACCTAGGGAAGCAAGCACCCGGAATTCTGCCTAGATGATTGTACAGCATCGATGATGGCTAATCTTGTGAGTAGTAAAACCTCTGCAGAGTGTATGGTTGATCGATCGATACATAAGCCAACTCGTTGGCTATGGACCTTTTCTAATGTTTCTGCTACCACTATTAGATGAGAGCATATTCTTTTCTCCCCCTGGATAACATTTTTCCGGCAGTGTACCCGTTGTGGTAGTGTGCCGCTGAGATAGGCCCGAGAGGGAGTTGGGCCTGTCGAATGAGAGCGAGGTGTGGGTAAGTGAGATGTGGTGATGGGAAAAGGGATAATGGTGTTAACTGGTGATAAAACTTGACTAATTACACATTGATTACAGCTGCATAGGAAAACCTCAGCCTATAGGTCTGCTTGTATAGCCTTGCATCCACTTTCCACAAAGCAAATGCTGCATAGGTGGGCTCCGTGGCCAGTACAAATCGTACTGATAAATTTGCTGTCAGGTGACGAGAATGAGTACGACTTCGAGGAAGACGAAGGCAAGGAATAGGGTCACGTGCTACACTCAAGTTGGCCGTGAGGGATGAATCGTTTCCGCATCTTCTAAAGCTTCTCTGATTGTTGATTCCGCCAGTGTGGCGATGTAATAAATGTTTATGTAAGACTTAATTACCGTTGTATAGATCCTGGTGTCAACTGAGATATGGGTAATTTCATGGATTGTCCCAAGCAATCTGTTGAATTACAATTCGAGCCTGTGGATTTCCCTTCGTGGAAATCGAGGTCGTTTCAAAGCGGTGGCGGAGGAGGGCCATGCCGCTCGCCACCCGCCCGCCGCACCGTCAGGGAGCCACTCCGCTGCTCGGGAGAGAGAGAGAGAGTACGGGGAGGGAGGGATGGCAGTGGGGAGAGAGAGTAGGGAGGGGGAAGGGAGGCCGCCGCGCCTCCGCCCGCTCAACCGCCGCGTGCTCGCCGCTGGTGGGAGGAGCGGAGGACGGGAGCGCCACGCACAGGAGGGAGAGAGGAGAACGGGAAGGGAGGGGGAGAGAGAGTGGGGGGGTGAGGGAATAAAAAAGAAAAAAAAATAGAGTAGAGATATAAAGGATGGACGGGTGCGGGAGAGAGTAGTTTAGAGGAGGGAATATGACAGAATATTCCTTTTACTGGATGAATTTAGAGAACGAGGAGTGTAGATAGGCTCAGGATCACACATGCAACGAAACGGTATAGTGAAGGTAGTACGAAAATCAAGGTGAGCAGGGCTGCAGCAGCAAAATGTCAAGGTGATGGAGCTGAGTGACCGAGCTTTGCTGGATGTGCGTGGTGATCACTTGGCAGAGCATATTGGCACAACTGAAGGTCTTTCATTTTGCGTACGGCGCAACTGCCTCTCTAGCACTGCACAGGAGCTCCGTGCAGGTCTGAGTTAACGGGGGCTCAGGCTGCCTGAGTCCATCGATCATAGTGCTTCCGTATCTGGGAGTCCACTAAATGGTCAAAGGCTATTTCGGTGGCAGAGTTTTACAGTTCTCTTCCTTGTAGTGGCAAAAATGCATTTGGCCTGAAAAATTTCCTTTTTTTAGATAATGGATAATCAAACCCGGCTTCATCTACCACCTGCTAAAATCAGGCCAATTATTACAAAGTTTCGGCCACAGGCCACAAAAAACGTAGCACAAAAACTAGCCAGCAAATGGCCATAACGGAATCGAGGTAAAGCAAATGACAAATCAGAAGAAATCAATCTACTCGCGAACCACCCTCTGGAGGAAAAAAAAAAAAAGCAAGGCTGACGCATCCATGACGCATCCAGGTGCTATCCGGCTTGGACCAGCTGTTCCTTTAGCTCATCACGCCGTTGCAGTATTGTCCACTGGCGGAGCCAGTGAGTTTCCCTAAAAAGAACCTGCAAAAAAGATTTTGGTTTACATTTGTCAAAAACTACCTCATTTCTCGTTATCCAAATTGCCCAACACAATGCCGATGTTGCAGTCAGTAACAATGAATTATACTCTTTTCCCTCATCTTGGACCACCTAGTAAATATATCATCCATATCTAGAGGGGATGCAATTCCAAAAAATACATAAATAGCTCGCCACAAGAATCTGGCATAGAGGCAATTTAAGAAAAGGTGATGAATACTTTCTACAGAATGACAAAAGCTACAACTCTTATCGCCATTCCAGTTTTGGCTAGCATTTAGTCCCCTCTTATCAGGTACCACAAAAATGTTTTTATTCTTGTAGGGACTTTAATTTTCCAGATATGTTGAGACATTGTAACACCATTGTTAACCAGAGCAGCATACTTGGATATAACCAAAAAATTCCTGTTGAATGTAAATTCCAAAAAAAACATCCCTATTCCCATGAAGATTCACTTCTTGTAAAGAGGAAATAATTTTGTGCCAATCCCTTAGATTCGTACCCGCTAAATTACGCCGAAAGGAAATATTCAATGGGGCCGAATTAAGTACTTGTGCCACATAATCTTGTTTTCGTCTCACTATATTGAACAACGTAGGGAATTTGTCTTTTAGTGGTTGATTACCCAGCCAACTGTTACCTAGAATTGTGTTTGTAAACCATCTCTAACCTTGAAAGAGCCAAGGCACATGAAAGTGTCTTTGACATTCATCAAGCTTTTTCAGAAGTGTGAATCTGTAGGTTTTTTGATGCAACTACCTAGAGGTTATCTTTCAAATATTTATTCATAAGAATTTTCTGCCACATTCCCTCTTCATTTAAAAGTTTAAAAAGCCATTTACTCAGCAAACACTTGTTCTGTATGTCTAGATTCTATATGTCCAGGCCTCCCTGAATTTTCGGTTGGCACAATATTTGCCATTTGGCTAGTCTGTACTTTCGTTTGTGTTGATGGTTCTGCCAAAAAAATCTAGATCTGCAACAATCAATCTTTCGAAGCACCCCTCTTGGGAGTTCAAAAAACGACATCATAAATCGGTAAACTGGAAAGCGCCGAGTTCATTAGAACTAGCCGACCTCCTGTTGAAAGCAACTTCCCTTTCCACCGATTTAGTTTCTTCTCAGTCCTATCTACAGTTATCTGCCAGTCCTTATTATAGGCACCAGAATGGGTATTTCCCTATCTGGCAACCAAAAAACTGCAAGTAATACTCTTCATATTCTTTTGCTTTCACCAAACATAAGATTTTACTTTTGTGAAAATTAATTTTGAGCCCTGATAACTGCTCAAAGATACTAAGAACCAGCTTCAAATTTACTGCCTTTTCTACATGACTCATACAAATGACAGTGTCGTCTGCATATGGATAGTCCCTCTTGGATAATATGAGGAATCACCCCTTTACCAAGCCTGCTTCCTTTGCCCTAACAATGAGTATGGCAGCATGTCCGCCACTATATTAAATAGTATTGGTGACATCAGATCACCCTGCCGAAGGCCTTTTTTTGTTTGAAAATAAGGCCCAAGTTGGTCATCCACCTTAATATTAACATTTCCTCCTTGAGTAAAGTGCTGGACCCGATTGCACCACTTATGAGAGAACCCCTTCATTCGCAAAGTTTGTTGTAAAAAGCTCCATTTGACCTTATCATACGCCTTTTCAAAATCTATCTTAAAGATAATTTCATCCTATTTCTTTGAGTGTAGCTCATGTATTGTTTCATGGAGGATCACTATGCCCTCCATAATGTTTCTTCGTGGGAGAAAGGCTGTGTGGGTTGGTCTAATAATCTTTTGGGCAATTGTAGTCAATCTGTTTGTCGCTACCTTTGTAAAGATTTTGAAAGAGACATCCAACAAACAAATTGGTCTGTATTGATGAATGCCTTTCGCATCTTCGCACTTTGGTAGTAGTATAATATTTCCAAAGTTTAGGCTATGGAGCTCCAGATTGTCCTGATGGAATTTCTTAAACAAAGCCATCAAATCATTTTTTACTGTCTCCCAAAAGACCTGATAAAACTCTGGTGGAAATCCATCTTGGCCTGGAGCCTTATTGTGTTCCATTTGAAAAAAGACGCCATAACCTCAGATTCCGAAAAATCATCTGTCAAAAGCTCATTTTCTAGCTGAGAGACCTGCGGGGTATCCCCAGTTTCGGACTTATCAAGGAGAATACTAGACCCTTCCGATGGAACACATAGGTTTTTATAATGTGTGGTAATATGCTCTTTAAGCTGAGCATCACCGCTTATTATATTAGTCCCCTCTTCCAACTAGAAAATACAAGTTTTCCGATATCTACCATTCGCTACAAGATGATAATACTTCGTATTAGCATCACCTTCCAGCAAATGTTTCACTTTAGCCCTTTGGTACCACTTAAGTTCCTCCTCTCTAAGTAATTCGGCTAATTGTTCACTTTGAACATGCTTTAAGTTTAACTCGGCTATGTTCACTTGCGCTAGGTTCAGCTTATTTTTAGCCACATAACAATATCTTCCTCTCACAACAATTCAACAGTACAATTCAGCGAAGCCAAATTCATCTCAGCCGAACAGAGTGGCATGCAGTGGGGAGTTTTCTGCCTTTTTATCCGGTTCATCCAGTTTTTTGAGGACAACCTGTTTTTCTTTCTTATAAGTACCACTTACATTCTTTGCCCACCATCTGAGATATTGGCGAAGCCTCCTGATCTTGGTTTGCCACCTTTGTAATGGGTTGCCCTCAACCACCACACTATTCGACACCTCCTGAACCATTTAACGAAGACCTTCCCTCAGCAACCAACCCAGTTCAAATTTAAACTGAGGCTGGTAAGAAAAGGATAGGTTATTTGTATTCCATAGTAACGGAGTATGGTCAGAGATGTCCCAGGATAATGGATGAACAGTGGTTACAAGCCTTCTATGACAATTTTCAGGATTATGACGGAGCTTCTATGATGACAGAATATAGTCACGGAATGGGTATGGTGACAAGAAAATACTTGTAATTGTCACAATCAGTTTGTCATAGAAGGTTGATAGTTCTATGACAAACTGATTGTGATAATTACAAGCTTTTTCTTGTCACTTTATCCCTTTTGTGACTATATTCTGTCGTCATAGAAGCTCCGCCATAATCCTAAAAATTGTCATAGAAGGCCAAATATCTTGTAGTAATTGGACTCAAAATCCGTGCACACCATTACCTTGTCTAACTTCTCAAAGGTCTGATTTTGTAAATGATTCGCCCATGTAAACTTCCTGCCATTCATTTCTATTTCTCTAAGATTCAGTGTATCAATTACAGCAATTGAAAAATTACCTGCTAAATTTACATGTCAACACAAAAAAAACATAGCAAATTAAAATGGTTTGCGTATCTATGAGTCCACTAGATGCTCAAAGGCTTTTTTTAGTTGCAGAATTTTACAGTTCCCTTGTAATGGCAAAAATGCAATTGGCCTGAAAAAATACCTACTAGATTATGTGGGCTTGTAGTAAAGAAATTTCATTAACTTATCAAATCTACAGTGCCAGGTAAGCATGGGACATTAATTAAATATAATGCCTCCATTCAAAAAACTTGACATTTTAGTTTTCCCTTAAGTCAAACAATCTTGAGGCTGTCATTTTTTTAATTATAACTATATTTATATTACCATGTAAGTGTGAGCGTTTATGCATGTAACAGTATAGATTCTTTCTTCCTAGGAACTAGCTTATTACATCTAGTTTGTTATCGAGGGCCTCAATGTCTCCGCAACCCCGACTAGCATAGCGACAGTGATTGGTCAATTGGGGGAGCAAGGTTGACCATCAGGATTGGGTTGAGTTGAATTGACATTACATGGAGCGAATGCGGTCAAAGGTTATCCCTATAGGTACCTCAGAACTGTGATCTTGAACCGAACACTACCTGTAATACAATATTTCAGCTGGTAAAAATCATTTGTCCAACAAAAAGTCACTTAAGTTATAGGACAATACCATAAAATTCTAGCCTGTTAAAGAAAGATTAGGTGGGCACATAGAAGAGGAATCTCATTCTTTGATCAAAACTAGACTACGTGGACGTGGGGCTTGAATTAAATATACATGCCCATCAACCTGTGCTTCAACACAGTATAAAGATATAGAATATCAAGTTACATGAATTGTTTTTTGGATAATTTTACTATGTAACGAATCAAAACTAGTTAATTGCATTTACTCTCTTTTATTCTAAAACAATATCCTTTTAAATAACCTACAATCTCTATCGGTTGTGATAACTTTGCCAATAATCAATCTATATGTGTTTCCGTTCGTTGCACTGCGTCTACTTGGTTTTTTTATGTATCTATTTGAAATCCTAATTTAAGTGAAATCATCTTTTGTAGTATCATATTTTTGCGACATCATGAATCCATATTTTGGCTATCTACATATGTTTGATATAACTTATTATACATTGGCTTACTTAGCCGTGGATGCATTGAACAAAAGGAGGACATATTAGGTAGGGATGTGGTTTCCTATGGCCAATAATATATATAACAGACGCAAATGTGGGGGAAGAAGGGAAGACATTTGATCCGAGCTGAGAGAAAACAGAGAACAGAGGAAACTATATATGGGTGTGATAGGTATCTGCCTATTGTTGTCTGCTCTTTCCAAAGAATGCAGTCGTCACATGATTAGAAAGCATAGCCTGTGTCAGGGTTGTGAGGCATCAGGATCACGCATGCGGCCAATTGAGAATGACGGACCATGCGTACATTGGTGTCCTCTTCCATGAGGCCACACGATCGGTCTAAATTGGTGCTGAGTTTTTAAATGTTTTTCAGGGTGACATGTCTGTGATGTGGAGTACAGCACCAAGGTGAAGCAATTGGCAGACCAGCTCTGTGATCTCGTCTCCATGATGCTGGATCGCAATATCATCACCACACTGCAGTGCTGTATCGACTTGCGCCTCCACAACGTTATTCACAACCTGATTTCTTCTGTGGATTTTTTGTTTTAGAATGCCGGAGGGGCTTTCGCCCCTACAGAAATTTTATTGAAATTAAAAGAGCAGTATAAAATTGCAGGCAAGAGAGTTTGTCATCTATTAAGAAAAAAATTAGGGAACTAAGAAAGAATAGAAGAAATTAAGTATAGGGTAAAAATTAAATGCCTTGTTGTCTCCATATATCCAAAGCCTGGGAAGATCTTGGACCAACCCAATGTGTAAGCAATTCTAATTCCATGAAAAGACATTTCAATTAGACCATATTGCCCGCAGATAAGGATTAGTGCTTCCATGTAGAACTGTGAGTGCATTGCATCTTTGAGGAAGTTCATGGCATTTGGAAGTTCTGAATTTTGAGGGAATATCAACTCCAAAAAATTGCCAACACTGCTTTGCATATTCACATTGCAGTTACAGAAACAGACGATGAATTGTTTCTTCATTGTTGAGAGCAAAGAGAACACAAGTGTAGGATCGTAAGAGCATGTTCTTTCTTCTCAGGATGTTTCTAGCGCTCAACCTATCTTCCAATAATAACCAAAAGAACACTTTTTGTGCTTTGGTTCGCAGAAGCATGTTCTTTGTTCCACGGAATTAGCTTACTACGTCGTAGTTTGTTAATCAAGGCCAAACGGCTAGGGCATTAATGGCGTTTCACACATTCAATACATTTATTTTAGAGCTTGTAATCAAAATAGAATAAAGAGAAAATTTACAATGGTTGGTGAGAATTTCGACGGCTCACGGCGATCAGAAGCATTGTGAGGCATTGATGAGGAGGTGTCAGGAAGCGTTAGACGTGTCTATGATCGGTGGGCCCATGGTGGGGCCATATACACCGTAACGCTTCCCAACACCTCCAAAATTGAGGGGATTAGGACAAAAAAAAGAGGGTGGCGATGTCATATTTGAAATCCTTTTGTTTATAATAGAATCATAATAGAATCATGAATTTTATTACAATGTTTTGAGTAGTATAGTTAGGGTGTATATTCAAGTACTATAGGGTGTATAATATTTTGAGTAGTAGAGTCATCCTTGCGCCAACGTCCATCCTCCTGCGTCCATCGTGCGCCGCCATCATCCGTCTGTTGTTGAGTCTAGGGCAGGGCAACGACCTGCGGGTGGCGGTGGAGTGACCGCTGAGATCCATAAAAGCGGCAGCGGCAGGACTTCGCATGGAGGCTGGCATGGCGGGGCTCATCGATGCGTCACGGAGGGCCCGCCGCCGGTGATGCGCTACCGCCCCGACGCACTGGGGCTGGACCCCGCCTCCGTCCGCCCCAACGGCTGCATCATCAGCCGCGGCCCTGGCCACGTCTGCTCTGCCCTTACGTGGTGCGCGCTCCTCGCCTTCTTCGCGAAGTGCGGGCTGCCCACCGATGCCGACGCTGCCACGCCAGTTGTCATACATGGCAGGCCTACCACGCCTACTACGCAGAGCTCAGGTGCGTTGAGGACGTTTTGGGCCTATACACAGTTTGCTTGTTGATAATTGTTAGTAATAGATGTAGCAAGAGAATCACATTTGACTTGCAATAATACTGTGTTACTTGCTCAGTAATTTTATCTATAGAATCCACAAAACACTACATTTGTCTGGATGAACTGAATGAGCGATACTTTATGTTCATTAGGGAGGAAAGCCCCCGTGTTGCTGATTTGTTCATGGGTCAGATGGCATTGGGAATCTGTTTCTTCCTGCACCCTCTGCTAAGAAGGTTGAGGAAAGTGATGTTGATTTCCTGATTAAGGCCAGTCTCGATGCATGTTTCATGGGAGTTTCATGCACATTAAATAGCATGCCACATCAGCTTTTGTTTGTATCGAGGAAGAGAGAGAAGGAAAACGTTTTAAGAGGATGAAACTTATCAGCGTTGTTTTCAAAATATTGAAAACCGCATGACACCCCCCCACTGAGAGCTTTCCTTAGTTTTATGGGGTTGGAATTATTGCATGCAGAGGGAAGAAAAAGACACCGGTGGAACCTAGAAAGGGTAAAAATAACCTTTGAAACTGTGTAATGAACCTATGCACTATGAGAGATACCCATTTTATGTTAAGTTTCATGTCTTGGAAATCGGGAGGTGAAATGTTACATTGATACTGGCCTAATAAGTTCTCTGAGACTCTGAGTTTCCAGGAGAGGTCACTGTGCTTGCTTTGGGACCCTGACAAATGTAGCATTGGTTTGTTAAGGATCATAGGAGGCGCTTCTGACGAATACAGGGTGCAGGCAAACTTTGAGCATTTTAGTGCAGAGCCTTTTGTTTACTGAACCCTGTATTAAACTTTGAGCATTTTAGTTCAGCAATCTAGAATTGCCGTTTTTGGTTCCCGAGCTCATCTGAAGAAGCAGGCTCTCACTAGTACACAGGAGCTCCGCACAGGCGGTTCTACACGTATTTTTACTGGCGTTTTTGTCAACCGCCAGTGTTAGGGGCCGGTGAAAATCAACGTTTTTCACAGGTGGTGGCTTGAGAACCGCCAGTACAAATCGATTTGTACTAGCGGTTCACTTAAGAAACCGCATGTGATAATATTTTTTTTTCCAAAAAACGAGTTTTTAAAATAGCAGAAAAATATTTAAATTCGTAGAGACCCACCGGCCAGCTTTATTTTTGCGCGCAAAAAATCACGCGCTACACGGCCGGTGGGATTCGAACCCGTGACCTCTTCCTCGCGCGGAACCCTCTTTACCATTGCACCATACCATCACATGTGTCTAAAAGAGTGTTTGGTTCCCCACATATTACAACGAACGATGGAAAATTGACTATTTGAGGCCCTAAACGAATTAAAATAAAAAAGTAGTCAATTATAAAGTTGCATAACTTTTCAAGATCTACAATTTTTATGTTGGAAGTTTCTCCATCTGAGGTCGTTTACAAAATTTGAATTTCAAATTTGATAAATTCAAACGTATTTTTCGCTTGCAAGATGATTTTAAATGAAAATGTTGTCAACTACAAAGTTTCATAACTTTTTGAGGACTACAACTTTTATTTTAACAATTTTTTCATACGAGGTCATTTGAAAAACTCAAAAAAATCAATTTCAGATTATTTGTACAGGCGGTTCTCTTAAGGTTGGCAGTTCCTTAACAGAACCGCCTGTACAAATGAGCCATTTTTACAGGTAGTTCTCTTAAAAAACCACTAGTAGAAATCGATTTCTACTGGCAGTTTTCTTAAGGAATTGCTTGTAGAAATCCGTCCAATTTCTGCTGACGGATGTCATGGGAAACCACCTGTAAAAAAATCACAGCGTCAAGAAAAATCATATCTGTACTAGTGTCTTGCGATATAATTCTCTTTACTGTTCATTTTAGTTTTCTACTAAGTTTTCACCTTGTATTTTTCTCACTCTTATCCTGCTTTATTGTAGAGGAAATGGTATAGAAACTTTTCTTATGAAAGGTTTTGATTTGGTAGTTTTGTTCACTGCTAATCCTGGGATCAAAGATACACAGGTATTCTGTTTCAACCATATAAGTTGACTGCTAGTCCTAGGACGATTGGAATTAAGCCAATGCGGAGATAGCCTGCTTGTTTAATGAGGATGCATGATGAAAATTTCCTTCCTTACTTAACTTGTGGTAAAAAATTCTGGAGAAATCCTTATACTTTGGGGATGGAGGGAAGTATTTGGCAAATCATAGCATGCTATTTTAAGAAAGAGTTGAAACAAAATGCATTGGAATATTTGCTTATTATATCTTTGTAGTCTCCATCTATCTTAGTGACAAAATGTAGCTGCACCACTTGTTTTTTCTTTGAAAAAGTATGCACTTGGAAATCTTGGAATACTGTAGATAATATATCTTTGGTAACATTTACATTTTTTAATAAATTATACTAAACTTCACAATACTGTTGGGGAAAGGTCCCTATCAACACAGGTAAGGAGTCAACCTCCACTCGAAGGCGAAGACCCACGAGACCTCCGCTTGAGGGCGGGATGACGATAGAATAATATGGTAGTGAGTATAAATGCTTTCAACTAACTCTTTGATCAATATTTACATCATTATTTATAGTCTACTGTACATATGTGAGGGTCGATTACGTGCAAGCCCCTATAAAGTGGCGGGTACAATCCCCGGATATTCTCCACCACCTCTACCAACTCCGAGGGCACAGGTGTCACTTCCTCCTATGCTACAACCACTCCTGTCCTTGTCCTGTAGCGGTTCAGTCTCCGCTAGCGTCGCGTCCGTGAATGGCGAAGATGACCTTCAGGTCGTGGGGATCCTGCTCCGGACTCGAGTCTTTGCGGGATTAGAGACCCCTTTCGCTGGATCTTCGCTGGGGAGCCGGCAATGGTGCGAAGACTGCAGGGTTGAAGGGGACCTTCGCCAATCTCAGAGGCCCATATAGAGCACTACCAAAGATTGGCCAAGACCTTGCGCTGAGCAGCGGAGATGGAGTGGAGACGGCCTTCGATCCTGACCTTCGCTTCGCATCGGAGTTCTCCTGTTCCTGCAGGCAAAAACTCGCACACTGGTTATGCCTATTCCAATTACGTGGATGATAGCCTCCGCGGCCCACGTGCCCCGCTGTGCTACAACAAATACCATCTAAGTTTAATTAAGCTCCACCAAAACATCAACTGCATCTTGTAAGTCATGCTGATTTTTAGATTTTGATATAACCAAACTTTTGGGTTTAGTTTCCCCTAGTTTTTAGAACTTCGTCGTACATGATATGTTATTGAAGGAAAATAAGTTGAGCTTGCTACAAGCATCAGGTTTGGATATTTGTCACAGTCTTGATTATTGCTGAAATAAACGGTGTGGTCACTATCATGATAGCAAGACTTTACTGAAAGAAGAATTACTTTACTCCTAGTTACCCTCCATATCCCAAAATATATGGACTTTTGGCATTTAAATTTTATCCCAAAATATAAGGACTTCTGATAACCCACCAGTATAGTGTGATTAACACAATCAATTATGGAATGGATAATCATATAGCCCAAGACAACTGTTAATTAAGCCAATAATCAGGAGCTAGCATGTGTATTTAATGAGGAAGCATGATAGGTTTCTCCTTTGGTGCTTATTTTTTCAAAAAAAAAAATAAGTCTTTATATGTTGGTTTCAGAGAGTAGTCGGCAAATCGTCGCACGCTATTGTAAGAAAGAGAGAAAACAACATGCATTGTAATCTTTGCTTATCGCCATTTTAGTCTCCATCATAGTGGAAAATGGGGCTGCACCATTTTTTCTTTGAAAACATTATATTATGTACTTAGAAATCTTGGAGTCATCTAGATAATATATCTTTGTAAATTTATGGTTTTTAATAAACAAAATTCAACTTCAAAATAACATCCGAATTCAAATTCCCCCAGAATATCAAATTAAGTTTGTAAATCCTATTGAATTATTTAGTTTGTATATGATGATAAATCTTTGAATAAAAACAAAAGTGGAACTTGCTAGAAGCATCAAGTTTAGGCGTCGTCACAATCTTGATTATTTCCCAAACTAAATAGGACAGAATTGTCGCAGTCATGATAGTAAGACTTGCTTGTATTTAGATGTGCTAGAAAAGGAAAAACTCCCACTTAATAAAGCATCTCGCTTATTGCTATTGTAAGAAAAAGAGAAAACGATGTGCGATGAAATATTTGCTGATCGCCTCCCTCTTAGTGACAAATGTAGCTGCACCACTTGTTTTAAGTGGTAACTAGGTTTTTTTTTTTTTTGAAAAAAATGTGTACACTCTGGGTCTTGGGGTCATCTATATAATACTTCCTCTGTCCCAAAATATAAGGTATCAAGCATTCAGATTTGTCCTAAATTATAAGAGATTTTAAGTGAACAACTCCAAATAAAAGACAACATTCACATCTATACCTACCATTAATATGTATCACTGACTTAAGTACAGTAAGTCAGGGAGGGTTATATGTGTCCTTTGTTATACCACATAATATGTCCTAAAATTGGTAAATATTTATGGCTTTAGGTAGACTAAGCTCAACTTCACAATACTATATGAGTTTAAATTGCACCAAAACAACAATTATGTTTTTTAAAATAATCCTGCTGAGTTGTTAATTTTTTATATGGTTGGGATTTCGGTTTCCCCTAATTTTTAAAATGCTGCTGTACATGATATATCATTGAAGGAAAATAAAAGTGGAACTTATAAATTTTGGCATTCTCGCAATCTTGATCATTGCTCAAATTAATAGGACAGAATTGTCGCAATCATAATGGCAGGCTCGATTGTACTTTACGGTGTGCTAGAAAAAATGCTCCTAATTGTAGTATAGTTGGTAATTTACTGTAAAAATGTGCGCCTTCTAATTAGAGTATAATTGACTTTACCATTGCACCCCCAGTGGGGCATGTGCATTATTGGCCCTTGCCACAAACGATTGCCACCTGTTGGGGAGGAATCTCTCCACGTATTCTCCCCTCATCTATAGAAGAATGTAACTGTGGGATATACGCCGGTCAAACTAGCTCAAGTTTAGTCGAATTTATAATAACTCTAGTATTAACTTTTGTCTCTCTAAATAAACATAATATAAAAAATATATTCTATAACTAATCTAATGGTATTCATCTTATATCATGAATGTCAGTATTTTTATATAAATTTAGTCAAAGTTAATGGTTTGACTGTTCAAAAAAATGAGAATTACATTCTTTTATGGCAAAGGGAGCATAAATAAACATAATATATATGCAATATAGCATGTATACAACACGTTGTTTCCTGTCCTTCGCATTCGGTCACCTCGTTTACACACATTTTTCAACAAAACTACAACATGTTCCTTTCAGGAAAGAGGGAAAACAACAAACGCCACTATTGTAGTCTTTGCTTAGTCACCTCTGCAGTCTCCATCTACCTATCTTAATTTAGTGGGCAAATGCAGCTACACCAATTTTCTCCAAGTGCAAAAAAAAAAAAAATGTATATGAACGCGCGTGGACAATGCTTGCTGGACCATCGCATCAGGGGTTCAGAGGCATTCGTAATCTTGAATTTTTTTCACTCTCGAACACTGTACGGTCACAGTTAGATCAAATAATTTCACTATTAACACATAAAGGTTCACTGGTACAAAGCATGGATTTTGTGTCGGTTGGGAAACCCCTTTACTCCCGGTTTCCCAACCAGGACGACCAATGCGGGACTAAAGGCTCCGCTTTAGTCCCGGTTCAACAACTGGGACTAAAGAAGGGCCTTTAGTCCCGGTTCATAATCCCAACCGGGACTAAAAGGCTCCCTAGCCGAGCCATGGGCCTGATATCTTTAGTTCCGGTTTGTAATGCAAATCGGGACTTAAGTGTTTCTTTTTTCTTTATTATATTTTGGTTCTTTTTTGTTCCTGTGTCATTGGTGTTTGAAATTAGGTTTTTGTATACGTTCTACGCTACTAATATATGAATATGTACGCGCATCATAAGTAAAGTTTTAAAGCACAGAAAACACAATTAAAGTATGAAACTTATACATATAATTTAAAGCATGTTTAAATAAACCATGACATACATGGGACCATATAACGATTTAAAAGTCATTACACACATAACATATTCAAGTGCTCTCAAATAAACATCGAGACACAATTACTACCTATATATTTCTGTAACGTTCATTATGTGCCACAAGTAGCTGAGTGAAGTGTAGGTTGCCGATGTGGTATAAAAATATATCATTGATATAGAGTAAAGCATTGAGCAGTGCACTCTCCCTTGCTTCACAACTACGAACACAAGGTCTACTAACCACAGTAAACGGTGCTCGAGCAGGATAGCCTCCAGGTCTCTTAGTCGCAACCAGCTTGTCCTGAAACCCTTCGCTTGTACGTGTTGGCCTTGCATGAGTGTAGTGCCAATCATAACCTAATTGATACATTGTCTGGTTTAGGATGGCTTCAAAACTGCACCCCGGCATAGGTTGAGACATACTTCCGAACCTATAATTGTTGCTGCAAAAAATGTATATTACACCTAAACTTTACATCATAAAACGTCTATACTATATATGAGCTAGGTATGAGTTTGAATTTGATTTACCGCATCATTTCGATTGGCTGTGGCGATCCTTGCACAAAATCTCACCACATCATGACTCATGTTTGAATTCAAACATTGTACGAGCAATGAGCATAGTGTAGGAAAGGTGTACCCAATGTTCACAAGCTTAGTTACACATGCCATGGTAACATATTTTTATGCAACACTCAGCTAGGGTGCCTTTTCACCGACCTCAGAGATTTGTTCAACTCCTCTACCACGTCTAGCGGTGATGGAAAAGCCAATCTGACATTGTGTTAATTGGCCATTATCAACTTGAAAGGTTTCAACATGAACTGTTTGAATACCGAATTTTGACAGTGTATGTTTCAGCCAAACAATTGAATCAATTACCTACAATAGATGTTAATGTTCACATTATAAATCATATATACATATCAGAGAATATAATTATGCAAGCTTATAGAATTGCTTATAATGCTTGGATAGGGCCAATTTGATTTAACCAACTCTGGATTGAATTCAAAGGCATTTACATAGCCGTTGTGGCCAATCACTTCTGGTTCAGGGAGACGACGTCTAGCCATCTCTAATCACTATAATCATTATATCTATACACACAACACACACACACACACACACCCCACATATATCAAAATTCATAAAAGTTGGACATAATAGATTGAAGCTAGACTTGGGTAAAAAATTTATATTAGTCAAACTCTTCAAATTCGTATAGGTAGCAAGAATTTTAATGAGCTCTATTGTTTCTTTAGAATATGCTTTATCTGGGTAAAATGGCTTCTTCCCCGCATAGGAGCTTGAATGGGGTGAACCCAGTAGTTCTGGAGATTGTTGTGTTGTGTGACCATACGACCCTCGGTAGGTCTTCTATCCACTTGCCTTTTTTCATGTCAAAGAGGGTCTTTGCGATTGCTGAGAATATTACTCGGTTTGCTCTTTCTACCACGCCATTGGAGTATGGGTAGGTTGTTGACATCTACTAACGTCGCCAAATATAAGTTTATAACTTTTAACACTAGGGACAAGATTAGAAGATGTATGGTAATTAATTAACTGGTCATTAGCAACTAGCCACTTGTTTATTACCAACATTTTTTAGCATGAACTGGGTTGTCAATCCTAATTATATATGCTAAGAATAAATAAAGGTTTTCTATATTATTTCATGTGACTAGACAGAAATATATATATAAATAAACTAAAAACAATTCTGCAAGCGGACAAATAATTATACCATTGTAGCATTTTACCTAGAGTTTCACTAGGTTGTTGATTTATATTTATACCACTGGAAGGACTGGATAAACTACAATCTATTATATTGATAATAACCATATACAATGAATAAGTGAAGTTACCGATGTCATATACTCTACTCATAATACAGTAGAGGTCACAAGATAATAAGAATAAATACAGGTAATAAGTATGATCAAGCATCATTAATGGATAAACATCAGAGCACTCTATGGTCATAGTAATAGCTAGCCAATGGATAAACTAACAAATTAATATCTAAGGTAATTCTATAACTACGTCAATGAATAACTTCAACTAGTATAATTACATCTAGCAATCATTGTCAGATTAGTCCTATATCATAATCACATGCAAAGGGCCTCATCTAGGAAGAATGTGAAACATAGTCATTACCCAACTTCGCGACCGTGCCTGCTTGCCTACATACGGGGAGTGGACTACAGAGAAATCAACATAGCTGTCACCTACGCGAACTACCACACAACCCGACACATCAGGGTGCACTCGCAGATAAACAGAATATCTAGACACCACGTCTACACATTGTTCATCATCTACCCAACGGTTGTTTGGATAAACACTATACGAGCAATTGCATGAATTCAATAAGATCAAACCAACTATACTAGACATATAATCAAAATAGACAATGACTAATGCAATTAAGAACATATGAACTATTAAGAACAATGTTTCCCTAATTATAATAAAGAATACAATAATAGAGAAAGAACTAGGGCTATACCGAACTCCGCGCTCCAGACGGACGCCGGGGGCTCAGATCCGGCTGAACAACTAGATCTCCTCTACTTCTAATCTAACTAGGCTAGAACTATGAACTAGGAGGCTCTTGATGAACTAGAGGGCTCTTGATGGCTTGAAGACTTGATGCCTTCTGTATTTATAGTCCGGTGGGATGAACGTGCGTCATAGGATCAAACTAACTTCAATAAAGGGCCAAGATGACTCCCAAAAGGCGGTGGAAGAAGACTCCAGAAGGCGGCGGTGAAACCCTAGGGGGGCGCCGCCTAGCCCCACCACCTGCTCGGTGGTGCCCCGCTTGCTTCGGGTGTGTTCCAGAGGCTTCCCATGCTCTAATGACGATGTTGCCTTGGCGGATAAGTTTCGTGATATTTAAGCCCTTTAATCCCTCTTTTATCCTTTTCTGGAATATCCCCTGGAAAATACAGAACATACAAAACTCGTGGAATTCGTCAGTTAAAACCCTAGACTGGTGTGTATTCATGTATCCTTTTTTGTCTAAAATCCTAATAAAAGTTGACGTTATCGACGGTCAACAACTCTTCCAAGCTCACCTTTTGCTAGTCCCTTGGCAAACAAACTAAGCCTAATTACTAATGTATTTGGATCAGAAGTTGCTGCAATGCTTTCATTCTTTCCAATTACACATGCTTTCAAACAGGGATTCTCCTCCAGATTAGACAGTAATTGTTCTAACCTTCAAACTTACCCATTTTACATTTAACTATGGAGCTTTACAGCCCTTGCTTAAGTCTTGAGTAATTGAAAGATAGAACAATCAAGTCGAGCACTATGTCTCAAATTCGTCACAGTACCAATATTCCGGAGTTTTGCAAGTTTTCAAAATAAAACTCAAAGCTTAATTGTGTGACACCCTCAAGTCTCTTAATATTTGTGGTATTTATGGATCTCACTTTAGGGCATGTTATGCCTCCCTATAGCTAAGGATTATAGTGGAGCTTCATAGGAGTAGCAGTAACAAGGATAGGCATACTTGCAATTCATATATTATAAAGTCAAACAATAGATCCACAGAGAATCGAGGCATATAATCAAACCAAGATGTGCATGTGTATAGAATATGGTTGATGGGTGTGTATGTGGTATTCAGTGGCTAATCCTAATTCTACTTATGCTCGTTTGAGAATAAATCTCTCTCTTGGAACTTGGAACTTCACGGGAAAACATGGGCTATCTTTATTCTTCTCTCTTTTCTCTTTCTCTCTCTTTTTTTTAATCAGGGAGAAAGGCATCTAGTACCCATTGTTTTAATTGCTGGGACACTTGTCCATCTTTTACTCCCTCTTTTTTCATACTTTTGCATAGCCGCATGCTTCCTTTGAATATAAATAGTTGGCGAGATAATGCTAAGAACTTAGAGCATTTATAACAGGGCTGTTCTATGGGGTATATTTTTGGTTGTCTTACTCCCAGTGTAGGAGAAAATATTTTTATGATGAACACAGATGAAAGTGAAAATGGTTGCGATTACTCCCAGGGTAGGAACAATGCATATGTGACTGGAGAGTGTGAGTGATCTTAGTTTTAAAAGCATGACAAGACTCTCATATGGTATACAACAAAGGCTGACTAAACTCAATGTAGAACAAGTAGCATAAATGTGCAAAGGTTTCCTATCTCTAAATATATTATATATGGCTTTGGTAGAAAATTCACATTTTGTCATACAAGAGCTCATCATGTAGATTTTAAATTTTCAAAATAAATCTCCAGAATTTAGTAATGCTAGGAATACGATAAATAGTAGCTCAACCTTCATGAATCATATTGATCAATTACCTAGACTTAACTAAAGCATATGCCTCCACAAGTTTCAGGTTCAGAGTAATTCTTGAATTAAAACAGCAATATTCAAAACTCAGGAGAATTTAAGGTTGACAGCTACGTACTTAAAAGGAATGATAACAGAGCAACTATTCATCACCTCCAAGACAAAATTTTAATGTTCATCAATTTTAATTGGTTCTAACCTGGACTGACTCTAAACATACTCTAATATATAGCTAAATATTTATTTGGTTTCTAAATTTTATTTTGCTAGCTAACTCACGTGAAAAGCGATATGGTAATAATAATAAAAAGGTGGGAAGTTTATACTTAGCTGAATTTTTTAAATGGAGAATGCCCTCCCCCAAACTGGATGTTTGACAGGGTCTTTGATGTTGCAAGTTGAGTGATCTTTTGCAAGGACGTCGGGTTGACTAGCTCTTTGATCTTGTATTTTCCTTTGAAACTCAATTGCAAACAAAAATACCAAATCTTTTTGAGAGGGGTTAGGTTTAATACCACTCCATGGTAAGTGATTGATTTTATATTTCGAACAGAGTTTTAGTTTCTTTACCCAATTAGGAAACTTTTCTAAAAACGTCGACCTTCATGTGCCCACATATTTTTGGTATTTTTAGATTTTCATATGGTACTATGGTGAACCTTCATGTGTTCACATATTTTTGGTATTTTATGGTTGTAGAAAGTAGACTCAATAATCGCATAGGTATAATTACCTGATAACTAGAGGATGCTCTTCCCCCCAAGCTAGATATTTGCAATACTTGGTGTTGATGATCTTCAGAGTGAGCTACCTAGTAGTAGTCCTGGACGACGCCACTGATAAACTCTCTCCTTAATCATAATATTGTTCCTGCATAATTATACTCCAACAAGAAAACCAAAACTCGAGGCTTGAATTTAACAATGGATTAGCGGTCAGCCAATGAGCAATTGATTATTCTCTGAGTTGATTTTAATTTACAGATTCTAGCAGGATTCTCTTTTTAGGGTTTTCTAATTTTCTTATGCAACAATTAAATATGCATGCTATATTTTTATGCCACCATGGAGGATATTTATTCTCATGGAGCTTAGGATTTTTATAATGCAACAAAGTAAATACATATGCTTATTTTTATTTTTATGCCACCACAGTAAATACTCCTACAGGGTTACCAAAAGTTTACTCACATGGGGCTTAATATTTATGATGCAATGAATAAAGCAGTAAATATTTTTGTTGTTTTATTTCTATGAAGCAAAGGTGATTGTACTAATAGATTGAAATTACTAATGAATTCTAATTAGATAACTACAATTCTAACCTTATGGCTAGGGTATGGAATTTAAAGTCTACCGACAGGACTTAGATAGAGGAGAGTACTTACTCAGTAGGTTTATCGTCTGAGGTTACCTCAGTCAATTCCCCATTTTACGGTGGTGTAGAAGGTGCTTTTTCGTTCTCCTTCCATCTCATTTCTGTCTCTTCTGCTTCTCTCTTCTCTAGCTCCAGCTCTTCCTTGTCACACACCCTTCGATATGCTTCTCTTGATTCTTCATCTCTTTTCATCCATTCTTCTACTTGTGCGTGGATCTCTTCTTTCTCTGCCTTAGTAATCTGGTCCATCCTTTCAGCTTCCGCTTCCCACTCACTCTAGCGTGGTGCTTGTACAGCTTCTTCTTGCTACTTGTAGCAGTCTTCATACTTCACAATCTTGCCAGGAAATTCCTCCCATCCACAGTGAGGTTGGGCAGCCTGACGGTGGGCTTGGCGTCTTCTTCTGTTGCGTTGCTTCCTATTCTGCTCATGGTTAAGAAGTGTTCTAAATTGACAGCGTACCTTTCTAGTGGGTAAGTTGAAGTGGATTTGTCTAGACCTGATGTAAATAATAGCATTGGCGGTGTAGAGGAACGGTCTTCCCAAAAGAATAGGCGATTCATTGTCTCCCTGTATGTCAAGAACTAGAAAATCTGCGGGTATATATTTATCTTGAATTCTTGCCATGACGTCCTTGACCATGCCTTTAGGGAATCTCAGTGATTTGTCTGCCATCTGCAACTGAATATATGTTGGGTATAAAGGTAAATCATTAAATAAATCATCATATACCTTTTTGGACATTACGTTGACGCCAGATCCAGTGTCGCAGACGGTGTCGGCAAAAGTGGTGTCTCTGATTATGCAATCAATGATTGGTACACCTGGGTCACCTCTCTTTATTGGGAACGGTTGCGGGAGCATATGATCATTTTCTGTGTTGAGAGCAGTGATTAATTGAGCAGTTTCTTCAGGTCTTCTATTGTTCTTCTTCTTGGGCACTGGTTGCGGTTGCTCTTCTTGTTGATAAAATTGCTTTGGGGCTGTAGGAGTCTTGAAGATGTGGTTCTTGAATGAGAATCTTTCTTTCTTCTCCTTGACAAAGAGGACAATTTTGGGATGTTTCGCATAGATGATGGCTTTGGTTGTGCATAAGAATGGTCGTCCCAAGATAATGGGTGCCTTCTCATCTCCTCCTGTCTCCATGATCACGATGTCAACTGGGACATATGACTGCCCCACTCTGATAACAGCTTCTTCTAGCACTCCCTCGGGGTAGCAAATGGACAGATCTGGAAACTGTAAACGCATATCTGTGTACAACAAGGGATCACCTAATATTTTCTCATAAATCACCTTGGGCATTATGCTGACACTTGCGTCAAAATCACAAATAGCTTCTGGAAAGCTGTGACATCCTATGGAGATAGGAATGACAGGTCTTCCAGGGTCTCCCATCTTTTCAGGTAGTGAGTGATCTATCCACTGTATATCTGCAGGCTCAATATGGTATTGGGTTGCATTGTGAATATCAATAAGGTTAGCAGTTTCTAAATCTTCTGGCTGGCCCAGAATCTTGCCTTTCTCAAATGGAGGGACAGCAGCAGCTAGCTGAGCTAATTGTGATTCTAACATTTTATTAAAGCAGTGCCGATTCTTTATAGCAGAAGCAAAGGTATCCATTCTAGTATTAATGTTTTCTAAAGCTTTGTCATTAGAGGCTACCTTTCTAGACATTTGATCTAATAATTTAGATTGACCAGCAACTAAATCTCTTAAAGGCGGAAGATTGTAATTATTGTAATTATTACCTTGGTTGTTACCTTGGTAATTATCTTATCGAGGTTGCTGATTCCATCCTTGATTTGGCTGGTTCCATCCGTGACCTTGCCGAGGATGATAGTAGGTGTTGTTGTTGATGAAGTTCACATCGTCTTGTAATGTAGGGCAGTTGATAGCTGAATGCCCGTAATCTCCACATTCTTCACAGGTCATGCGAGAATCATCAATATGCATGACTTCCTTCTTCTCTATGTTGAGCTTCTTCATGATGAGGTCTAGCTTGGCAGTAACCATGTCGGTTTCCTTGAGATGATGGATGCCTCCTCCTCTCTTGCGAGGTTGAGTACGTTCTTCATTACATCCTGAATTTGAGGCCTTCTTCTCAACAAGTGCTTTAGCTTCTGGAAGCTTAAGTGATAGAAAAGCACCTCCTGCTGCAGCATCAATGGACTCACGGGTGCTAGAGACAAGCCCGTGGTAGAAGGTCTGCATCAATAGCCAATCCTCTATCCCATGATGAGGACAGTCTTCGATATAATCTTGAAATCTTTCCCATGCTTTAGTGAATGATTCATCATGTTGCTGTTGAAAGCTTGAAATTTTCCCACGTAGAGCATTCGTCTTGCTTGTGGGAAAGAACTTTGCTAAGAAAGCAGTTGAGCATCAGTCCCATGTAGTGTTCTTCTCTTTGTTGGTGTAGAACCACTGCTTAGCCTTCCCCAAAAGTGAAAATGTGAAAAGACGGAGTAAAATAGCATCTCTTGGTACTCCTCTGATCGTGAAGGTGCTGCAGATCTCTAGAAAGTGTTGTAAGTGTGCACTTGCATCTTCATGAGCTTTTCCACAAAATTGGGTTGCTTGAACCATGGTGATAAGAGCAGGCTTAAGCTCGAATCCATTCTCCCCAATGTTGACTGCTGATCCAGTCCGGATGTTTTCTGTTGTTGGGACAGAGAACTCGCGTAATGTCTTCTCAGCCATGTCTTCAAACGCAGAAGATAAATCTTCTCCTAAGTGTTCTTCTTCCAATGTTAGAGCTGGCTCCTTTGATGAACTAGCTCGAGAAACGATGGGTGTTCTTGATGATGACTCAAAATTTTCCCTCGCCTCTACAAACATTTTCCTTCTAAGAAGTTTCTCTGGATCGTCAGTGAAATTGTTTGGAAGAGAAAAACCATTCAATCATCACCCTGCATAAGATAAGCAAATAATAAAAGCAAGGGTGTGCCTGTTTGAGTTAGAGATCAATCGGTAATACAATCTTATCCATATGCATATGTGTTATCAATATTTCCTAAGTTTAACGTGCCTTCCCCGGCAACGGCGCCAAAAATGCTTGTTGACATCTACTAATGTCGCCAAATATAACTTTATAACTTTAACACTAGGGACGAGATTAGAAGATATATGGTAATTAATTAACTGGTCATTAGCAACTAGCCACTTATCTATTACCAACATTCTTTAGCTTGAACTGGGTTGTCAATCCTAATTACATATGCTAAGAATAAATAAAGGTTCTGCAAGCGGACAGATAATTATACCATTGTAGCATTTTACCTAGAGTTCTACTAGGTTGTTGATTTATATTTATACCACTGGGAAGGACTGGATAAACTACAATCTATTATATAGATAATAACCATATACAATGAATAAGTGATGTTACCGATGTAATGTACTGTACTCATAACAGGTAGAGGTCACAAGATAATAAGAATAAATATAGGTAATAAGTATGATCAAGCATCATTAATGGATAAACATCAGAGCACTCTCTAATCATAGTAATAGCTAGCCAATGGATAAACTAAGGAATTAATATCTAAGGTAATTCTATAACTACGTCAATGAATAACTTCAACTAGTGCAATAACATCTAGCAATCATTGTCAAATTAGTCCTATATCATAATTACATGCAAAGGGCATCATCTAGGAAGGATGTAAAATAGAGTGATCACCCAACTTCGCGACCGTGCCTGCTTGCCTACATACGGGGTGGACTATAGAGAAATCAACGTAGCTGTCACCTACGCGAACTACCACACGACCCGACACATCAGGGTGCACTCGTAGATAAACAGAATATCTAGACACCACGTCTACACATTGTTCATCATCTACCCGATGACCATTTGGATAAACGCTATACGAGCAATTGCATGAATTCAATAAGATCAAACCAACTATACTAGACATATAATCAAATTAGACAATGACTAATGCAATTAAGAACATATGAACTATTAAGAACAATATTTCCCTAATCATAATGAAGAATACAATAATAGAGAAAGAACTAAAGCTATACCAAACTCCGCACTCCAGACAAATGCCAGGGGCTCAAATCCCGCTGAACAACTAGATCTCCTCTACTTCTAATCTAACTAGGCTAGAACTATGAACTAGGAGGCTCTTGATGAACTAGAGGGCTCTTGATGGCTTGAAGACTTGATGCCTTCGATGAATGATTGATTGCCCCTGTATTTATAGTCCGGTGGGATGAACGTGCGCCGTAGGATCAAACCGACTTCAATAAAGGGCCGAGATGACTCCCAAAAGACGGTGGAAGAAGACTCCAGAAGGCGGTGGCAAAACCCTATGGGGGCGCTGCCCGGCCCCGCTAGGGGTCGGCCGGCCCCACCACCTTCCCTGTGGGCCCCGCTTGCTTCGGGTGTGTTCCAGAGGCTTCCCACGCTCTAATGACGATGTTGCCTTGGCAGATAAGTTTCGTGATATTTAAACACTTTAATCTCTCTTTTATGCTTTTCTGGAATATCCCCTGGAAAATACAGAACATGCAAAACTCGTGGAAATTGTGAGTTAAAACTCTAGACTAGTGTGTATTCATGTATCCTTTTGTGTCTAAAGTTCTAATAAAAGTTGATGTTATCGACCATCAACAGTGGTACACAGAGACGAAGGCTATCTTGGTGCCTATACTTTTGCAGAAGTCTCTGAAGTTGTCTGAGTCTAACTATTTGCCATTGTCCACTGTAAGCATCCTTGGAACCCCAAACCTACATACTATATACTTCCAGTAGAAGTTTTTCACTAAGTTTGAGGTGATTGTAGCCAAGAGCTTTGCTTCTATCCATCTTGGGAAGTACTCTATTACTACCACTGCGAATTTGTTACCCCATTCGAAGGTGGGAGGGGGCCGACTAGGTCCATTCCCCATCTTTGAAGGGGCCATGTAGGAGGTATCAACTGAGTCTCGACTGCTGGCTTTGACTGATGGGGTGCATTCAGCTGGCATGCTTGGCCACTCTTTACAATGTTTTTTGCATCTTTGAGATGAGTTGGCCAGTAGAATCCCTGTCTGATGGCCTTCGCTGATAGTGCTCTAGCTCCTATGTGAGAACCGTAAACTCTGGAGTGGATTTCATTGAGCAACTCCATGCCTTCGCTCTGCGATATGCATTTTAGCAGTGGCTGAACTACCCCCCCCCCTTCTTGTACAGGGATTCATCTATGATAGTGTATGACCGGGCTCTTGCCCTTTGTTTTGCTGCTGTTGATTCGTCTTCCGGCGTGTTGCCGGCGATTGCTTCTATGATCTTTGTTCTCCAATCATTTCCTAGGGTTAGGACTTTCCTTGCTATGTTTGAGCCATCTGCGGTCGCTGGTTTTGTATCTTCATAGTAGAATACGTCCTCGTGCAGTTTGCTTTGTGTCACTATGGCCTTGGCTAGCTCATCGGCTTCTGCATTACCTGCTCTTGGTATGTATTGCACTGTAAAGCCCTTGAACCTTTGCTCTAGTTTTCGTACTATTTTGAGGTATTTACCTAACTCTGGCTCTTTTGCTGCAAAGCCTTTCTCCTTTTGCCCTGCTATGACCTGGGAATTTGTCTTGACCAACACTGTTTGAGCCCCCCGTGGCTTTTGCCTTGGTTAACCCGAGTAGTAAGCCCTCGTAGTCGGTAGTGTTGTTTGTAGCTTTGAACTTCAACCTCTGCATATTTGAGCTTTGACCTGGAGGGGGTCGTGATGACTGCTATGGCTCCTGCACCCAGGTGTCCCCAGGTTCCATCCATGTTGACTGTGTAGCGTTGAGTTACTGATAGCTGGTGGCTGACTGGCTCTGAGGGTGTCCAGTCTGCAACAAAGTCTACGAGCACTTGAGATTTGATTGCTGTTTTTTGGGACGTAACTTATACTGAACTGTGACAATTCTATCACCCATTAGGTGATTTTGCCTGATGCTTCTTTGTTGCCTAATATCTCTGCCAGGGGTCTGTTCGAAGGTAAAATGATTTCATGGACTTGAAATTAATGCTTGAGCTTTCCTCATGCGGTGAGTACCGTATAGATTATTTTTTAAAACTCCGAATAGTTGGGCTTTGCCCGAGATAGTGTTTCTAAGATATAGTATACTGGGTGCTGGATGTCTTCGTGCCATTTTCCATCTCCAGCACTAGGACTGTACTTATTGTATGATCGGATGTTGCCACGTAAAGCAACAGTGGTGCCTTTGTTGGCAGTGCTACTATCGACAGTGTTTATGCCAGGTATTTCTTTAGCTCGACGAAGGCATTGGCTTGTTCGGGTCCCCATTGAACGGCCTCTATGCTTTTGAGTACCTTAAAGAAAGGTAGGCTTCTCTCTGCTGATTTCGAGATGAACCTGTTGAGTGCCGCTATTGTGCCTGTTAGCCTTTGTACCTCTCTTCTAGTTTTTGGCTATGCCATGGCGAGGACTGCTTGGGTTTTGTAGGGGTTTGCCTTGATTCACTCTAGCCCGATGAGGTGTCCTAGCATTTTTCCTCTGCTTACACCGGAGATGCATTTTTCTGGGTTGAGCTTTAGTGCATTGCAGAGATTTGTGAAGGTTTCCTGTAAGTCCTCAATGTGACTTCTCTCTTCTTCGCTCATAACGACGATGTCATCCACATAAGCTATAATATTTTTCTGAAGCTGAGGGCCTAGTACAACTTTTGTCATTCTTGCGAAGGTGGTGCCTGCATTCTTTAGGCCCTCCGACATTCTCGTGAAACAGTATGTTCCAAATGGTGTGGTAAAACTGATCTTCTCTTCGTCTTTTTCATCCAGATCTGATGGTATCCGGAGAAACAATCCAACAAAGAAAATCTTTTGCACCTTTCCGCCTTGTCAATTGAGGTGTCTATCCTCGGCAGGGGGAACTTATCTTTTTTGCATGCCTTATTTAGATCGATGAAGTCAATGCACATGCACATCTTTCCATTCTTCTTCGGCACAACAAGGACCACGTTTGCTAGCCATTCGGACCTCTCTTATCACCTTTGTGTCTAAGAGTCGCTGAATCTCTACCTTTGTGGCTAAAGTCCGATCTTTGGACATTTTCCTTTGCCTCTGCTTCCTTGGCCTTATGTTCCTGTCAATGTCCAGGGCATGCTCAATTATGTCTCTTGCTATTCCTTTTAGGTCGGAGGCGTCCCATGCGAAGATGTCCTTGTGAGCTGCTAAAAACCTGATGATATCTTGTTGCTTTTTCTCAGATAGGCCTTCGCTGATTAGGACTTTTCTATCTGGCGCCTCGCTCCCTAGGGGCACTGCCTTCTCTTTCTCCTGGTTTTTTAGGTCCGTTTTTCCCTTTGGCATATTCGGGGGTTGCTGCTCGACCGAGTTGATGTTTCTTTGGGACTTGTGTATGGCCCTCTCTATGTTCCTTCCTTCTTTCTGCCTGCCTCTCACTGTGATGACACCGTGCAAGGCGGGCATCTTTAGAGAGAGGTAGGCCATGTGTATTGCTACGTTGAACTTGTTCGTGAACCCTCACCCGAAGATGGCATTGTATGGATAATGCAGATCCACCGCATCAAAGGTGATGTATTCTTTTCTTGCATTCTGCTAGTCTCCGAAGGAGACAGGGAGGGAGATTTTTCCAAGGGATTGAATTTTCCTCCTGTCGAACCCCACCAATGGTGAGTCCGAAGGTTGGAGTTGTGATCTGCTGAGCTTTATTTGGTCAAAGGCGTCGACGAAGTTGATGTCCGCCGAGCTTCCAGAATCCACCAAAGTTCTGCTGATTTCCTAGGCTGCTATGTTTGTCTTGATGACCATTGCATCTGTGTGGGATAGCTCTCCAGTCAGAGATCATCTTTGCTAAAGGTTATAGGTGTCTTGGACCAATCCGAAGAGCGGACCGGTCCTTGGACTGCAACATTGTTCACAAGTCTGTAGTGATCCTTTTTCTGCTTCTTGGTTTCGAACTCCAGGGCTGAATCTCCAGCTATTGGGAGTATCGTGCCGATGGTTGGTGGCGGCGTATGAGTGTTTACTTGGTTCTTGGGCAGTGGAGCGGGCTCTTGTTTTGGTTGTTGGGGTGGAGGTGGTAGGGGTGGTGTCTCTCTTTGAATGTGATTTTCTAGGTAGGTTAATTGCGGAGGTCCTAGGTATTGGTTTGGCGCTGGCTCGATTCGCGGAGGTTGGTTTAAATTGCTGGGACGTCAGGCTGGGAGGAAACTTGGGTAGTATTGGGCTCCAATGGTTGAAGGGTGTATCTGGGTGGAGCTTAGGCATGGGTATATTGGACAGTACTGTTGCTGCTGCCACTGATTGGTGTGGTTTATCTGTCTTGATTCTTGTTGCTGCGGAGGCTGAGAGTTAGCCTTCGCCTTCATTCTTTCTTGTGTCTCCTTCGTCTCTAGGCAATCTCTTGTGACATGGCCCTTGTTTTCTCCGTGGAAAAAACAATATTGTTTCTTCTGCCTTTGAGATTGTCCCTTCCAGTTTCTCTATCTTGCTTGGTTTGGTTGTGTTCCACCCTGTTGGCCCTGCTGCTGCTGTCCTTGCTGGCTATTCCGGTGGCTTAGGTTGAGAACTTGCTACGCTTGCTTTGGTTGCTGCAAGCTCGAGTTCTACTGCCTCGGTTGCTGCTTTGACTGTAGAGAGGCATGTTGCTTGTACTAGTTCTGCTCTTCTATTCTCCTGTGGAGGTCGGTGTCTGAGCGGCAATGTTTTTCGAACTTGTCATACAGGGCGTCTATAGTTTGCGGCTTTTTCCTGGCTAAGTGTGTAGCAAAGGGTGCAATGCGGAGACCTCTGATTGCTGCTTCAATTGCTACCTCCTCCGGGACGTTCGGGGCTTTTGCCTTGAGCTGGATGAACTTTTGGAAGTACTATTTCAGGGAATCCCCTTGCACTTGTTTGCATTGAAATAGGTCAGAGGCTGTGAGTGACTCATTGGAGAAACCCTTGAAGTTGGCCATGACCTTGTCACGAAGGTTCTCCTAGGAGTATACTTATTAGAGTATGTAACAGTCTAGGTACATTGTACCGTAGTAATAGGAATGTATATGTGATTGAGAGTGATTTGTGGAGGATTGTTGTAATCACAAATCACCTGACTATTGTAAGCCACGCAAGGGGCTCTTCCTTGCTTATATATAACATGTAGCCGAGATACCGAGAGGTACTCTCGTTCAACCTATTCTATTATGGTATCTAGAGCCTAATAATTCCCAGCGGAACAGATCCACCCGAATTCATCGAATTCATCACCATGTCCACCTCTTCCGCCGCCGCCAATGGCGATTTCCCCTTCGGTTTTCTCCCGCCGGTGACCGAGAAGTTAACTCGGGGTAACCATGCCATGTGGCTTGCCCAAGTCACCGCCACTCTGCAGGGCGCGCGCCTCTGGCGTTTCACCCAGCCCTCGTACAAGCCGCCGGAGGAGTTCCTTGTCGTCGATGCGGCAGATGATGCTGGCAAGAAGGCGGCACCCACTCCCAATCCGGCGTATGATGAATGGTTTGCCAAGGACAGCCAAGTCCGAAGCTACCTCTTCGCATCTTTGTCAAAAGATGTGTTTTCTCAAGTTGCAAGTTCCACGACGGCTGCGGAACTCTGGACTGCGATCCAGGAGTTGCAGGCGTCCCGATCCCGTGCAAGAATGATGGCCACAAGGATGGCCCTTGCCACCGCCCAGAAGGGCTCATCCACGGTGGCGGAGTACTTCACGAAGATGAAGGGCCTCGCTGATGAGATGGCATCGGCGGGGAAGAAACTTGAAGATGATGAACTCGTCTCCTACATCCTTATGGGGCTTGGAGAAGAGTTTGATCCGGTTGTGACAAGTGTGTCAAATTGGACAGATCCAATCTCGCTGTATGAGGTTCAGGCTCAACTTGTGAGTCATGAACAGAGGCGTGAGATCCGTGACGGTGGCTCGCACTCATCGGCCAACCTCGCTGCCAAGGGTGGTCGTGGCGGTGGCGTCACCAACAAAAGTGGCGGATCAAATCGTGGTGGAGGAGGCCGAGGCGGTCCTGCACGCGGCAGCCGTAATGGCGGCGGCCGTGGACGGGGGCGCAACTTCCAAGCGGGTGTCTTCTGCCAGATCTGTGGCATTGAAGGGCATCCGGCATTTCGCTGCTACAAACGGTATGACTACAATGTCACTGGTCCTCCTCCTCAGAAGAGTGCCAACTCCGCAACCAATACTTCGTACGGTGTCGACATAAATTGGTACGTGGACTCAGGAGCCACGGACCATATCACCAGTGAACTTGACAAGCTCACGGTGAGGGATCGGTATCAAGGGAATGATCAAGTTCATACTGCCAACGGCTCAGGTATGACTATTAATCATGTTGGTCATAGTATTTTGCAAACCTCAAACAGCAAGCTACATTTGAACAATATTCTTCATGTTCCCAATTCTAGCAAGAGTTTACTATCTGTTAACCGTCTTGCACGTGACAATCATGCTTTCATTGAATTTCATCCAAATCATTTTGTCATCAAGGAACAGGCAACGAGGAATACACTCTTCAGCGGTCCATGTGAGCGCGGACTCTACCCATTAAAGCCCATCCAGAATAAAGAAGCTCTTGGCGTCTTCAAACCTACTACTTCAGTTTGGCATTATAGGCTAGGTCATGCTTCATCACATGCTGTTCAGCACGTCCTTAGCCATCATAATTTACCTTTTGTCAAAGAGTCCAAAAATAATGTAGTCTGTGATGCTTGTCAGATGGGTAAGAGTCATCAACTACCCTATCCCAAGTCATCCAGTGTTTCCTCGAGTCCGTTTCAACTTGTTTTCTCTGATGTTTGGGGACCGGCACCTACCTCTGTTGGCCGGCATAATTACTATGTGAGCTTCATAGATGATTTCAGCAAATACACTTGGATTTATCTCTTACGTCACAAATCTGAAGTTTTTCAATGTTTCAAAGACTTCCAAAGCATGGTAGAACGACAATTTGATTGCAAAATTCTAGCCGTGCAATCTGATTGGGGTGGTGAGTATCAAACTCTCAACACCTTCTTCAAGCGTCTTGGGATTTCCCATCATGTCTCTTGCCCTCACGCCCATCAACAAAATGGGTCTGCAGAGCGCAAACACCGACACATTGTTGAAATTGGCCTATCTATTTTAGCGCATGCATCTATGCCACTTAAATACTGGGATGAGTCTTTTCTCACTGCAGTATTTTTGATAAATAGGATCCCATCCAAGGTCCTTCAGGATAGAACACCCCATGAACTTTTATATGGCTCGGCACCTGACTACACCTACCTAAGAATCTTTGGCTGTGCTGTGTGGCCAAACTTGCGCCCCTATAACTCTAGAAAACTTCAGTTTAGATCCAAGAGATGTGTTTTTCTAGGGTATAGTAATTTGCATAAAGGATTCAAATGCCTTGATCCATCTGAAGGAAGAATTTACATATCCCGCGATGTTGTCTTTGATGAAACTATTTTTCCCTTTTCTCAACTGCATCCCAATGCAGGAGCTCGCCTTCGAGCGGAGCTTTGTCTTCTGCCAGATATTCTCAAAAATCCAGCCTCATCGTTTGGGGATGCACAAATACATGATCATACATTGATTAATAACTCGGCTACTAACAGTACTGCTGATCCTGTGCCTAGTTCTTCCAGGTCTCATGCTGTTACAGGAACAAATCCAGAAGAAAATCTGGTGCAAAACAAGGTATATAATCCATATTTCATGCCCACAGCACAAATCGACAGGAATGGCGCCAGTTCCGAAGCTCATTCGCCGGCGCCGACAGCAGAAACTGCAACACCATCGGCATCGGGATCCTCAGCTCCCGTTGGAGATGCAACACCATCGGCATCGGTATCCTCAGCTCCCGTCGGAGATGCTTCTCTGACTCCCGAGCAGGGATCCTCTGCGGCCGATGTGTCGCCCAATCCCATGCCACACGATGAGATGCCTGCACACGGCGATCCTGTCGGGGAGGCGTCTGGATCTTCTGTGCCCCATACATCTGAGCTTCAAGGTGCTGCCTCCACCAACACCATCAATCCACCAGCATCTCATCGGCCTGTCACACGCCTTCAGCAAGGTATAACTCAACCAAAAATACGAACTGACGGCACTGTTCGCTATGGCATGGTTGGTACGGTTGGTGCAGATCATGATGAACCATCCACGACTCAAGAGGCATTTCGAGATCCAAGATGGGTAGAAGCAATGAACAAGGAGTATTCTGCCTTGATGCGCACTCAGACCTGGCATTTGGTGCCACCACCGAAAGGTAAAAACATAATTGGGTGCAAATGGGTGTACAAGACCAAGAGAAAAGCAGATGGCACTATTGATCGACATAAAGCTCGGCTAGTTGCTAAGGGCTTTAAGCAACAATATGGCATAGATTATGAGGACACTTTTAGTCCGGTTGTCAAGGCAGCCACCATCCGACTCATACTGTCTCTTGCAGTTTCAAAAGATTGGTCCCTTCGCCAACTTGATGTACAGAATGCATTCTTGCATGGGATTCTAGAGGAAGAAGTCTTTATGCATCAACCTCCCGGCTACAAAGACCCCAAGCACCCCACCTATGTGTGTAAGCTTGATAAAGCCATTTATGGACTCAAACAGGCTCCTCGAGCCTGGTATGCTCGGTTATGCAACAAATTGATTCAGCTCGGTTTAACTCCATCCAAAGGTGATACCTCACTGTTTTACTACAACAAAAATGGCTATGTCATGTTTGTGTTAATCTATGTGGATGATATTATCGTGGCAAGCTCGTCTGAAAAAGCAACAGATGCACTTCTACTTGATCTTGCTAAGGATTTTGCCCTGAAAGATCTTGGCAAGCTGCACTACTTCCTTGGAATAGAAGTTCAGCGTTCTAGTGATGGACTAGTGATGTCACAGAAAAGGTATGCAGATGACCTGTTACGCCGAGCTGGGATGTCTAAGTGCAAGGCAGCTGAAACCCCATTAGCTGTGTCGGAAAAACTCAGTGCCACGGATGGAACAACTCTGAGCCCGGATGACTCTACTCGATACAGAAGTCTAGTTGGAGCTTTGCAATACCTCACTCTCACAAGACCTGACATCTCCTTCTCGGTGAATAAAGTCTGTCAGTTCCTCCACTCTCCTACCTCAGTGCACTGGTCTGCGGTTAAAAGGATACTTCGGTATGTCAAGGGAACTTTGGATATGGGTCTGAAGATCAGAAAATCCAATTCAATGTTAGTCAGTGCCTTCTCAGATGCCGACTGGGCTGGGTGTGTAGATGACAGGCGATCAACGGGGGGTTTTGCAGTGTTTCTTGGTCCTAATCTGATCTCCTGGAGTTCAAAGAAACAGCCCACGGTATCAAGATCCAGCACTGAAGCTGAGTATAAGTCTCTAGCAAATGCAACTGCCGAACTCATGTGGATTCAAAAACTTCTTGATGAACTCAAGATCGCACATCAGCCAGTGGCCAGGTTGTGGTGTGACAACATTGGTGCGCGATATCTATCAGCGAACCCAGTGTTTCATGCGAGAACAAAACATATTGAGATCGATTTCCATTTCGTTCGTGAGAGAGTAGCTCAGAAGCTACTTGATATAAGATATATACATACAAGTGATCAGTTAGCAGATGGATTTACTAAACCACTTGCGACTCCCAAGATGAAGACATTTCGGCACAATCTCAATCTTGTAAGTGGCTGAGATTGAGGAGGGGTATTAGAGTATGTAACAGTCTAGGTACATTGTACCGTAGTAATAGGAATGTATATGTGATTGAGAGTGATTTGTGGAGGATTGTTGTAATCACAAATCACCTGACTATTGTAAGCCACGCAAGGGGCTCTTCCTTGCTTATATATAACACGTAGCCGAGATACCGAGAGGTACTCTCGTTCAACCTATTCTATTAATACTGAGCTTGGCTTGAGCATGGAGTACCATGCGAGGGCATCCCCCTCCGTAGCTATGACAAAGGACTTGGCGAGGACTGCATTGTTTCCTCCTGTTGACACTATTGCTGCTTTGAAACTCATAAGAAACTGTCTTGGGTCTGACTTGCCATTGTATACTTTGGTAAGGTGGTGGGTTTGTATTTTGGTGGCCATGGGGTTGCTTGTAATCCTTGCGATAGCGGTGATTTGCTGTCGAAGGTTCTTGCGAAGGTGAGTTGGATGGGGAATCCTATATTATAATTGGCTGCTCTTGTGTGTGAAGGATGGGTAGTGGCCCTGCCGAGGATGGGAGTGGAAGCGACGCCCCAGAGGATGGCGGGGCCTGAAGGCTCTGTATTTCTGCCTGGATGAGTGCTATCTGTTGACGCAACTCGGCTGTCTGCCGTGAGATCATCATGGACCTCTGAGTGGGCCTCCGCGGGCCGAATCCTGCCTTCTTGGGCTCTTGCTCATTCTTCCTGCAACTGCTGGAGGACCTGGTCCGAGGATGGTTCGGGGGCTACCGGTGGCTGATATTCACCCCCCCCCCCGGGGCCTCTTTGTCTCTGTTTCTGTTAGCTGCTGGCTCGAGGGGCAATTCCTCGTCCCTGTCAACTCTGCCCTTGTGGGATGTGCGGCCTAGAGGCCTCCCTCTTCTAGGGGTCTCTGCTCCGTCGCGGCAGCGTGTTGGGGCTTTTCTCTTGGGTGGCATTGTGGCTCTTTAGTGGCTTAGCATGGTGGGTGCCAAATGTGGGGGAAAGGTCCCTATCAACACAGGTATGGAGTCAACCTCCGCTCGAGGGTGGGATGATGATAGAATAATATGGTAGTGAATAAATGCTTTCAACTAACTCTTTGATCAATATTTACATCGCTATTTATAGTCTACTGTACATACATGAGGGTCAATTAAGTACAAGCCCCTGTAAAGTGGCGGGTACATTCCCTGGATATTCTTCACCACCTCTACCAATTACGAAGGCACATGTGTCACTTCCCCCCCTATGCTTCAACCACTCCCGTCCTTGTCGTGTAGTGGTTCAGTCTCCGCCAGCGTCATGTCCGTGAATGGCAAAGATGACCTTCAGGGCGCGGGGACCTGCTCCGGACTCGAGTCTTCACAGGATTAGAGACCCCTTCCGCTGGATCTTTGCTGGGAAGCCGGCAATGGTGCGAAGACTGCAGGGTTGAAGGGGACCTTCGCCGATGTTGGAGGCCCACATGCGAGCACCGCCAAAGATTGGCGAAGAACCGGCATCGCCCAGAGGAGACGGAGTGGAAACGGCCTTCGATCCTGACCTTCGCTTCGCGCCAGGGTTCTCCTGTTCCTGCAGGCAAAAACTCGCACACTGGTTATGCCTGTTCCAATTACGTGGATGATAGCCTCCGCGGCCCACGTGCCCCGCTGTGCTACAACAAATACCATCTAAGTTTAATTAAGCTCCACCAAAACATCAACTGCATCTTGTAAGTCTTGCTGATTTTTAAATTTTGATATAACCAAACTTTTGGGTTTAGTTTCCCCTATTTTCCCCTAGATTCTGATAACCCACCAGTATAGTGTGATTAAAACAACCAATTACGGAATGGATAATCATATAGCCCAAGACAACTGCTAATTAAGCCAATCAGGAGCTAGCATGTGTATTTAATGAGGAAGCATGACAGGTTTCTCCTTTGGTGCTTATTTTTTTCAAAAAAAAAGAAGTCTTTATATGTTGGTTTCAGAGAGTAGTCGGCAAATCGTCGCACGCTATTGTAAGAAAGAGAGAAAACAACGTGCATTGTAATCTTTGCTTATCGCCATTTTAGTCTCCGTCATAGTGAAAAATGGAGCTGCACCATTTTTTCTTTGAAAACATTATATTATGTACTTAGAAATCTTGGAGTCATCCAGATAATATATCTTTGCAAATTTATGGTTTTTAATAAACAAAATTCAACTTCAAAATAACATCCGAGTTCAAATTCCACCAGAATATCAAATTAAGTTTGTAAATCCTACTGAATTATTTAGTTTGTACATGATGATAAACCTTTGAATAAAAACAAAAAGTGGAACTTGCTAGAAGCATCAAGTTTAGGCGTCGTCACAATCTTGATTATTTCCCAAACTAAATAGGACGGAATTGTCGCAGTCATGATAGTAAGACTTGCTTGTATTTAAGTGTGCTGAAAAGGAAACACTCCCACTTAATGAAGCATCTCGCTTATTGCTATTGTAAGAAAAAGAGAAAACGATGTGCGATGAAATATTTGCTCATGGCCTCCCTCTTAGTGACAAATGTAGCTGCACCACTTGTTTTAAGTGGTAACTAGTTTTTTTTTTTTTTGAAAAAAAGTGTGTACACTCTGGGTCTTGGGTCAACTAGATAATACTTTCTCTGTCCTAAAATATAAGGTATCAAGCATTCAGATTTGTCCTAAATTATAAGAGATTTTAGGTGAACAAGTCCTTCAAATAAAAGACAACATTCACATCTATACCTACCATTAATTGGCTCTGTTCAGCGGTTGAATTGTACGGCTGGCTGGTTGATTGTTGTGAGAGAAAAACACTGGTGTACGGCTGGCTGATGCTGGCTGGTAAGTTCAAGCGAACAGAAGAATGTAATTATGTGATATACTCCCCACACCGTCTATAGAAGAATGTAATTATGGGATATATGCCGGTCAAACTAACTCAAGTTTAGTCGAATTTATAATAACTCTAGTATTAACTTTTATCTCTCTAAATAAACTTATTATACAAAATATATTCTACAACTAATCTAATGGTATTCATCTTATATATATCATGAATGTCAGTATTTTTTTTTTATAAATTTAGTCAAAGTTAATGGTTTGACTCTTCGAAAAAGGAGGTTTACATTCTTTTTTAGTAAAGGGAGTATAAATAAACATAATATATATGCAATATAGCTTGCATACAACACGTTGTTTCGTGTCCTTCGCATTCGGTCACCTCGTTTACACACATTTTTCAACAAAACTACATCATGTTCTTTTCAGGAAAGAGGGAAAACAACAAACGCCACTATTGTAGTCTTTGCTTAGTCACCTTTGCAGTCTCCATCTATCTATCTTAATTTAGTGGGCAAATGCAGCTACACCAATTTTCTCCAAGTGAGAAAAAAAATGTATATGAACGCGCGTGGACAATGCTTGCTGGACCATCGCATCAGGGGTTCAGAGGCATTCATAATCTTGATTTTTTTTTTTCACTCTCGAACACTGTACTGTCACAGTTAGATCAAATAATTTCGACCAATCACCGTGAGATTGTTCCTATCCGCCTCTGTCATCCTCCTCTCACGGTGAGATTGTTCTTATCCGCCTATATATATCATCCTCGCCGTGACGCCGTTCATCATGACTTGCCGGTGTCCCTTGTCGATCGCCCTATAAATAGCCCCGCCCTTGTTTTACATTTACTGCAGAATTAAGCGAGCAAGGCACAGACGTACACCTGAACTGAAATAGTAGTGCAGAGTCTCTGCAAGCAGCACACCGAGCGAGCGAGATGGCCGAGTTTTTCCACGCCGGCAGGACCAACACCGACGACTGCTACGACGCCGGCAAGCACGTGCACGGCAGCAGGAGGGTGTATGGACACGACGACTCGAGCCGCAGTAGGCCGGCGTACGCCGACGACTGCCACAACGGCGGCGGTGAGGTGGGCGCCTCGTCCGCACTGGTAAATACGTATATACTGCTCATTATTGGTTGATGATTACGAACCACCAAGCAGTGTACTGTATGTAGTTGGCATGCATGCAAACCGTAACAATTAATTAATTAATCTGGTGGGATCTCTCCGGTGCGTGCATGCAGAAGGCGGAACAGAAGGAGGCGGCCAAGGAGCGCAGGGCGCACGACGACCACTTCTGCCACCACCACTAGAGAATAATATGAACTCCATCATATGCATGCATGCATGACATATTTCATGCATCCATCTCCCAATACGTACGTGCGTGTCAGCGTGTAATATATATAAGAAATAAGAGCAGATCGATGTGTGGGGCCGGCCTTGCTGCTCAGTACGTACTATAACGTTTGCACGCGATCCACTAAAGCGCTTGCATGCTCCATGCATCTAGCGATATGTAATACGGTGCCCGGTCCTCTCGCTCCTTCGTACTGCAGTGTGTAACTATCATTGGTGCAATTTATGTTTCTGTATATGCATGTATTGTCTGTTACTATATGTATGGAAGTCATCTTACCTACTTTGTTTTATTGTAGTTAACTGGGTAACCCCATGATGCTTAATCCTTCTTGTTGTGGTCAAGTTGAAGGGCAAATTTTTAAAATGTTGACTGTTAAAATCTTCCAAAATAGACAGTTTGAAGACATTAAGACGACCACTTGTCTATCTAAGTTTGTCCTAAGTAAAAGTTTTTGAAACTATATGAGACATATGTCGATTTGTGAATAATATTTGTTATCATTTTGTTAAATGAGAAATTGACAAACATAAAGGTTATAGATCTTGATGAGTTGTACAACTTCAGTATTCATCACTTTTTCAGCCGAAATCATTTATTGTTTCAAAATATGGTTTGAATTTGTAGTTTTTTAAATCCAAAATTTGAATTGCTCAAACTAAGACCAATAGCAGTAAGAACATAAAAACATAATAGATCATGATTTTAGAAACTTTTAGGAAAAAAATCATCCAATTTGGAGTTAGTAAGAGGGACAAAGACTAGTTACAAGTTTTGGCCAGAAATTAAAAAGAGAAATTACACTTGTTAAGCAGGAACCTGTGATGAGCAAGTGTGATTCCTCTTTTTAATCCCCGGCTAAAATTTGTAACCAGCTTTTCTCCCTCATACTAAATCCAAATTGGATGGTTTTTTTCCTAAATTTTTCTAAAATCATGCTCTACAACTTTTATTTTGGATTTCTTTTCACGTGACAAAGTTTCGGTAGCTCAAGTTTTGAATTTCAAAAAACAACAAGTTCAAACTAGATTTTGAAATACTAACTGATTCCATCTGAAAAATCCATGAATATAAAAAATTGTATAACTCATCAAGATCTACAACTTTTATTTTGGTGATCTTTTCATGTGACTATTTTGATGGTTCAAATTTTGAATTTCAAAAAACAACAAGTTCAAACCAGATTTTGAAACACTAAATGGTACCATCCGACAAAGTGATGAATACCAAAGTTGTACAATTCATTAAGATCTATAACTTTTATTTTGGTCATTTCTTCATCCGATAAAGTATGGTCATAAACAGTTGTCATCCAGTGAACAGTCATCATAAACAGCCTCTGTTTATGACTGATACGTGCTCTATCATCTTCCAATCGTCATAGAAGCCCAGATCTCTTGTAGTGGGTCCACGATTCTACCATCGACTACTATGAAATAGGGACGAGTATGTACTGCTGATCTATCATTTTAGAGAAGGAGGGATGTATCATTTCGTGTTTCTCGGAGTACAGGGTCGGTCTCCTTTTTTTTTGGCAGTGGAGGACAGGTCCAGCCACTGGCTCGCTAGATGTGGAGGATGCCTACAGCTGCTCAAGTTATCGGGCAGGTCCGGATGGCTTCGTTTCATTTCATCTTCATTTGCAAGCTTGTTTCGTTATGAGCTTTGTAAATTACTGCACGTGGTGCCTACTTTGAGCTTCGTGTGACACGTACAGCATCGTTTGCTTTGTTTGATTGAGCTACTTTGAGCTTCGTGTGCCTACTTTGAGCTAGCTTGTTTGATTGATCTCTGTAGAACTGTGATGGCTATCCGAGAAATTGGGCACACAATTGCTTGCTTGAATGGGCTGATGTGTCCGCTCATGATGTGGCGCGTGACTGCCCGTTGCCATGAGCACGGCCGTACGTTGTCAGGGCCCCTTTCTTTTTTTTGGAGTCAAGGTGCTCACTTGCCAAATCGCTGGTAACAAGCTCCTTAATCTCGTGACGAACACCATCCCAAATGGCAGAATAACCACTGGGAAAATTACAACCAAAAGCATGAGCCACTCCATTACAGACACCATTACAGACACGGTTACAAACGCTGATACTACAGGACTGAATTTCTGTAGCTAGCAACAGTTTCATCTCAGTTTTATACCTGTGACCACAGATAGCCGATGCAGTTTACACAAGTGATGAAATTTTTCATATTTGCTTACATGACGTATTGTGACACTCACACTTGCAATAGGACACTAAGACACAGCAAACGAGCAAGCCAACTGACGACTGATGGATGGAAATTATGCAAGCATACGAAGCACACATGAGGAACTAAAAAGAATAGGGTACACGAAGCATAGTTCAGCATTCCTTCGGAAGAAAAGGACAAAGTTTGAACTTCAGATACTTCAACAAATAACAATGAGGACCGAAATCGCCATGGAAAGCAAGCATACGGTTCCTAGCTGGGCCTTCGTCTGATGCGCAAGCGGCCATGAAGCGAAGAATATGCCCACGATGGAGCCCCTGGAGCACTGGTACAAACCGTCCAAATGCATGCTCCCAGAACTGCACATATCACAATGAAAGAATAAAGCATGCTGGAAGAAAAAAAAACATAATAGTACAGCCTGGTCGAAAAAAATCTTATGAAATAGAAAAAAGAAGAAATTGCAATGCATATTCTAATTATGGACTTTCTGGTAATCATGTTAGAAATTCAGTTCCTGAAAACTCACAAGGGAACCATGCTGCCACAGGTTACACACACATAGAGATACAAATAAGATTGCTGATAATATAATTCAGTTAAAAAGCGATGTGTGACTAAGAAACATGCAAACAAAATTGCTGATAATATAATCCAGTTCACCTGTTGGCAGCCTGTCTCACATCAATTTGAGGGACCGAGAGGCGACCAAGAGGGAGGGTGAATGGGAGCTTCAAAAATTTCTTCCGAAATTGATCGGCCACTGTCCCTAGTCAAATCCTCAAGAAGCAAGTAAATAGCCAAGCGAGATATCCTCGAATCAACGTGATTGGATGCCTTAAAAGGCACAGCGGGATAATCGGAGAAAGAGCGGAAGCAAAAACTGGAAACCGAAACGAGTGCTCACTGCATAGACCCGGACTATCCGTGGTCTGGGGGCGGAGTGTCCGCTGGAGACCCTCAGACTGTCCGACGTCAGAGTCCGGACTGTCTGGCGGCAAGAAATAACAAGCAACAGTGTTCTAAACACTTGCAGTAGTCAGTCGCAACACCACGGGCGGACTGTCCGGCGTTCAAAACTCAAAAACCACACAGAAGGATGTAGTTCTTTTCACCATCGGGTGCACAGTCCCGGACAATCACGGACTGTATGCTATTGTAGTTGCATTGCTTGTGAAGGCAAAAATATGTTTCGCTTACTTATGGCAGACACGAATAACTCTGCTTGCTCTTTTGCATCAGAGTCACATGTCAAAAGTGTCTTGTGAGTAAGATTGAGGCATCAGGATTACTCGTGTAAGAATTACCACTTGGGGGGTGATACCACATCAATCTTGCTAGTGCATACATTTTTAGGATATGCAGCTAATAAGGGTCAGAAGGCCTGTCTTTGCAACTGTCTTTGTGGGTCAATTGGTGCACTACACCGTCGGTTGGGTCGGTCGTGTGAGTCTGCCTTATTTGGCTTTTGGTTCGTTTAACTTTTGTAATAATGTGGCCTGATTTCATTCTTTTTGAATGAATGAAGCCGGATAGACGTTCTATCCTTTATCTTAAAAAAAAGGTAATAAGGGTCAGAAGGCCTGTAAAGGGTGATTGTGGTGCCCCTGTTGCTGTCCTCCTCCCATTGATTAATAAAAACAGTCAGGACACATCTGCAGTTCTACACCTCTTCTGTATCTATTGGAACTTGAGATTAGGTATTTGAAAATATATAGAGCTGATAATGTGCACGTCGATAAAATGGAACAGTTGGGCTCTGTTCTTCACCAGATAAGGAATCAAATGGACCGGATGTGGACGGATATGTGTTGACAGCGAAAACAGATAGGGCTGCACAAAATGCTAGCACAAGACGGTCTGGAGCAGTGCACAGGTCTTTCACAGTAACGTCCGGTGTGTGCACTCAAGTCCTGTTCGAGTTGGATTCAAATTCCAAGTTTTTTTAGTTCAAGTTTTGCTGATGTATTTGGAGTCTAGCCCCAGGATAGACTTCTCACTCCACAAATACAAAGGGCCATAGCCGATGGAAGGATCCAATGGATGAATCATTACAATTTCTTTCCTTTTTTACATTTAATTTTGACTCTATTTTAATCTAATCTCCTAGAAACTCCAATATACTAACCTACAAGCTTCTTGATGAAGTTCGTGGATGCCTTTTCGCTGGTGCTAGACCATCATGTTTGAGGTTCCTTATTAAACTGTTTCCTCTGGAATTAGTTTGTTTGTAATAATGAACAACTATATACATTGATCGATGTAGAAGCTGGGATATTAATATATTCCCTTTTCTAAAAAATGCTATCGTCCGTGTGTTTTAGCATTATAATGTGTGGCCACCTTTTGCAGCAACAATATGTACAAGTTGAAAAAAAAAGAATTCTACTCATTTGCACCTTCATATGTAGGAAAATCAGGCTTTAAACGATTATAGTGTTCTCATCTTGTTATGAAATGGGGCATGATGAAATTTGTTTTCGTGTAGATGTGATGAACATGCTGAGTTCTGACGTTATTAGCATATAAATGGACAAGTGTTGCCATGCTGGTCAAAGTATAAGCATATTGTGCTTTTTTGGATGGGCTCCGAATGGAAGTCATTAGACACATGGTACTTTAACTGCGGCTTCATCAGCAATTTCCCCAAGTAGAATCTCAACCAAAAGTCGAACGGGCCCGTATGAGTTGATATGGTCGTTGTGAGAATATGGGAACCCAGCTGAGATGTGAGACACATTTAAGGATTTGAGCAGGCATGCCATGCGGGCAGGTTTGTGCAAAGGTCTAATGATTTGGACATCATGTGGTGCAAAATAGCAAGTTTAGCGGAATAATGCTAATGTTAATGAATAGAGATTGGAGAGAGAACGAATTTTGATGAGATGTGACATCATTATGGTACAGTTGGTTGACATGGAGACAAATATAATACCATCAGGAGATCGATACTTTGATGATTCTGAAATCAAACTTTAACGTCCATTTCTATATCATTTTATTTTTTTCTTTAAGACTTGTTTAGATTTTATTTACATGGCATAGACATCATTTTTGTTACCCATGAAGTTGGTGTTCAGACGGTTAATTTATGTTGTTTCCAATTATGGTTCACTGTGTTTTATGAAATGAAGGATCAGAATCTGCTGTGTCTGTGCCTTAATTTATTGGGAGTTACTGGAATTGACCCACCACATCCAAATAAAATACTAATCCTGCTAGTATATATGGTATCCAGATAGCTGTAGGACCTTATGCTATATATGTCGGAAGCAAGACTAGAGACACAAAGTTGAATATAGTTTTCTTGTTCATTGCAGATAGCCTCCCAAGAGGAAGTGAAAAGAAATGGGTGTTGATAAGGCCCCGGATAGCATTATATGGGATGATGCAAAAAAAATTGTTTGTCATTCCTACAGGACTGGAAGGCAGAGGGAATATGCACAGATCATTGTGTACAAATTCAGTAGAGGACAAGAACCAAGGCCGCGGGCAACTGGTGATGTTTGTGTGTGCAGACCTGAACGGTATGGATGTCACCTGGCTGTCTAGCAGAGAATGTGTCAACTATATAGGCACTGCACTAGCAGCTACGACACGACACAGAGTTCAGACATGTGGGTAGCATAGCTCATGCACACGACCGTGTGTCTCAGGAACTAGGGGCATATCTAGCACCATGGAAGATTAAATGTATGAAGGAATAATCACCGGGTATCCAGAGCATAGCAAAGAAGATCCTGACCAAATTAGCAACGTATCAACAAGACTTAGATAGCACCTCACTAAAACCAGTATTGTATAAGAATTAACAGGTAATCCTGTATCTCTGCTTCATCCACTGGATGAAGCTGCATGTCTATCCAATATCACTCTCGTGCAAATATCCTGTATCTCCTGCTTTCACTCCACCCTGGCACCGTAGGTGGTCCTGCAAATTAGTCTAGAACATCCCTCGTGCTCTCTCTCTGACCATTGTGAGCCACTCCTGTGGTACAATCCTGAAGTGTAACTGCCTCTGGCTTACTTTCCTGCTGTTGCTCTCTCCGCTGATCACAACATGTGCTATCTCTGAAAAATTGAAGCGCAGCATTGCTGTCTCTGAAAAATTGAACTACACTAGCAGCCGCGTTTTGGATTGTATGATATCTCATGATTTTATTAGATATAAATTTACTTTGTTATGTGCGGATTAGAATGAGATGCTGATGGATCAACCGATAAAATTATAAACATGCAAGCCCAGAACTACTTAGCTGCAGAACATTTCGTGATTATACGCTAACAGAGTAGCAGTCAGGGTTCAATTTATCGGCCGAAATTGACCGATATTTCCGAAATTTCCCTTCTATCCATAGGGTCCGATAAAATTAGATATCCTCTAAATTTTTCCTATTTTTCCTACTTCTACACAGACTGCTCAAATTCACTCGCACAATGATTCCAAGCTCATAATGTTTTATTCTTATTTTTATCTATAAACAAGTGGTGTTTAATAGCTTACGAATAGTTTCAAATCAAATTCTATAATTTTTTGTCAAAATAATTTGAATTTTTTTTTGAATTTGGTCCGATATTTCCGATATATCCTACTTATCTTATTTATCTATGACCTCCGATAAATTTTTATTTCCGATAATGAAAACCTTGGTAGCAGTGGGGTGGCCTCATTCTGGAGCGGGTGGTGCTCGAACCCCTCTGACCGCCATCGAGCCCCTCATCATAGTTTTTATGCATGGATGCTTCTGAGAAGGAAGCCTGAGCTTGGTTGGTTGGAGGTAGACGATGACCTGCTAGGGTCCTGCCGTCCTGGTACATAGCCAAGAAAGCTGTTCCGACCAAAGAAAAGGCCCAGTACTTGGCCTTTCTATTTGTTGGCCGGTGGTGTCATTCTCTCTCTCTCTCTCTCTCCTGACTTGCAAACCCCATCTGCACTGCAGAAGCAGCATAGTGCTAGTTAATAAAATTAGTCCCTTTTAGGCCTTGATCATTTCTTCCTGAACCCAAGGGTGTTGGAAGGGATTGGAGGGGCTTTCATCCCAAGAAGTTAAAATCCCCGTGAATCCCCTCCAATCCTCTGCAATCCACCTTGGTTTTGTGAAGAAACGAATAAGGGGGCCTCCGCGTTGCCATAGTGTCAGATTTGAATTTCTGTTCGGAAATCTGACGAACTCTCTCATATGCTTGTAAATTCCTTTTTTTTTATAGGTCTACCATACCATGCTGCAAGTTTGTCTTTTTTGTGTCAAATAGGTCCTACCACTCATCCCAGTCTTCAAACCAAACAGAAAACAGGTTGGTCCCATCCTTACTCAACCAAACAGAAAATAGAATCGTCTCATCCACGCATTAGAGATAGGATCATCCCATCCCATCTTGACTCTCAACCAAACACTACCTAAAAGTGTCATTTTGAACTCCATGCCATCTAGTTTGATTGTTTGTCTTATTTAAAAATTTTGTATAAATATTATTTATTTTGTTATGACTTATTTTATTATTAGAAATACTTTAATAATGATTTTATTATTTTATTATTTGTATAAAAATTATAAATAAAACGAATGGTCAAATAAGAAGTTTAAAAGTTAAAAAACGACAATTTCAACGGAACGGAGGGTGTTTGCATTGTACTTTTGTAGTCGGCCCTCTGAAGCCTCAGCGCGACAGCAAGGGTGATGGTACCTTGGGTGGGAAAAAGCACCCAAGTGCTCGGTCACACTACTGAGCCGCGGTCGTCGCTCTACAACAAGTCGCCACCTAGGATGTCTAACAAAAGGCAAATTGAATACTCTGTGCACAATCAGCCCAAAAACACGTGTTCCTATTCCTTTTCCTCCTCCACGCGAAGGACCAATAAGGCCCAACGGCTGAAATTCTACTCACCGCACCCGCAATTCGGCGTGACTGTGTCTCTTAATTAAGTCACGGTCGTCGTTTGCTTCTCCCTCCTTCCTAGCTGTATTCTTTCGCCAAACCATAGCACCAGGCACCAACAAGTAGCCTGCCTGTGGGGGATGGTGGTGGACAGGTGGCGCCGAGGCGGACTCTGATAGTGAGGTGCGCATCCCGAGACGGTGTAGAACCAGGGAAGTTAGGCTGTGTTTAGATCTCAGTTGCAGTTGCAATTCTGCACTGTAACATGTTCGTTTGTATTTGACAACTTTTGTCCAATCATGCCCCAAGTAGGCTTAAAAGATTCGTCTCGTGATATACATGCAAAAAATATAAATATGCAAACATTTCGTCTATATTTAATGCTCCATGCATGTACCGCAACGTTGATGTGACTAGTTACAATTGCAATTTGCAGTGGATCTAAACAGGGCCTTAGGGTGACCAGGATTAATTAGGAGACAGGAGTGTACCAAACCGCCACCCACCCCAATGACCCTAGTGCCCTACAACTACAATTCACTGTTGGCTCGTGCTACAAATCGGCACTGATGGTGAAAGCCATCACTATCGGTTCGTGCCCTAAACCAACAGTGTTCGTTTCAATAACATTACCAATTTATGTCTTAAACCTATAGTGTTAGGAGTCATAATCCACTGCAGGATTGAGACACCAACCGGTAGTATTAGGGGTCAACATCGCCGGTTTTTATGATCCGACACTGATGTCAAACCCACATCACTACCAGTTTGGTACCGTCCGGTTCAAAATTCGGTAGTGATAGAGGGTTTTTAACCAGCAGTGATGTCCTTCTCTGTGCTAGTGCCTACCCACCTGCGAGTCTGAGTTGAGAGACCACTGACCTGGCAATTTATTACCGATCGAGCAACTAGCAATCAAGCACTCACCCAGGAGAACCTCTCTACTTATATAACTACAGATTCAGTTTCTTGGCTTCCTTATTTCACATTCAATTTTTTACGGAAATCAATTATGAATCTCTTAGCCTAAGCTTGTCCCCTAAATTACTTAGTCCCGTGATCTAATTTAATTTTAGGTCCAAAGGTTATGATTTTACGAGTTTATGTTGTCAAATTTTTTGACACACTTTCATTGCCTGAACACACAAGCAAAATATCCTGGCCCCCACACTAACAAGTTATTCTGTGATGAGTCACAGACTAGCCACGGCATAAGGTATTAACAATTGACCGGTTCTTTCTGGAAGAACGATCCAACGGTCTATCTGCACTTCAAGATTCGTGCTACCGTCTTTTCCTATGCGTCAGTGCTCATCCCAATGTGTTTCTCACTGTGCTTAGTGTGCTGATCTCGAAGCAGCCACAACCGTAAAATACGGGTGGTTGCGGCCAGCCATAGTGGAAAAGCCGGGTTGCCCGTTTTGACTCCTGGAAACAGGGTTTCACCTCATAGTTTTCTACTTATGAAACTTTGATGTTAAACCGGTCTCTCCTACAGTGCAAATTTTCATAGAACGTATTATTCGCTTATTTTATTATTCACGAGTCCCACGTGTCCCTATCATCTCTTTTCCCAGAGATTAAAAGTCGCTTATTTTAGTAAAACCTTAATTATATGTGGTAACGTATTATTTTGAAGTGTCGTGGTAATGTAAAATTGTCCCATCGCGTACAAGTCGAGCACATTAACGACGTCACGCTTTCATAATCAAACCATTCTTTAGCGTGGCAAAAAGGTGGGCTGCTATATTATGCAAGAGGCAATGCTCTGTAGTACATTATTCGTATTGTGCTATGGGCAGCTCGGCTACTACGACGCAAGCTACTATCAACTTGGCAGCTAGTCTTGACAATTTTTTCTCGAACGTGCTATTTTGCCTGTATTTCATTAAAAGGAATGGTGACACCGATATACAAGAACACGCAGGTAGTGAGGAGTAGTATGGTTTGTCCTGTGAGAGTCAGGCCAAACCTAACTGACAGCCCCAAACCAACTACGTTAGAGGCTCAAAGCTCACACGCTCTGACCTATTACATGGCTAACAATTGAGCGACGGCAGAGCACAAACGCTTCAGGCGTCAACTATCACTGGGCCGCGGTGGCAACGTCGACTGGGAACCAATTCGCGCATGGCGGCCTGCTTGGAGGGGGATAGTGGCGCATTTTCCCTGGTTTCCCTTTTGTCACACAAGAAATGGATTGAATGCATTGGACATGCATTTCTCGACGATGCCTCCCAGAAGCGATGAACTTCTCCACGACCTCTACCATGGATCAATCTATCTTGAAAGTACACTGGGCTTCTTCCTCTGGCACAGCTAAAACTACACCAGCTAATATTACCACCCGTTGTGTTTGTTGTGAAACAACTTCAGTATATATCAGAAACACTTACTACCGCCACGACGCACATATGTTGGAACAACCCCAACTACCATCTGTACTAACCTTTTTAATGTCGTTCAGTGACACTCTGACCCTATGTTCTTGACAGTTATATATCATCATGGACGACTATGTTTTTCACCATAGCCACATCTAAATATTTACCGCAATACACACCCTTCTAGAACCACTGACTATGTTAGCTGATGGCAAAGAACAATTTGGACAGGTCTCCATGTCTTTGATAGAACAGGTAAAGGTGTTGTGGAGCTCCTCTTCGAGATAACAGTCGACATGTTATATATGGTTTAGGTGTTTTGCACGCAACTTGAACATGGATGATCAGCCATTATATCTCTGTCTTCTTGAATATATATATCCGACTCCTTTGTATTTTCACATTGAGAGAACCAGAGTTTTAAATGATTGATTACTATTTATTAGGAAAATAATGATATGATATGACATGCAACTTCACTTTGTTTGCATGCAAATGATTATAAAGATGACTTGTATGGAAAGACAAAAGCAGATAGTACAGAACATGTGTGCCGCCCTATCTGCAGCATGTACAGATTGAGCTTGCGATTGGGAGCAACCCATTATCAGTCAGCCCACCCTGCCATTGGGCCTGTGGTCCAATGGTAGGACTATCCAGTACGTGGGACGCTACCCACTAGGGTTTAAATCCTGGTTGTCGCACCTTTTCTGGATTTATTCTCAGATTTAACGGCGATGTGCTTTCAGCGGTAGGCGACGTTCCCGTCGACAGCGAGGCGCTTGTGGTGACTTCGTCAACCTCGAGATCTGCCGGCGCAGTCTTTCGGAGGTGCTCATAGTGTGCGTACGTTATGAGCGTCTATGTCTGTACTGTCTAATTCGCAAAAAAAAAAAAAAGAGCAGCCCACCCTACTAATGTTATATAGTAGGGCACGCTTTGAATACAAGCGTTAAATGAAACAATATGATGTGAACATATCTGCCAAAGTATATGGCTTGGACCATATAGGGAGCTGATGGGGATAAGTTTCAAAGGACACAAATGATTAAGGAATAGACAAAAATCCTCATGGCTACTATGTGCTCTTTGGAGTCAAAGGCGGTGATACGACAATTATTTATTGTGACTGTCTGAGAGGATTGTGAGGCATCGGGATCACTTGCAAATTAAAGATCAGGCATTCCCGATGTGATACTGACATCAAACGGATGCTGCTAATACTCGTGTTTAATTTCTTTTTTCAATTTGTTATTTTGTCTCTCAGCATATGTATTTTTGTGCTCCATATGTTCTAAAAGATTTCCAAATCTGATTACAATTTTCACTGATTTGCACATGTGCTTCACCCTACTGTTAAGTAATATTTTCCGTATTGTCAGACATAGCGCTTGAGATCATCAGTACCCATGTCATAGAGCTACTGATAAACTTCTGACCAGTTTGGGCTAAGTGGATTTTGTCAACATGGAGCACCGTACCCTGAACCCATGTCATAGCGCTTGATCATCAGTTGCATAAGAAGGTGAAGCTACAAAGCCTGTGCAATCGCCATGCCACATCCTGCCCACATCATGCCTGTCGTGCAGTGCAGGGCTCCCCTTTGACTTATCTTTTTTGACTGAAAGGTGCATGAGAAAGGAAACTATTACGACAGAGGATAGATATATTTAAGTTGTGCAGATAGCTATAGGACCTATGCTATATATGTCGGAAGCAAGACTAGCCTCTCAAGAGGAAGTGAAAAGAAATGAGTGTTGATATGGCCCTGGTTAGCATTTTGGGATGATGAAAAAAATTGTTTCTCATTCCTATAGGACTGGAAGGCAGAGGGAATATGCACAGATCATTGTGCACAAATCCAGTAGACGATAAGAACCGAGGCCGCGGGCAACTGGCGATGTTTGTGTGTGCAGACCTGAACGGTATGGATGTAACCTGACTGTCTAGCAGAGACTGTGTCAACTATATAGGCACTGCACAAGAAGCTACGGCATGGCTCCGAGTTCAGACATGTGGGTAGCATAGCTCATGCACACGTCTATCTGTCTGAGGAACTAGGGCATATCTAGTACCATGGAAGACTAAATGTATGAAGGAATAATCACCGGGTATATGGAGCATAGCAAAGAAGATCCTCACCAAATTAGCAAACGTATCAACAAGACTTAGATGGCACCTCAACAAAACCAGTATTGTAGAAGAATTAATAGGTGTAATCCTGTATCTCTGCTTCATCCACTCTAGATGAAGCTGCAAGTTTATCCAATATCACTCTCCTACAAATATCCTGTATCTCCTGCTTTCACTCCACCTTGGCACCCTAGGTGGTCCTGCAAATTAGTCCAGAACATCCCTCATGCTATCTCTCTGACCATTGCGAGCCACTCCTGTGGTACAATCATGAAGTGTAACTGCCTCTGGCTTCCTTTCCTGCTGCTGCTCTCTCCGATGATCACAACATGTGCTGTCTCTGAAAAATTGAAGCGCAGCATGTGCTGTCTCTGAAAAATTGAAGTACACTAGCAGCCGCGTTTTAGATTGTATGATATCTCATGATTTTACTGGATATAAATTTACTATGTTTTTATTCCACGTACTTGTAGTAGTTACGAAATTATGTGAGGATTAGAATGAGATGCTGATGGATCAACCGATAAAATTATAAACATGCAAGCCCAGAACCACTTAGCTGCAGTTTTGTGATTATACGCTAACAGAGTAACAGTAGGCCAGCGTGCTCGGGCGATGGTAGCCACTAGAGCGGTCGAGCCTCGACTCGGCTCCAGGTGACCAGCGGAGCAGGTCCCATTCCCCAATCCCCAATCCACTCCAATCGAAATCCCTAACCCTAACCAGCTACTGCTGGCGGCGCTCGGGATGGCGATGGCGAGGGCGAGCAGCGAGTAGCGAGCCGGGTCGCCGGGCAGTCGGGAGCAGAGGCGGGGAGGCGCAGCGCCACAGCAGTAGGGGAGTCTCGCCGGGTCGCCGGGAGCGTACGGGGAGGCGCGCCGCAACCGTGCAGGCAACGGGCGGTGGGCGGAGGCACGCCGCGCGCCGGTGGGCTGGCAGCCGGCAGTCCGAGCGAGACGGCGCTGCTAGCTGGCGGGCCACTGAGGGCGCTGCTCCCTGCTGCCTGGCCTGGCGCCGTGCTGGCAGCTGCCTGCAGCCTGCTGATTGGTGATTGCTGACTGAAGCCTGAAGGCATGGGCGAGGTATATAGTTTAATCAGTTATAGTATATTGTCATCAGCGATAGCATGTTGCTTTTACCCATGACTAATTGGTTATCCACGGCCTTAATATTTTCTCATACTATCTATTGTTGTTGCTGCTGCTTGGTACACCTACATGTGTGCTCCCAATTTTAATATCTTCCTGCCTGCTTTGCTTGTTATTGGTTGAGTTCCAGATGGTTCTTAGTGTCAAACCATGGTTTCCCTTATGGATGAAAACGGACGGAAACGGACGGAAAAACCCCATCTATTTCCGTTTCTATATTTTTTTAACAGAAACGGGATCGGGTTCGGAAACGAAAACGGAATATACGGATATACGGAAACGAATAAATACGGATGGAAAGCCGGAAAATTTAGTTACAATAATAAGATTAAATATTCTCAGGTATTGATGAACAAAATCACAAAATAATATACACATACAAAGTTATCGGTCAAATAATCATTATCATGACATGTGTTAACATGTTAACGTGCATAATTGGTGATTAGTAGATTTATAAACATATAAACTTTTAGACATATCTCATATAGATTGAAAAATGGAATAGAAAGCGGAAGAAATACGGGTCAATTTCGCATAAAAACAGGATTTCTCAGAAACGGACGGAAAAACACCTCTCCCATTTCCGTACATACGGAAACGAGATCTACAAATACAGAAACGGAGGAAAACGGACTAGAAAATGGAACGGGTCGGAACGGGAAAATTTCCGTCCGTTTTCAACCCTAGTTTCCCCTAGGGCTTGTGAAGTAACAACTGTGACTCATCACTAATGTGACCTTATCACAGACGCAAGAATAGTAACGTGTCTTTTACGCGTCACTAATAAGCCTTAAGACGCGTCACTAATAAGCCTTTTTGGCATAGTGTTATGTTTAATTTAATCCATTGAAATGACATGCGTTTCCTCTGTCATTGTACAGTTTGCACTGTGCTTGCTGGGTCCTATAGCTAGACGAATTCTCCATCGCTTGTTTGGAACTCTGCGTGTCTCTAAAATTTCTGCCCAACATTTCATGAACTGTGTTACACAACTCCACTCGGACATTTGTGTCACAATCACAGCTAAAGCGTGAGTTTTTTTTTTTGAGAGCGTTGCCGCTCATCGAGCCTGCCGCACCTCTGCCTACGGCTGATGGGACGTGCATCCCGATGAGCCGGTACTGTAATCGGCTTGGGCATCGCTGTTCGACTTGGCCGTGGAGAGGGCGGCCACCTCGCCGCTCCTCGTCGCAGTCTTGGTCACCGACGACTGCTTTGCAGTTGACATCGCCGCCTCTATCAGTGTCGCATGCCTTAAAAATCGCCATTAAGATGTACAAACACATCAAGGGCGTGGTGTCCAAGCCGTTCCGAGCCGGTGGCCACAGTCGGAAGGTCACCTACCTACTATCCAACGGCTATGCGGACTCCTAGATCAGTTGGCCCAGCCAGCATGATGCTCAGCCTGCTTCTTCCATGACAGAGGCAGGCGGACAGCGGGCACCACTGCCCGGCGCACAGTGTCTGCATCGTCGACCGGGATGGCACTTGCTGTACAGCCGATGCGTGGAGCCACAGAACTATAGTCTCCATGGCACCTCGTTCGGGCGGATCGGATAGTTGGGCATCTGCATGGATATCATGGATTCCACCATGGCCGAAGAAACCAAGGAGGCGCTGTGTTGCCTCAAGGATGATAGCCTGGTCGCCCGGTGTGAGCTCACCGTCTGGCTAGAGGTCGGACAAGGAGTCGGGCCTCCAGTGTTTGCTTCGAAGATACCTAGACTAGATTTCAATTGAACAATTGAAAAGGAACATTAAATCCTGCTCTGCACAAAGCTTAACTTTAACACCTCTACTACTTTTTGATGACAATGTAGTCATAAATTTTTGTCACCTGTGTCTAGAGCTTGGTATTATGGATTCACCAGTTTTGAAGATATGAAAAGTGCAACTAAGCAAGGCTCTTATCCAAGAAGGCAGACCTCAGGCCTCCAAGCTAATGACATTATCAGACTTGGTATCTATAAATTTTGCAGAGGCTTCGACTTAAAAAAATATCAAGACGACGAGGCTGATCTCAGAGATGTTTAAGTGTAATGTGATGCTAAGTACTACATGGAATTTTGAGCAATCCTAAAAGGTCTCTTAACACTTATTTCTCATCTTTTGTGTCTTTCCATTGCACTGGTCTCAAATATATTTATTTCGAATAAAAAAAATCAGTATAGACAAGCAGATAAAATAAATACTCATATTTTCAATGAATTCTATATCTAATTTATTGCAATGTTGTACTTTTAGTACTTTTAATTAAAGAATGCAAATGATATCGCTGCAGCTTAGCCTTCCTCCTATTAGTATTGATCACTCAAGCCTGCCTAGGCAATAAATTCCATGGGCCGCCTCGGAGCTCACCGAGTCACTGTCTTATATAGGTGCAGTGTGACCCTAAACATTGTTGAAAGAAGTTCTGAAAACTTATTGCATTCATATGTTTGCCACCATGCATGTTTTGCTACTCGATCTGTGAACCAAATTAAGCTTTTGCATGATAGGATTCAGAGGAATCAGGTTCTGTCGTGAAACAATATGTTTCTTTCCTTCGTCCTAAAGACTTTGCAAAGGCACTTCTTGCAGATGGATTACTAGCAAATATGCCCGTGCGTTGCAATGAGACATAAAGCAGTATCTCTAAGCCAATAGACTTAATTCAACTCAAATGTTCACCACACCAATCCTCCATCAACTTCCAGCTTCCTAGATAACTACAACTCAAATCCAGAGTATGCGTCAATTCTCCCCCATTCACAACTATATATGAGTTGCAACAGATTGTATGATTTAAAAGAAACTTAATTCATGCAGAGACGCCGACCTATCTTACTATGTTTTCGTTAGTTTAATTTCAAGCTGTAAAAGGAACATTTAATTTATGCACAGATGCAGACCAAGTGTCCAAGTCTTACTATATATTCTTGTTTAATTTAATGTTTTAGTAGACCCATATACCAATCTTACTGCATATGATTTTGTGATCACTGTCTATGTATACTGCAAGCAAGATACAATTCGGTGATCATTGCTGTCTATGTGTACAAAAGTACAAGATAATGCAAACACTAGGCCTGCAACTCAAGCTAGAATTCGGTGATCGTTACTGTTGGTCATGTTTGACTTCAATGCCTGCAACTCAAGCTTGCCGTCTATATATAGGAGCACATGCAAAATGACCCACAAGAGATATAAAGATGAATATAAATACAACAAGCGAGCGCTACATAGGACGTTCATGTGCAAAGGAAGTATGATGTCGGCCATTCATAGGACGTTCAGATTGAGAGGCATCAGGATCTGTCATGCAACAGTTTAAACCCTGCTTTGCTCAAAGCTTAGCTTCTATCCGGGAAGATAGGCTGAGCCCAACAAATCATTGCCTCTAGCTAGTGACATTATTAGATTTGAATACCAAAAATTATCCCAATCCTTCATGTAAAAAAAATGAAGGCGACATGGAGTCGATTGGACAATCTATATAGAATGTTATGTTAAGTACTAAAAGGTTCCTTTGTGTAATTACAAAAGGTTCATTAACAATTATTTCTCATATTATGTCTTTCCATTCCACTGGGCTCAAAAGGATTATCTCTAGGAATAAGATCTCTACAGACAAACTGATAAAGTAAATATTCATATTCTCCATGCATTCGATCTTCTAATATGTAGCTATGATGTACTGTATAGAGTGTACTACTAGCTAAATTATTAACTTGTCCTCAGTCATGCCTTGGTATCCCACCTAATTATATTGGTAGCTCAAGGCTTCAAGACAATGAATAGCGTGGGCCGCCTTAGAGCTCACCGAGTCACCGTCTATATGTAGGTTCACAATGACCTTGAACATTGCAGAAAGAAGTTATAGGGTTCAGATGCTTATTGCACTCATACGCTAAATAACATTTCCATTGGCTATTGTCTTAAAACCGCATGTGGGTAAATTTGCCAACACCGTGAAAATATCTTTTTGTACGAGTGTATAGTTTTTTGTTTTTTTTTTTGACAATTTTAGCTAACAACATATCCCATATTGTTTTACCAGATTTATATAGAAAACAGCAATACAGAAAATACCAATAATTAGGATCACATGATATATAGGCTTGCTAATGCAGTAAAACGCACCACATACCCACTACGACTGATAGAGGGAGCCCGACATGGGAGAGGGGAGGGGAGGGGACGTCGCGGGAGAGGGAGCCCGAGTGGGAGAGGGAGAGGGAGCCGGAGAGGTGGACGAGGATGTGAGGGAGAGGGAGCCCGGGAGGTGGGCGGCTGATGGAGGGAGGAGTGAGGAGTGTCTAAACCATAGACTTTGTATATATACTTGAGCCATGCAGCGGGCCAAGTTGGGCTTTTTCTAAACCAGAATGGGGTTCGCCTTTTAACCGAGGCAGTCCTATTATAAATTACCGTCTCCTAAAATAGCTCTATTTTACAAGGCGGACACATTACATATAACCACCTTCGTAAATCGATTTTGTGAGGCGGTAGTTTGTAACCCCCACGGTAAATGAAAAGTGACCGTCTCGGTTAATGCTGACATTGACGGAGGTGGTTATTCTTCCTGACCGCCGCGGAAAAAAAAAATTCAAAACGTCTCGCAAAAGATTTTTTGTACTAGTGTTAACCCCTTTCATCAAACCACTCAACCCCATATTTTTATAGTCCCAACCCAAGTAAATGAATGAAATGAAAGTGAAAGGTAAGGAAAAACATACAATGAAATAGAAATAAAAAGAAAACAAAACATAATAAAAATACCATGAAAAAGATAAAAAACTAAAGAAAGGAAAGGAAAAATAAATGAAGAAATGAATGTAAAAGAAAAACAGAAGGAGAAACATACAATTAAATGAAAATAAGGAACAGAGAAAGAATAAAACGTCACATAAAAACAAAAGGAAAAAAAGAAAAGAATTGTACCTAGCTCTGGGGGTGGTTGGAGGCCGACTCGCTTCCGACAGAAGATTGGCGGCAGGCAGTGTCTCCCTCCGTCCGTGTACGTGTGCGTTGTGTGTACACGGAGTCCGTGCTACATGCGAATACGAACTTGCAACGTAGCCATCAAGCATGTGCATGCACCGAATACGACCATATCTGTACATATATCCGTGTTCCCTGCACCAACGAGGTGTTAATTACCAATGCAAGGAGTTCACGTCAGCCGTCCCAATTAATTTGCGATACATCCATATCTCCAGTACGACACAGCTAGATCATATCTCGTCGATGCGCGCCAGGGGGGCTAGCAAATAAATCAATGGCGTCGTCGTTGGTGCCTTTGGCCCGGCGTCTCTTCTCCCGCTCCGTCACCTACGCCCGGCGTTCCACGGGCAGCCACGAGCACCGGATCGACGGCTACTCGCTGCTCCACCAGGCGTCGAGGCCAGGGGAGGCCGTCACCTCCAAGCCGTTCTACGTCGGCGGCCGCAGGTTCGAGCTCCTCCTCTACCCGAACGGGATCACCGCCGACCACCGTGGCTCCCTCTCCGCCGACCTCAGGCTGGCCTACGACGACTACAATGACTGCGCCCTCCCAGAGCATTGGCACAAGGCCACGGGCAGGTACCGCCTGAGCATCCTCGACGGCGCCGGCAACCCGGTGTTCAGCCGCGCCGTCGGGCCGTGCCGCTTCCTGACCCCGGCGTGCCACTGGCGGTTCTATGACTGGAGGGAAGTCGAGGGCGAGGAGATTGTTAAGAGGAAGACCAGCGTCGACGAGCTCGTGGCGGTGGACGAGCTGCGGAGGTCGGCGCCGTTGATCCTCGGGAACAACGACTGCATCAGGGTCCGGTGCGATGTCTGCGTGGTGGAGACGACCGACAAGTGGTGGAGCCACCCTTGGTTCATGCGACTCCAACGCGCGATCCATGTGTTAGAAATATAGAAAATTTTATGTGTAATTTAATCCATTGAAATGACATGCGTTTCCTCTGTCATTGTACAGTATGCACTGTGCCTGCTGGGTCCTATAGCTAGACGAATTCTCTATCGCTTGTTTGGAACTCCGCATGTCTCTAAAATTTCTGCCCAACATTTCATGATTTGTGTTACCCAGTCCACTCTCACATTGGTGTCACAATCAAAGCTAAAGCGTGAGTATAGTTTGAGAGCGTTGCCGCTCGTCGAGCCCACCGCGCCTCTGGCTACTGCTGATGGGATGCGCATACTGTAATCGGCGTGGGCGTCGCTGTTCGAGCTGGCCGTGGAGAGGGCGGCCACCTCGCCGCTCCTCGTCGCAGACTTGGTCACCAACGACTGCTTTGCAGTATGTCGACATTGCCGCCTCTATGAGTGTCGCATGCCTTAAAAATCTTCATCAAGATGTACAAAAACATCATGGGCGCGTGGTGTGTCGAAGGCCACAGTTAGCTAGAAGGTCACCTACCTATTACCCAACGGCTACGCGGACTCTTAGATCGGTTGGCCCAGCGTGATTCACGATTTAAATGGAACTTAATCCAAGTATGACTATATTATTATTGTTTAATTAATGTTTTATTAGACCTATATATAACAATCTTACTGCATATGATTCTGTGGATTGCTGTCTTTGTGTACAGCAGAACAAGTTATAATTCGGTGGTGATCGCTGTCTATGTTTACAACAGTACAATATAATGCAAACCCTAGGCCTGCATAAAATTTACTGTTGGTCATGTTTGATCGACTTGAATGCCTTCAACTCAAGCTTGCCGTGTATACATGCACAATGACATAGAACAGATATAAAGACGAACGTAAATACAACAATCCAGGCTACACAGGATGTTCATGTGGAACGGAGGCATGTATCTGATGATGTCCTTTTATAGGTTCCCGCGAACAGCCCCCAGGTTTTGTTACACGGTCAGATTGAGAGGCATCAGCATCTGTCATGAAACAGTTTAAATCGTGCTTTGCTCAGAGCTTAGCTTCAGTACTTATACGTGAAGTGTGTTTCCTGCCGAATGGTGTTTGTTCTTGCATTGGCAATGTATAGTCATAAATTTTTGTCACCCGTGTTTAGAGCTTGGTAGTGGGGATTCACGTGTTTTGAAGACATGAAAAGCACAACTAAGCAAGGCTCCGATCCAAGCAGATAGGCACCCTGTGAAGCCCCAACAAATCACTCCCTTTGGCTGATATCACAGAAACTACTGTCAGTGACACCTCGATTGGTGACATAGAAATAAAACGCGTCACAAATAGTCTATCTGTGACGCGGGTTAACAACACGCGTTACTGATTAGCTGTTGCCTATGGTCTACGACCAAGACACATCACTAATAACATTATATTAGTGACCCTTGTAAACAAAACGCGTCACTGATAAAAACTGTGACGCATATTGCTTAGGCGCGTCAAAGATAGATGGACGTATTTGTGACACGGGTTAAGAAGGCGCGTCACTAATAAGGAACGTGACGCGTTTTCTCTAGACGTGTCACTGTGACCTATTTTCTAGACCCGTGTCACAGATAAGCTGGCCGAAAGATTTTCGTTTATTTATGAGCTCGAGTCCAAAACTGGTCTATCCCACGTCTCAGCGCTTGTCTCTTCCCCTGTCTTCAGAACATCTCCCCTTCCGCTGCCGCCCGTCAAATCCCACACTCGCGGAGCTCTTTGGAAATAAACCATTATGGAAAGTGGGCTTCGGAGATATGCCATTCCGCAACGGGGCTTCGGAGATCTGCCATTATGAAACGCGTCCCACCCGCTGAAATGCCATCCAATCAGATTTGGAGCCATTTATCCCAAGACTACCCCTGCCCCTTCCAGTGGCCATAGACGAAACGGAGGCCGCCGCGGTCGTCGTTCACGCGGAGCGCTTCCCACGCCGAGCGGTCGCCACGGCGAGCACCACCCACGGCGAGCTCCACCCAGGCCAGGCGCCCCCCACGGCAAGCTCCCCCACTCCGAGCGCCACCCCCACGGCGACGCGCCCCTCCCCAACGCGCCTCCACGACGAACAACCCCCATGATGAGCAGGCCCGGCAGCAATAAGCATTGCCCCTTCCTACGCTTCCTCTCATCTTGGAGCTGGTGCTCATTCGTCGCTGTTCTCCTGACAGCGCCTGCCATGGCCAGCCCCAGCTCGCCGTGCGCGCGGGGGAGGAGACTCCCGAGCTTGAGCATGGCCGCGCGCATTGATGCCGCTCGGAAGACGTTTGGCTCGCGTTCAAGTCCGTGGCCATGGCATTCCGCTCGCCCTCACCCCACGCGCGGCGTCGCTTGTCTCCCGCCTCGCGGCCGCCGCGGGGCAGCACCGGCTCAGCCTCAAGCACGCCTTCGCCGCGGCTGTCTTCCTGCTGGAGGAGAGCCCGCACACGGCACCCGTCCCGGATGCCGGAGCCAGTCACGCGAGCTGGGGCTAGCCATGGCGACCGAAGCACTGCTCATGGGGGGTGTGAAGTCACTGCTCGTGGGCATGGGGAGGCGGGCGGGTGATGGGAGGCAGGAAGGCGTGGGGGCGCTGGGCATGGAGAGGTCACCGTGCTTGGAGACGATGAGCGCCGGGAGAAGAAGAGCGCTCGTTACTGCTGCATCCGTTCCTTCCCAGTGTACGAGATTTGAAAGAAAGAGAAGGGGCAAGGGTAGAAGAGGAAGAAAAGTTTCCCAAAGTCATCGGATGGCATTCAGCGGGTGGACAGCGTTTCATAATGGCAGATCTCGAAGCCCCATTGCGGAATGGTATATCTCCGAAATCATTATTTCAAAAAAAGCTCTAGTGTGCGCGGCGCGCTCCCACCCCACCTTCGCTACCCGCCCTTGTCACCGACGGTGCGCTCTGCCGATGCGGATGCTGCTCGTTCACTATCGCCTGCGGTTCTGTGTAGGCACTGGATTCGTTAGGGTTTGGGGTTCCTGGCTTCCCGCAGGCAGCACCAAGTCTTATCCGTCGCCACCACCCTGCCCAATCCCATTCGTTGCGGCTCTTCACCCTCCACCAAGACACGGTGATGAGCGTTCATTAGGGACCTTGGTTGTTCGCCAAATCCATGGCCGCTTGTGCGAGGGAGGGCAGATCCACGGCCGTTCATTCTAGGGAGACCAGATCCGCCTCATCCTCGAGTACATATTCCTTTGGTGATGCCGTCTTGCTATGACGTACATGGAGAATCCAGGTGAGGTTGTCCTCCCTATCACCCCCACTCCCATGCTGCTACCTAGCGTTGGTGCTACTGCTACGTACTGCTTGTCCAATGTCCACTCATGCCTGCATCTGGAGTTCGAGCGCTGGAAAATCCTATGCTTGCTGCTCTGTTCTGCTGCGATGTGCTTCCTGCTCTGTGCTGCCACTGCATGTAGTCTAGGTGTTTGATTAAATGTCAATGCAAGCTGACTGTTGTTTTGCAATTGAATTCTATGTCCTAGCTTCTGTTGGATGGTGGTGTGATTAGATGCGTCGTCATACAAGAATATGTAATGGCTCTTTCCACCTGGCTGTTGTCAGCTTTTTGTACAATACAAGAATATGTAGTGCTCTTCCCACCTGGCTGTTGTCAGCTTTTTGTACAGTTGTTTTTGTGGGAGTTAGGCGGTAGAGAGATGATGGAAGTGGCGAGAGGACAGAAGAAATATTTAATTGGTCATGAGATATTCTTAACCGTACAGGACAAAATGGTTGGGACATTTACTTGCATCAAATTCAAATTACAATCCTTGGCTGTAAGTTCATATAACCTGATGACCATTAATATGCTAGTATTCTTTTGATCCAATCATCAATCTGTCAAAGCCCACAATCTGAACTCAGCGCCCCTACATGAGATAAACACTGCACAATTAATCAGTCTGCAAATTAGCACTAGCATGCTCTCCAATCCTAGTACCTCAATTCTCTCAGATGCCTTCTCATAGATATTCTGACCTTGGTTCTACTAATGAGAGCCCATTTTGTTTTAAAACCAGGTTGGTGTTAGTTTTGCTTCTGTCTCTACTGAAACTAGTTGCTGTGAACATACTCGTAGAACAAGCCCTATATGGTTTTGGACAGCGAATGTTGGATGAACATACTCGCAATGTCTTCTGCTGCTGATTTGTTTGGAGCAAGCAGGACACCAGAATCTAAGTAATAAGTAAGCACAGGTAACTCAATTAGTAGTAAGATTCAATTTGTGCGGAATGTGCAGAATTTGTTGCTTCTTATACTTATATGTAATGTGATGACATATATAAAATCCTCTCTAATTTCTTTCTAGTAATTTTTTGCTCCATGTCATGATTTAAATTGCTCATTGTGGGGATTTAAATTTGCTGAAGACTTATTTACATTAGTAATCCTTATTTTGCTTCAATCTCTTCACTAAAATGTTTTAAGTTCACACCTGCGCTGGAATATTGGGTGAATCTGCCTTTATTTTCTAACTTGATTCATCCCCTTCACTCTTTTCTTTTAGCATTGTTTGTAGTTGTCACCAAGTACTAGTCTATTTCATCTGAATCATTGAACTAGATAGTAATATATATCAACTACAGTTAATTTGTTTTCCTTGGCATGTTGCAGGAGCCAACCAAATGGTAGCATAAGGATCAGTCTAATATTTTCATGTCTCTTTTTTCTTAAGCAGGCTATGTTTTAGGAATTCAGAGTGATACACTAAATTAATTTTGGTATAAAGTCAGAAATCTGGTATATAAGCAACCTTTATTTTTTATAGCAGCCTTTAGAGATGAATCTAGTGTTGAATATATCTAATTTGTGGGGAAAAAAAAGGTTTCTCTAAACTAAATCCTAATATATCACCAGTTCAAATCTGCCATGATTAGTGAGATACGCATGTTGTACCTTGAGAATTTAAGCTAACAGTGGGCGTTTATATGTAACAGCAAACAGTGGGCATTTATATGGCGGCAAGCTCTGGTTTGGCTAAGCCACTAGGACCTTGCAGTAATTGCTGTAGGTATGCTACTTCATAACCCTTCTATTGCTGAATCATAACATGTCCTTGGTGGATGTATATGGGTCCTGGGTTGGGCATGACTGCATTATTACTTGTTCTGATTCAACTAACTTTTCTATTTGTACCAAGAAGTTCGTACTGTGATCCTCATGAGTGTCACTATTGTTGATAGTAAACTGGTGGCAGTGCTGGATCATTTGGCAGTCATAGGGTATTTCGGGCTTTAGCTCAACTAATGCAAGGAACCAGTCGATAGCCTGGCTCAACTAATTTCATGTTATGCTCTCTGCAATATGTATTCATGTTTTGGAATTTTTATTTTTAGTTAAGTTTAAATAGGATTAGTGTTATTGTTTACTCCCGGTGGCATGAAATTGACAATATTAATTTGGACAGTTAGCATACTTCCAGCCTAGTTCATGTGAGATGAAGATGCACTGATTATGGTGTTTAAAAACTAAGAGTGTAAATTTTTATGCTAGAGAAGTTCACTGTGCCCAATGGATAGTTTGTAATTCTGTTAATATATATATATATACACTTAAGCCTTACAGCATAATGAATTTTTTTATGCCCTTCTGCTTTAATTAATGACAACAGAAATTGGAGACACCCTTTGTGCTACTATAATATTTAAATAATTGTACCTAAAATTAAGAGATCTTGCATACTTGGAGGTGCCATATGTTACCATCATGCCTTCATTCTTGTTTGGCCTGGTCCAGTCATATTTGTTACATGCTGTTGCATATAGGCATGTCAATATTGTCCGGTAGCCAAGGCATTGGCTAGAACAAATAGATTACACTAATATATTCAGAGAGGCTTCTATTCTCATATTATTTAGTTTAGTGGTCAGCCATGGAACTTTTTCGCATTTATAATTGCTATCGCCTCACAGTATGTTTTGGGTCACTTAACTTTTCACTCCTTTACAGGTGTTCTTCCAAGAACATAGAGACATCTGCTATCTTTCATAATCGAGAAATGAGGAAACAAGGTTTTACTCTTCTAGATATTGGTTGTACCTTGTCAAAAATGGCCCATGGTTGATAACATGTTTTGTAGTATAACATGTATCTAAAAAGTTTGTAAAGAATTGATTGTTGAAATGGTGGTATACGTATGATGTGTATATATATCTATGTGTGTGTGTGTGTGTGTGTCTTTCTCTCTATATATATGTGTATATCTCTCTATCTCTTATATATATATATATAGATAGATAGATAGATAGAGAGAGAGAGGATCATCGTAATTTTTTTTGTTTTCTGAAATAGTTATCAGTGACGCGTGTGGGCTGGATGCGTCACTGATAACACTTTATCAGTGACGCGTATTGGCAAAACACGTCACTGATAATTGTTATTAGTGACGCGTATTGGCTGGACACGTCGCTGATAAGTGCTATCAGTGACGCGTATTGGCTGGACAAGTCGTTGATAAGTTCTATCAGTGACGCGTAATTGGTACACGCGTCACTGATAATGTATTATCAGTGACGTGTTTTTACGCGTCACTAATGTGCCCTTATCACAGACGCAAAAATAGTGACGCGTTTTTTATGCGTCACTGATAAGCCTTTAGACGCGTCGTAGATAAGCTTTTTTGGCATAGTAGCTAGTGACATTATTAGACATGATTAGACTTTATATCTAAATATCATCCGAGCCTTCGTGTGAAAAAGAATCAAGGTGACTTGTAGTCGATTGGACATAGAATGTAATTTTAAGGAGTAAAAAAGGGTTCTTAACAATTATTTCGACTAGTCTCGAAGAGATTATCTCTAAGAATAAGATCTACACACACAAACAGATAGAGTAAATATTCATATTCTCCATGCATTCTTCTTCTAATATATAGTAATGTTGTACAGTATTAGTGTACTTCTAGCTAAATTATTAACTTTTCCTCAGGCATGCATTAGTATCCCACCTAATTATTTTGATGGTTCAAGTCTTCAAGATAATGAATAACGTGGGCCGCCTCAGAGCTCACCGAGTCACCATCTATATATAGGTGCACAATGACCTTGAACATTGTAGAAAGAAGTTATGTATGATAGGGTTCACATGATTATTGCACTCATAGGTTTGGCCACCATGCATGTTTTGTTACTTGACCTACAAACCAAATTCAGCTTCAGTATTTAGGATTCAGAGGCATCAGGTTCTGTCGTCAAACCATGAAAATGTTAGCTTCCTCCTGTAGACTTGATTGCAGCACTTCCACGAATAGAAATCCTTGCACCATAGCAAGTTAAATGTTGGTTCACACTTTTCATCATTCGAGGCTTTAGATCTAAATTACATCTATTTTTTCATGGAGGAGAGATGAAATAGTCTTAGGTGTTGGTCTAAAACAATTTTTTCCTGGAGGGCACAACAGCTCCCCAATATGTTATTCTCATCTCTTTTTCATCATTTGAGAGTCTAGACATACATTAGATCTAGTTTTTATGGGGGAGAGACAAAATAGAGATCTAGGTCTATGGATAGAGAAGAATGGATGTACCGCACATCGAGGTTGGACCTGGCCTACATGTTTCACATAAAATCATTTGTTGCTGTTGCGAAAAAGCATCAGCTAAGCCCAAAGCCGCCACACATCATGTCCGTGTAATCACTTCTAGAACTTGCTTGCCCAGAAAAAGAATATGGTGCAATACTGCAATCTCACTTTAGTAGGATCTATAGATTCTGAAGTTAATAATATTACTTGTGGTCACATGTTGACACCTAGTCATGAACAAATAAAGACCGGCGATGGTTGTGAAGGAAAAAACTAAGTTTTTCCATTTTAGCCCTATTTTTTTGAAAAATATCGATATTTGTGCACTTCGATACATATTTCTGTATTTGAGCCCCAGCCCGCTATGCTGAGGTACCATGTCTCGACGTCAAAGGCTCCGATACCGATCCTTGGAGTGAGGTGGCATTGGATACCAAGGTTCCGCAAACATGATGACATACCATGGCACAATAATGCATATGGAGTTGGCATCAGAGCCTGAGCCGGAGGATTCATTCTATACTAATGTGGCTAGCCTACTACCCTTGCCAGCCCTCAACTAGCAGAGGCAACTGTGACCAATAATAGCCGTCTCTATATTTGACATTTTAATCTCAAATAAAATAGTTATTAACTACATGCAAAGTTAATAACATTGATGTAACATTGATGTTGATTTTTTATTCATTTCACACTGCCAACCATCACAAATTGGATCTAAAAATTATATTAAATATTTGGAGACCTCAAATGTATCAAATTAAAATTTTGTCAAGACATTAAAACTACTAACTTTATTATTTTGATATCTAGTTTATCATGATCATTTTATATGAAATAACTATAATTTTTTTTGTGCAAAACAATGCAAACGGCAGTGATGGGTAATTCATGGTTTCAACTAGTAGTGATAAATAATTATCTACTATTGCTAATTGTAGCCATTCAAAGTGGTGGTAGTGAAAACGTATCTATCACTGCTAGTTGTAGGCACGGACATGCGGTATACATTATCATTGGTTGTTTGATAGCAACGTACCTTTATTAGTCCGGCAGTTGGTTGCCATATAATGCCTCCATTCCAAAATATAAATGATTTGTTTTTTTTTTGACTTCGTGTTTGACAGCTCGTTTCATTTAAATTGTTCTGTAAATATCATTTATTTTGTTGGAGCTTGATTTATCAATAAAAGTTATTTTTAATGACTTAAATTTGAGAAAGTTTGCATAATTTTTCTTAAAATAAGACGCAGTAGTTAAATTTTGGAAAAAGTGAAACGTATCATAATTTGAAATTGGAACCAAGAGAATATATATAGTACTGGTCTTTACTTAAGGTTATTCTAAATTAATTTATTTTCAAACGGATTTAGTATTCTCGAACAGATATGTTTGACATGCAAGAAAAATTACCACAAGTACATCGTTTCCAAACAACTCATCCATGGTGTGCTACCTGCATTCCGTGCCTACCTGTGTACCACCAATCCATCGAGCATGCCTTGCGTGTGCCTACCTGTGTGCCACCAATCCATCGAGCATGCACACAACATGGTCATCATCATATATATTCACGGTCCCGGCATCAGGCGTGTGAAGTAATTCACGTCAGCCGTCCCCGAGCACACATACATCCAGTCGCCGGTTTGTAGGTAGCTAGTCACAAAATGTCGTCGCTGGCCCGGCGTCTCGTCGTCTCTGGCTCCATCACCTATGCACAGCGGGCGATCGGCAGCCACATACACTGGATCGACGGCTACTCGATGTCTCGATCCTCGCCGATTCGTCCAGACCTGGCCAAGTTTTCAGGTCTGAGCCCTTCCGCGTCGGCGGCCGCAAGTGGCAGCTCCTCCTTTACCCCAATGGCGTCGACGCCAGTCACCGAGGCTTCGTCTCGGCGAACCTTAGGCTCGTGGATTGGTCATACACCGAGGCCGCCATTGCTACGTACAGCGTGGGCATCCTCGGCGTTGCCGGGAACCCAGTGCACAGCCGCACCGTCGGGCCATGGTGCCGCTTCCGGGGCATTAGCTCCGACACTGAGGAGCCTGCGATGACGACTGGCATCTACGAGCTGGTGGCGGCAGAGGAGCTGCTGAGGTCGGCGCCGTTGCTTCTCAATAACGACTGCCTCAACATCGAGTGCGATGTATCCGTGCTGGACACGAAGAGTGCGCGTCGCAACAAGTGGTTTATGCTGTAAATTAAAGTCCAGTGAACACTCGCTCAGCGCCGGCGATCACACACTCACACACACAGAGTCAACAGAATACGTACAGTCCTTCTAGAATTTCTGATATCTTATTTGCCCATCCGTCTTATTCAATTTTTTATATTATTAATCTTGTTATAAGTCATGTTATCATTAGAGATACTTTAATAATAATTTATTTATTTTATAATTTGCAGATAATTTTGAATAAAAACGAACAATCAAATACCATGTCCAAAACATAAAAACAACAATTTTTTTTTTGTTCCAAACTCACCTCTCGTGAAAACGTTGAATTTCACAAGTCTCTACCACTGGCTCTACCACCGCTAGTAGCGACCTTTAATTTTCTACTAATGCTTCATTTCGAAATTATTATTAATGGAACAAAGTTTTTTCTGTAAGCTGAAACAGGAACTCTACACTCAGATGCAGAATCTTGATTAGTATGTTCTCGTTTTAATGTTTTACTAGTGAAACTCAGTAGATTTTGAACTCAGAATTTATACAAACAATGACCTCAATTTGTTCTAACTCATATGAGTCAGAACCATTCATCAGGGTAATATATGGGACGCGCGATGCCGATTGTGCAAGCCTTTATTTGCAGGCGGCAACATTTAAATCTATGAGCAAATGTATCCATGTCTTATTTCTTATTGTGTGCACTCCAAACATACATGGGTTCAGAACTTTAGATTCATTAATGAGACTATGTGTGAAATTGAGTGTGTTCTTGTCGAAGAGGCCGCGATGAAACTGGTTGTTCAACGGTCTGCTATGTGGAACATGCGGCCATTCAGTAGGAACGTGACGTTGGTGAGCTATACAAGTCGACCACGGCCAAGCAGTCGAGGTCGAGCTCTGTTTTGACGGAAGAGTTAGTATATAAACTGCTCTGCCTTATGGTGGGGAAACATTGAACTGACAGCATGGGTTCGTGGATAGTGCCCGAGTACGATTCAGGCGACTGATAAATAGGAAATGCGATATATGTTAGGTAGAGACTACTGCAAAATGATTTTTGGTTTTTGCCTAGCGCTCGCTCATGTACATGATAGAGTCATTTTGGAAATATATAAACTGTCTATACAAATACTATGAAAGATTAAGTAGTACTGCTACATGGTCTCTATGCAGTGCCACGATGTATCTTGAAAATTATACTGTCCCTAAGTTTATGGAAGAGTTTCTCTAGAGGAAAAAGAGATAGGGATACTGAGATATAAAATATTTATATTAGAGCAAATACAAAATATTTATGGAATTATACTCTCCTCACAGCTTCCGCCCCTATATCAGGAAATTTTTATTACAGGATAGCACATTCATATAACTAGACTTAAATGCCCAATATTCTTTGTAAGGGCACTCCTAATGCAGACTCTACCCATATAATCTAAACCCCAAAGACTCCATCACAAGAAACCATGGTTCCCAATGCAGAATTTGTAATAGCAGTTTTTATGGACAAAGACATTTATTACTCAGCACAAAAAAAGCTGATCAGTTGTGGCAGTTTATCATGTGATCCACCCTACACCTCTCAACAATATCACCCAATGCGTAGATGATATATAAATTAACAGGCCGCAGGTAACAGGCAGTAGCAGAAAGAAAAGGAAGCAGTAGCAGAAAGGGGAAGCCATGGCATTTCAGTTTCACACTTGCAGAAAGGGCAAGCACTTGTATTTCAGTAGCAGAAAGGGGAAGCCATGGCATTTAAGTTTCACACTTGCAGAAAGGGAAAGCACTTGTATCACAGGAATTCATGGCATCTCAGAAATGTATTTCAGGTAATTTCGATCTGTATGCAACTGAAGTACATACTACTGTACTCCTTGCCAATTCAGGGAGATAACTACCATCAGGTTAGCAATAACAGGGTTAATCAGGTAGCATTGTCTTTCAATTATGTAATCACATTTCACAGGCCTGGAACAACTCTGACTCCATGTACTGAAACAAGTATGCTGCCTTATTCTAGCAGATTAAAGTCAGTATGTTTGCTACTGCATAATAAATTCCAGGAAATTACAATTCCATCAGCTACCAGTTTCAAATAATTAAATAAGCAACCTGGAGGGCTGGAGGGGGCCCGGTCCTAGTCGCTCTTCACGGAATGACTGAGGGAGATTTGCCGGCGACGGGGGCTTCATGGAAGGCCGCTCGTGGAGTCGCGGTAGATGCGACCTCGCGCGGAAAGAGTATGCTCGGGCGCGCGCTCGCGGTAGATGCGCGGGAAGGCCACTCGGGCCTCTTGGGTGCGCGCGGGAATCGATCTTCGCACGGCCGGACGAGCGCGCAAGTAGGATTCGCGCGGGAGAAGCAGGCTGGGTGGCGCGCGAGTGGAAGCGGGGAGGGGTACCGGCGGCGGGTGCATGGAATCCATAGACTCGACGTCGCCCTTCTCAAATGCGAGTCTAGTCGTTTCTTCTGGCCTCGAAGGGAACGAAGATGCGAAGTCTTATCAAGAAACGGAGTCATATTTTTCCCTTCTCTGTCTTCAATAATTACACTACCACATCAGCAAAACACCAGATTTAGACTCTATATAGAGTCTGCATTGTGACTGCCCTAAGGCTCTATCTTGAAGCTTGTGGTCTATATATTGGCGCCCAATGACCCACAGCATGCAATCGTATATACATTATAAATACAGTATGCGCGCCTAAGCTAGTTTCCACCAAATTGCATTCTTGTTCTGTAACTTGACCTGCCAATGAAGTTCAAGGATAGTAGGATTCTGAGGCATCAGGATCTCGTGCAACCGTGACAATACTTTGCGCCTATGTTCGTGCTGCCATTTCAGCAACGTCAAGAAAACTGACATCACCGAAGCAAGGCCAAGAGCTGTGTTGATGGGCATCTGATGAACGAAGCCCAACAGCAACACTCCACAAAGCCAGGCCAGGAGGTGATGTGTCATCTTATTGTACAGTCACATTAATTTGAGTGCCGCACGACTATAATATGCGTGTAGAGAACTGTTTAAATGTGCTGAGTCGGATGAATGTACTAGTAACTGAGTTAGGCAACGGCAGCGGACCTATACATAGAATGGAGAGTGCAGCATTTAGCTTTTTTTTAAAGAAGGTCTGTAACAGGAACTGCATGCAGTAGAATGGATTAATTTTGTTTTTACATTTGGAAAAAATATGATCAAACTCAATTTACAAATTTATTTTTACCACAGATTTTGCTCAGGTACATTCAGTTTTTTCGAATGCTTTTGCATGGTATCATAGTTCGCTAGTACACAAAATCTATATGTTGACACCATAGATTTATTTTTACAGGCGGATTTAATTAACGTGCGTCACTAGAAATAAAACGGTACAGACAGATTTAGAACCGCCTGTAGAAATCGATTTCTATAGGCGGTTCTCTTAAAAAACCGCCTGTAGAAATCGATGCCAATTTTAAAAATTTAATTTTTTAAATGACTTCAAATGGGAAAACTGTCTACATGAAAGTTGTAGATCTTAAAAAGTTATGAAACTTTATAGTTCAAAATATTTTCATTTGAAATCATCTTGTTGACGTACAATACGGTCAAAGTTTGAAATTTGAAATTTGACTTTCTGAAAAAAGCCTCGGATGGAAAAACTTCTAACATAAAAGTTGTAGATCTTGAAAAGTTATGCAACTTTAAAATTGACAACTTTTTTCATTTGACTTCGTTTAGTGCCTCAAACAGTCATTTTACTATCAGTTACGTAACAATATGTGGTGAACCTAATACAATTTGGACATATATGAGTGTTAGGTGGAGTGGTTAGAGGAGGTCTCGTGCGAGCCCGAGGTTGCAGGTTCGAATCCCACCGGCCGTGTAGCGCGCGAATTTGGGGCAAAAAATGCCGCGATTTGCGACTGCGACGGAGATAGGCGGGCGCTAGCCGGTGAGTCCCTTCTTATATTTAATTTTTTTGTTTTGCTATTTTTAAAACCTGATTTTTGCAAAAGGATTAGTACAGGCAGTTTCTTATGTGAACTGTCAGTACAAATGGTTGATTTGTACTGGCCCTTAGAAACCGCCTGTAAAAATGCCTTTGGAACCGTCAGGATTGAGCTTTTGTGTACTAGTGGCTATAACGATGACAAACATTTTCTTAGCCCAAAAACATCAACACATATCCACTTATTCCTGCTGACCTGCTAAATATACAATTGAGAAAAAATTGACTTTTGAAGAACCATAGGCTGTGGGCAATAGGGTGCATTATATTGCATAGTACTGAGTGATAAAACGTATTCATGTGACCACTAAAATGTCTCACTTGGATGCCATATCTTATGGTGCCAGCAAGATGATAAAGTTAGACACTCCAATTTCTTGGCTTCTCAAAAAACAAAACAATCAGATGTTTGTGCAAAAATTGGGGAATATAGCTGAATTAACAATCTAAAACTGGTTGTGGCCAACCACTATGTGAATGATCGAGACCATCGTCCTACAGATTCGGGCCTTTGTATGTCCACGAGTTGCAGTGTCTGGTTCATAGAGGTGAGAGGAACTGAAGGTGAGAGCCTTTTTAATGCGCAGTACCCTAGGACTGATAATCACTTCTAGCTAGGTCAGAACCCCGGCACTGCCGGAATTGCTTCCAGTAGAGGATAATCAGCAGTTATTGTGAGTTCTGCCATAATGGATCTTCATGACTTATTTGTGGCAGATATCTCAAGTAAGTCACCTTAAAATTAGGGCAAACGGTAGTCTCTCTATTAACTTTCAGGGCTCGGAAATTAGGGCTCGGAATGGTTAAAGATTAATGATTTTAAAATCCATATTTTTGAATTTATTAAATGACCTCTGATGGAAAAAAAGATCAAAAGATCTCGAAGAAAACTTTCTATTTAAAACTTTTTTTCATTTGAATCCGTTTCAAAATCTGGTGGGCTAAATACTAAGGAAGTACATCTAATGTACATTACCTTACGTATATGCCTTCTGCTGTAGTGGCAAGGGGTGTAACACATCAGACCGGAGATTGTGAGTTTGATTTCTGAGATCCACATTCGGTCTGTTTTACGAGAAATTTTAAAAAAAAATGCTAAAAACCATGCGTGGCTACCTAGTACTGGCTCCCTAGGAAAAATATAATTTTCGTTACCCTTTTAGCCTGATTTGCAATTTACAGTGGCGGTTTATATATAGTGGCAGTATAAATATTTATAGTGGGAGTTTTTAGGTGAGGCCCGTAAAGTTTGCTAATTTTTAATGGTCTTTCACATTGGTTGTTGATAGAAGTGTCAGTAGAAATATGAAAAATACCATCAGTAAGATATTCTGAGAACTAGTGTTTTGAGCCAGGGTTATTTTTACCGACCGGTAGCCGGTAACCGCCGGCCGGCGGTACCGGTATACCGGTCCGGTTTGACCGGTTACCGGTAGAAACCGGTCGAATTCAAATTTTGAGTTTGAACCCCAGTTCAATCGGTTCCGGACCGGTATACCGGCCGGTTTGACCGGTTACCTGCCGGTTTGAGCGGTTTACCGACCGGTTTGGTGGTAACCGGTCGCATTTTCAAATTTCAGATTTATTTTTTTAAAAAAAATGCTGAAATTTTTTTTTCGACCTTCATGATTTAATGGGCCTTAACGGGCCGGCCAGGGTTTTTTATACCGACCGAAATCCGGTTACCGCCGGCCGGCGGTAACGGTATACCGGCCGGTATAAACGGTAACCGGCCGGAAACCGGCCGAATTCGAAATCGAATTCAAACTCACAGCTCAATCGGTTTTAGATGGGTATACCGGCCGGTATGACCGGTATAAACGGTAACCGGTCAAAACCAGCTGATTTTCTTTTTTTTTTAATGCAGAAAACAAATTTTTTTTGAATGGCCTTTGCACATAATGAGGTATAAACACCATACATTTCAGGGATAAATAGTGCCGTAGCAATACATAGGACATACACATACTTGTATTGTATCAATACATAAGGCACATCAAAGTCATCAATACATAGTATCATATAAATAGCATATTCTTAGTCTCATACACAAACAAATGTGATAGTCATCGGCATAGGCATAATCAACGTTGTATGAAGTATGGAAAGGCCTCCATGCTGCAAGACATCTGATATTCGGCGGTGGACATCAAAGCGATACCTCGCAGTCTAAGCAACTCGGCCTTAAAATCATTTCAAGATTGGCCCGTCCATGCCGATGTTGTCTCCCATTCTTGAACTAACATAGCGTAAAAATGGGGGTCTTCCCATTCATACACCCATCTGGTCGCAGGTTGCGTGGTAATGTCAGGAATGTGATAGTTATAGCTTGCCTGGGAGGTATCACTGTACGAGGAAGAAGAATGCTGCGGAGTGTCGTAGTCTGTAGGTGCATAAACAGTCCTCTGCGACTCCGGTTGTCCATGGTCGCGGTCCTGAGTAGCATGCGTGAACTGGGTTTCGCCTGCAAAAAACCATTATTAGTAGTTTAGAAGTCATACACAGAAACAATTGTGCGTACGTAGGTGCAATGGATACCTGTGAAACAAAGACCACCACCTCCACCAGAACCACTACCACCAGCACCAAACCCACTGCCACCACCACCACTACCAGAACCACTACCACCAGCAGCACCACCAGCACCATCACCATCACCATCACCATCACTGCCACCGTCACTGTCGTCATCAGAACCGTCATCAGTTGAGCTGCTATCCTGAGACTCCTGATACGGTGGACTACGCTGAGCCTCATCCTCAGTTTCAGTGTCACTGGTCACTTGCTTTTTCTTTCCGCGTTGATGCTTGGGGCCACCCTTCTTAGGCGGCATCTGCATCTTCCTCTTCCCGAGGTGACTATCACCCACATGTCTACGGGCCCAATCACTGATGGAATCATCTCCCGTGGCCTGACGTAGATCTTGGGCGTCTATGTGGTCACTACGAGCACAAACAAATAAATCACATAAATAAAATGGACATACATAATATGAAAGCCAGACAGAGACACACATTATACCTGACAATATGTGATGGCATAGGGGCGTCTACTTCGTCATCATCCTCATCAAGAACTGGTGCCTGGTTTGATCTACCATACTCCATCCATTGCCTAACTGGATTGTTCGAGTCATAGAATGAGACTTCGGCGAACTTGTCAATGAAATCTTCGTCATCATGCAGTGGCGGTCCAGAGATATCCGCTAGTCGCAGCCGAAGATTGTAGTTGACATACACAAGCTTGTTTAGTTTTTTGTGGGACAACCGATTGCGAACCTTCGTATGAAGCAAGGCAAAAGTACTCCAATTCCGCTCGCATCCACTGGAGGAGATACATTGTGCAACAAGCCGCAAAGCAAGACGCTGCAAATTTGGAGTTTGACTACCAAATATCATCCACCAGGCCGCTGCAAGTGTAACACATTATGTTAGATATATATTCCACGAGAGCAAAGCATCAAGGGTAGAGAAGTGCTCTTAGGCTCTTACATGGGCTAGTCCTTGGACCGCTGCCATTTTCATAGCGAGTTCGGAGCCAAACTCACCAAGCTTCTGTCGAAAAATCTCTGCCTCTTGTAAAGCCTGCATGGCGCTCTGCAAATCCGTCATGCGCGAAAATGTATCTTTCAGACCATTAAACATTGTTGGAGTTGGATCCATTTTATATGCGTACTTTGGATTTAGGACAGCAGCTGCAACACATGACAAATGCCAAACAAGCGAACGGTAAGTATTCATTTCATGGAGCTTGCTAAGTAAATATAATTCATGATCGTACCTGAACCCACATACGTGTCAATGTACACATCAGTAATCCTATTGTCCATAATCTGTCGATACTCATTCCATGTCTGCTTATTTCTTCCAAAGACAGACTCCATCTCCATTTTGCAAGTCTGGTAGACATACACTACATCACACATGTTAGGCTGCTTGTCTTGATCAGCGAAGCGGAGAAACTTATAAATTGGTTGAACTGTTTTGATGATGTATTCCAGTCCCTCCCACCACTGGATACTTGATAACCTTGAATGAGCAAAACGACCGTCTTCACATTTTATCCACTTGCTTTGCAGAAATTCAGGAGAAGACATCCACTGCATGAACTTGTCACGTTTCCGGTGAAAGCTCTCTAGGAACATGTAGTTGGTCCCAAATCTAGTAACATTCCACTTGACCAACTCACCACCGATTGCCTTCCTCATCATTGCATTCAACTGAGCATAGTTGTGCAAAAAGGTTGAGATTCGCTTGCATGTTGCGATTGTACCTGCATGTTCGGGCCTTTCACCAATATCCTTCAACATCAAGTTGATGGTGTGTGCAAGGCGTGGCGTCCAAGCAATATGAGCATAATGGTTCCCCAGTATCTTGCAAGCTTTTTTGTAGTTGGCGCCATTGTCGGTCACCACATGTACGACATGCTCGGCGCCAATCTCTTCAACAACCTTACGAATTTCTTGAAAAATAACCACAACAGTTTTTACAAATATGACGTAAATCACAATATTATAAATAGTATGAACCTAACAACATGTTCAGAAGCTACCTGGTATAAATAATTGGCATCTTGACTTCGCCCAGTAGCATTAACAGATTTATGAAACCATGTGACCCCATTGCAATAAATCAGGAAGTTGATGACACTCATTCTAGTGGGGTCAGTCCAAGAATCACACATCAACGTCACGCCAAAGTTGGTCCATTCCTTCTAAAACTTTGCGTACCTAGCCTTCAAGTCTTTCTCGTTCTCATCTAGGTACTTGCCATCGATATCCCTTCCAGTAGGTGACACAATGTCTTCACCTGTAAGCAGAAGCCATTCGTGAGAATACATAAAGATAGAAACGTCAAAATTGAGAGAGATGACTCTGAAAGTTGTACTAACCCCACTTTTGTGTCTCTCTCACCGCACTTATGAAGTACGGATTGTCGGCCTGTCGTCCTGGGATTCCTGCAACATGGAAAAACTTTCCCAATAGCTTCCTTTGCATTCTTCCCCTTCTGCGTCCAAGACCCTGTATCAATCCTTGGTTGGACCATTCCTCTCCTCCTACCGGCTGCCAAATGGTAGTCCTGCAGAACCACAGGAGTCTCCCTCTGTGATCCTGCTCTTCGAAACATCCTTTGCAAAGGATTCCCACCCTGTGAACCACTACCCCCTCCACGGTCGTAATTACCTCCTCTCCGTTGCACCCCCTGCTCGTACTCATATTCTGCTCTCGACTGATTAAGTGCTTGCTGGAGCTGCTCCTCATATTCATCATCACCAAGTGGATGGTTACCCTCCGCTGCAGCCTTCTCTCTTGTCAACTTTTGTCGAGACCGGTCAAAAGTTGCCTTTTTAGTTCTATCAAGATCACGTTGAAAGTACTCACGCACATCATCTGGCACACTTCTGCAATACACCACCTGCGACCCGCGACCGGCTAAATGTTCTTTGAATCTTGTTGCACCACCACCTCCTTTCATCGTATGACAGTAGTTGCACCTCCACCCAGGAGAAAGGTTTTCACCATGCTCCCATACAATGTCTTTTCCTCTGCTTGACATTGTGCACCTGCATGAATGGACAACACAAACTAATCAATCACATAGATTAAATCTACGTAAATAAGTGGCTAAGTCACAACCTTCCACCTAAATAAAATTTACCTAAACAATATAAACCTAAAATATACATCAGTATATACCTAAAATATACATCAGTATTAGCACACCTACAACCTAAAATATACATCAAACCTAAAATCCTAAACCAAATCCTAAACATAACCTTAACTAATAACCTAAACACACCATAAATTCTACTAAAATCCTAAATCAAATTACCACTGCACCCTAGATCAATAGATAACTACTTCCTATTCCAAATCCTAAAGCTAATCCTACTAAAAATGCTTAAGAAAAAAAAGGAAACAACCTTACCTGCCGAAACCGGAGAAACCGCGCGGTTACCGGTTGAAACCGGCCGAGAAACCGGTGCAACCGCCCGGTACCCGGAGGATCCGCGCGCGCGTCGGTATCCCGGTCTTACCGACCGGTATACCGGTCCTACCGGCCGGTAATAAAGCGGCGGCGAGCGGACGAGCGGGGAGGCGGCGGTTTCGGCTGCTGCGGCGCGGAGGGGGGAAATGGGGGGTGGCTCTGCCCCCCCGTGACCTAGGGTGCCGTTTTGTGCCCGTTCGGGCCTAATGGGCCTAACGGGCCTTAATGGGCCTTTTTTTTTTTACTTCGGGACTTCGAAAAAAATTCTAAATGTAGTCAAATTTGAAAATTTTTGACATCATTGGAATCTATAAATCATGAAGTATTTTTAGGAATTTTTTTACCATTTTTTCCTCCGATTTTAAATTTGAAATTTTGGTTTTTTCAAACCGGCCGGTACCGGTACCGGCCCGGACCGGTATGACCGGTAACCGGTCAGTTACCGCGGTATTCCGTCGGTAAAAAAAACCCTGTTTTGAGCACGGGCTCTGATAGCCATGAACCCGCACCAGGCATTTGCCATGCTCCCTATCTACGTGAACGTGACGACCAGTCCATTTCAATTATGCGCATGATGCTAGGGGTCTTGCCCTCCGAGCACAATCTTCTTCTGTTAGCGCATATATACACACACTGGTTTACTTCCCAAAATGATTTGTTTATGTGATGAAAACTATAAGTGTAGCAGTGTAAAAGTCAACGGAGATGCAAAAATACGCAACCATCATGCTCCAACTGGACCAGCTCCCATGAGGCGAAGAAGAAGAAGACGGCGGCGGCCAAGGTTCAGTGCCCCCTCTCTCCTACTCTCCGTCTCAAATTCCCCATCTCCGATGGGGCATAGAAGTGCTCGGTGGAGGTAAGGTGGCTAGGCAGTGGAGAAGGCGGGTGGGAAACTCATTGATAGGACAGGGAAGTAATGTTTGATTGGAGTATTGAACATTATTTTAAAGTAAAAAAATATTTCAGCTAAACCACAAAAACTGAGCTGCTTAATGTGTTATTCAAATACGCTTAAAATCTGCATGTCAGGAAAAATTTCCAATTTTCCACTTTACCACAAAAAAAAAAACGAAATTGAGCTGCTTAATATGTGAATCAAAGTGTTCTGATAAGAAGTAGTATACTGTGTAGGAGTCCAAGCTCTAAACGACACATCTCCAGTGCCCCTTTTAAGTGGAAGCTAAACCTGCAGCTAGAAACATAGAAACATCCATGACCACATAAGAGGCAACTAATTAATAAGTGCCAAATGGATGCTAGGCTTGCGAGGCATCGGGATGTTCTTTGGATCTTCCATTGTCCAAATTAGTTGAGTCGGGATGTTCTTTGGATCATTATTTCTTCGTCCATTATATCACATTTGTACACGTACCATCAGTGGATGTGCTGAAGGATGTGGTGCCCTGAAGGATGACACAGTCAGCTTCAGAGTCTGTTGTGGCACACCATCGATTTCAAGGTATCCGGCCTCAAGTGATTCCGAGGACTTAAATATAACCATAATACATGTATATGTTTGACCATAATAAAGAAAACAGAGACAAGTTGTGCCACAAATATATATGTTTTAATAATCTTGAAAAATATTTTCTTAAAACAACTTATCATATTCAGATGATACTAAAAATATTTAAAATAACATGAAGAACCATGACATCGTCAGATATATTTATACATTCGACTAAAGAGTTTTGCATAACAATATTGACAGTATAACCATTATAACATATGTTGTTCCTTTTGAAAGGATAACATATGTTGTTCCTTGATAACAAATTTCAAACATCTCAAGAAACTAGAAGAAGTTACTGCAGACCCTCAAGTGACTATATATCTTCCTACCTTTTCAGATTTCTTTGAAGCAAATAGTCATTATAAAGGCTTATAATATTCTCTTCATGTTAACACTGCCCTATCATGGTCCGCTTAACAAATGACTATTTATGCCATTGTAGTACTGACCTAAATTCCTTATTTTTCTGGAAAATATGAAATAAAGTTAATAAATATCAAATAAGCACAAGAGTTTTAACTTGACTCTACAATAATAAAAAGTCTATGACAAATAATAAGACTATGAAAGTCAAAATTTAGAATCATGACGTCACAAGACACGGGCTACATACCACCACAGTTTAATTTAAGGTTCAACAAAATGGATATTCAAGATACATAGAAGTTCATCTACAGATGTTGATAAGACAAATATACAGATTGGTAATTATTAAGTAGATTTCGATTGGATCAAGACTATATTATATATTGTGCATGTTGTGTTATGAAATAAGTAATAAGCAAAATTTGTGATTCCATACAGGTATTTTTATTAATAAGAAATATTAAACAATAACTGGCGATTTTTTGGAAGAAAGAATAACTAGATATTGTGTCTTCAGATATTGTACCTCACTAGAGCAAGTGTTAATGGACTAGTTTTGAAGAAGGGGGTAATTTATTACTAAGCCTTTTCATATCGAAGAGTTCCAATAAGACACTTTTGACCATTAATTTAACCAAAAGCTTTGGAATTTAGGTGACAGAAAATTAAACTGAGGAGTAATTGCATTGTTACGATGCTGTCTGACCCAAAACCTAGAGCTAGCACAAGATATTTGGAGAAATAAAAAACAATGATAGGACACGGGAGAAATCAAACGGAAGATGTGCTAATGTGCAGTGGAGTGGATCAATGCGATCATAGATAGAAGCATGGTTCTCGCTTTTTGTTAACCCAAGAATTAGCATATTAACAAATGTCTTATTGCTACTAAATGAAACCCTGGAGCATATGGTCTTTTGGGAGAAGAGAACTCTTGACAGGATGAGAAAGCAGTCATATATAGGTTGGAGTATTTGACAAAATTTTAAATAAAAATTTTTCAGCTATGCTAGTTGTACGAGAATCTACATAAATAATCTTAGAATCCATAAAGCCATCGTGGTTGGCATGATGCATGTCTGGATAAATTTATTATTTTCCTTAATTTCTGATCTGCTTGCTTAATGAGTTATTTGAAGTTCTGAAACAAAGTACTATATTGAGTAGAATGCAATTATAATAAACTTCGACGATCTATCTCCATTCTGCAGTGCCCCCTATAAGTATAAGCTAATCCAGCTGGTAAAACATCCTTGACCTGCAGCTACACCCACCCATTATAGTGGGAACTAGTAGGCCAATTGGATGATTGGCTTGTGAGGTATCGGGATACACGTGGGACACCGTGCACACAATGATTGTCCGATTGAATGCGAGTGTTTTTCTGGGATTCGATTGTTTGATATCCTTGGAGCTCTCCTATACGAACACCTCCCAGTACTGGTGCTAACACCCGTTTGTGTGACAGACGTTCTAGAAGACATAATGGCCACACTGCCAACGTCAATTTGACCGTCAGGACCACACGCATCCTCAGAGCCATTTGGTTGCATCACTACTGTATGCGTGTAAAGAACTGTTTAAATGTAACCAAATGAATTGATTTCCTGGATTCCGTGACCGAGGACCTAAGAATGATATACTGTGACCACACCGTCCATAGCCTCAAGTGGTTCTGTGGGAAGATACATGAACTACATTTCCATAGCTGAGGTGATTCAAGGTGCAGCTATATAGTTTATTTGTTGAAATTGTAAAAAGGAACTGTGTGCACTAATATGGTAGGATTTATTATCTTGTTTTTATATGCTAAAAAAGGTGATGAAACTTACTTTAACAATGTATTGTTAACACTAGCACTTGCTCGTGTACATTTAATTCTTTTTCCAATGCTGCAGGGTATAGTATAACAGTTACAACAATGACAACCAGTTTCAGCTTAAAAAACATGACACACATCTCTCAGTTCTAACGGAGTATCTGGCAACTCTCAGAAGTTCTGTTTTCTCATAGAACCAACAAACCCGTTAAACGTTTTGATGCGACAAGTCTCTAATTTCATATCACAGTTATGTTTTGTTTTCTGCATGACTCAATTGGGTGTCTTCTTTCTACTATAGATTTCACCATGCAGACATACTGTGAATCTTGTGGTCATCTCATCAGTGCAGCTGCATTATATGCTCTGCTCGAAGACTCATCAGAGCTAGCTAACCTATGCCTGCAACTTTGCTGAACATATATTACCCCAGCTTGAGTAACAAAGATAGTCAAAAGTTGCATGTTACCTGACTACGTGAGCACAAGTATCATGTCACCGGAGCTCAAGTATCAGCTGCTGGTGGGAGATCGATGAATTTCTTCCGTGAGGAGACAGCGGGAATGCTACAAGAATAACTGGGAGCACACCCCTCAGGACCCATTCTCATCACCACTTTTGGTGTTGGCAGATGGCAGTGTGGTCGACCTGGTATTTAACATGACCACGACGGATGCCAAGCCGACACGGATCTATAGATCTTCCATATGTCCCGAATGCACAGCAGACCGACGCGGATGCAACGCAATACCTCCTGTGGCCGCTGTCCATCCACCGGGCAGCAGTGGAAGCAGCTGCTGCAAATTCCTGCACCTCCGCCAGCGCATCCAAATCTGCTACAGGCGTGAGTCCTAATAGAGGTAGTGCATGACCAGGCCGATCCCCTCAATGATCCTCTGCAGCGGTTGCCATCCCAACTCAGCACAACACTGAAATAAACATGCATTTTGTGGACGGAGCCCAATCGTTGCCAAAATCGCATCAGATAGAGGATATATATAATCGGTAGTCATGAGAGTAGCCTAACACACGATTCTAGACCCAGTAGTGATATGTGAAAATTGGTGTATCACTAGGGTTCTAGATCTAGTGCCTCTGATACGTGAAAAAAAAAGAAAATATGTGAGTCGACGGCTCAAACTCCAGACCTCAATACTCACATGGTCTCGAACATCCATACTAACTGAGCTACATGACAGTTGTAACTATAATACTGAGGTATTGTTTTGATTGCCCTATTTGTCTATTTTGAATTTTATATTTCTTATGTGACACCTTAAGCGACATCGACTAAATTAGTCATTAACTGCAAAGTTGTAGATCTCAACCAGTACTGTAAATTAAATGTTAACTTTGTCTCTATTAGTTATAGTTAACTATCTCAAATCTGATCCGAGAGCTTATACTAAATATTTGGACATGTAAACAAATGAAAATGAAAAAGTTATCAATGGGAAAATTTTAGATCTATTTGTATTCTACAATTTTGAAATAACATTAATCTTTGTTTGATCTATTATGAAAAAGATGAATTTTGTAACAGAATTAGTAGCAGTTATAGTTATTCCAGTTATTAAATGAAAATAGTCACACACATGTTCCAAGAAAATATAATCCACGGGTCATATTAGACCTTTGCCAAGAAAATCTCCCATGCCTTCCTCACATTGGAATTGGGCTCGATTGTGCAGTAGATGGACCATGACATGGAAACTAGAAATAGATCCACGATTTTAAAGCAAAAATAAAATAATTCAACTGTGCCAATTGTACCAGAATTTATGTGGTAATACATAGTTAATATTAGTATGCATGTCTTGTTAAATTTCTTTCCACGCTTTACCTCCAGAAAAACAAATAATGCAATCAGCTTGCTTAAAGTGTAATTTGGAGTTAAGACAATACAAGTATTATGCTGAGTGTCATTCCAATGATCATAACAAATTAATAAACTATAAATGACCCAACCCCACCTCCTCCCATTGTGCCCTATAAGTACAATCAAGATGATGTCCATCAAGCACTGCAACCTGTAGTGGCAATTAAGGCCCTATAAGTACAAGCAAGATGATGGTCCAACAGGCGCTGCAACCTGTAGTGGCAACTTGAAGGCTAGGCATGCGAGGCATCGGGACACGTAGGAGAATCTATGGCCTGTCTTGAACAAGGTGGGATGTTCTATGAATTTCCACGAGCCAATTCACATTGATGTGGGTAGTCTCTGCACAAGCTCTCCTACTACCAAAACGCATAAATGAACTTAGTGACCAGTTGCAGTATCATTGTCACCAATCCATGAGAGCAACATGTTGGGAACAACGACGAACGTACTGCCATGGCTGTATCCCTGTGAACCTTACACAGCCTGCATGGTGAGTCGGGGGTTGGAGTCCTGGAGGCCTAGGTGGAGGACCCAAAGGATGTGCTACATCCTGAAGGACGACAGCCTCAATTTTTACAACGACTTCCCTGTCCATAGATTGGACATGTCCAGTTTCAAGGTGCTCCAGTGGAATATGTGTAAACAAGATTTCTGTAAGTTAAGCTAGCCAAGCAATGATAGTGAAACATAAAGCTCAGTTTATGAAGATGTGAAAGGAACTACTTGCACTGAAACTGATTTGTCCTTATTTCTTATATTTTCAGTAAGAATAAAGCTTAGTTCAATATATAATTTATTTGTTTCAGAGATGGCTAACTGTTTTAGCTTGAAAACTTCAACATGACTTATAGCGAGGATACTGAAAGATATTAGGGGCTATCCAAATGACTAATAGAACCCTTATTTAAAACACAAGGGAAGGTATTTCCTAGGGTGGCCTTTATTGATTTGTGGTGATGGCAATTGAAGCCATTATTTATTTTTAAAATTTGTTTCATAGATCTTACGATGGTGAGGTAATTAAAACATAGAGTACATTTCAGAGAAGAAAACATTGATAGGATGAGGGAGAAATCAAACTCATTATAACGGATTGTGGATCAATGTGATCATCTGGTGGAGTATTCGACTCAGTTTTCGCTAATGCTACAAAAAATAAACAGATTAACAAATGTTGCACACTGAAGCGTATGACGTTTTTGGCGAAGAAAACTCACTGACCCAGGACGAAAAAACATTCATGGGTTATTTTATTTGTTGTTTCAAAAGTAAAGTTACGATTTCAAATTCTCTTTTTTTTAGAATTTTATTTTTAAGGAAAGAATATTTCTACAACTCCAGTTGTACAAGAATTTATTAGCTACATAATTTATATGATACAATACATAAAGCCAGCATGTCAGGATATGTTCATGTTTTTAGTTTTACCAAAAAAAGTACACAGCATAAAGCACGCTGCTTAATGTGTGATTCAGAGTTCTGACCAAAAAAAGTACTATATTGAGTTGTGTTCCAGTTTTATAACGAATTAATCCGGTTTAAAAGACATATCTCCAGTATTATACCTATAAGAATAAGCTGAGCACCAGCACTTAGAAACATCCATGACGTATTCCCACTCGGGAGTAAAGCCTTGCTCTGTACAAGTGAGAGAATGCACGTGCCTTCAGGAAAAGGCCTTAGTTGGCTGATGAAAACAAAAAATAGTGATGAGTTCTCCACGATGGTAATCATAATATATAATATCCATCAAACCCTGTTGCATGATAGGCTAGATTGTATGGTGCTCAGTGCTCACGAAACAAGGTTCAACACTAATAAATTCTCTATATATTTTGATAATGGTGCATCTGTACACTCTATTTTAAATACGGAACAGAGAAGAGGAGGTACACATGCTGAAGCTAGTAATAAGACTGAAGTGCCAATATGAAGGATTCATCGATCATATGAGTAAGAAACAGAAACAATGTTTTGGGACTGAGAGGCATCAGGATTGTCCACTGTCCCAAGACAAACCAAGGACCAGAAAGCTAGCACAACTTCCACGATGACTGAGGAGTGACTAGGATGATATCTATTGTCTAGCCATGTGATTCCACAACTCATATCGCCATAATATGTATCGTGCAAATATATCACCCATACTTTCTGTCGTAGCACCAAAAGATTGGGATCCAATCTTAGCTTCTAGAGGTACCAGACGAGGAAGAAGAGGATTGAAGTGCAAGATCTGTATCAAGGGAAAAGACGGTATCATGGAACAAGCCAAAAATCAACCACCGTCCCGGAACCAATGGAAGAGAAACAAGAGGAGACAATGCATCTCAGCGACGATCACCTCATTGTCCCATGCAATGTCCAATTCCACAAATATGTTGGAGAAGGATCCTCTTGTCTTCTAGTTTCTTCAAATATTTCTAGACTGATTAATGCCCATGTTAGAGCAAGTCCAAGAAAATAGCTAAATGGTTTTGGAAATATAAATATGGCTTGTATTAGATGAAAAATTGTCCAACAGACTCTTCAAATCATTGCCTATATTTAGTAGGTAGAGTTGGACAACCGGTTCCTCTACTCAGGTACGGACCCCCCCCCCCCCCCCCCCCCCCCCCCCCGATGTTGTACGCCTTTACCGCTTCCTTTGCCAGCTCCACCAAGTTTGCATTGACTTCCCCAGAAACTGGGGTATCCACTGCCAGGCGATGGCTGTAAACAGCAGGACGGAGAGAGAGCAGGCGACGGTGGCCTCAACAGGAGATGGAGTGAACAGCTGCGGCATCCAAACTGGATAGAGCGAGCTGTGCAGAGGAAGAGGACAATGGATATTTTTTTTTAATTTTTGAATAGATGATAGGAGTGGGCCCATCTTGGCTTAGTAGCGTAGGGCATTCCTAAATATATCTTTATTATTAAAGCAAAATAAAATATTTCTGCCATGCTAGTTGTACACTAATTTATGAGGTATGTAACTATGGTTAGTATACATAAAGTTAGGCAATAATGCATGTCGGGATAAATTCCTTATTTTCTACTACCACAAGAAAAACACCTGACGCTTGCTTAGTGCGCGTGTGATCCGGAGTCCAGACAAAAAAATATTATACTGAGTAGGATTCAAGTTATTTTAACAATTTAATTAATAAACGATAAGTGACATATCTCCCCCCTGTGCCCTAAGAGTGATCATGATGCAATAATAGGTAGGAACAACCATCACGTGCAGCTACTCCGTCAACAGTGGCAACTAATAGGCCAATTATTGCAGGCTAGGCTTGCTAGGAATCACGATACACATAGAAGTATCGTGGCCACTATGGTCTGTTTTGAACATCAAGTGGAGATGTTCCACGAGATTCCACACGTAAAGTTGACATTTGCAAGGGTACTCCGTGTGCAAGCACTCTTACTACCTCAATGCTTATATGAACTCCTTGACCAGTGGTAGTAGCATCATGCCATCTAGCAAAGAACTCCATGGGGCTCATCTTGTCACTTGGGGAGCCAACGATGGCTCCGTCTCTCGATCTTGGCCGGAGTTTTTGCATATATGTCGTCATGCAGGCGAGGTCAATAGATCCTTTGTACACCCCTAATGTGTGATTGCCGTACTATAGTGAGTAGGATTCCAGTTATTAAATCAAAGAGATAAACTTCAAACTACATATATCTGTTGTGCCCGTATAAGTGTACGCTGATCCCGTAGCTACGAACATCTCGTGACCCATTGTTTCACTCTGTAATGGCTATTAATAGGCTAATTTTTCGATGCCGGCCGGGCTTTCGCTATACGCATTAGTGACTCATGGCTACTATGGTCCAGTTTGCTGAAGTTAGGATGCATGTTCTGTAAATTTCATTTTGTTTGTTGCGGTTTTTACAAGTGCACTCTCAGGAAGAGCTCTCCTGTTACCAAAACGCATACATGAACCCAGTGACCACTGCAGTACCATAGTAAACAGTCGAACAAAGAACATGCTAGGAACACCACTGGTAATATTAATATTAATAAATGTTTTATTGCTACTAATAAATTAAACCCTGCAGGGTTTGATCTATTAGGGAACATAACTCATTGACACAGTTGGGAGGCAGTCATATTAGGTTCGAGCATTTGACATAATTCTAAAAAAGTGGAAGTTATCTTAGCTACGCCAGTAGTACAAGAATCTACATAACTAATGTTAGAATACATAAAGCAAGAAAGCTTAGGATGATGCATGTCATCATAAATTTATTTTTTCACCAATGTGTGATCTGCTTTGCTTAATGTGTGATTTGGACTTCTGAGAAAAAGTACTTGTTACATTGAGTAGACTCCAGTTACTGTAACAAATTAATAAACTTTAAATGATATATCTCCATTGTCCAGTGCTCCTATAAGTATAAGCTGATTCGGTGGCTAAAACATCCTTCACCTGTGGCTACGCCCATCCATTGTAGTGACAATAATTGGCCAATTGCATTCTAGGCTTGTGAGGCAACAGGATACACATAGGAGAATCGTGGACACAATGGTCGTCCAAGTTTGGTGAAGATGTGCTGTCCTTGGGATCTTCATGCATTAGTTCAGATTTTAACAAGCACCCTACTACCAAACTACCTACATAGACACAGAGACAGGCTAGACCTACCAATATCATTGGTACGTAGGACGAGGAAGATGCTGCTGGGAAGACCAGTGGGCGCTACTTCCACTTGGACTTTGTTTTGCAGTGACTTTTGAGCGCGGCAGCATTACAGTATGTGTCTAGACAACTATTTAAAGTCTAGACAACTATTTAAATGTTATGTGCTAGAAGGAGTCTATAGGTAACTGCGTCGATTTCCTAGAGGCCACCATATATCACAATCCATAGCCTCAAGTTGTTCTGTTACAGGATACATTTCCATGAGACAAACTAGTGTGGAATATTCAAAGAGTTCAGCATGTTACTCTTGGTGAGCAACGCGCCGCCACTGCCACAAAATGAGCTGCTGCTGCCCACCGGTTGGCCGCAAGCCCACAACGGGTCACTACATCGTTGCTGCCATCGCTCTGCTGGTCCTGATGTTGCGCCATCTGCTCTGGCCAGGCATCACGCCAAGCAGCTAGGCTTCCAGAAATCTAATCCACGTTCCTATAGCTGGAACGGCGTTGTTTATTCCATCTCCATCGTTCCCCCTCCTATTCTCTCTCTCTCTCTCTCTCTCTCTCTCTCTGTAAAGATGGGACAGCCTAGGGTGCCGACGCCGTCCGTCTCCGTCCCGTCTCTCCACCTCTCCCCTCTGGCACCTGGGGCCAAGAGCCGTAACGCCGCCGGCCACTGAAGGACGTGCGGACCCCACTGGCCAGTCACACACATATCACACACAGCACAGCAAGGGAAATTGCTAGGTACACCCGGTTAGAGCATCTCCAAGAGTACCTAATATTTTCTTTCCAAAAAGATGATGTTTTCTAACTCCTAAAATAGTATTAGAAGGAATAATTAAGGTCATCTCCAAGAGTATCCAATAATTCACTCCCAAAAACATAATCCAAAAACATATTTGAATCACTCAATGGTATTTTCGTAAATACGATCATCTTCCTCAAAGAAGAAGCACATACATGATGGCATGGTGCCCTTGTAGATCGTCACTTTGCTACCTTGTGCCCGTTCCTAGTTGCTGCAGGCAAAGTTGCAGAAGAACAGCCAGCAAGGCCATCTTCCGAGCAGCCATCGGCCGGTATGCGAACGTGAGATGAGAAGGTGAGAAACTAGCAAGAGTTGGAAGGTGAACGGCAGTGCGTCAAGCCAAGACGCGAAGCCTGGGGCGCAGTGGCGGCCGCCGCTCCGAGCTTGGAGGCGCAGGATTCGCAGTGGCGCAGCGAGCGGAGAATCAGCAACAGCACAGAGCGGCGACTGAGCGACTAGACTGAACGCCGCCGCCGCGGGAATCAGCAGTAGCGGCCAATCACCGGTCTCGAGCCTTGCAGTAGCGTGCTTCTATGTCCATGGCGCTGCGACTGGCTCTGCTTCCAGCGCAAGACGTCATCTACTCGACGGCGCGAGGGAGAATCGCCGGAAAAACCGACGCGCACAGAGGATACGCAGGACCGCGAGTCCGCGTATATTTACGCGTACAGGCGTCATTTTTTCGGATTCCTAAAAGATTGGGAGATGGTATTGGAAACTGTTGGAGATGATTTTTTTCAAATCTTGCCAAAATTTCTAGATTGGGAGGCTGTATTGGGTACTCTTGGGGATGCTCTTAGTGTACACAGAGAGTTAAAATCCTATTTTCCTGCTTAGAAAAATTCCCATAAAATCTGTACATAAACTGCATGCACCCAGGAACCTAACCATATAGTTTTTCTATATTTTCCATACATTAATTACCTATAAAATTTCACATTAGTTTGTAGGTTAATAATAAATTTCATAAATCTATATGTCTCCTTCATATTAGCTCCGATTTAGGTGAAACCATTCGCATAATTCTTCTAAAACCATGTTCAATTTATCTAGCATGGTACCACCATTTTGTTCAATGCTTGTTTCTAGTTTTCAGTTTAGTTTGTTAAGCGATTTATTTAATAAACATCGACCGTTAGACGGGAAGTATCAACATAGTGAGGATCCGGACTACATCATAGCTGCCAAAAACCAACTAATATAACAAAGTACATTCCTAAAGGACTGATTTCCCTGATGACTGAAACGTGTAAGAAGTATATGTCCGATCCCATCTTTGATGCAACCACATCACCGACACTATTCCTCATCTCTGGTGGCAAGTTACCATAGACAAGTCTTTCCATTCCACAAAATAAATATTCACATGTTCCATCCAGTCCATCTTCTAATATATAGCAATTTTGTAGTGAGTTAGAATCTACTCCGAGCTATATTATTTACTTGCCCTGAAGCACGCATTGATATCCCTGCGGCTTATTAAGCTCCCTCTTCTTTGTATTGATGGCTCAAGCCTATCAACACACTAAATAGCATGGGCAGCCTCCAAGCTCACCAAGTTACCATCTATATATATGCATGTGCACAGTGACCCTAACATTGTTGAAACAAGATATGATAGCATTCATAGGTCTGGCCACCACACATTCATACCAAAATCATCTTTAGCATGGTAGGATTAAGAGGCATAAGGTTATATTGTCATACCATGACAATTGTTCTTTCATCCTCAAGCGATGGCTGAAGCAATTTCATGCATTGTGATCCTTGTCCTATCACTCAATCGTGATGATGTACACCAAGCTTGTTTTACATGTACCCCTATGATTTCTGAAAGACAAAAGGACGTACACAATAATTTGGAATCATAGTAAGCATGCAGCCCAGTTTGAAGTCATTGATGCTTCATGCACGTATGGTTTTTGCTTAGTGTCGTCATTGACTATTTGTCTGTCTAAACAGAAAGTTGTGCCCTCTTGCTAACAGTTATGATTGCTCAATTTTTCGAATCTTTCAAACGAATTGTTGACTCCAATAAAACTAGTGCATTCTAAAGTTACGTTACACGTCATTCAACATTTTTCTCAAAGACTACATTTTTCTTGTCTAACTTCATTTATTATTGGATCTCATCAATCTTACTACATTATTTTTGGCCATAGCTCTATGTCAAGCGCATTTTTTTTGGCATGTTACAATATATATGTTCTTGTTGTTACGTAGTTTAGTTTTCCATGTTTTAGCAAGAACCTCAATATATACATGCATGATGCAGATCAGCGGTCGCGCACGAGCTGACGAGCGGACGCTGGCACGAGCAGCGCGATGGAGCGCACGACCCAGACCAGCAGCGGCAGCTCGACGGCGCCGAGCTTGCCCGGTGACGTCTCCATCCCCATGCGAAGCTCGGCCCCAGCCACGATGTCCCGCAAAAGCTAGCTGCACTAGAAGATGGAGAGAGGAGGAAGAAGAAAGGGGCAGGGGCAAAAAGGACATTTTGCCATCCTTCTCTCACCTCATGAGCTCAAAATTATTATTTTAATGTGTGCAGCGTTCACTGGCAAACTTGGGTACAAGTACTGTGTGCAGTAGTAAATACGCATCATTTTGTATGTCCGCTAGCAAATGGAGGCCATTTTAAGTGTCCAGGGGCCAATTCTCCCATAATAAAAATATAGCAAGCAGTCTACAGAAGATGTTCGCGTGGAAAGAATACATGATGTTGCTTATTAGGCTTGTATTGTCACTCGATCTGGTAAAGTCCATATGCGCTGTCAGAATAAAAGGTATCAAGATCTGTCGAGCAACACAGCTTAAATCCCTAGATCTTGTCCATATGCACGGTCAAAAATTTTGTTCAGCTGTGTTCAGAGAAGGGGTATTGAGGATTCATAAATTTCCAAGATATGAAAAATGCAACTCTGATCTGAGCACAAATGTTTCTAGTGGCGAACCTAGGAATTGAACAATCTCTGGGCCAAGTGACCGAAGTGGTGATGGTCCTGTTTGGGAGGGCCCCACCAGATAATCGGGAGACATTTTTTTCTCTTTCAAAACGGCTTCAACTATTTTTTTCATTGAAAACAAGTTTTAAATGGCTTCTCCAGCTGAACCGTTTAATAGGCCTTTGCTAGAGAATCTGGAGTCAAAGTTGAAGAAGCCCTGCCAAACGTGACCTGAAGAACTTTTCTCATTCATCTTAACATAACATAATGTGACCTAAAGAACTTTTCTCATTCATCTTAACATAACAAAGAATAGGATTGCAGACACTTTTCATGACCCTTCCTTACCACTTTTCTAATGAGAGTAAAAGAGAAGTACGATGCAGAGTCTTAATAAATATAGGCCTAATTACCTGGATTAATACAAATGTTTACAAGATTAGTGTGAACCCTATAACCGCCATTATATTTTGCTAACTAGTCCTACTTCTATGACAGCGACAATGGTTCAGGCTTTTGTGGAAATTAATGCGTGCCAGCTAGCTAGTCCTATGATGTCTCCTATAGCAGGTACTCCGTTCAGTCTCAGGTTCTCAGCTGCATCTCTGATGAGCATACGGCCATAGGGCAGCAGTGTGGGGGAACTCCAAAGCTCCTTACGCCATACACCAGCGCGCGGAGCCAGGGCAGGTTCCCATGGTCGCCGGGCCCTTGTTCCACCCCTGAATGCTTCAGGTGAAGCCCAACGAGAGTCACGTCCTACAGCTGAAACAACAGGGCTCTCCAAGCTATTGATACTATCAGACTTGATATCTAAAAAATAGCCAAGCTTTAGAGTAAGAGAAAGGCTATATAATACCAGACTTTCTACCAAGACTACTTGGAGTCATTTGGAGAACTATATACAATGTGTGCTTAATAATGCAATGTGCCTTCGTGCAATCCCAAAAAGTCTCTTTAACAAGTATTTCTCATCTTATGTTTTTCCATTCCACTGATATATCAAATAGATTATCTCTAACAATAAGATCGGTATAGACAAATAGATAAAATAAATATTTATATTTTGCATCCATTCTATCTTTAATAAATAGCAATGTTGTACTTTATTAGAGTATACTCCATGCTAAATTATTAACTTGTTCTGAAGTATGCATTGATATCACTGCAGTTTAGGTTCCCTTCTATTTGTTTTAATAGCTCAAGCCTATCAAGACACTAAATAGCGTGGGCTGACTCCAAGCTCACAAAGTCACATTCTAGACATAGGCGCACAGTGACCGTGAACATTGTTGAAACAAGTTGTCATAGGGGTTCAAACACTTATTGCATTCATAGGTTTCACCACCATTTAGGTTTTGTAACTTCACATGTTACCAAAACCAGCTTCAGTGCAGTAGGATTCAGAGGCATGTTCAATTTTAGTGATCATGCTCAATTTACGGAGCAGATCAATTTCTAAAAGTTATGATGTCTGTCAGTTTAGTGAACATGTTCTAGAAGAAGTAGATGGACTTCACAATAAACACAATGATACTTGGTTGACTTCGTGTCAACAGGTTCATCAGCTGCATTCTGCTCCCACATACTGATAGCAGTGCTATATCTTTCAGTTTAGTAAATATGTGCCAGAAGTAGATATATGGACTCCCTAATTGACACAGTGACTGATGACATGTGGTAGCGGGGAATAACTTTAGCCCATATATGGAGAAGACTGTAAGGAGTAGTAAAGATGTGAAGTTATGGTGCATGCAAAACTACAGAGCAGCTCTCCATCAAGCAAGTGGACCAAAGTGAAAAAGATTCTGCTTGACATATCCCGATGCCTCTCAAGTCTACCAAGCTATTGAACCTATTGCGTCAACGGCACACATAGCTACATATGTTACTACCAGCTGGACCAGCTTATACTTATAGGACCGAGAAGAAGTGTAATTTAAAGCTATAGTATAATTACTCAGTACTACTTATGCGCCTCTAGAAATCAAAAGTTTTGAGGGGCACATACAAGCTACATCTGGAAAATATTTTTTTTTTGGGCGGCATTCAAAACACATAATAGTGCCGAAAATAAATTTATAAGGGCATTTTTTTAACAAGTGCCGAAAATAGATTTATAAGGGCATTTTTTAACGTGACCCACCCTAAAATAAATTTTGGGCCCTTGTGCTCCCCCTCCCAACCACCACACTACATAGTCACTTGGGATAATTCTAGGATCATCTTTTGTAATAACATTTTACAGAACTTCTATTGAAAAACTTAGGCAACTATTCCGTCTAATTTAGGTGACATCAAGAAACACAACTTTGAAAGGGTTTTCAATCGTACGCTATAAGAAACAAATCAAATTGAATTTCAAAACTTTTATACTTCAAAGGACATTTGGGTGGCTTAATGATTTCAAATCAAAAGTCATTAACTGAAAGGTTTTACATCTTGTTGAGCTCTATAATGCCTTTGCTAAGTCTGTGTGTCTAACAGTATAGCAAGATTATGCAAGATGACCCTACACTACTACAGAGTTTTCTATGGAGGCTAGCAAAACAGATAAAAGGAGGCGGTTTTTCCAACCGCCTTCAATGGAAGGTCACCGTAAATGAATTATTTTCGGAGGCGTTTTCTTGCCCACTGCGGTTAATGAAAATAAAAAAGAAAAATCTAGGGAGAGGCCTGCCGAGCCCATCCCAGGTTGCCGCCGCTACCACCACCGGTGGGTCCGGCCACCACAGCCGCGGATCCGGCGGCCACGGGCGGATCCAACCACCACAGCCGCGGATCCGGCGGCCAGGGGCGGATCCAACCAACATCGCCAAGGAAGGGAGTGCGAGGGGAGGAGGGATGTGGGGGCCTGCTACCGAAGTGCGCATGGGGGCCTTGAAATTGAAGCGCCGCCGTGGGTGGCTGGTCGCGCTGCTGTGGGGGCGAGCCACCGCGCCGCCGTGGCTGGCCGGTCGCTGCCGCCGCGCGGCTGAGCCGCCGGGCCGCCCACTCGCGCCGCCAGGCCACCTGCTCGCGCTGCCTTGGTGTCGTGCTGGTGCTCGGGAAGGAGAGGGGGAGAGGAAGAAGGAGGGGGGAGAGAGGGGAGGGATGCATGGGCGCCACCGCTCCTGCTGTCCTGCTGAGGGAGACATAGAGGGAGGGTGTTAAGTTAGGGTTTCACACCTTCCCATCTCTTTTATTTATTAGACATGATAGTGGGCTGGTGTGGGCTACCGGGTTAGGCCTCATTTACCGAGGTGGTTGCTTTAGAACGTCCGGCCTCGGTTAATGATTTACTGAAGGTGGTTGACTTAAAACCAACCGCCTCCATTAATCTATATTAATAGATGTGGTCATTTAAAGGATGACCACCTCAGTTAATCCATTTTGCGAGGCGGTTTTTATAGCCACCTCGGTTAATAAAAAATGACCACCTCGGTAGGCATTAACCATGGCGGTTATCCCTCCTGCCCGTCCTCGAAAAAAATACATACGCCTCCTATAAGATTTTACGTAGTAGTACTGCTAGGTCTGCAAAAATTATACTGTTGGTCCTGTTTTTTTTTTTTTTGAATGACTCCAAGTCTGAGCCTAGGGTCAGTGTTTTATATATAAAGGTAAATATAAATACAATTATAGAGTTAAATATAAATACAACAGGCTAGAACTACAGAACCTTGTTTTGTTACACAATCTGGTAATTAAGTCATGACTTGCTCAAAGCTTAGACTATGTTGTTGCGTGGGCAATTAATGTAGTGACAAATTTTGGTCAGCAGTGTTTAGAGCATGATGTGCTGGGGAGATATCAATAGTGCAACTAAGCGAGGCTCTGATCCGAGCACACATGCCTCTGAGTTGTTAATCATGGCCTTTAGCTAAAATCATAGGGATCCATCTAGAGACATTATCAAACTTGATATCTACAAATTAGACTCTGAGTTGTTTGGACAATAATCTATATACAACGTGATCTCAAGTAGTACCAGATGTCTTTGTGTCAACCCAAAAGGCCTCAACATCTATTTATCATTTTTTTATCATTCCATTCGATTGATATCAAAAAGATTATCTCTAAGAATAAGATCATTATAGACACGTAGATAAAAGAAATATTCATAATTTCTGTGAGATTTGCTATACAATAACCGGTAGTTTTGGGTGCAGAATTTTGGGCCGTTGGACATGGCACATGGCGCGGTTGTCGGCGTCCGTCTTCTTGGACCTCCGATCTCTAGTTCCCAATATTCTTCCATTTCCGCCCACATCTGCTCAGACGCTGCACCTGCGCCTAGGGTTCTATCTGGCATCATAGCCAGGCTGCCCCATCTGCAACCGCCGCCCCTAGGCCAGCCGCCTCCACCGTCACTGCCCCGAGGCGGGCTGGCTGCTGCCCCCAGGTAGGACCACCACCGGTGCGTGGGCCCTCACACCGCTGCTCGCCATGACGGAGTTCCATCATTGTAACTATAATAATACTTCTCTAGTATCTGCAATTATCTTCAAATTACATAATTGTGTTCGATAATACACTGATAAAATCATTGTAAATACAATAATAAGACAGTTTGAATATAGAAATGATAGTTTAAATGCATGGAAAAATTCAGTTGATAGGAGGGGGGCTAAATGAACTGGATGACACGAGGACATCCTTTTCCATTCTTCCTACCTTTAATTTATAGCAATGTTGTAATGTATTAGAGTGTATTCCAAGCTAATTATTGACTTGTGCTCAACCCTATAGTTGTATTGCTCGCTCAAGCCTGTGAAGACAATAAATAGCGTGGGCTGCCTCCAAGCTCACCTAGTTATTGTCTACATATAGGCCCACAATGACCCTAAACATTGTTGAATGAAGTTATGATAGGGTTCAGACCCTTATTTCATTCATAAGTTTGGCCACGACGCATGTTTTGTTACACAACCTGTTTACAAAATTCAGCTTCAGCACAGTTGGATTCAGAGGCATCAGGTTCCTTCATGGAACCATGAAAATCTTCCCTTGGTTGTAAATATTGTGAATAACAGCGAATAAAGGATGATGTAAACAAGATCAGTCACTGCAAAGGGTAAAAACCACGGGCACCAGCCAGCAAACACTCCTCACTATTATCAAGAGTCGGGTTACAACGCCGTATGATGGCTTACAAGTGATACTCAAGGTGAAACCCTCCGCTTCGCTATGTCAGAAGTCGGCCAATATAACGTACAATTGAATTTGGAACATATTCAACAGTAAAGGATTCATTGACGCACTTCCATTCAGGGATGAACCGTCTTGTCTAGTTGCACAAGCCTGTGGTGATGTACACTATTGTTGTTTTACATGTCTTCCAATAATCTTCAGTGGATGCAGAAGTTGTTATTGTTGGCAATCATAGCAGCCTGCGCACTTCGTATTTCAATGATGCTTCATGTGTGGTTGTTGTTCCGTCTCTTGACTATGCATAAGTTATCTTTGGTGATGTCTGGAATCATTCAAGAACTGCTGAATTGCTGAATACAATAAAAGAACAACAAAAGTTATGTAATGTTGTTTAACTTTTTCCTCCCAACCCAAAGACCACATCTACTCGATCAGATCACTTATGTTCACATCCTGACACCAAGTCACGAATTAAACACCGGCGGCAACTGTGATGGAAATTGTGTAGATTGTTAGAAGGAAATGTGAGTGCATGGAAAATACATCTAACAGAACAGATTCCGTGCACCACATCATGGCACACTACTACAGGAAGCTTTGTGGAGGCAGGCAAAAATGGTTTATAGAGGCAGGCATTGCAACCACCTCTAATTGAATGCCTTCGTTAATCATCGATTAATGGAGGTAGTTACATTACCTGGCTTGGTTAATGAATTAATGGAGGCGGACACCGTAAGTAAAACCATCTCCGTTAATAAACATTAATCAAGGTGGTCATGTTGGTGTGCCCCTCTGTTAACGAATTAACTAACATGGTCGCATTGGAGCGCCCGCCTCCGCTAACAAATTAACTAAGGCGGTTGCACCTTATGTGCCCGTTTCCGTTAATTATTTTAGATTTAAAAAATAATAAATTTTAATTTGAATATAAATTTGATTCTATATGAGTTGTACTTGCGCAGATCAAACACAAACACCAATGAAAGGTAGTAAATGGAAAAACGAAGCACAAATAGATATACACATATATATGCATACTTGTGTATCATCACATCTGAAGTTCGAGCAAAATAAATTAAGTCCTTTTTACGTCACATAGATATCCGATATTCATAGCCCAATCAGTCACTTACAATGACATGATATTCCTAATCTGATGTCGGGCATCTTGTAATCCGGAACGTGCAGTACAGTTCCCCCTTCATGCACGCAATTGTTCGTGACAAACTTAACTTCGTGCTCGCATGGGTTATCTTTTCCTTTTCCCACCACTTTAATGACTGCTTTAGCTACCTCCAGCTATTCCTGAATTTGCCGAACGCTCTGAGGTACTCGTAGATGTAGTATCGCACAAATGTGACCCAAAGGTTGTTTGGAGCACTCCACGATATTTAATACCTGATATCCATAGTTGGAACCTGTAGAGAGCATACACATCATATATAAAACTCCTAGAACATACCAGGAAGTTGTGCTTGACATTTAATGTTTGGGGAACTTCTTATTATTCTTTTCAGATCTTTGATCGAGGCATTGTTGATCCTCTATGTACTTTCCATAAATGTTGTATCAAAACCACTAGCATGAACGATAAAAATTTGAACATAGAAAAGAACAAGAAGAACCGTCACTTACTATCTCAATTCATTTCAAATTCCTTGTACGCTTCTTTTGGAACATCCAAAGATTCGAATACAATGGCCCTACCATCTTAAGGATAGATTAGAACTACAATCCAGAGGCCCATAATGCCCTCGCTACACAATACAGGTTTCAAACCTTAGTGGTAGCCCAAGCATCAACATATATGTCATGGTATCGATTTTACTTATCCAAACTGATGGATGGCAAAGACACACCCATTTTCCATCGCCTTCTTCAAGACTCTAAACGCATACATTCCACCCTTATTTCTCAATTCTTTTTTAGTTGTTTCTAGGCTTTTGGTTTCCCTTCTGTCTTCAACTTAACTAGCTTCTCGTGGTTGTTGGGTATATCGTATCAACTCTCTCGTTAATACGCAATGGAGAGAGGTAATGAATATTTTTGTCAAATTTCTCACATACACACGCTTGCATCCTGCATGGACAAAGTCAAGGCATTATTTCTATCGTGCTTTCCTAATGTACCATGAGGGATGAAAAGGTGTGAAAGTTGTAATTAACTTACAGAGAAAACATGGAGACTTGAGCGAGGTGGCGGTCCTTGCACTGCAGGAGCCTATGCATGTCGTGGAAATGAACAACGACTATATATATTATCTGTGTTGCGGGAGAAGTACTTCGGCACATTGACCACAAAAGATCGCAGGCCTACTTTCGTCGCCTCCATGTACAAAAGATGGAATCTCCTAACCTCCCAGGGCTCTTCCAAGAGGTCGCCCAAGGTTAACATGAACTTCATAGTGTTGTATTGTCCAGGACAGTCATCCGAACAAGACCAACCACCTGGTGACTTCGGCCTGTATATGAAAGATTGTCACGAGTGAAAACTTTGCTAGTAACTCCTCCTACAATATCATTTAGCCATTAAAAATTTCCATAAGCATAAAATAGAAATATAGTTGAGCTTTGGTATTCTTTCACTATACTGATGACCACCTTCTCCATATTGGTGTTCCCACTGAGGGCACCACTTCTTCTGCCAACTATTTTGGTGCGGGCACTTCTAGTTCTGCATGTTTTTTTTTTGTGCGAGAACCACTTTTTTTTTTTGCTCACTTTTTGGTGCGGGTGGACATGACTGTTTGTCAGCCATCGCAGTGATATATGATCCTTTACTGCCGATTGAAGCCATCAACCGGCAGTGATATGGCTCATAGTACATAAGCACTTTCCTTTCCTCCCTCCTCTTTCCCAGTAGCACAGAACATAGAGGCATGGTTTCTCCCTTCCCCTCCATTGTTGCGGATGCTTTTCACCAAATTGCTCAAGGAAACTCTAGGATGCTCAAGCATGGGCATGATCTTCTAGCTTAAGGTTAGTAACAATGTGCAAATCCATGTGAGACGTACAAATACATTGTTTGGAGCTACATTGTTATTCATGACCAAGGATTAATTGTTTTTGGAATTTGTGTCTCTATTTTTATGTGGCATGTTTTGGAATAATTATTTTAACAATTCCAAATTATATGGGGCTACCAATTTCTACTTTTATTTATTTATTTGTGTAGAATAATAGGTATTCGAAAAGGGCGATCAATTTCAATTATGTATAATTAATTGTACTCATGACCTACAATTAATGTTGTTTACATGAAGCCTCAATGTTTTTTTTTGGAATTTGTGTGTCTCCATTTTAATGTAGCATGTTGTAGAATAATTATTTTATATGGTGCTATCTATTTTAATTTTTATATGACTACCAATTTCAATTTTAATCATAGAATACATTGTCATGTCCTTCAAATAAAATTGTTTAGAAAGGCTCTTATTCTAACATTTCTATATTTCCTTTGCCCATTTTCTCTCTGCAGACATAGATTGAGGGTGGATGTATGGTCTGTCATGTACAGACCGACAGTACTCAATCTGCCAGCGAAATTCAAACGGAAGGGTAGGACTGAGAGGCATCAGGATCTCAAGTGCAGCCGTGGCCAGCCCTGAGATTTTGGGGGCCCTGGGCAAGACTAAAAAAACGAGGCCCCTTAGAGCATATGTGTACATCACTTATCTGTTATCACTCCTATTAATTTAGATGCTAAACTAAGAGTAGTTTTTTTAACATGCATTACCTATATTTTCCTTGCACCATCCACTTTCAAAGCTATTATGTTATCATCATCCTCGATGTCCAAATTATTATCTACTGTAAAGTCTTGCTATCACGATTATCTTGTCACATATACTAGTTAACATCAATTTTTTCTTCCAAATGAGACACATCAACTAGTAGCGGTTGCTTTGGAACACACACGTATTTCTATTTCTCCTTTAAAAAAAAAAACTTGGCAAAACGTGAGAACCAATGTGGTACAGTTGTTGGGGGATCATACATATACGAGCAACGCATCAGGCTGAGCTAACAATGCTTATTACTCAGTGATTATTTTTAAGAGAATCTGGAGAAATAACCATAAAGTTGAATGGCTGCATGAGCGGCTGATCATTGTCAGAGAAGAGCGAGAAACGAGCAGATATCCGACAAAGAAAGTGTCGAGCTTTCTCAAGACCCGAGAAGAGCCACCCCTGCAAGGCCGTTGACTCCAAGAGAACGAGCTGAGGGAGTCCCCTGCGTGCCTCCGTGGCCGTGGCGGCCACTACGATGCGACAACGAAGCTAGAGTCGGCGAGAAGAAACTACAGTTGGGAGCGCACGCGAGAAGGGGAAAAGACAGAAGTGCTTGGGGGCCCTGACCGCTCGGGGGCCCGGGGCGTTCGCCCCGCTCACCCGCCCCCAGGGCCGGGCCTGATTACCATACTGCAGTGCTGACATATATATATATGTAATCGGCTGCTTGTGCACCTGTCTTGTTCCCTTTGCCCAATTTCAAGTAAAGCATAGTGTAGCACGTTGAATCACAACAAAGGACAGCCCTGAGCGGACTCTTCCTAGTAAATATATATAGATTCGGTTTTCTAAAATTTGCAAGGATAATTTGTTGCCACCTCAGAAAATTTCGTGACATGGCACTATTTTATTTAGAAAAGACATTATTTGATTTTTTTCAGGATGATGGGAGTACCGTTCATTTGCGGTTCTCTTGATTCCTGTACCCGGTGCCATGACCCATGATCATTCAATGGCTTCGTTATGAAACATGTGGTAGACCATTTTACTTTAGTGAATCTGGGTCCTCTATAATCTAGTGCTGAATATATCTCTCAATGACTACCTGAGCTTCCTCATATATCAGCAAAGACACGCTGAGAACTCCAAATTGAGAATCAAAATGCTTATTTCAGTAAGTAGAGCGAGTTGCTGAAAAATGATGAGGTTCCTACCAGGTGCACACAAAACTATGCTCCAATCGGATAATCCAACCCAAACCAGGAAGACATCTTAAAGCAGACATAACAGATGCCTTGGTTGGTGGCCTGTGGCCAAGGTGCCAGAAAAATCACAACATGGTCTCCAACCCTGTATTTTCCATGAGACATCACTCGAAGGCTGTAATACCCCGGGTATTACGGATTTAATTAATCTGCCTATGTCATCATATTTAAATTAATCATTTGCATATGATTGTGATTAGGCCCCTAGAGTGATTTGAATTTAATTAGTATTTGTTTGTAAAATTAAAATTCCCAAATAAAGGTTTAAAAATTTACTTTTATTAGGGCCAAAACCTAATTCAAAATCTAAAAGGAATTTGGAGATAGTCCCTTAATAAAAGTTTTAGATCTTTTAAAATGGAACAACTTTTATTTTTGGAGATTTCAAAGTTCTGTGGTGGAAATTCAAATTTATTTCAAAACAATGATTTAGAACTTAGTTTTGGATTGGCATTTCAAAAATTATTTGGAATCTGGCAAAACTTCCTAAATAGAAGTTGTAAAGCTCATTGAGTAGAACAACTTTTATTTTGGAAACTTTTCAAGTTGTTGAGAAAATTTAAAAGTAATTTTTAAAATACAGTTTGAAATTTAAAACCCTATTCTACCCCCTTTTCTGTAGATTCAAAAATATTTCGAATTTGGATGTAGTTCCAAAAGCAAAGTTGTTCAGAATTTCAAACCCTACAACTTTTGTTTTTGCAGTTTTTCATGTTTGTATGCAAAATCAGTCGAATTTGGTCAAAAACCGACAGCCCCTAGGGATCTATGCTACAGTGTTTCGCCCCTCTTCCTGTTCGCGAACAGAGCCGGCAGCCGCCGTGTCGCGCGCGGGCGCGCGGCGAGCCGTGCCGGCCGGGATCGTGCCCCCGCGACCTCGGCAGATACGGGCGCGCGTGCGCCGCGTCGTGCCGCGCCTGTCCCCGCCCGTTGCCCCTCCAAAAGGGCAGAGACCACCCCCTCTCCACGCCATTTTCCTTCTCCCGGTCGCCATCGCCACCTCTCGGTTCTCGGCCGAATACGCCGCGCTCCGTCCATCACCACCCTCTCCATCTTACAGACAGCTGGCTAGCTTCCTTGCGCATCTCCTGCGACCGTCGGCGGGAGCTGTAGAGCTTCGTAACCACCGGAACACCGGTGTCTCCTTCGCGGGCGGGCAGAGCGCCGCCGCGAGCTCCGCCGTCGTCTCGAGCTAGTCTGGGTAAGCTCTGGGCCTCGGATTGTTGCGTACCGTGATCTCCGTGACCCCTTGAACCTTACGCGTGCGTCGGCGTACTCTCTGGTTCCCTAGGTTCGCCGGGACGCGTGTTCGCCGTTGTGCCGAGCCGCCGGGATCCCTCCGCCGTCGCCAAGTCGCCTTCTCCGAACCACCTCCGTCTCCACCGACCCGTCGGCCAGCTTCGTGGTGAGCCCCAGATGCTCGCGCACCTTTTCCCCTCTCTTTACCGGCTTGTGCTCGCCGGCGACGTGCTCGCCGCCACCACCGAGCTGCCGCGTACGTGTCTCCAGGTGCTGTGCGCCTCGGATCTCGTCGTATCTTAGCTTGGTAGACTCGCCTTGGAGTGTAGAGTCCGTCGGTGCCCTCGGCTTCGTCCCTCGGCTCACCGTCGGCGAGCTAGGGGCGGCGGACCGCCGGCGCTCTCGCCTCTGTAGAAACAGAGGAGAGGCCAGGGGCCTCGGCTTAGAAGATAGGTCTTTCCAGGGGGTTAAGTGCAAACCCCGTGACTCATGTGAATAGTATAGATCGGACCGCGGGTTGATTTCCGATTTCCCCAAGGTCTCTTTTGCTAAATCGCCGGCGCCGGGTGCGGGCAGGCCGAGTGGGCCGGCTCGCTTGGTCATGGGCCGTAGTGGGCTGATTTGGTCTTTTCTTTTTCCAGTGAATTTCAAATGCTTTTCATTTATATATTCATATGAATAGTGCTGAAGTTTATTTATTTCATATGAATTAATCTGTTGAATGGAAAAATGTGAGAATAATTGTGTATGCTCTCTGAAGTATGTAGTATTTGTTAAAAATATAATATAGGGTGTTCCAGTGCCTTTAATCTGCTGAATAAATCAGTGAAGTAATTAATAAATGCAAGTTTGTGTAATTTTAATTAATTTTCTGTAAATCCAAAAATCATGAAATTTATTGTGGCTCTGTTTGGTGATAAAACCTAGCTGTTGGTAAAGTTTGGTTGCAATTGAAGTTAGTTTGGTCAATTAATAAATATATGTGAAATTAGGGATTAATAAAGTAAATAGAAAAATGAATTTAGGTTTGTTGTGTGAATTTTTGGGTTGAATGAAGACCAAGGATCTTTCGCTGTGTGATCCTTGGCAATTCGAGAACTTAGTGCTTGATAGTAGTCATAAAGCTGTGTAGCGGCTTTCTGTGACCGTTAAAAAGGTCAATAAAACAAAAGTAGGAAACATTACTTTTACCTTCCGTAGATCGTTTACAACTTTAGCGTGAAGGAAAGTTGTACTCAAGGTATTAATGGTTTACTTCCAAGCATTTCATTTGTTGCCCTCATGCCACGCTAAGCATACATCATTGCATACGTGTAGTGCCCGTTCCCGAGGTGGTCCAGGTCGAGACTACTACTGAGGAGGCCACTCCAGAGGTCATCCAAGGATTCGACATCTGCGGGACTGATCCCGACCCGACGCTGTACACGATCCAAGGCAAGCCCCGGTGCATTCAGCCCCTCTATTACAAAATATTTATAATTCGAGTTAATCTACTGCATTAGGTTAATAGGAGTTGATTGTCACCTATCCAGATGCATTGTCTCAAATAAATACCCTGAAACCTGATTTAAATAAAATGGTTTGAGAAATGCTTAGGCATGCTTAATGAACTTAGCTTTGCATAAAAGAAAAACTATTTTCTGTGCCATGATTATACTTATACTTTGATTGGTGAAGAACTGGTTATCCGCTGGTCGATGTGTATTTGGGTTGGAGTCCCAATGCATGGTCGCTTTCGGAGTAATTTGGAACTGGTCGATGTCTTTGGAAACGTGTTTCGTTGGGTGGCCAGCTCATGGGGCGGCGTTCCCTATGTCTCACTCACCCGACAGGCACGATAATAAAAACTGTCGGGTAATCTTGTACTTGGGTTAGAGTCCCAATGCAGGATTGACGGCAGGAAGGAAATAGGGACCGTTCGTTGTAGGCCTGCTGTGATCATGATGAACAGCCTAGCCACATACCAATGCGGAAAGCCTAGAGTTCGGTGGCGCTATTGCTGGAACCGACAACCACGCACTGGGAGTGGAGAGATGGCGAGAGTAGCTTGTACCCACGTGGCCGGCGTGCCTGGATAAGAGTGGAGTACTGTGCTCTCGGGTGGCGCAGGACCGGTTCCGGGATAGCAAAGCCGTGACGACGGGTTGGTATATGTATGCCGGCGTGCTGCATATGCAGTGTGGTTAGAATCCCCAGCTGGGTACTTTCTGGATTCGAATCGACGTGCTCCTCGGTTATGGAGACTTGATCCTCACACTCTACACCAAAAAGTGGTTCTCAACTAGGTTATCGGAATGAATAAAGTAAATGGAAGAATGACGATACATGAGTCTGAATACTGGACCTATAGATATGATTATAATAATGACAAAATAAAATATGGAACAGGATAGATTGCTTTTCTGCAAACTCCTCATCCTCTGCTAGCCTTACCCATAGCCTTGCATTCCTGAGTCTCATTTTACACCCTTAGTCGGGTAAGTCTTGCGGAGTACCCCAAGTACTCAGGGTTTGTTAACCCCGTTGCAGGAGGACCGCAGTCGGAGATCTGTCTTGCTCCATGTTGCGTGACCGTGGTCGAAGAAGAAAGCGGCGATGAGTGAAGTGGAACCCGTGGGCAGGGTTCGAGTTATCTTATCTAGTATTGTGTAACTATTCCACTGCTACTGCTATGTCCTCTGGTCTGTAATAACTATATTTGAATCCTATTTGAACAACTGGTTTGTAATCTAAATGTTATGTAATCTTCCGCACTGTTACTCTGATGTATTTTATTACGAAATGTTGTAATCCTGTGATGATTCTGCAATGGTGATCCTGTCGGAGAAAAGGGCGCTAATGTAGCCCGACAGACCTGTCTAGATCATTTGGGACACGGGCCCGGCTGTCAGAAGTCGTTAGTGACAATGACAGGTGCCGGTGGGCCAGGTGATTTAGCCGGTTCTGTTACAGTTGGTATCAGAGCATTCCATTGCTAATCATTATGGATTACTTTTCAAAAATTTCAAAATGTTTTGGATCATAAAAAGTTTAACCTATTATTTTGGGTCCAAATTGCTTCTATCCTTATCTTGTTCAGTAGTTCTTGTCTTGTTCTATATTTTACCTTATAGGATTAAGGTAGCTGGTGGAATAATATTATTATTAGCCCTATGTTAAAAGTTTATTTATGTATGTAGGTGCCTTGCATGATTTAAAATTCGTAAGTACGTACATGCATCATGATAATCACACCTGTTAATTAACTTCCTCCTTAAAGTGGGTTTTTGGGATAGTTTACCAAACCTATTCTTGCTAACCTATTATATCTTAAAATTCCACTTACCTTCTCCAGATGGCCCGTTGCAAGCTCACTGCACGCAAGATGACCGGACCACGTGGCGTTCCACGCCACCAGTTGGCGCCACGCGCTGGCGAGGGCGGAGCTTCTGGGAGTCGCCCACCTCGTCGCAGCAGCGAGGAGCTTGAGGCTGAGGTTGGAAGGCTGCAGGATCTAGTTAGGCAGTGGGAGGAAGAATACAGAGTGGCACGTCTCAACCACTACCGTGACGTGAGGACCAATCGAGATCTGCGTCGAGAGATCGATCGCCTGACCAAGCAGAGGGATGAAGCTTGGGATCGTGAGGAGACGATCATGGACAGGATGCTCGAGGCGGAGCAGCGTGTTGGTCAGCTTGAGCTCTACAACAACGTCTTGCACGAGGAGGTGCATGAGCTCTATGGTGAGCTCCACCCTATTCCTGCACCGCAGGAGGAGGATCCTGAGTTGGGAGTTGTCCTCGGTCAGGAGGATGAGGGCGTGGAAGATGTTGACGTGGAGGTCGAGCCGGTCGAGGTCGTCGAGGTAGACGCCGAGGAGGACTTCGAGGAGATCGACGAGGACAGTGACGCTTCTGGCGCGTCTGGGATCGATGAGGACTAGGCCGGTGTGGCCTAGAGTTGTCAGCTAGATGTTCTCTTTTGTCTGTAATATAGGTGCTTACCTAGAAAACCTTAGTTATGGGTTGTGGGTCTCGTCTGGGTGCAAGCCATGTTGTGTGAACCTTGTAATATTGCTGTGTGCTGCTATGTTTGCTTAACTAATGTAAGACTCAAGTTGGGTTTGCTTATTAACAGATGGGAGACAACTCTGATAATGCAACTGGTGTTCCCCAACCACCTCAGTTTCCACCCACTCTGGCAGAGGCCATCGCTGCATTGACCAATGTTGCAGCGCTGTTAGCTCAGAATCAGCAAGATCGTGGTGGACGTCGTGGCCGCCGTGATAATGAGGATACCACCTATGTTGACTTCACTGACACCCGCCCACCAGTGTTCACTAAGGCTGATGAACCCTTAGAAGCCGATGATTGGCTCCGTACCATGGAGCAGAAGTTTAGCTTGATTCACTGTACCGAGGTCCAGAAACCTCTGTTTGCAGCTCAGCAGCTTCGGGGCCCAGCGACTACTTGGTATGCCAACCTTTTGGCTGCGCAGGATGCTGGACATCAACTTACCTGGCAAGAGTTCCGTGACGCCTTTCGTGCTCATTACATCCCTGCGGGTGTGATGAAATTGAAGCTGGATCAGTTTCTGGCACTGAAGCAGAATGAGTCTACTGTCGCTCAGTATCTTGGGCAGTTCAACCACTTGGCACAGTATGCACCTGAGCATACCAACACGGATTCTAAGAGGAGAGCCTGCTTTGTCAGAGGTCTGAACTTCAAGATTCAACGCAGTCTGTCTAACAACCTCAAGTGCACTTTTCATGAGGCAGTGGATAGTGCAATAGCTTTTGAGGAAAGCGACCGTCAGCTCCAAGAGGAGAAGAAGAAGAGCAAAAGGTCTAGCTCTTCTGGCAGTCAGAAACGCCAGAAAGTTATCTATCATCCTACCCACCATAACCGTCCGTCATATCCCCATCAGCAGGAAGTTGTGCGCACTGCCGCTACCTCTCATACCTCTAATCAGCAAAACACCACTCAGCCGAATGCCCCTGGCGTTCGTATCAACACTCCACAGACCAACTATAATCACCCATGCTACAACTGTGGAAAGATAGGACACTGGGCCCGTGATTGCCCTTTTCCGAAGCAGAACAACCAGAATGTGCAGAAAAGTCCTGGTGTTCCGCAACAGCAAGTTCAGCACCGTGGTCACCAGCAGCATGCTCAGAAGGGCAAGATTGTCAAGAAGGCAGGTCGGGTTTATTACACTCAGATCGAAGATATTCCTGCTGGAGAACCCGTCATGATGGGTAAGTTTCCCGTTGCTAGTCATTCTGCCGTTCTGCTATTTGATTCTGGTGCATCTCATTCGTTCATCAACCGTACATTTGTGGTTAAGCATGATATATCTATTGGGAGATAAAGGAAGATTTCCTTATACATTCGCCCGGGGGGCGTATAACTACTAAAGAGGTAGTTCAGGGAGTACCTATAGAGCTGGGAGGGCATAAATTCCCAACCACAATGATAGTACTTAAGGATCAGGATATAGATGTGATATTAGGTATGAATTGGATGTATCAGCACAAGGCCTTGATTGATGTGTTGAATAGAACCATAAGAGTGAACATACCTAATAGTCAAACTCAACTTCTTATCCAACTTCCATTGCCCGTAAGAAAGATTGAAAAGACCGTGCAAAGGTTGTGTGCCACCGCAGTTGAAGAAGTATTGAAGATTCCAGTGGTCTGCGAATTTCCAGACGTATTCCCTGATGAGTTGCCTGGTTTGCCACCTGATCGAGATGTGGAATTTGCTATTGAGCTAAAACCTGGAACCGCACCTATATCTCGTAGAGCCTACAGAATGCCTCCCAAGGAATTGGCAGAGCTTAAAGTGCAGCTACAAGATTTGCTAGATAAGGGTTTCATCAGACCCAGCTCATCTCCTTGGGGTTGTCCTGCCATCTTTGTCAAGAAGAAAGACAAATCCCTCCGACTCTGTATTGATTACCGTCCACTCAACGAGGTCACCATCAAAAACAAATATCCTTTACCCCGTATTGACCTACTCTTTGACCAGCTGGCTGGAGCTAAGGTGTTTTCCAAGATTGACCTTAGGTCTGGCTACCACCAAATAAAGATCCGTCCCGAAGACATTTCAAAAACAGCTTTCACCACTAGATATGGCCTATATGAATATCTTGTCATGTCTTTTGGCCTAACCAATGCACCCGCCTATTTCATGTACCTCATGAATTACGTCTTCATGCCTGAGCTCGACAAATTTGTTGTCGTATTCATTGATGACATCCTGATCTATTCTAAAACACCCGAAGAACATGCCAACCACCTCCGTATCGTCTTGAACCGTTTAAGAGAACATCAACTCTATGCCAAATTCAGCAAATGTGAGTTCTGGTTGGACCGAGTTCCATTTCTTGGGCATATCCTGACAGCGGAAGGTGTGTCAGTAGATCCAAGTAAGGTGGAAGAAATCTTGAACTGGAAACCACCAACCACTGTGCACCAGGTTCGCAGCTTCATGGGAATGGCGGGATATTACCGCCGATTCATTCCGGATTTCTCAAGAATAGCTAAGCCTATAACCAACCTATTGAAGACTCAGGTCAAGTTTGTCTGGTCGCCAGAATGCGAGACAGCGTTTCAAACCTTGAAGAGATGTTTCACCACTGCACCAGTCCTTGCTCAGCCAGATATTGAAAAGCCGTTTGATGTGTACTGCGATGCGTCGGGTACTGGCCTTGGTTGTGTTTTGATGCAAGAGGGCCGAGTCATTGCTTATGCTTCACGACAACTCCGGCCTCATGAAGAGAATTATCCCACTCATGATCTTGAATTGGCAGCTGTGGTTCATGCATTGAAGATCTGGCGTCACTACTTGTTAGGCAGCACATGCAATGTCTACACTGATCATAAAAGCCTGAAATACATCTTTACACAAGAAGAATTAAATATGAGGCAACGAAGATGGCTTGAGTTGATAAAAGATTATGATATTGAAGTGCACTACCATCCTGGTAAAGCTAATGTGGTTGCCGACGCACTCAGTCGGAAGGCTCATTGTAATTGCTTGACTGTGAAGCCATATGATCTGTCGTTATGTTACGGGTTAGAAAAATTGGGCATAGAAATAGTCCCTCAAGGCAGTTGGAACAATATCAGCATCAAACCCTCCATCCGTGATGAAATCGTGGCTGCTCAGAAAAATAGTAAAGGTATCAGGCACATCAAAGAGAAAATCCAAGCAGGGAAAGCAGATTGTTTCAGAATTGATGATGAAGGGATTGTATGGTTCAAGAATCGGCTTGTAGTTCCAAAAATTCCAGAGTTACGTGGCAAGATTCTTGACGAAGCTCATTTGACAAGATACTCTATTCATCCGAGAAGCAACAAAATGTACCAGGATTTGAAACAGAAGTTTTGGTGGACTAAGATGAAGATCGAGATTGCTCAGTATGTAGCAAAATGTGACACTTGTCAGAAAGTAAAAGCTGTACACATGAAGCCTGGTGGAGAGCTGCAACCATTACCTATTCCTGCATGGAAATGGGAAGACATCAGCATGGATTTCATTATGGGTCTCCCAACAACCTCTAGGGGTTTCAATTCCATTTGGGTTGTTGTGGACCGCCTCACTAAACAAGCTCATTTCTTACCTGTCAAGAAAATGTACAGGGCTCCGCACTACGCCAAGCTATACATAGAAAATCTGATGAAGCTACATGGAGTGCCCAAGACCATTGTCTCTGACTGAGGCACTCAGTTTATATCCCAATTTTGGAGATCCTTTCATAAATCATTGGGTACAAAACTCCTGCATAGCACAGCCTATCATCCTCAGACTGACGGACAGACAGAGAGGATAAATCAGATACTTGAAGACATGTTAAGAGCCTGTGCACTCAATTACCCTGAGAAATGGGACGAGTGTTTGGCATTGGCCGAATTCTCATACAACAACAGTTACCAAGAAAGTATAAAAATGGCTCCGTTTGAGGCAGTATATGGCCGCAGGTGTCGTACTCCATTGAATTGGTCCGAACCTGGAGAAAGATGGTTCTATGGAGTTGACTTGGTCAATGAAGCCGAAGAGAAGGTTCGACTGATACAGGAAAATTTGAAAGTGGCACAGTCACGACAGAAAAGTTATGCCGATCAGCGGCGCAGACCTTTGACATTTCAGGTTGGAGACTATGTATACTTGAAAGTTTCGCCCATGAAAGGAGTTAACCGCTTTGGAGTCAAAGGCAAGTTAGCCCCGCGTTATATTGGACCGTTCTTAATCATAGGACGCGTGGGAAAGGTAGCTTACAAGCTTAGATTGCCAGAACATCTCTCGGAAGTACACAATGTGTTTCATGTTTCTCAGCTGAAGAAGTGTCTCCGAGTACCTGGACAAGTCATCGATGTTGAAGGAGTAGCACTTGAACCTGAATTGACATACTCGGAGCAGCCAGTACGAGTTTTGGATATAAAGGACCGTGTTACCCGAAGGACCACAACCAGATGGTACAAGATCCAATGGAGTGATCATTCTGAAGATGAAGCTACCTGGGAATCTGAAGATTTCTTGGCAGAAAGCTTCCCTGAGTTCTTTGCTACCTTGTAAAATGTAACCCTGTCTTTTAATGCGTATGTTTTCCCCTTGTCTCCTGTTTGAGTATGAACTGGTTGTTGTTAGCTCTTTTTCCTATGCCTTGTTCCAATCTTGGTTATGTACCTAATCTCGGGACGAGATTTCTTTTAGGGGGGAAGGCTGTAATACCCCGGGTATTACGGATTTAATTAATCTGCCATGTCATCATATTTAAATTAATCATTTGCATATGATTGTGATTAGGCCCCTAGAGTGATTTGAATTTAATTAGTATTTGTTTGTAAAATTAAAATTCCCAAATAAAGGTTTAAAAATTTACTTTTATTAGGGCCAAAACCTAATTCAAAATCTAAAAGGAATTTGGAGATAGTCCCTTAATAAAAGTTTTAGATCTTTTAAAATGGAACAACTTTTATTTTTGGAGATTTCAAAGTTCTGTGGTGGAAATTCAAATTTATTTCAAAACAATGATTTAGAACTTAGTTTTGGATTGGCATTTCAAAAATTATTTGGAATCTGGCAAAACTTCCTAAATAGAAGTTGTAAAGCTCATTGAGTAGAACAACTTTTATTTTGGAAACTTTTCAAGTTGTTGAGAAAATTTAAAAGTAATTTTTAAAATACAGTTTGAAATTTAAAACCCTATTCTACCCCCTTTTCTGTAGATTCAAAAATATTTCGAATTTGGATGTAGTTCCAAAAGCAAAGTTGTTCAGAATTTCAAACCCTACAACTTTTGTTTTTGCAGTTTTTCATGTTTGTATGCAAAATTAGTCGAATTTGGTAAAAAACCGACAGCCCCTAGGGATCTATGCTACAGTGTTTCGCCCCTCTTCCTGTTCGCGAACAGAGCCGGCAGCCGCCGTGTCGCGCGCGGGCGCGCGGCGAGCCGTGCCGGCCGGGATCGTGCCCCCGTGACCTCGGCAGATACGGGCGCGCGTGCGCCGCGTCGTGCCGCGCCTGTCCCCGCCCGTTGCCCCTCCAAAAGGGCAGAGACCACCCCTCTCCACGCCATTTTCCTTCTCCCGGTCGCCATCGCCACCTCTCGGTTCTCGGCCGAATACGCCGCGCTCCGTCCATCACCACCCTCTCCATCTTACAGACAGCTGGCTAGCTTCCTTGCGCATCTCCTGCGACCGTCGGCGGGAGCTGTAGAGCTTCGTAACCACCGGAACACCGGTGTCTCCTTCGCGGGCGGGCAGAGCGCCGCCGCGAGCTCCGCCGTCGTCTCGAGCTAGTCTGGGTAAGCTCTGGGCCTCGGATTGTTGCGTACCGTGATCTCCGTGACCCCTTGAACCTTACGCGTGCGTCGGCGTACTCTCTGGTTCCCTAGGTTCGCCGGGACGCGTGTTCGCCGTTGTGCCGAGCCGCCGGGATCCCTCCGCCGTCGCCAAGTCGCCTTCTCCGAACCACCTCCGTCTCCACCGACCCGTCGGCCAGCTTCGTGGTGAGCCCCAGATGCTCGCGCACCTTTTCCCCTCTCTTTACCGGCTTGTGCTCGCCGGCGACGTGCTCGCCGCCACCACCGAGCCGCCGCGTACGTGTCTCCAGGTGCTGTGCGCCTCGGATCTCGTCGTATCTTAGCTTGGTAGACTCGCCTTGGAGTGTAGAGTCCGTCGGTGCCCTCGGCTTCGTCCCTCGGCTCACCGTCGGCGAGCTAGGGGCGGCGGACCGCCGGCGCTCTCGCCTCTGTAGAAACAGAGGAGAGGCCAGGGGCCTCGGCTTAGAAGATAGGTCTTTCCAGGGGGTTAAGTGCAAACCCCGTGACTCATGTGAATAGTATAGATCGGACCGCGGGTTGATTTCCGATTTCCCCAAGGTCTCTTTTGCTAAATCGCCGGCGCCGGGTGCGGGCAGGCCGAGTGGGCCGGCTCGCTTGGTCATGGGCCGTAGTGGGCTGATTTGGTCTTTTCTTTTTCCAGTGAATTTCAAATGCTTTTCATTTATATATTCATATGAATAGTGCTGAAGTTTATTTATTTCATATGAATTAATCTGTTGAATGGAAAAATGTGAGAATAATTGTGTATGCTCTCTGAAGTATGTAGTATTTGTTAAAAATATAATATAGGGTGTTCCAGTGCCTTTAATCTGCTGAATAAATCAGTGAAGTAATTAATAAATGCAAGTTTGTGTAATTTTAATTAATTTTCTGTAAATCCAAAAATCATGAAATTTATTGTGGCTCTGTTTGGTGATAAAACCTAGCTGTTGGTAAAGTTTGGTTGCAATTGAAGTTAGGTTGGTCAATTAATAAATATATGTGAAATTAGGGATTAATAAAGTAAATAGAAAAATGAATTTAGGTTTGTTGTGTGAATTTTTGGGTTGAATGAAGACCAAGGATCTTTCGCTGTGTGATCCTTGGCAATTCGAGAACTTAGTGCTTGATAGTAGTCATAAAGCTGTGTAGCGGCTTTCTGTGACCGTTAAAAAGGTCAATAAAACAAAAGTAGGAAACATTACTTTTACCTTCCGTAGATCGTTTACAACTTTAGCGTGAAGGAAAGTTGTACTCAAGGTATTAATGGTTTACTTCCAAGCATTTCATTTGTTGCCCTCATGCCACGCTAAGCATACATCATTGCATACGTGTAGTGCCCGTTCCCGAGGTGGTCCAGGTCGAGACTACTACTGAGGAGGCCACTCCAGAGGTCATCCAAGGATTCGACATCTGCGGGACTGATCCCGATCCGACGCTGTACACGATCCAAGGCAAGCCCCGGTGCATTCAGCCCCTCTATTACAAAATATTTATAATTCGAGTTAATCTACTGCATTAGGTTAATAGGAGTTGATTGTCACCTATCCAGATGCATTGTCTCAAATAAATACCCTGAAACCTGATTTAAATAAAATGGTTTGAGAAATGCTTAGGCATGCTTAATGAACTTAGCTTTGCATAAAAGAAAAACTATTTTCTGTGCCATGATTATACTTATACTTTGATTGGTGAAGAACTGGTTATCCGCTGGTCGATGTGTATTTGGGTTGGAGTCCCAATGCATGGTCGCTTTCGGAGTAATTTGGAACTGGTCGATGTCTTTGGAAACGTGTTTCGTTGGGTGGCCAGCTCATGGGGCGGCGTTCCCTATGTCTCACTCACCCGACAGGCACGATAATAAAAACTGTCGGGTAATCTTGTACTTGGGTTAGAGTCCCAATGCAGGATTGACGGCAGGAAGGAAATAGGGACCGTTCGTTGTAGGCCTGCTGTGATCATGATGAACAGCCTAGCCACATACCAATGCGGAAAGCCTAGAGTTCGGTGGCGCTATTGCTGGAACCGACAACCACGCACTGGGAGTGGAGAGATGGCGAGAGTAGCTTGTACCCACGTGGCCGGCGTGCCTGGATAAGAGTGGAGTACTGTGCTCTCGGGTGGCGCAGGACCGGTTCCGGGATAGCAAAGCCGTGACGACGGGTTGGTATATGTATGCCGGCGTGCTGCATATGCAGTGTGGTTAGAATCCCCAGCTGGGTACTTTCTGGATTCGAATCGACGTGCTCCTCGGTTATGGAGACTTGATCCTCACACTCTACACCGAAAAGTGGTTCTCAACTAGGTTATCGGAATGAATAAAGTAAATGGAAGAATGACGATACATGAGTCTGAATACTGGACCTATAGATATGATTATAATAATGACAAAATAAAATATGGAACAGGATAGATTGCTTTTCTGCAAACTCCTCATCCTCTGCTAGCCTTACCCATAGCCTTGCATTCCTGAGTCTCATTTTACACCCTTAGTCGGGTAAGTCTTGCGGAGTACCCCAAGTACTCAGGGTTTGTTAACCCCGTTGCAGGAGGACCGCAGTCGGAGATCTGTCTTGCTCCATGTTGCGTGACCGTGGTCGAAGAAGAAAGCGGCGATGAGTGAAGTGGAACCCGTGGGCAGGGTTCGAGTTATCTTATCTAGTATTGTGTAACTATTCCACTGCTACTGCTATGTCCTCTGGTCTGTAATAACTATATTTGAATCCTATTTGAACAACTGGTTTGTAATCTAAATGTTATGTAATCTTCCGCACTGTTACTCTGATGTATTTTATTACGAAATGTTGTAATCCTGTGATGATTCTGCAATGGTGATCCTGTCGGAGAAAAGGGCGCTAATGTAGCCCGACAGACCTGTCTAGATCATTTGGGACACGGGCCCGGCTGTCAGAAGTCGTTAGTGACAATGACAGGTGCCGGTGGGCCAGGTGATTTAGCCGGTTCTGTTACAAAGGCCTTTGCATTTCATGGGAACAACCCGTACTTCGTATTGGCTGTAGCCATATATCAATCTGTTTATTTGCAATTTAAAAGTATATATATAAATGGTGGAAAAGAGATTTCTGTTTGATTTACTGCCCTCATTTACGGGTGCCATTTATGCGAACAGCCTTCTGGTAGATGTGTTGGTTGGCTCGTGAATACATAAAAAAAACACGCTACATGGATGGCAGGATTCAAACCCGCGACCTTATCATCACGCGTTATCCCTCTCTACCACTGCACCACACAATCACTTGTGTCTAAAATAGTGTTTGGTTTCCCATATATTATAACGAACGATGTAAACGTTGTCAACTATGAAGTTCCATAACGTTTCAAAATTTACAACTTTTAAGTTGGAATTTTTTTCATCCAAGGTCGTTTAAAAATTTTGAATTTCAAATTTAAGAAATTCAAATGTAATTTTCGCTAACCAGATTATTTCAAATCAAAAAGTTGTCAACTACAAAATTTCATAACTTTTCGAGACCTACAACTTTTATTTTGATAGCTTTTTGATATGAGGTCATTTGAAAAACTCAAAAAAATTAATTTCAGATTATTTGTACAGGGGTCTCTTAAGGAACCACCAGTAGAAATCGATTTCTACAGATTTCTACTGGCGGTTCCTTAAGAGAACCACCTATACAAATGAGCCATTTTACAGATGGTTCTCTTAAAAAACAGCTAGTAGAAATCAAATTCTAGTGGTGTTTTTCTTAAGAGAACCGTACGTAAAAATAGCTCCGATTTCTACTGACAGACGTCAAGTGAAACCTATAAAAGAAATCACAGCATCAAGACAAATCGTCTTTGTACTAGTAATCAAGGGCGTCAATCCTAATATAATTGCTATCTAACTGTGCACTCGTCAGTCGCAAACAATATTGTAAAGTATTAACAAGTGTTCTGCAATTTTGTTTTATAGTCCTTTTTTTGTGAACTTGATTGTGGTTCTTCTCTATATGGTCTAACAATATATATATGGTTGGCTTATCTGCGGGTTCTTGGTAGTTAGCTCTTAAATACGGGATTGAAGATGCACAAGGTGATCTCATCCTGGAGTTCTAAATAGAACGGTCCAATGAACCAGCAAGCATGAAAAAAGAAAAGACCAAATAACAAGGACTGTTCGCTCCTATTTGCAAGCTAGAGAAACAATTAAAGAAATAGGCTTAGGAGGAGTCAGGATCATTCATCATGCTTGGGAAAACACAGCGTAAGCAAGGGTGTACTGAATCATCATGCAAGCAACAGAGCCACATGTCTAAGTTGTAGTTGTTGGTGGCGGCAGGATTCGGCACAGCAACTGGATGCGTGAGTGAGAAGGAAGTAAGAGCACCACACAAACGGTTAGAAAAGGGTGCAGTGTCGCAAAAGATAACCAATGGAATTTGGAAAGACATAATGGGGGGGGGGGGGGGGGGGGCCTGTTATTGGGCATTAGATGGTGCATATACGGCCAAAACATGAGTATTATAATTAAATTGAAAACACTTTTTTTGGCAAATTTACTTATAGGACAACGCAAAAACACCTAAATGGCCGTCACACAAGGCAACGGTGATAACATCATCCAGTATCGTTACAAATTAGCGATTGTTTGCTATAAACCACCGCGTCTATTATTTTTTTATTTCTCAAATTCCAAAAGAGAGAAGGTGAGTGAAATAACTTATTTGCCCTCATCTTTAACCTCTGACTGCTCACTGAAATTTGCCATAGCACACCGTCATTTTCAACCTCTGACGAGCTCCTATGGCGAGCACCGCCTCCTGCGGCTAGCTTCCCTGACGAGTGTGGCTGTGGGAGGCGCCACCTCCCTGGCCGATGCGGCTAGAGGCGGCATGGCCTTGGGCGCGGCCACCCGGCCCATGCCGGCACATAGCTGGGGCAGCACGACCTCACTCCCTGGCCAGCGCGTTGGAGGGTGCAGCCACCGAGGCCAATGCTGGTTATGGCCATTCGTAAAAGCGAATAGCAAAGAAACTACTACTGCTGTCACTCAAACCGCCAGGCAAACTAAATGATCAAACCAACACGTGTGCTGCTCATGAGCTGCGTATCAAAAGGCTGTGCACCGCATGCACATTGACACTTGCCGTAGCACCATCCGCTTGCTACACGTACGGATGCATGAACCGGCAGATGGCAGGTTGGCAACCAGTGTGATTGTGTGAGAGAGTCCTTCGGCAACAGCAACCAACTGCCGCCTTTCGAGGAATCTAGCAGCGGGTTGAAAAAGCTACAGCTGGTTGTTTGGGGTTGGGCCAGAATGGCCAGCCTCAGCCCTCTAGGGACCAAAAATGAAAGGGATCGAGCTCGGCAGGTCGGCCGCATGAGCTACAGCACGCACCGGTGTATGTCTGCACACTGATGTGTTCTCCCCAGAGGCAGTGAGACCAACAAGGTAATGATGCAGTATTCGGCAATCACCATATGTTATGGCCAATTTCAGTGAATAGCCGGAAGTTGATAAGGGCAAAGAAGTTATTTCCCCATCTTCTCTATCTAGAAGCTAGCGAAATAAATAAATAGGCGCCATGTGTTACGGCAAATAACAACAAATTTGTAATGGTACTGTGCAAATTCTCGCAGTTGTGGAATGTGGCGGGCAATTACGTATTTTTGTAGAGTCCTTTAGCAAAATTTGCAATCAAATTTTTATGTGAGTGTAGACATTTAAACCCCAAAACATTTTTAGGTCCCCCAATAGCTGGTTTTTAGGGTTGAGATTTCCATCTACTAGTTTCGAATGTTTCAACTCGAAATAGTCTTAACTACAATGTTCCATATTTAATTGAAATATAAAAATTGAATGTAAACAATATACAATTCGAATGTAGCACTTAGTTCTGTTTGAGAAAGTAGGAAAAAATATTGAAATATAAAACAAACAAAAATTCAAATTTAGAACAGATATAAAAGCATCATCATAGCTCAATACACAACCCACCACTAAAAAATAAGGTATTGCTCTTAGACTTGCATCTGGTTTCCCTCTTTCCTTTGTTCGAGAAAATGCAATTGATGTGGGCTCGTGCTAGGAATATTATTTGCTAGTACAAATCCTCTGCAATTTTGTATTGTAGCGTTATGTTTTTGTGAATTATTCTGTAGTCCTTCTGCATATGTTTGCTAGTACATTCAGCATACAGTATGCTTATATCTATGGCTAGCTCTAATTGAAGACGGATGGGATCACAACTTATCCTGCAGCTATATATAAAATGCGAGTACTCATCCTGAAGAAAGAGCACGACAAATGACGATCGAGGGCTGATCGCTCCTTTGTGCAAGGTAGAGAAACATAGAAAGCAATACGGTCATGAGGAGTCAGGATTATGCATTAGTATTGGAGGAGTACTAGGATCAACGTCCAATGGAACAACACAAGCTGCCTTCAGGCTGCACCTTCTTGGTGGAAGACACCAACAAGCACGAGCTCTGGCTGGAGAACTTGGATATGTCATATGTTGAACATGAAGAACAGATTTCATATCGAGTGGCAGTTCAGTGACTGATAAATTCCACCCCTTATTGAGTCATAGCACTTCACCTCAATGGATCACTGCCAAGTGTCACCTAGGTATCACTGCTGGAATCAGACCTGGCCCTGCTGCGCCCGGACAATTAATTTTGGCCTTGCTACAGTATGCCATGCACAGTCACGTGGCAGCCACCCCACCATGCCCAACGTTGCTCGTCCGGCCATGCTCGCTGGTGCCTGCTTGGTCGCGCCTGGAGGTACGGTGCGCAAGCTCTCTTAGATGCGGCCAGCATACCATGTATGGAGAGAGGGGATGTAAGGAGATATAGGAATAGAGAAAAATGTCTTGGGGGTCTCCCCACACACAAAGGGGATAACCTCCGCTCGAAGGCGGAGGCGCACAACCGAGACGGGACAAAAAGATGGTGAATAAATGATCCTAACTAACTCTTTACTCGGGTCTTACATCCCTATTTATAATCTACAGTACAGTGGCCCGGGTTAATTACAAGGGAGCCCCGCTGGGCGACGGGCATATTCTTGGAATATCTTACACTGTGTCTACTAACTTTGAGGGCATCGGTGTGACTTCTCCTTCGCGTCTCAACCACCCTCTTGTCGTGTAGCGGCTGGTCCTTCGCCGTTAGGGGTCTCCGCGTAGCTAGGAGCATCTTCATCGGATCTCCGCGCGAAGGTCCCAGGTTTGGTGGGAGTCCCCGATTTGTCGAAGATACTCCATGTTCAGCGAGAGCCTCCGTTCGGCTAGGGACGCCTTCGCGTGCACCGTTGGAGGCCCGACCTCCGTCCTCAGGCTCCAGCTTCTCGGACAGTGCCTGCTACAACAAAATGGATGAGATTTATAGAGAGCCAACCAACTAATGAGTATGTCAGATATATATATATATATATATATATATATATATATATATATATATATATATAGAGAGAGAGAGAGAGAGAGAGAGAGAGAGAGGGAATAAGGAAGAGGACGGGAAAGAGTGTTTGCTAGGATTCAATTGTGTTGGATAAAATTCAGGTCCGGTCCTTGGCCGGTGCCACTTACAAACCAACTGATGCGATCATCACTGTCTGTTGGTACTAATTTCCTGCACTCAAAGCTCACAAATCACTGACAGTTGTACTGTCTTTCCTGGTTCACATCATGAATCAGCATTGACATTTAATAACTATCTGTTCTCAAACAACCGATAGTGATGGCCAGGATTAGCCATTATGTAGTAGTAATCCCAATGTTTTTAATGCGCATGTATTTAAACCACATACATAGCTGAGACTATTCGAGCGCTCACTTGCATTACAAGACTGCACAAATAGAAATACACAAATTTAGCCAGAAAATACAGTGGCCCTACATCCAGTCTGAGTTAACAATTAACAATTAATGATACCCGCTAAGTAATCCACCTATATATGGATTGCCGGTAACAGTAATTGGAGTTCCATTCCTTTTGACACTTCTCCTATAAAGCTGTGTACTATTCCTTTGAACCTTTTTTGCACGCTTCTTCCATCGAGTCACTGAATGTCATCAGGCTAGACACCTTGAAACGCTTTGGTCTTTGGGCTGCTTTCTCTGCCACTATTGTTTATGGTAAAGCCAGCAAACAAACCGAGAGAAGAAAGTAAGTTTTGAAGGTTTAGTTATGGTAATTTTCATTCTCCCTTTGTTTTACTGGACATAGACTAGAAGCTAGTGCTTTGTGGCACCAATTAAAAATCCTGCATCCTTTAAATGCGACTTCAATTAAGGAGATGGGTCACGGACTAAGATCGCTTGCAACCTAGTCCCTCAAGGAAAAACTCGGAGCACCTACCTCCCCCTAGGAATGAGGCGAAAGAAAGAGAAGTTTGCCTTGAAGGACGAAAAGAGCGTCTGCTAGGCAGTACGTGAAACAACTTGAATTCCACGTTTTAACTTGAAACTTAGTATAGATCTAATTCAAATATAAATTTGTATCATGGAACTTGTCTCTCTGTGAGTATGTATGGAAAGTTGTGAACTTCTAAAAAAATACTAAAATTAAAACTAAAAACTTGGGAATTTGTCAACCTATAGCTCAATATAGAGTTGCCATAAAAATAAAGTGTTGCTGTAACATTTGCACATGTCTCCTTTTTTGTGTTTGAGAGAATGTATGTATATGCAGTTCCAACGAGGAATGTGGGCTTGTGTTTGCCCGTTAATATATAATTGAACCAGAGGTACCCTGGGTAAAAATCAAAAAGGCATTCATACTAATAAGATTGCTATAAATTAAAATTGGTTACAGAGTATTCAATCTCCGGTTCTTCTATATATGTAACATATCCTTTTTTGTTGGGTCTCGATGACACGCTTTAATTTTCCATTTATTTTAGAAGGTCTGAGTGACAGGTGTTCCTTCTAGTTGCCTCATAAGTACTGAATTCAACTCTGAGGCTCATGCTGGAGTTTCAAAAAAAGAATTTAGTTGTGAAGAGCTTGTGTGGGTTCATAAAATGGGAGGAACACCAAGTGTTGAGCTCATGCCTTGAAAAGAACATGGCAATTGTTGAGCAATGATTGGTCGTTTGTGGAAGATAGATAGTAAAATATGACATGGGCTCAGGAGGAGTCAGGATATTTCGTCCTTGTATATAGAATGGCGTTGAATGAAGCATGAATCAAACATGTAGAGGCCCAGCTACCACATCTTCCATCTTCTCGAGTGCAGCTATATATAGAACTGGTACTATACGCCACCATCTCTTCCTTGTGAGTGGCCTCCTTGAATTATACTGGGCGTTGATCGTGCGTTTCAGGACCATATGGATTTAGTTGGCACAAGTCAGATCCCACAAAGTGGAGAATCCATCCGACACATGAAGAACAAATCTCCTGTTGCCACATAGTTGATAGTGGTGAGCCAACACATCTGATACAACAATACTTTAAGTCTGCCCAAACACCATGACTTTTATCTCCATTAAACTAAGATTATTTTCAACTCAGAAGGTTCAGTATGGATCCCAAGTGGAGTAGATGTCTTAGCAATTTATGCTATGGTATGAACATATGGTGTGCAGCAAATCCCATGTGGTAGTTATCACTGTGCCAGAGCATACAGCAACTACTGGACCCATAGTGATAGATTAGAACTACCGATTCATGGCTTTAACTGGCAGTGATAGGATAACCGGCACTGATAGCTTGTCTATAACTGTTGGTTTATAACTTCAACCGCCAATAGCTGTTTTACATAAAAAAATCTTGAGTTTTTCATATGAGATCGAACACTAGTACACAAAAGCTCTATACTGACGCCTTGAAATTTTCTTTACAGACGGTTCCGCTTGACGTCTGCCACTAAAAATCAGTGCCATTTTTAGTGGCGGTTCCATAAGAGAACCGCTACTAAAAATCGATTTCTAGTGATGGTTCATTAAGAGAACCGCCTGTAAAAATAGCTCATTTGTACAGGCGGGTCACTTAAGAAACCGCTACTAAAAATCGATTTCTAAGTGGAGTAGATATACCAATAAAAATAATCTGAAATTAATTTTTTTGCGTTTTTCAAATGACCTCGTACGAAAAAACTATCTAACTTTTTCATTTAAAACTATCTTGCAAGCGAAAAATACGTTTGAATTTGTCAAATTTAAAATTGTTGAGTTCAAAGAGATCTAATACTTTGTAGCTTACAAATTCTAAGATTGTCACAAGTCCAAATACCAATGTAAGATCTCGGATTATCTCAGACAAGACCACACAGATAGATATACCAATGTTTCCAAAAAAAACAAAAATACATTATACCATGATCCAGCTCGAGCTATGTACGAGCTATGTCACAATTAATCATGATGCCTCTAAGTTATCCCACCTATATGGTTCTGTGGTAACAGATTTGATTGCAATTCCTTTTAACACTTGTCCTATAAGTTTTGCATTCCATGGGCAGTGAAACAGCTTCAACTCCAAGTTTGAACTTGGAACCGAATATAGAACTAATTCAAATATAAATGTAGAATTGCACTTTAATTTTCCCCTGTGATTACTTATGAAATGTTGTGAACATCCAAAACATATTGAAGTAAAAACATATTGAACTTCCAAATAGAATAAGGTGTTGATCCAAGATTTGCACATATTTCCCCTCATTCTTGTTTCTTTCAGAAAATATCTGTAGGTTGGCTCTATGGAGGAAATGGCCTTGTTTTGCAGCTAGCTCTGGGCTTCTCGCAAGTTTTCTCATGAATATATAATTGAACCTGACGTAAAATTAATTCAAACAGGTCATTGATACTAATAATATTTCAATAAATTCGAGCGGGACATCTTCTGTATATATGCACAGATACAGTTCTTTCACCATTTATTTTAGTAGGTCTGCACGATACATGTTCATTCTAGTTGCCTCATAAATACAATTTAAGAGTGAAGCGCTCGTGTTGGAGTTTCCAAAAAAAAAAAAAACTCATGTGGGAGCTATAAAATGGGACAACCAACAGGCCTGGAAAATTAAATAGACTGGGAAATGCTGAGGATTGACCGCATATTTGTCCAACTTAGATATAAACAATGAAATGGGATTAGGAGGAGTCAGGATTTTTTTGTCCTTGTAGATAGGAGGGCTTCGAACAAAGGAAAGAGGAACAACCATTGGTACACATAGCCTCAATACAGACGGTTGATAACCCATTTCCATTTCTATAGACGTTTCTCAACGACGACTACGCGGGAGGCCTCTAGAAATGGGAGCCCAGCACAGGCGGTTCCTTGTGAACCGCCTGTGAAAATGCATTTTTATAGGCGTGAACCGCCTGTAGAAATGCATTTCCACAGGTGGTTCACAATAGAGATTTCCACAAGGTATAATTATAAATAAGTTTTATATTATTAAACATTACATATATATTGATATTGAGACTACTATATTGGAAGGTGTTCAGACATATCCAGATGAACAATTTAAATATTTCATACATACATTTATATACATCATTGTTTCGTGCTCACGAACATATAGTTATAATTTACAAAGAGTATATACATCACACATTGTATGACTTAAAGTTTCTCCCTATGCTCTAATAACCTGTCCTAGTAAGATTTAGGCCACTAATCTCTGTTAGCTCCCAAAACTCTGGCTTGGATAATTGGCTTTCATGATCATGATATTTTTCTTCACGTGGAATGACATATTTCAAGAGGAATGCGCACACGTCCTCGACTATGTTGTATATAGTCTTTTCGGTGACCCGCTCCGTCTTGGTTCCTTAAATTGCTGCAAAGGAAGTTTATTAACATCATCATATACTTAAAATTTGCACCTTCAATGTCAGAACTACATACATGACTATTACTTATATTAATTACCTCAGAAGGGTTGCTGGTGAATCGTTCGGTCTCTCTCATGTGCTCGCACACATAGGATCCGCAGAGGACAGACCCAGGTGGTTGCTTGTGGCACTATATAACGGGAAAGTGATTATTTATAGATGCAACCATGTTCCTATGTATCATACATATATGATTTGTATTCATAAGAGTAAATTTTCATACGTACCGGCCAGTTATAGTAAATGTGCAATGGCTGCCCTTCTAACTTGGACTCGCACTTTCCACCTGTTACCTTATAATAAAGGCGCTCGTCAACCGAATCATGAGGGCTTAAGTCACAAAGTTAATTAAAGCACGAAGCCCATAGTCTACATTGTACACGAGCAGGTCGAACACATTACTACCTAGCAAACATAATTAGGGATCAAAGCATTAAACATATACATATATAAAAATATAAAATAAAATTCCTTTCCTTTTAGTGGAAAAAATTGGCCTCATATATAACAAAAATCCATATACATATATATATATATATATATATATATATATATATATATATATATATATATATACATATACATGTAGACATATATACATATATAAATATATAAAAAGAGATAATATACAAGTCCATTTATTTTTTTTCTAAAATTATTAGCATTGTTGGGCTAACTGGTAGGGCCCACCAGTCAGCCCCTTCCCCTAGCTCTAGCCGGGCAGTGCCGCACCGCCGCTGCCCCATCCGCCATGAGCTGCAGCCGTTGCCCCAGCCGCCGCCGTAGCCGTACCGCCGCAGCAGCAGCCGCCGCATGCCGCCATGAGCCGCCGGCCACGCCGCCGCACTCGCATGTGCCGCCGGGCCATGAGCCGCAGCCGCAAGCCGCCGGTGGAGAAGAAACGAGAAGAGAACGAGAGGTGAGAAGAGACAGGAGGAGGAAGGAGAAGAGACCTCACCGGCGGTGGACGCGACGGCGGCTGCGACGGAGGACCACGGCGGACGCGGCGGCGGACCGGCCGTGGCGTATAGGGGCCGTGCCGAAGATGGTGCTGTGGCTCGTTGACGACGACGGTGAGCGCAGCGCGGAGGACACCGATGAGGTCACCGGCGAGCGCAGCGGCGACGGCGTGGAGAAATTGGGCAATCTGACGGCATCGATTCGAATGAACAGGGCACCAAGCCTTAGAAAAATTTGGGGCCGGTCGCTAGGGCAACTTATAGCCACGCCTTTCTACAGGTGGTTGGTATTGACCGCCGCCTGTAGAAAGCGTTTGTACAGGCGGTTGTCATTGACCGCCGCCTGCACAAATGTGTTTGTACAGGCGGTTGGCATTGACAACCGCCTATACAAACGCTTTATACAGGCGGTTGTCGATACCAACCGCCTGTAGAAATGTTTTTCCAATTTTATTTATGTTTTATTTAGATATATTTTCTATAGTGTTTAATTTAAAAGCTTCAAAAATTCATATCTCAAGAAATATCGGTCTAAAATTAGTGAAAAAACTTTTGTAGTGTTTCTCATAAGTAGATCTACATGTTAAAAATATGAAATGCCATGTTTGAGATACTTTTATATGTAGGTTCATTTAAAATAATTTAAATTGAATATATGTCTCATATCTTGTTTAATACATAAATAATTTTAAAAATATCAGAAAAATATGAATCCAATTTATCTAGCTTTATTGTACTCTTTACATGGTGTGAAAAATATATTGCTTGATGCAATTCGTAGTAACCACACAAAGCTGAAAAAACCATGTGTTTGGTCATGGTTCGGTAGTAGGACTCTTCTACGTTTGTGAAGCATGCACACTATGCCTATCTCCAAATGACTTTAAATTTTTTTGGCAAGTACCTACACCAAAATGATGGCTCCACAAAAGATCTCAGGATTTTTTGGCCATGCAACCTATTATTACTTTTTTCTCCGTGCTAAATGAGGGAAAGTATATAGACTCAGTACCATCCACCTCCATGCATACAAAGCGTAATAATTTAACAGCATTTATATTACATTATAGAAACAGATAGAAGAGTACTTAACATAGAAGGATTACAAGGCAAATGTCAAATATAATCTAGGCAGCTACTATTCTTCCTTGGCCATCTTGGCGCACCCAAGGCAATGAACTCGGTGGGATGCTTCGCTCAACATTCCTTATCTTTGATGGATGGTCAACAAAGAGAGACATGTCGCTGAACTCGTTAAATTTATCCAGGTCAGATACACCATCAACTCCTATTGCTTGTTGCTTTACAGGGAAAACTACATGTTTTGGCTTATCGGTACTTTTCTTCTTATCATTAGGAGATAGCATCTGTTCAGCATAGAAGACCTGTGCAGCACGGTTCACCATTATCCACGGATCATCTTTGTAGCCTACCTTACTTAGATCAAGAACTCTGAACCCGTAGTTGTCCACTGTGACATGTTTGTCTTCAACCCACTGACATCGAAAAATAGGGATCTGAAATGTACCATAGTCTAGTTCCCATATGTCATCAACAAAGTCAAAGTATGTAGTTTCCTCACCAGTTTTAGAGTCTAAGACGTCGCATCGAACACCACTGTTTTGTGCCATGCTCTTTTGGTTCTTGGACTTGGTACAGAACGTGAAGCCACTAATATCATAGGTTTGCCATGTCGTGACTTGGCGTGATGGTCCAGATACCAACACCTTGATGGTGCGTTCCTCAAGTGTTTCCCCATCTGGAATGTCATGCTCCCTTAGCCATGAGGTGAACCGAATCTTGTGTTCCTTCATTAACCATTCGTCCGTGCACCCATGATTATGTTCGCGAAGCTCATCAATGTGTTGCTCGATCAAAGGCTCCATTATTGAGAGCTGATGTAGGACGCTGTGATGTGCCTCGAGGACTGTATTGTAATCTTGAGGGACGTATGATTTCTTTCCCATCCTCCCTCTTCTATTTAGCCTACCCTCGTGTCGTGACGGAGACAAACCTATTGCAACCTGGTCTTTTAGGACCCTGTTACAGAATGGACCACCGGATTCAATGGCCTCTTCTGTTAAGTACCCCTCTACCATGGACGCCTCAGGACGAGCACGAGTTAATACATAGCCATTCAATATTGACATGAAACGCTCATACGTCCACATCTCGTGCAAGTACATGGGACCCAGTGCCTCTATTTGTGGAACCAAGTGCACCACAGGGTGAACCATCATATCAAAGAATGCTGGTGGGAAACACATCTCAAATTGTGACAATGTCTCCGCTGCGAATTCCTGGAGAGATGCCAACTCATCACGGTCAATCACCTTCTGTGAGATTCTGTTGAAGAAGTACGTGTGACTGCAACCTTTATCCACACCGGGTTTATAGACCTGATGGCAATAGGGAGGAAAGTAGTCAACATGACATTACAATCATGTGAGTTATAGTTGGTGAGTGTAAGGTCTTTCATTGACACAATGCTCCGTATGCTAGAGCAGAATTCAGATGGGACTTTTAAATTCTTCAACCACTCACAAATCGCATGTTTCTCATCATCGGTGAGGTTGTAGCTTGCTGCAGGGAGGAGGTACTTCCCATTTTCTAGCCTAATAGGATGAAGTTTTTTTTATGCCTAACTGTACCATGTCCATACGTGAATTTAGTCCTTCCTTTGTCTTGCCCTTCATGTCCAGCAAGGTGCCAATTAGGCTTTCAAACACGTTCTTCTGAACGTGCATACCATCAATTGCGTGGCGTATGTCTAACTCTGGCCAGTATGACAAATACTCAAAGAAAATAGACTTCTTCTTGAATGTAGCCCCTGGAGTTGGTTTGGCAGCTTTTCTTGGCTTTCCGTCTTTTGTCTTCTTTTCGAAAACAAATTTGAGTTTGCTGACTATCTCGAAAACTCTTTTGCCTTTACTGTTACCTGATGGAGCAGTAGAGTGTAGTTCAACATTATTGTCAAAGTTCTTATCCATCTTTTTCTGGCGGTACCTGTGTCCTTTTGATAAGTAGCGTCTGTGCCTCATGTACACTATCTTCTTAGATGCAGTAAGGAACACGTGAGCGGTTCCATCTATGCATACCACACAACCAAGTTTTCCCTTAAACTGCCCTGATAATGTGAAGAGAGCAGGGTAGTCGTTGATCGTAACAAAGATAATTGCTCTCAGCGTGAATGATTCTTTGCGGTATTCGTCCCATATTTTTACACCTGTTTCCCACAATATCTTTATGTCCTCCATTAAGGGCTCCAAGAAAACATCCATGTCAACTCCAGACTATGTAGGACTAGAGATAAGGATGGTTAGCATAAGGTACTTTCTCTTCTGCATCAACCATGGTGGAAGGTTGTAGATGGTGAGGATCACCGGCCATGTGCTGTGCTTGCTGCTCCTCTTAACAAATGGATTCATTCCGTCAGTACTAAGTGCGAACCTAACATTTCTTGGTTCCTTTGCAAAGTCCTTGTGGTTTTCATTAAAATCTTTCCACTGCTGCCCATCGGCTGGGTGCCGAAGCTTCCCATCATCTTTGTGCTCATCAGAAGCATGCCAACTCATAAGTTAGGAATCCTCTGGGTTAGCGAACAAACACCTCAATCGATCGACCACAGGAAGATACCACATCACCAAAGCAGGAATCTTTTTCTGGGCATAATAGTCTACTTCTTCTTTTTTTTTGCAGTGGGTTTTGAACCACTATTTTGGGTCTTCTTTCGTTTCTTTTGTTTACACACGGAGGCGGCGCACTCTTGCTCTCTGTAGTCTTTATTTGTCTTGTACCTACTTGTACCACACTTTGAACAGCTATCCAAGTCCTTATAATCATCACCTCGATATAGGATACATTGATTTCTACACGCGTGGATCTTCTCAACACCCATCGTGGACTGATTAGCTTCTTTGCATAGTACGTGTTAGCAGGCATTTTGTTCTCCTTTGGAAGCATGTCTGCGATATTGCTCAAGAATGCATCGAAGCCAGCATCACAAAGACCATATCTAGCTTTGCACACCAACAACTTTAGCACAGACCGCAGTGTCGTGAACTCTTTGGTGCAACCATTAGACTCATTGTACAAAGGCTCTGCTGCTGCCTTCATCAAGGCCTCCATACCTTTCATGAAGAATATTGATGGATCTTCCGCATGACGACGCAACATTGCCTCTAGGAAATCTGCATCTTCTGCCGCCATATTAGCTCTAAACCCTTCATTTTGTCCAGCGAAACCTTGCTCAGGATCAGGAAGATTTGGCACAACATGTTCGACGTCTGGTTGTTGGGTCTCATTTACGAACTCAAACCCATCTGGTTGTTCGGCGTCGATGTTCGCAGGGTTCCCAGTTGCATAAGGCGCAGAGCTACCTTCTCCATGCTTTGTCCAAATCAAGTAATCCTTCATAAATCCTCGGCAGACCAGATGGGAAATGATTTGTTGAGTGTCATCAAATACAACAACATTTCTACAGTCCATGCATGGACAGTGTATGTGCGTCTTCTTTGTTCTCCAAGCATGGGTCTTAGCGGCATCAATAAACCTATGGACATCGGGTATATACGATGGATCTAGTCTTGATAAATTATACATCCAGAATGACCTCTCCATCACAACCTACAATAAAATACATTGATTAATAAAAAAACATTAATTACTATGGGATATAGCTAGAGATTATATATATTAGCTAGGATTATAATATGATGATTAAAAGAAACTAAAAAACACAGAATTCATGAAAAATAGATAAAGGGTATAGGGACATGAGCTAACCTTTTTTTAGCAACTTCCTTCCAAGAAATGAAGATCAAAACCTCTCCCCTTGTATTTTGACCTCCAAAATCTCCTCCAATGGAAAGTGGCTGCGAACTACATAATTAATAAACCTAAATAAGCAACCTCATTTAATAAACCTAAATAAGCAACCTCATTTAATAAACCTAAATAAAAAAAACCTAAATAGCATTAAAAGACTAAAATTGCATAATTAATAAAACTAAATAGCTTAATTAAAAACACATAATTCATGAATCATAGATACTTGTGGATAAACTAAATTGAGAAAAATAAAGTACCATAAACAAAAAAAACTTACATTTCTCTCTCTACATAAATACACAAGAACACACCATAGATGGAATCTTGTATAAAAAAGCTAAATTGAGAGGCAAACATGAAAAGAGAGAGAGGAGAGACATTATCTAACCATCATAAGCAACCTCATTAGAAGAAATAAAGACAAAGCATACAATGGCCTCTTTCTTCCTCACTAGTGGTGAAACCCTAGATCCAAATGAGGCTCAAATTGAGCAAGAATAAGCAAATGGAGGCAATAGGGACATGAGCTAACCTTTTTTAGCAACCTCCTTCAAAGAAATGAAGATCAAAACCTCTCCCCTTGTATTCTGTCAAATTTGGACCTCCAAAATCGCCTCCAATGGAAAGTAGCTGCGAGATACAGTCGGCTCGGGGAGGAAGAAGGTGTATTTATACTGAATAAATCACAGGTGGTTAGTTAAGACAACCGCCTGCAGAAACTCAAGACAACCGCCTGCAGAAACTCATTTGTGCTGGCGGTTGTCTTAACTGAACCGCCTGTATAAAGGTACGAGTTTCTGCAGGCGGTTCTTTGTCTGACACCGTCTTTTTTATACTACAGGCGTGTGATAACTAAAACCGCCTGTGGTATAAAAAAAGAGCGCCTGCAATGGCCTCTTTTCTACTAGTGAACGTAGATTTGCTTCATGACTGAGGATTTGTTCTGCACCTTCACCGGTTTTGAGGGCCGTAGACGTCAGCTGTGAGCCTGTGATAGAATGTGAAGCTCGAGGGCTAGTTTGCTACTGTCAATAAATACTACACATGTAAACGCGGCAACTAGCAGTGTCAGTCCCACGCGGTGCCAAGTGTTCCAGTTTAGTCCTGCTGGGGGCCAATAATTAGCTTGTATTGTGTAATGTTGCTGTCTCCCTCAGCAAGTAGAGTAGTACACCTGGCAACTGGTGTCCTCAGGTATACTCTATATGAAGCTAACTAAACCTGCCGAGATGACATAGGCGTGCTCGCTGCTGCTCCCTTTCCACATCAACTGAACACATGAACTACTAGATCATGCTTGTAACATTCAATTTTAGGCATACTTATCCATGCAGGCCCTATAAAAACTATAAATAGAAAATAATATTAGTTAACTGCACTGATAAGTGATATTTCACGGATACACTCTTTATTTCACTAGCGATCATCAATCATAATAACCACTACAATAAGCATGTCCAGTACCATTACAAATGATTTTTGGTGATGCGCTCTTTTTTTCACTGGCGATCAACAATTGTATAATAAACTACTATAATAAGCAACACCAGTACGGTTAAAATGATTTTTGGAGGTGAGAACAATGCACATGTCCACCTCTGAATAATCTTCTCTATTAATCACTGTCTGCTTAACAAAGCTACAATGCAGGGCTATCAAAAATCCGGAAAACAATCGCCACCTTGCTGCCTACATGCTCCCTAGCCTGCCAATGAGCCCAGCCGATGTGCTGGCAGCATCGAGCCACCGCGCTGATTGTGGATCTGGTTACATACTTACATCGCTGCTAAGCATACCATGCAGCTTCAGCAGAATTGGCCAGAGTCCTCTGTAGATTACCTGGACCACACACTGAATTTGTTACATCTGCGTGTACTACTGAATGTGTCACTCAACAGATCCAGCGCTGCTAACCGGGTAGGCTGCAAATGCTCGAACTGCACGAGAACCTTGTGAGATGACCATTAATTGCTGGGAGTGTTCATGGCGAGACAGCGATCATAGACATAATCGAGCTGCTTAAGGAGGCTTGGCTGAATGAGAAGAGCATGGATCCTCTAGCTGACCAGTTCGAGTTCTGAGTTCTGAGTTCTGACAAGGAAAGATGACAGCAGGGGAAGAGGAGGCAGGAAGTAAAGGCATCACGTGCTGATCTTTACGGTGCCATGGTGGTTCCTGGAGACGGTTGTTTCATGACCTTTATAGATTTTTGTGAGCTAGCTTCAATTACTAATGAATTTTAAAACTATTTCAAACATATATTACCTTTGATACAGTTCTAGTACACTAATAGTATATTGTTTCATATATTTGAGAGACGAATCTTCTAAGTTTATATAAATGGCCCTTCATTTTTTAGGGACTCAACATCTCTAGCCAGGCCACTAGAAAATGTAAGTTGCTTCAGTACTTGTACTATTTTTTTTTTTGTTATGAAATACTTGTACTACCTTTATAACACCCCGGTGTTAAGCGTGCATATCACTTGCATTGCATGGCATAGCACGAGCATCATGGCATCATTTCATGTTGAATGGACGAAATCATTTTTAAAAAAAATGTAATGTCAAGTATACATGTATATGTATAGGTATATATATCAATATATATGTGGGTGAACAATGGTAAGTTGAAGTAAAAATGTTTCTAAATATTTTGGAGTGTCAATTCTTGCTTAAGAGTTGATGTAGGGTATGATTTAGAGCATTTAGAGTAGTTTTGCTATTCATTTCAAAAGTGCAATTTAAATTATTTAAATAACTTGGAGCCCTAAATAAAGAGTGTAGGAAATTTAATTTAGAACGAACTTTATTTTTGGGCCCAGTCATGAAAATGACTTTATTAGGGTTAATTTAACTCCCAAAGCAGATTTTGGGTTAGGTTTATTATTCTGAATTTGCCTAAGTCTGAATGTGGTTTCTGTTTCAATGTACCATTGTTTGGGCATCTGCAGTTCTTAGTCTAAACTGAATCAAGGCTAAAAGTTCTAATAAACTTTGTAGTTCTCATGTAGATTTACTTTTTTAGTAACGAAATTTCTTCTAAAACCTATTAGATTAGGAGTTAATCGTTCCTGAACTTAAGGTTTCAGTCACATGGATTAGTACTGTACTGCATCTAACCTTTATCTTATTGGAGTCGAGCAGGTTACGTGTCCCCTGCAGACCGCGACACCGGCATGCCTCAGTGTCATCGATTCCGAACTCCACCGCTGCTGAATCTCGATTTGGATCGCTGTGGTCGCTCTGAGCTTATCCATTTCCGTTTCGTCGCGTCCCTCATCTCTCTCGTTCTCTCTCTCTTCACCGGCGAACCGGGAGCTCCAAGGGCCCAGCAATGGCGCCGCCGGCCGAATCCTTCGTCTTCGGCTTGCCTGCGTCCGTTCCATCGTGGCTATAGCTCCATTTTGGTCTATCCCACATCCTTGACTACTTTCCCGAAGCAGCCGTGCTCCAGCGCCGCTGTTCTAAGCCTCGCGCCGTCGCCTGCTTTGGCTGGAGCTCTGCCGTGGTCGGGTCACCGTGGCCAGAGAGGTACGGACTTCTTCTTGATCATATTTCTTTTGTTCGTTGCTCATCTCGAGTTCAATTTCATGAACAGTTTAATGGTTTGTCTGTTCTTGGTCTGAGATCGCCGGAACGAAGTCGGGTCGCCGTAAACTCATTGCCGCCGCCATGGACGAGGCTGAGGATGCTCCCGTGCTTCGTTTTTCAATTCCTCGTAGCCGTAGTGCCTCTAGGTCACCATGGAGCTTCCACGCCATTGGATGGGTTTAATTTGGATGGAATCAACCGGCGTCGGGCCGTCCAGCGTCGCCGCCGGCCATTGCCGGCGACGAGCTCGCTCCCGTGCACTACTGACCCAACCAGCTACCTCAACAGTTGTGCATCAAGGTCAGGAACCTGTAGGTGAGGTTGGTTTTGCCGTTGACCTCGCTGGCGTCGAGTTCTCGCCGGTCAAGCAATGTGGCCTCTCTGCTCCTATGACGTGTGGGGTCGCGTTGACCCTAGGGCCCAGCAGTCAGCGCCACTGTTCAGGCTCTGGGTGCAAGTCTGGGTTCCCATAGTATTTAGGGTTCGCTGAAATTGGAAAAGGCATTTTATTTCTATTTTCAGTGATGATGTAATGCTTGTGACAATCATATCTCAAGCTTTACTGATCCAAATTGAGTGAGACCAAGTTTGTTAGTTTCCTTATGACATGCCCTATGCAGGAAAATACAGAACCCTAGTATTTGTATAAAATTTATGTGATTTATAAATTAAATACTATTAGGGCAGCAAACTTTGTAAATGCGTAACTAATTCTAGGAGTATGATAAAAATATGATTCCATCTCAGGTAGCTTTATGATGATGTGTAGAATCTATTAAAAATATTGATGTGGTATTTTCCTTAAAAAGTTATATGGTTGCTGTCCAAGCCCTATTTAGGGCTTGCTTGTTAGGAAAATTCACTATGAAATAAATATGAAGCATATGAGTATGAATATTTTTCTGTGATGATTCTAGGTGATGGAGGACATAATAAAAATAAGAAATCTCTTGTTTGATACTTTTCACTGTATCAACTATTTTCCATCCAAGTTCAGCCTGTCAACTTGTCATTTTTATGTAGGTCAGTATATAAATCTACATACTATGAAATTTTAACAGTGAACCAATGTATACCTGTCCTATCCACTGGAATTTTCTCAGGATTTTCTGTGAACCCAAGCTGACAGGTCTAGTTATAAACTAATGCAATAACTATGCAACTAAGGGTTCATTTGAGTTAATTATGAATAACCCAGACCATCTTTTGAGTGATCAGTTGATGTGTAGTGTGCTGGAAACTTGATTATGGTCAGATTGATGTTTCTTAGGGGAATCAAGCTATTGATTTGCTCATTGGGGTTTATTTCTATTCCTTTAGGGTGTTGCCTTGACTTGCAATGCATATAGGGTGAGGATGAGTAATTTCCAACGAGTTGGTAGCTTCAGGTCATAAGGTTTCTTTGCGAACGAGTATTTTGAACTTTATATTGGTCTGGAGAGTAGGTTTATATTCTCCAGAAAAGAGATATGCACGTACTCAGTAAATGACTTATAAATGTATCATTACATACCATGAAAGCATGCATATGCATTGC